>CM035169.1:96704208-97904208 GCA_020205615.1 Panax quinquefolius
GGATAAGGTGGAGATCTATACGTATAATAAAAGCCTCAAATATTTTTTCACTCAAAAGGAACTCAACATGCGGCAATGACGTTGGCTTGAGCTGTTGAAAGATTACGATCATACCATTCAATACCATCTTGGAAAAGCGAACGTAGTAGTTGACGCAGTGAGTAGAAGATCATATGCGGGTACGAGTGTGATATTATCAACGCAAAGGCCCATTTTGTATGACTTACAAAGGATGGAGATAGAGTTAAAGACTCCAGGGACCCATATGATGATGGCAAATATACAAGTAGAACCGACTTTAATCGATAATGTTAAAGCTGCTCAAGTTACAGACCTGAAGCGTAAAATGCATTCACTGCATTAAAAATAGCAATAAACACCGTGGGAAAGTGTAAATCACCTCGTGAGTAAAAATAAAGCGCTTTTAACCCATTGTTGAACTTTAGTTTGTATTGATGTGTTAGAGTAGTTTTTGTTGCATTAGTATACATGGATCTTGATTTAGACCGCAATTTTCTGCTTTTGAGCGCTTTAACATGTGTATTCTTTTGACTCTGTCAAGTTTTTTGGTGAACACAAACACACACACGACATCTTTATAGCGAAGTATGGGTTATTTGATTGTATAATATTATGTTTATAGCTTAGTTTGAAATTTTTATTCTTGAATCTGGATAATTCGCTAAGGTACATTAGATTAAAATTCTATTTTAGCTAGAAAAACTTGGGACTTGTTTGCATCATAGTTAGTTTGCATAGTAATGTAGTTGCATTTCATTGTTTACTGTCATATGCATTGCTTGGGGGCAAGCAATAGTTTAAGTTTGGGGGTATTTGATAAGTAGGTTTTATACCTACTTATTGGATGCCAACTCACTAGAATTATGCTCATCTCAAGTAGTTTTACTTTCTTTTATTTTTATTTTATGTTTATTTTGCAAAGATTTGTCATTTAAACTCCTATGGCATGGAAATGCAAGAATGGCATGGATCGGGCACTAACAAGGTGGTACGAGGCTAGCAAAGACTAGGCAAGATGGATATGTGTAGATGAAGAACTAAAGTAGTGGATGAGTGTTATGCGTAAAAGATAGAATGAAGAATGTAAAACAACAATCAAGAAGCTAAATCGTAATAACCTCAATTTTAAGTCACTATATATGTATGTATATTATTGATATTTAAAACTTTGTGTTATATAGTGATTTAATATGTGACAACATATGAGAAGTGGTGCATGGATCAATAAACATATATACTATAGTTATGGATATATACATTTATAGATTTCATTAAAATAAAGCTTCAGAACCTAATTATACATTAGGTGAGACAATTAAATAACCTAAGGGTTATGGTAATAATAAAATTTAGTATTTAATATGTATACTAACTTAAGTGGATAATCTTGTTATTTCAAGTAACTAATAATTTTAAACCTATTCCTAGTAAGCCTAATTATGTTATGAGCTAAAGTCACATGTATAAGTAATTAAATTTCATAAGTTTGGGAATGGAAACCCTAAATAAACAATTTGGGTAACCTATATTAAAATTGTTAGACTATGTTAATTACATGGCCCAAATCAATTAAAGAAAAAGCCCAAAAGAAATAGAATGCAAACCAATACTTAGCCCACTTGATTAAGGGTATTGTAGACATTTGATTAAATCAAAATTGGGTATTAAAAATAAAAGCAAAATGAGGATTTGGAGAGCTTGGGGTCGGCCCCCTTGTATCCATATAAGGCAAATTTATTTGCTAACCCATTTTCCTTAAATAGCTAATGACCTTACTTTTCTTAATTTCTTACACAAAATACAATGTTGTCTACACCTCATTAGTGGAAATCTCACTAAGCATACTTAAGAACAAGACAAGGGGTTTTGTCTAATGGACAAGAAAGGTGTGGGGGATAATAGCTAGATACAATAAGTGTATCTATATTTTTGCAAGTATCCTTTTATTTCATTTTTTTAATTTCATTTCTTCTCTTCATTACTTCTAAGCTTGCAAAAGAAACCAAAAGAGAGAAACAAGAGGAGGGCCAATTTTAAGAGTGCAAGAAAGGGAGTGAGATTTGGTTCATGCGTCCTAAGTTTATATCATACCATGGAAGAACAAGAAGTATAGCAAAAGAAAACTAGCGAGGATTCTTTTCCATTCTTTTTCTTATTCTTCTTCTATTTTGGTTTTTACCAAAAAAATATATGGAGGTTATGGTCTAATACCAAGTACCTTAGCTCTACATGTCTCATGTGTAGGACAAACCATCTTGTGTATTAGGGTATAGATTTAGAGGAAGGAAATGAGCATATGTCCTCCAAGGGGTGAAACCCTTGTTTTTCTTCCACTAAATCTGTGTAACTCAAGTTTTACAACTTGGATTTGTGATCCATCGAAGGGGGTGCTAGATACATGAGTTATCTAGTAAACTCAAGTGATAGAACACAAATCTAGCAAGTATTGAAGCCTTGGGGGCTGTTCTTCCCAAAATAGTCCACATAGGAATTTAAAGCATTAAAAACCCTAAAAAACTACTGTCCCCATTTTTCTTGAGGCTGTTTTGGTTCGTTTTAAGTCTTTTAAAAATCTGGGAAAAATCATAGAGGTAACTTAAGAAGTTATCTACGTGTAGGAAAAAGAACGGACGCGTTTCGATTTATAGGTTGTGCGTAATGGCTATTTCCGTAAAGGACTCCTAAATATTAACACTCGAATTTCTCACTATGTATACACTAGAAAATTCCGACATTTTTACAGTAGGTTCATATATGTCATGAAAGTATACCCTGAACATTTTAGAAATTTTGGAGCAGAACTCAATTTATGAAAAATGAAGCAAGATCCGAGTGTTTTGGGCACTTTAAAATTAGTAAATCATTTTCTAAAATTCCAGAAAAAATTGGGGATCATTGTTGGTTCATATACTATCCAAATCCAGAAAATGAGAATTTTTGGAATCAGTTTGCTATTTTTCCTAAAAATGATTAAGTTATGAATAAAAGGAAATAAATAGTTAAATGATGTCTTAAATAAGAAAAATGTGATTTTAATGCTTGAATACTCCTAATATATAATATTATGACTATTTTAGGGCATTTTGATAATTTATAATAAGAAATATTATTTATGACCTTTTATGGATATTAAATAAGAGGTTTAATAAAGGGTGAACAATTAGAATAAATTGTTTATTAATCCAATAAATATTATTAAAAATATTATTATGATATTAATAATATTAGAATATGATATTGTTGAGTAAATAAAATATTAAGATTAAAACTTTATTAAAATAATATTAAATGGTTAATAATATTTGATTTAAGCATTAATAAATGATTAAAGTATTATTAAATAATTAATAATATTAGATTAAAAATATTAATCTTAGATTAAAATATTATTAAAAGATTATTAATATTAAATTAAAGTATTATTATTGAGTAAATAATAATATTCGAGATTAAATAAAATGTTATTAAAAACGTAATAACATTAGTAGAAGGAATAAAATATTATTAAATGATTAATAATATTAGTGATGGAATAAGATATTATTAAATGATTAATAATAATAGTAAGCGAATGAAAGTATTATTAGTGAACTAATAATACTAAGAGGTGAATTAAATATTATCTAGATTAATAATATTAATGAATTAAAGGTAGTTGTTATTTAATAGTAACATTATCGAAGCGGTGATAATATTTCTAAGAACTAAATATAATATATTATAGCTATGTGATTACATGATCTAATGTTATGCTATGACTAATTGAAAGATTAACTATAGGTCTCTCAAAGGAAGATAATTAAACTACTTAGTGGATGGAATTTAATTGCGTGAAATAGTAACTCTACAAACGAGGCAAGTTTCCTAACTCAAACTCGAAAGTTATTATTTTCAAAGCATGTTAGTGAATAATTATTGATGATTATTCACATATATATTGATTATTGAAATTTGACTTTTCTCGCAATTGAATTCATGTTCTATTATTATTGAATCGTGAATTAAATTAAAGTTCTTTCATTCATGAACTGTTTATGAGATAGATCTATGCTAATTGTATCAGCTAGATCAAGCATGTTTAAATTTGTTAAATCAAATGTGTTTTAAAAAGTTGCTCTTATTAAATTGATATGATAAGAACTCTTGACTGAGAAAAGGAATAATTTGATTAAGGCATAATATCGATCTTTGGATTATTAAGTGTTTATGCATAAATCATGGGGTATGAAAGGCTGATCCCCTTGAATACCAAAACTTATTAAGAGATCCAGTTAAATGACTGAGAACCTTGGCAAATGTTCATGGTTATTTCAAAACCACTCAGTACACGTTATTCAATTATTCAAATATTCAATTGTTGATTTTTAATTCATGTTCCTTCACAATCTTATACTATTGTTAAACATTGAAAGCAAAACTTCTTTCTAGTCATGATATATCTCCCTTGTACATAAACTTGATAAGCAAATTAGTTGTTTGCCCTTTCTATATCATGACATTTATTTCAGTTAAGCCTGAAGGATCCAATACGAAAGACAAAGGCAAGGGCAAGATCCAAGAATAGTTTAGAATGAATGTTAGTTATTTTTATTATTTGATGGAATTTCTTATGTAAACCTTTTGTAATGTGAATGGTGTGTTTAAGTTAAGGTTAAGAAGACCTTGGGACTATGTTATGAAACTTTATTATAATGAACAATGTATGTTTATTATTCTGTAATAGTTTATAGAATGCTTATGATGATGATAGATCGTGAGCACCGAATCTGAGGTTAGAGAACCCGGATTTCGGGCATCACAAGAATAAAATGAGAAGACAACATGCAGAGAGTCAGCACGACTAATTGGGCTTTAAATCGCTACCGGGCCAAGGCCTCAAATAGAATAAGTATCGCATGAATCGCAACCGCTTTTACACTATGATATTTCGCTACCGCCATGAGTCCTCTCAGCATCTGCTTTTTGTTGAATTTTTGTAATTTGAAATTTGAGTGTTTTTAGTTTAACTGAACGATATGGTTGGCACCAGAGACGTGTTGAAGGGAGTTTTTATAAGTTTTCATATTATTCATTAGGGTTCTTACGTATTAGCTATTCTAGAGAGAGTTTGGGCATTGGATCATTACAATGGCTTTTCTCTTATTCTAGATTATTAAATAAAGTGTAGTTTTAATCTTCTGGAGATTATTGGTGCATTGGAACAAGCGTGGAACAAATTCTACAACTGAGTTTAACAGACTTGTTATCATTTCTCTTACATCTCTTATTTGTATTATTTTAATTTCATGTATTGCTTCGATCCTATAATGGCTTTTGGCTCAGTAATGAACTAAACTTCATTATGGGATTCTAATGGATTTTGATATGTAGTCTAACTTATATATCTGATTGTTTGGTTGTATGCTTATTATTGGATTACTTATTATGATTGAGCGTAATGAATGAATGTTTGATCACCATTCACCTTGTATGCTTATATGGAATTAAAAAATGAAATATGAGTATGGATAAAATCATAATAGCATATGTTTATGAGGCTGAGTTGTATAGCTTTGTAATTCGTGAACTGGATAGAAATATATCGTTTCACCTTGTGTAGTATTGAAAGAGCATGTACTTTAATTCATTATTGCTACAATTTCACATTGACATATAGTAATTTTGGTAATGGTGTCGCTCACATGATTTCTAACATATGTGGATGTTATGTGAATAGGTCATAAATCATTGAAAAATGGTTATGTCCACTTTTATGCTCTTGACTAGTATTACATGATAAGTATATACACATAACAGAAATTAAACTTTGACTTATCTATTGAAACTCCGTTGGAAAAAACCTTCATTACATCCACTGTTTATAAGTCTTGTTTGGTTCAAATCGGTACCCTCACATTACCTATCGATCTTATTTCCTTAAAAATACTTGCGTTTGATGTGATTTTAGGGATTGATTGGTTAACTACTCATCATGCTAAAATTAATTATTTTTGTAAGGTTGTTAGCTTTCATATTTCTAACCTACCTATTATGCGAATTCAAGCAACCAAACCACTAAAGTCAATCACTGGCATATCAAGCCATAAAGCTATTCATTTATTGAAAAACGAATGTCAAGCTTTCTTAGCCCATGTCACAAATTTAAACAAAAACACGTCAGATTTGAATGATATTTCTATTATTAATAAATTTCCTGATGTATTCCCTGAAGAACTTCCTGGCCTACCCCTAGAGCGTGAAATCGAATTTTGTATCGATCTTAAACCCGGTACAAAACCCATTTCCAAAGCCCCATATCGAATGGCTCCTATTGAACTTTAGGAGTTAAAAACCCAACTACAGGAATTATTAGACATCTGTTTCATTCATCCTCAGACGCCTCCTCGGGGTGCTCACGCTCTATTTGTGAAGAAGAAAGATGGAAGTATGCAATTTTGTATTGATTATCGGGAGTTAAATCATGTCACCATCAAAATAGATACCCGCTGCCTTGCATTGATGACTGTTGACCAGCTTGCAAGGAGCTAAATTTTTCAAAGATCGATCTTCATTCTGGATATCACCAGTTAAAGATTAAAACTGATGACATTCCAAAGATTACTTTCAGAACTCGGTACATGCATTATGAATTCCTAGTCATGTCATTTGGATTGACTAATGCTCATGTTGCCTTCATGGATATGATGAACCGAGTATTCAAGGAATATTTGGATCATTTCGTGGTTGTCTTTATTGATGACATCCTCACACACTCCAAAATCCGTGAAGATCATGAGCAACACTTGAGGTTGATACTCCAAAAGCTTCGTGAAAAATGTTTTATATTCCAAGTTAAAGAAATATGAGTTCGGCGAGAAAGTAGTATTCCTTGGGCACGTAATATCAAATCATGGAATATCTATCGACCCAAAGAAAGATTGAAGCAATTCAAAGATGGGAGCAACCTAACTCAAAGGACCAGAAAGGCACGTAGTTTTTCTCGGCTTTAGCCGGGTTATTATCGAATATTCGTAGAAGGGTTTTCTCAATTGTTACTTCATTAACTCAAATTTGACTTTTTAAAGATACAAAATTCGGTAGAGAGCGAGGAATTTGAGAAGAGTTTTCAAGAACTCAAGAGGAGACTCATTTCAGCACCTGTTCTAACAATACCATCTGGCTCAGAGGGATTTGTCATCTACAGTGATGCTTCAGACAAAGGGTTAGGATGTGTTCTGAGGAATTATCCTACTCATGATCTAGAGTTGGCAGTTGTCATTTTTGCGCTTATGTTTTGGAGGCATTACCTGTATGGGGATAAGGTGGAGATCTATACAGATAATAAAAGCCTCAAATATTTTTTCACTCAAAAGGAACTCAACATGCGGCAACGACGTTGGCTTGAGCTGTTGAAAGATTACGATCATACCATTCAATACCATCTTGGAAAAGCGAACGTAGTAGTTGACGCAGTGAGTAGAAGATCATATGCGGGTACGAGTGTGATATTATCAACGCAAAGGCCCATTTTGTATGACTTACAAAGGATGGAGATAGAGTTAAAGACTCCAGGGACCCATATGATGATGGCAAATATACAAGTAGAACCGACTTTAATCGATAATGTTAAAGCTGCTCAAGTTACAGACCTGAAGCTGATGCGTATGAAGAAGAAAGTACAAGAAGGTGTTATTTTGGAAGCAAGAATCAATGAAGAAGGAATACTTCGAGTCAACTCCAGACTTTGTGTTCCTAACGATTCTGACTTGAAGTATAAAATCATGATGGAGGCGCACAACACACTGTTTGTAATCCATCCTAGGAGTACCAAAATGTATCTTAATCTTCGACATACATTTTGGTGGAGCAATATGAAGAGAGAGATAGCGGAGTTTATCTCAAGGTGTCTAACTTGTTAACGAGTCAAGGCGGAGCATCAAGTGCTAAAAGGTCCATTGCAACCACTTGAAATTCCAGAATAGAAGTGGGAGCACATTACCATGGATTTTGTTACTGGTCTTCCCAAGGTTTCTCAAGGCATAGATGCGATTTGAGTCATTGTTGATAGATTGACCAAGTCTACTCATTTCTTACCGATATGAGTAACTTATACACTTGAACGTCTTGCTCGTATCTACATAAATGAGATTATAAGACTACATGGTATGCCAGTATCCATAGTTTCTGATCGAGACCCAAGATTCAATTCACGATTTTGGGTTAGTTTGTAAAAAGTTATAGGCACAGATTTACGATTTAGTTCAGCATATCATCCTTAAACGAACGGGCAGCCGGAGAGGACTATTCAAACTCTTGAAGATTTATTAAGACTCTATGTCCTTGACTTCAAAGGAAGTTGGGACAAGTTCTTGCCATTGGTGGAATTTTCTTACAACAACAATTATCAAATAAGTATTGGCATGGCTTCATTTGAGGCATTGTATGGAAGAAAATATTGTATGTCGTTCTCTAGTATGGTGGGATGAGGTAAGACCCCAACTATTTAATGAATAAAATTGAATTTCCTCTAATTATTATTCTGAATAATAATATGTTAATTTGATATAATGCTTTGGTTATGGATGAAATGTGAAAATTTTGCAAAATAAGCAAGTGGTTATAAAATATTGATTGTTGTCGGGGAATATCCGTTTGGTCATGGAATATTCTTGCTGTTGGGGAATATTCGTACGACGGCGCAACCATTTGTGGGCCCCATAACAAAAAATGGTCAGATGAAGATAACGACAAGTTTAAGTTTTTATAAATAACGGCGTAGTTGTTACCGTTAACACTGTTGTTATACCCGGTGGTTAAAATACAGTAATACACGTGGTTGCACAGTAGCACACAGTATTGCACAGTATTTTTGAATTATTGATTCTTACGTAAGAAGGCACTACTCAATAATTGTTACAGTAATTACTGTTCAATATTTTATTTTATTGATTCAATAATTGCTACGTTGATATGTTATATTATTATTATTTCAATAATTGTCACTGCACAGTATCTCCATTATCATATCAATAATTCATATTATTTGAATAATATTGTTAGATAGCATTATTGGCAATGTCTAAGGAAGTTCTGTCTAGGAAAGGGGTTTGGTCACCTAATTGTGCGCCAATAAGGAGAAATCTTTATCGGAAAGCCCCCTCTTTCTTGGGAACGACCTGGTTGTCATAATTATGATTCTGTAATATTATTTGTGAATAATTAATTATTACTTTATATGATGAGGAAATATTTATTTTATATGGATATAAATAATGGATATATTTTATGTGGACATAAATGAATGAATTAATGCTGAGGTGTGTTATCAGTATTTTGTCGGAATGGAGGTTTTAAAAATCGTCTGTATGTGGATTTCGGTCATTTTTCATTTGGAATTTGAAAAAACTTAAATCTACAAAGTTGTAGAGAATTTAATTTCCTATAGAATGGACATAAAATTCGTTTGTTTCTGATAAAAGGGCTATTTATTATGAATTGTTGAAGTTTCAAAAATAAATGTTTTTATTAAAAACATGGTGTGCCCCACTTTTGGTTGGTGAGAAATGAAATGTGCTGAAATTTTATTTCAAAAATGGTGGGCGTGAATAGTAAAGCAGTAAAGCCATCGTAGCAAAAAGTTAGTCTGCTATATGTTCTAAGTATTTTCCTATAAATAGGGTTCTTAGTTAGAATTAAAAATCACACCAGAATCATAAGCTTTCTCTCTCTATATTATCGAGCGTATTTTGTGAGTATTTAGATACTTTGTGAGTTTCTATTCCGTGCAAGTTTTCTTCGGCTTTACATCTGATATTCCGATAAGAAGTACTGTTATTTTGAGGTAAGGGATGCTATTTTCTTCCTAATGATGTTATTCTTTCAATATCATTATACCGAAATATTGGTATGCATTTTATTGTGGAATTTCTACCTTTTTGTGTTGGGGTTACTAATCACGTATACGGCACTATTCACAAATACAACACTATTCACAGAAAAAATAAAAATTTCTTTTCTTTGTCCAAGTTGTCTATTATGGTTACTATCTTTGATTGTATCCATGTTTTGATCTTTATTCTTGAATTTTGCTACACAATTGATTATTATAAGGTATTTTTGAACTTGGATAAACTAAAGTATGAATCCCTAATCTTTGATCTTTTATCTCACTGAATTCGTTTTCTTTAAGATATTTTCATCATCCTCAATCCTAAATGATGATATTACTGAATATCTTTGGCATGTAGTACAAAGATGAATGATTAACTGATGAATATCTTTGGCCCAGAAGTAAAAAGATGAAGCAGTGTGTTGAGATGAACATGACCAACTAGTGATACAAATGAATATCTTCGCCTCAGAGTGCAAAGATGAATATTTGATTCAAGATGTTTATTGATTGATGTTACAGGGATAAAATATTGATGATGGACTTTTTAATCTTAGAAGATAGTAGAATTCAATCTCTACTTGACTCTTCTAATGAATTGTTATTTTCGCTGCAGTTGTTGATCTAAAACTTGTTGTCTATTATATTGTGACGCCCCCAAAATAGGTATACATCACCCATTCTGAGTTGTCAATACATGGTACAGAAACAACTACAACTTTATTATTACAACAAGAAACTCGTGAGTTTGAATACAAATATTATCTTCTAGACAATATCTATACTCAAATAAATCCTCATCACATTTATTGATACATTATTTTACAAAAATGGTGAGGACTACTAAACAACTCTCTCTAGAACCTTCATTCCATATCCCACTGCATCGCTTATATTCTCGCCTCCCGAGAAGAAAAATGGAACAAAAGGAAAAGGGTGAGCTCAACTAGCCCAAGAAAGAATATTATGACTAAGATAATATACAACAAATTATCGTTAGTCTTCAACAGGGAAAAATCTAATAGAATACAATAGACAACAAATTTTAAATCAATATTCGCAGCGAAAATAATAATTCATTAGAAGAGTTAAGTAGAGAATGCAAACTACTATCTTCTATGTATGAATTTAAAAGTTCATCGCTCATCTTTTATCCTCGTAACATCAATCAATATATATCCGGAATAAAATATTCATTTTTGCACTACAGGCCAAAGATATTCATCAGTTGGTCATGTTCATCTAAACACCTGTTCATCTTTGCACTACGGGCCAAAGATATTCTTCAGAAATCATTCATCTTTGCACTATAGGCCAAAGATATTCAATAATATCGTCATTTAAGACTGAGGATGATGAAAAATATTTTTAAAGAAACGAATCCAGTGAAACAAAATGATAAGGATTAAGGATTCGTACTTTGTTTTATCCATGTTCAAAAATACCCCAAAAATAATCATAGTGGTGTAAAATTCAAGAATGATCAAAACATGGATACAATCAAAGCTAGTATCCAGAATAGATATTTTGGACAAAAAGAAGAAATTTCATTTTTTGGTGAATAGTGCCGTATACGTGAATAGTGCCGTATACGTGAATAGTAACTCCGACACCAAAAGATAGAAATTTCCCAAAAAACATCTTCACGCTTCATGAATAGTAACTCGTGAATAGTAACTCATGAATAGTAACTCGTGAATAGTAATTCATGAATAGTAACCCCGACATGAAAAAGTTCCAAATTTGATAAATAGTTCCAACCAATATTTCAGCATAATGATATTGAAGAAATAATATCATTTGAGAAGAAAATAACATCCCTTACCTCGAAAGATTAGTACTTCTAAGCCGAATATCGGGTATAAAGGTCAAGGAACTTGCACCGTCTAACAATACTCAAAGTATACTCAAAATACTCACAAGAATACGCTCGATAATATAGAGAGAGAAAACTTCAGTTTCTGGTGTGCTTTTCAATTCTAACCTAAACACCCTATTTATAAGAAAATGCTTAGAACACCAAAGCAAAAAATTTAATAAAATATTAATATATATTATAAATTTCCATAGCCCATCTTTGAAGATCTGATTTCAGCAATTAATATCACATGTTAGCCCACTTAAATGCAAAAAACGCTTTTTCTTTAAAAAATAATAATTAAAACTTCAAAAATCAATTATTTTGAGCTTCTAACTTCAATAATTCACAATAAATAGCCCTTTTATTAGAAAATTTGAATCTTGCGATTGTTATAGGAAATTCAATTCTCTACAACTTTGCAAAAGAAAGTTTTTCCAATTCCAAATGTAAATTGACCGAAATCCACAAACCAGGCGATTTTATTGTGCTATAATAAAATTTGGTCAATAAATGGGGTCCACCGACATGTTTAACATGTTTTAAATATTTATTGCAACAAAAATACTCTTCCTCCTCAGATACTCATATATCCTACATTCGTTGTAAAATATCAACATTATTATATTATTAAAATATAATAATATATTTAAATGAATTATTTTATCGTAAAAGATAAAATTTCAATTTTCAACAATTGTCACATTAAAATTTTCTCCATCTATATCCACATAAAATCAATATTTTCCTCATCATATGAATCAATAATTATTTATTCACAAATAATATTACGTAATCACAATATTGAAAACCGTGCAGGTTCTGGGAAAGAGGGGCTTTCAATAAGAATTTCTCCTCATCGCACGCAATTAGGTGACCAAACCTCTCCTTAGATGTAACTTTCTAGACATTGCCAATAATGTTATCTAATAATATTATTCAGATAATATGAATTATTGCTTCGATAATGAAAAATACCTGTAATGACAATTATCAAACAACAAAGAATATAAAATATCAACGCAACAATTATTAAATCAATAAAATATCGAATAAAGAATTATCGTAACCATTATTGAGTAGTGCCTTCACGTAAGAATCAATAATTGGTGCAATACCGCAGTGCTATCGTGTTTTAACCACCGAGTATTTTAAAGATTAACGATAACAACTCATCGTGTTATTTTTAAACAACTAATATTTGTCGCTTTTCTTCATCCAATTTTCGTTATGGGGCCCATAAAAGATCGCGGCCGTCAGTGCATTTAATATTCCCCGATAGCAAGAATATTCCACGACCAAACGAATATTCCCCGACAACAATGAATATTTTATAACCACTTGCTTATTTTGAAATATTAGCGTATTTTACCCCTAACTATCGACATTAATCAAATCAACCCTTACTATTTCAAAATAATAAATAGAGAAAATTAAATTTCATTAATAATAAGTTGGGGTCTTACATATATTCTATCAGATTTTTTCCTGTTGAAGACTAATGATAATTTGTTGTATATTATCTTAGTCATAATATTCTTTACTGGGCTAGTTGAGCTCATCCTTTTCCTTTTTGTTCCATTTTTCTTCTAAGGAGGTGAGAACATAGCAGGAACTAGCTGGGGTATGGAGTGATGGTTCAGGATAGTTGTTTTAGTAGTCCTCACTATTTTGTAAAATAGTGTATCAATAATTGTAATGAGGAATTCTTTTTAGTTTGTATACTGTCTAATAGACAATATTTGTATTTAAACTCACAGTATATGTGTTGTCGTATTTTTCACGACAATTGTATTACTGAAGTTGTATTTGTTTCTGTACCATATATTTGGCGACTCGGAATGGGTGATGTATACCTATTTTGGGGGCGTCACAGTTGGTATTAGAGCCATAAGTAAAGAGCCCCGAGCCTCTATCTGGTGACTTCCTGTTGATGGGGGATGCACCGAAGCCAACTCTTCATAGGCGACGTCGTTCTGTGGTGGCAAACAGATAGGTATCATTGTGAGGTGATGTACATGGTTGGGACATGAGTCACAGTTGATATTAGAGCTTAAGGATATGGTCTCTGGCGGAGATCGGGGAATAGAACTAGGAGGGGAGAGACAAGTAATCCTCCGCTAGTGTGTCATACCTAAGCTTATTTTGTTGGTCAGTCGGAGCATATGGTTAATATGTGATATGTTAAATTGTTAATTAACCCTTGTTTTGTGGCAGTATTAGAGAATGGCAGCCAAAAATATTAACAATAGAGTGAATGAGACCATGGAGACACCTTTAATCACCACCCAGGGGAATGTGCAATAAGAAGGCAATATTCCTCCTATAAACAACACTACCGAACAAATGATGAATGATGGGATGTTTAGAAGCTTTTTGCAGTTCATGCAAAATCAGACGAGGGAGGCTCGTGTACACAATACGGGTGGAAATGATAGCAATGCGCGGCTTGTCATAGCCAAGCAGTTCAAAGAGTTGGGACTACCAGAATTTACGAGAAATCCAGATCCGATTAAGGCAGAAACGTGGCTCAAGCAAATTACCAAGATATTTGATGTCTTGGGATGCACGGAGGAATAGAAGGTTCCATTCACCACCTTTATGTTTCATGGTGAGGCAGACATCGGTGGAGTCGTGAAGCTTAACCAACTTGCCGACTCAACATGTCTTTGGGAAACATTTCAGAATCGTTTCAATGACAAGTACTTTCCGAAAGTATTCGCTATATGAAGGAGGTAGAGTTTATCAGACTGGAACAAAACAACATGACTGTGTCTCGGTACGAGGCTAAGTTCGCTGAGTTATCCAGGTTTGCATCTCATTTGGTAGAGGATGAGGAACGAATGACGCGGATGTTTCTGAGAGGTCTAAAACCCAAGATTCGGAAATATCTTATCTCTCATAAATTTTCTTTATATTTAGATGTTGTAAATAGGGCTCAATTATTAGAGCGAGATAATGATTATGTTCAACCAAGGGACCACAACCAGGGACATACCGGTGGCAGCGGTCATCGGAGCAATGACAACCAGCGGGGAGGAAAACATTCGGACAAAAGCGGTAACCACTATGGTTGTAATCGTGGCCATAAAAATAGAAAATGCGAGTCGGGAGGAGATTTCAAGAAAAGAAGGTACAACAATGATAACGTGAAGACGTCAGCACCAACATCAACTGTTTCTAGGGGAGGAGAACGACCACCGGTCGTATGTTATAAATGCGAAAAAGAGGGACATATCAACCCAAACTGCCCACAACAATCCAAGGTATATTATAACTGTGAAAAGGAAGGTCATATAGCTCGAGATTATTCTATAGCGAAACCAAGTCCAGCGGGGATGGTGACTCCAAAGGCTGTCCCGGATAATTCAAAACCAGTGTTCCTGGAAGAGCATTTGTCGTAACTGGCCAAAACGCGAGGAACCTGAACGAGGTGATCACGGGTAAGCTAATCATAAACTCTTGCGAAGTTTATACCTTATTAGATACCGGTTCTACCCATTATTTTATCTCTCCTGCTTGTGCTCAACATTTGAACTTGACTCCGGAGAAATTAGACATTGACTTATCTGTTGAGACTCCGTTAGGAGAAACTTTCATTACATCTACTATTTATAAATCTTAATTGATTCAAGTTGGAACAATCACATTACCTGTCGATCTCATTTCGTTGAAAATTCTTGCATTTGATGTGATTTTAGAGATTGATTGGTTAACCACTCATCATGCTAAAATTGATTGTTTTCATAAGGTTGTTAGTTTTCATATTCCTAACCAACCTGTTATGCGAATTCAAACAACCAAACCGCTATAATCAATCACTGTCATATCAAGCCATAAAGCTATTCATTTATTAAAAAAATGGATGTCAAGCTTTCTTAGCCCATATCACGGACTTGAACAAAAACACATCTGATTTGAATAAAATTTCTGTTATTAGTGAATTTCCTGACGTATTTCCTGAAGAACTTCCCGGTCTACCCCTAGAACGTGAAGTTGAATTCTTTATTGACCTTGAACATGATACAAAGCCCATTTCTAAAACCCCATATCGAATGGCTCCTATTAAACTTCAAGAGTTAAAGATCCAACTACAGGAGTTGTTGGACATCGGTTTTATTCATCCTAGTACATCTCCTTGGGGTGCTCCTGTGTTATTCGTAAAGATGAAAGACGGGAGTATGCGACTTTGTATTAACTGCCGAGAATTGAACCATGTCACCATCAAGAATAGGTATCCGCTACCTCGCTTAGATGACTTGTTCGACCAGTTACAATGAGCACAATTCTTTTCAAAGATCGATCTTCGTTTTGGATATCATCAGCTGAAGATTAAAACTGAGGACATTCCAAAGACCCGCCTTGTAATCCCCAGACGGCATTATGAATTCTTAGTTATGTCTTTTGGATTGACTAATGCTCCTGTTGCTTTCATGGATATGATGAACCTTGTGTTCAAAGAATATTTGGATCAGTTCATTGTTGTCTTTATTGATGACATCCTCATCTATTCCAAGAGCCGTGAAGATCATGAGCGTCATTTGAAGCTGGTACTTCAAAGGCTTCGTGATAACAAGCTATATGTCAAGCTGAAGAAATGCTAGTTCTGGATTGAGGAAGTAGCATTCCTTGGGCACTTGGTGTCAAAACATGGAGTATCTGTCGACCCGACAAAGATTGAAGCAATACAAAGTTGGGAGCAACCGAAGTTGGTGACCGAAGTACGTAGCTTTCCGGGCTTAGCTAGTTGTTATCGGAAATTCGTGGAAAGATTTTCTAGAATCGCTACTCCGTTAACTCAGCTGACTCGTAAAGATACAAAATTCGGTTGGAGTGAGGATTATGAGAAGAGTTTTCTAGAACTCAAGAGGAGACTCATTTCGGCACCTGTTCTGAAAATACCATCTGGTTTAGATGGATTTGTTATCTATAACGATGCTTCAGGCAAAGTGTGACGCCCCCAAAATAGGTATACATCACCCATCTTAGGTCGCCAGATACATGGTACAAAATTCAAATACAACTTAATTATACAACAGTCGTGTAAAATACGGCAAAACATAATCTTAGAGTTTTAATAAGAATATTATCATCTAGACAATATCCACACTCAATGGAGTCCTCATTACATTTATTGTCACACTATTTTATAGAATAGTGAGGACTACTAAAACAACCATCTGGATCGTCAATCCGTTCCCCGACTCGTCCAAGCTATATTCTCATTTCTTGAAGAGAACAGTGAAAGAAAGGGTGAGCTCAACTAGCCCAATAAGAAATATAATGACTAAGATAATGTAGAATAAATTATCCTTAGCCTTCAATAGTATAACAACTGATAGAATATAATAGACAACAAGTTTTAAATCAACAACTACAGCGGAATAAGAAATCCATTAGAAGAGTCAAGTAGAGCATAAAATCTACTATCTTCTATGATTTAAAAAGTTTTTCCTCAACTTTATCGTTGAGACTCAGCTTAATAAATAAAAGCGAATCATCACTGCATAATGGCCAAGGATATTAATGTAATCATCCATGGTCATGATTATACCGAATAATCTTTGGTCATAATCATACCAACAACTGCACATCAATGAACTACAGGCCAATGAAGACTTTCACCACATCATTCGTCACATTACGGTCATGATTATACCGAATAATCCCTGGTCATAATTATACCAAGTCCATCTATGCACGTAAGCCAAAGATGACTTTCGTTACAATATAAGCATGAGGATGATGATAATGACATAATAATTCAATAAAACAAGTTCAAGGATAAATTTTAAAGATTTATATTCTAATTTATCCAGAAATCAATAACATCCAAATTGTCAACATGATACTGCTTTGTGGAGTAAAATTTAAGAATGCTCAGAAGAATATTTCCATGAAAAGATACTAGATGAAGCGCAAATATCCAGGGTATTCTACTAATTTCATAGAGTATAGAAGCCAAAACTTTAACCAAATGAGTATACTAGAATATATGAAACTGTAAATGGATTTTCACCCGTTATGCGGTAATCCACGTAGATAGATCATTTCCACAATTTAATATGGAATGAATACAAAGGATCATTCACCATGCATGCGGTAATCCACATAGTATGTGTAATTCCAATGTAATAATAAAGAATGGAATAATGTAAGAATTCACCATGCATGCAGTAGTCCACGAGACAAAGTTATTCCAACTGAATAATAAAGAATGGAATAAATGTAGAATTCACCGTGCATGCGATAGATCAAGATGCATAAAAGTTATTCCAATGTAATAATAAAGAATGGAATAACAGAAGAATTCACCAGACATACGATAGACCGCACAGATAGGTTATTCCAACAGAATATAAAGAATAGAATAACAACCCTTACGAGTATTGAAAGAAAACAACTCTCTTCATGAATACAAAAGAAATAATACCCCTTACCTTAGAAGAAAACTGGATACTGGAATAGTGAGGTAGCAGACTTCTCTTCTTCTTTCTCTCTATAATTTATCTCTATAATAATTGCTCTATAGCTTTAGTGAATTGGTGAGAAATGAAGGAAGAATGGGCTCGAAATATTACAGTATAATACCTTCCTCTTTTTCTTCATTTTTAATTTAGTCCTGCAAGTATTATCAAACTTGCACCACATCCCATAATAGTAAATCATATGAATCAATAGTAAATCATGTGACTCAATAGTTCTAATCATGTGAAAAAAATAATTACAGTATAGTACCTTCATCTATACCTCCATTTTTAATTTAGTCATGCAATTATTATCAATCTTGCACCAACTCCCCTAATAGTAAATCATTTGAATCAATAGTACACACATGTGAACACATAGTTATAAGCATGTGAATTAATAGCAATTAATTGCTCATTTATCCGGTGAATTACCCGATTGGTCAATATAACCTCCAGACATTAATTATTATCAAAATAAATGTCGATTTCCACTAACACTAATAATTCCCACACAATGGAACTATCAATTCATCTTTAATCAACACGAACTTATTCATCATTAATATTATAACTCACAATATTTAACAACCAAGTCGTTCTCAGGAAAGAGGGGGCTTTCTAATAAGGATTTCTCCTTATTAGCGCGCAATTAGGTGACCAAATCTCTCCTTGACAGAACTTCTAGACATTGTCAATATTGCAAATAATAATATGAATAACTTTGTCGTCTCAATTATTGATTTAATAATATATATTATGCAGATGATACTGTGACAATAATTGAATCAATAATATGAGAGATATGATGCATCAATTACTGTAGCAATAATTGGGTATAACTGAGTGACTTCTTAAGTAAGCATCAATAATCAATACCGTGTGCTACTATGCAACTACGTGTATTACTATACTTTTACTAATGGGTAGTTCAACGCTTTTAACTCAGAACACTTTCGCCGTTATTTTTATAAAAGACAATTTTGTCGTTTTCTAACTACTTAAAATACTTCCGCCAGGGGTCCACCAATGATTGTGTTATCAGACAGATATTCTCGAAAAAGAATATTCCCCGACCAAACGAATATTTTATAACAACTTGCTTACTTTGCAAAATTTTTCACATATCACCCTTAACTTTACCTTTTATCAATTTAACCATTTACGAAATAAAATAATAATTATAAGAAAATTGAATACTTTCATTTCATAAAATTCAGGGTCTTACAATCTCCCCTCCTTATAAAATTTCTCCCTCGAAATTTATGTACGTACATGGTATGCCAAAAAGGTAAGGATACCTCGACAAATTCTAACTCTTGAGGTATAACCTTTGTGTAAGACCCCAACTTATTATAAATAAAATTGAATTTCCTTTATTTATTATTTTGAAATAGTAAGGGTTAATTTGATTAATGTGGTTAGTTATCGGTAAAATTCGCAAATATTTCAAATAAGCAAGTGGTTATAAAATATTAATTGTTGTCAGGGAATATTCGTTTGGTCGTGGAATATTCTTACTGTCGGGGAATATTCGTACGACGGCCAAAATTGTTCTGGGCCCCATGTAAAAAAGCGATTGGATGAAGAAAACGACAAGTATAAGTTGTTTATAAATAATCTACAGAAGTAGTTGTTAGCTATTATCTTGTTGGAATACCCTTTGGTTAAAACACAAGAATACGTCTGGCGTTGTTACAAGAAGATACCAGATTGCACCAATTATTGATTCTTACGTAAGAAGGCACTACTCAATAATTGTTACGGTAATTATCGCTCAAGTGTGACGCCCCCAAAATAGGTATACATCACCCATTCCGAGTTGTCAATACATGGTATGTAAACAACTACAACTTTATTATTACAACAAGAAACTGTGAGTTTGAATACAAATATTATCTTCTAGACAATATCTATACTCAAATAAATCCTCATCACATTTATTGATACATTATTTTACAAAAATGGTGAGGACTACTAAACAACTCTATCTAGAACCTTCATTCCATACCCCTCACTGCACTCGCTTATATTCTCGCCTCCCGAGAAGAAAAATAGAACAAAAAAAGGAAAAGGGTGAGCTCAACTAGCCCAAGAAGAATATTATGACTAAGATAATATACAACAAATTATCGTTAGTCTTCAACAGGAAAAATCTAATAGAATACAATAGACAACAAATTTTAAATCAATATTCGCAATGAAATAATAATTCATTAGAAGAATTAAGTAGAGAATGCAAACTACTATCTTCTATGTATGAATTTAAAAGTTCATCGCTCTATCTTTTATCCTCGTAACATCAATCAATATATATATGGAATCAAATATTCATCTTTGCACTACAGCCAAAGATATTCATCATTGGTCATGTTCATCTAAACACTGCTCATCTTTGCACTACGGGCCAAAGATATTCTTCGTAAATCATTCATCTTTGACTACAAAAGCCAAAGATATTCAATAATATCTTCATTTAAGACCGAGGATGATGAAAATATTTTTAAAGAAACGAATCCAAAGGAAATAAAATGACAAGGATTAAGGATTAAGGATTCGTATTTTGTTTTATCCATGTTCAAAAATACCTCAAAATAATCATAGTGGTGTAAAATTCAAGAATGATCAAAACATGGATACAATCAAAGCTAGTATCGAATAGATATTTTGGACAAAAAGAAGAAATTTCATTTTTAAATGAATAGTGCCAGATACGTGAATAGTGCCGATACGTGAATAGTAACTCAGACACCAAAAGATAGAAATTTCCAAAAAAAACATCTTCACGCTTCAGCTTAATAGTACTCGTGAATAAGAACTCATGAATAGTAAATCATGAATAGTAACTCGTGAATAGTAACTCATGAATAGTAACCCCGACATGAAAAAGTTCCAAATTTGATAAAAGTTCCAACCAATATTTCAAAGATAATGATATTGAAGAAATAATATCATTCGAGAAGAAAATAACATCCCTAACCTCGAAAGATTAGTACTTCTAATTGGAATAACTAGGGTATAGTAAGGTCAAGGGAACTTGCACCGCCTAACAAAGACTCAAAGTATACTCAAAATACTCACAAGAATACGCTTCGATAATATAGAGAGAGAAAATTTGCATTTTCGTGTGATTTTCAATTATAACCCAAGCACCCTATTTATAGAAAATGCTTAGAACACCAAAGCAGTAAAATTTAATAAAATATTAATATATATTATAAATTTCTTAGCCCATCTTTGAAGATCTGATTTCAGCAATTAATATCACATGTTAGCCTACTTAAATGCAAAAAACGCTTTTTCTTTAAAATAATAATTAAAACTTCCAAAAATCAATTATTTCGGAGCTTTGGAACTTCAATAATTCACAATAAATAGCCCTTTTATCAGAAAATTCAAATCTCACTTGTTTTTATAGGAAATTCAATTCTCTACAACTTTGCGTAAGAAAGTTTTTCCGAATTCCAAATGTAAATTGACCAAATCCATAAACCAAGCGATTTTACAATTTATAATCAAATTTCGGTCAATAAATGGGGTCCACCGACATGTTTAACATGTTTTAAACATTTATTGCAACAAAAATACTCTTCCTCCTCAGATACTCATATATCCCACATTCGTTGTAAAAATATCACAATTATTATAATATTAAAATATAATAATATATTTAAATGAATTATTTTATCGTAAAAGATAAAATTTCAATTTTCAACAATTGTCACATTAAAAAATTTTCTCCATCTATATCCACATAAAATCAATATTTTCTCATCATATGAATCAATAATTAAATATTCACAAATAATATTACGTAATCACAATATCGACAACCAGCGGTTCCTAGGAAAGAGGGGCTTTCTAATAAGAATTTCTCCTATCGATGCGCAATTAGGTGACCAAACCTCTCCTTAGATGTAACTTTCTAGACATTGCCAATAATGTTATCTAATAATATTATTCAGATAATATGAATTATTGCTTCGATAATGAAAAAATCGTGTAATGACAATTATTGAAACAACAAAGAATATAAAATATCAACGCAAAGAATTATTAAATTAATAAAATATTGAATAAAGAATTATCGTAACCATTATCGAGTAGTGCCTTCACGTAAGAATCAATAATTGGTGCAATAATTGTGCTATCGTGTTTTAACCAATTTAGTATTTTAACAAGATAATAAAGAATAACTACGTACTGTTATTTTTAAACAACTTATATTTGTCATTTTTTCATCAAATCGCTTTTCCGTTATGGGGCCCACAAAAGATCGCTACTGGTCAGCATTTAATATTCCCCGACAAAGAAGAATATTCCATGACCAAACGAATATTCCCCGACAACAATGAATATTTTATAACCACTTGCTTATTTTGATATATTTGCGTATTTTATCCCTAACTATCCACATTAATCAAATCAACCCTTACTATTTCAAAATAATAAATTGAGAAAATTAAATTTCATTAATAATAAGTTGGGGTCTTATAACCTCCCCTCCTTATGAAATTTCGTCCTCGAAATTGACGACGACTGTGTGTTTCAAAAGGTGAGGATACCTCGCTTTCATTTCCGTTTCCAATTCGTGTCATTTCCTCTATAGCATGATTCCTCCACAAAACTTTAACTTGTGGTATGACTTTCAAGGCAGGGGACATGCTCCTTCCTATCCAAGATCTTGACAGTACCTCCTCATACGTTAGGTCTTCACTATCTCGTCTGGGTTCTAACTCTATAACGTGGTTCGTGTCTTTCACATATTCTGAAAGCATGATATGTGAAACACATTATGAACACGAGACATACTCGGAGGTAACGCGAGTCTATAGGCTACATTTCCTACTCGGTCAAGAATTTGAAATGGACCAATAAATCGTGGATTGAGCTTTCTCTCTTCCCAAATCTTGTAACTCCTTCCATGGAGCAACTCGCAACAATACATGATCCCCTACACTAAATTCCACGCCCTTTCGATGAAGATCCGCATAACTCTTTTGTCGATCTTGTGCCGCTTTGTATACGCTTGTCGAATCATTTGGATCTTTTCCGTAGTCATACGCATCAACTCGGGTCCCAACAATGTTGCTTCACCCACCTCGTCCCCAACATATCTGGAGAGCTTACACTTTCGTCCATATAATGCTTCAAATGGAGCCACACCTATACTTGCTCGATAATCGTTGTTGTAGGAGAATTCCACCAATGGTAATTACTTATCCCAACCGCCTTGAAGTCTAGGACATGAGTCTTAATAAATCTTCAAGAGTTTGAATAGTCCTTTTCGATTGTCCGTCTGCTTGAGGATGGTATGTCGAATCAATCAGAACTGCGCCCATAGCTTTTTTTACAAGCTAACCCAAAATTTTGAAGTGAATCTTGGGTCACGATCCAAAACTATGGATACAGCATGCCATGCAACCTCAAAATCTCATTCACGCATATACTAGCAAGACGCTCAAGGAATAAGTCTCCGTGATCGGCAAGAAATGAGCAGACTTGGTTAATCTATCAACAATAACCCAAATAGCATTGATGCCTTGAGAAACCGTAGGAAGACCCAGAACTAAATCCATGGTAATGTGTTCCCACTTCCATTTCGGAATCTCAAATGGTTGCAACGGACCCTTAGGTACTAGATGCTCCGCCTTTACACGCTGACAAGTTAAACACATCGAGATAAACTTTGCAATCTCTCTCTTCATATTGTTCCACCAAAATGTATGTCAAGATCACGATACATTTTGGTACATCCAGATGGATTGCAAATGGTTTATTATGTGCTCCATCATAATCTTGTACTTCAAATCGTAGTCGTTAGGAACACAAAGTCTCAGAGTGGACTCAAGTATTCCTTCTTCATCAATTCTCGCCCTAATAGCTCCTTCTTGTACTTTCTTCTTCATACGATCGACTCCCGGCCGGTGGCTCGAGCAACCTTAACTTTTCTATTAAAGTTGGCTCTATACGTATACTTGACATCATCGCACTCATTCCCGCATATGATCTTCTACTCAACGCGCCGCCTACCACGCTCCCTTTCCGTGATGGTATTGAATAGTGTGGTCGTAGTCTTTCAATAGCTCGAGCCAACGTCATTGCCGTCGATGTTGAGTTCTTTTGAGTGAAGAAATATTTAAGGCTTTTATGGTCCGAATATATCTCCACTTTCTCCCCATATAGATAGTGCCTCCATATCTTTAGCGTGAAAACGATCGCCGCTTAACTCGTAGATCATGAGTAGGATAATTCCTCTCATACTCTTTAAGTTGTCGCGAGGCATAAGCTATGACTTTCCTACGTTGCATGAGAACACATCCTAACCCTTTGCTCAAGCATCGCTTATAGATAACAAATCCATCCGAACCAGATGGTATTGTTAGAACAGTCTTATAAATAAGTCTCCTCTTAAGCTCTTGAAAACTTTTCTTGCATTCTTCGCTCCAAACGAATTTTGTATCCTTCCGAAGTTAGATGAGTTAATGGAGTAGCGATTCGAGAAAACCCTTCCACGAACCTCCGATAATAACCACTAAGCCCAAAAGTTACGACTTTGGTCACCAACCCGGTTGTTCTAACTTTCAGATTGCTTCAATCTTCGCCGTCCACGGATACTCCATGTTTTCGACACCACATGCCCAAGGAATGCTACTTCCTCAAGCCGTAACTCGCATTTCTTCAATTTGGCATATAGTTTATTTTCACGAAGCCTTTCGAGTACCAAACTTCAAATGGTGGTCATGATCTTCACGACTTTTGGAATATATGAGGATGTCATCAATAAAAACAATAACGAATCGCTCCAAATATTCCTTGAATACTCGGTTCATCATATCCATGAAAGCCGAGAGCATTAGGTAGTCCCAAAGACATGACTAAGAATTCATAATGCCCATACCAAGATCTCAAGGCGTCTTTGAATATCCTCGCCTAATCTTCAATTGATGATATCCGTAACTAAGATCGATTTTTGAAAAGAATTGTGCCTTGCAAATTGGTCAAACAAGTCATCAATTCGAGGTAGAGGATACCTATTCTTTATGGTGACATGGTTCAATTCCCCGATAGTCAATATTAAAAAGTCGATACTCCCGCTCTTTCTTCTTTACTGAAGAAAACAGAGCACCCCAAGGAGATGTACTAGGGACGAATGAAACCGGATGTCCAACAATTCCTCGAAGTTGGACCTTTAACTCTGAAGTTCAATAGAGCCATTTGATATGGGGTTTTAGAAATGGGCTTTGTACCAGTTCAAGATCAATAAAGAATTCAACTTCACGCTCGGGGTAGACCAGGAAGTTCTTCAGAAATACGTCAGAAAGTCAATAACAACAGAATATTATTCAAATTTGACGTGTCTTTATTCAAATCCATAACATGGGCTAAGAAATCTTGACATCCGCTTTTCAATAAACGAATAGCTTTATGATTAGATATGATGATTGATTGATTTTAATGGTTTAGTTGCTTGAATTGCATAACAAAGTTGATTAGAATATGAAAACTAACAACCTTACGAAAACAATCAATTTTGGCATGATGAGTAGTTAACCAATCAATCCCTAAAATCACATAAAAAGCAAGTATCTTTAAAGAGATAAGGTCAATGTAAGGTGATGGTGCCAACTTGAATCAAACAAGATTTATAAACAAATGGATGTGATGAAAGTTTCTCCTAATCTGAGTTTCCACAGAGATAGGTCAAAGTCTAATTTCTCCTGAGTCAAGTTTAAACGTTGAGCACATGCAGGAGAGATAAATGAATGGGTAGCACCCAGATCAAGTAAGGTATAAACTTCGCAAGAATTTATAAATAGCTTACCCGTGATCACCTCGTTCGGGTTCCTCGCATTTTGACCAAACCACAACAAACGCTCTTCCCGGAATCGTTGACTTTGACTTTTTCGGGATAGTCTTTTTGAGTCACCGTCCTCATTGAACTAGGTTTCGCTACCGCACAATCTCGAAAGCGATATGTCCTTCCTTTCCACAATTATAACATACCTTCAACTATTTTGGATGGTTTGGTGATATGTCTTTTTCCCAAGATTTATAGCATATGACCGGTGGTCGCGTTCTCTCCCTTAGAACCGGGCTTTTGTTTAAGACCGTCGTCTTCACATGGTCGTTGTTAAATCTCCTCTTTTAAAATCTCCTCCCGACTCGCTTCTTCTATTTTCATGGCCATGATTACCACCGAGTGGTTACCATTTTTTTTTCATTCTGCTTTCTCCGCCGGTTATCATTATTCTCGTTGATCGCTATCTCTCGGTACGATCCTCGTTACGGTCCCTCGGTTGAACATACTCGTTATCTCGCTTCTAACAATTGAGCCTCGTTAACAACATCCGAATAGAGAGAAAATTTATGAGAAATGAGATATTGTCGTACGCGGGTTTCAAACCTCTCGAAACATCGCGTCATACGCTCCTCGCCTCCACCAAATGAGGTGCAAAACCGATAACTCTCGCAAACTTTTCCTCGCATCTTGAGACAACCGCCATGTTGTTTTGTTCTAATCGATGAACTCCATTTCTTCATATGACGAACACTTTCGTGAAAGTATTTGTCATTAAATAATTTTCAAACGTCTCCCAAGACATGATGAGTGCGGTTTGGATGGGTACGCTTCACGACTCTCCACCAAGAGTCCGCCTCGCCACGGAACATAAAGGTGGCAAATGGAACCTTCGTTCTTCGCGTGCATCCCAAGACATCGAATATCTTGGTAATTTGCTTGACCCATGTTTTCGCCATGATTGGATCGGCTTTCCTTAAATTTCGTGGTCCCAACACTTTGAATTGCTTGGTTGTGACAACCCCGTGAATTGCTATCATTTCTCCTCAGTATTTTGAACACGAGTCTCCGCCTCGATTTTGCATGAATCGCAAAAAGCTTCTAAACATCCCCTCGCTCATCATCGCTTTCATTGGTGTTGTTCATGTGAGGAACATTGCCACTGTTGCACGCTCTCCTCGCTCGTGAGTGAGTACAGGCGTCTCCACGGCCTCATTCCATTGTTAATATTCTCAATCGACATTCTCAACATCGCCATAAAACAAGGGTTAATTAAGGAAATCAATATATCACATAATATCCCTATATCTTGACCAACTAACAAATAAGCTTAGGTAGGTAGGACACACTAGCGAAGGATTTACTCTCTCTCCCTCCTAGTTCTATTCCCGATCTCCGCCAGAGAGATCATATCCTAAGCTCGATACCAATCGTGACGCCCCCAAAATAGGTATACATCACCCATTCCGAGTTGTCAATACATGGTACGTAAACAACTATAACTTTATTATTACAACAAGAAAACTGTGAGTTTGAATACAAATATTATCTTCTGTAGACAATATCTATACTCAAATAAATCCTCATCACATTTATTGATACATTATTTTACAAAAATGGTGAGGACTACTAAACAACTCTCTCAAGATCCTTCATTCCATACCCCGACCTCGTGCATTTCGCTTATATTCTCGCCTCCCGAGAAGAAAAATGGAACAAAAAGGAAAAGGGTGAGCTCAACTAGCCAAAAGAAGAATATTATGACTAAGATAATATACAACAAATTATCGTTAGTCTTCAATAGGAAAATGTAATAGAATACAATAGACAACAAATTTTAAATCAATATTCACAATGAAATAATAATTCATTAGAAGAGTTAAGTAGAGAATGCAAACTACTATCTTCTATGTATGAATTTAAAAGTTCATCGCTCATCTTTTATCCCCGTAACATCAATCAATATATATATCGGAATCAAATATTCATCTTTGCACTACTGAGCCAAAGATATTCATCATTGGTCATGTTCATCTAAACACCTATTCATCTTTGCACTACGGCCAAAAGATATTCTTCAGAAATCATTCATCTTTGACTACAGCCAAAGATATTCAATAATATCATCATTTAAGACCGAGGATGATGAAAATATTTTTAAAGAAACGAATCCAAAGTGAAACAAAATGACAAGGATTAAGGATTAAGGATTCAGATTTTGTTTTATCCATGTTCAAAAATACCTCAAAAATAATCATAGTGGTGTAAAATTCAAGAATGATCAAAACATGGATACAATCAAAGCTAGTATCCGTAATAGATATTTTGGACAAAAAGAAGAAATTTCATTTTTCTATGAATAGTGCCGTATACACGTGAATAGTAACTCAGACACCAAAAGATAGAAATTTCCCAAAAAACATCTTCACGCTTCATGAATAGTACTCGTGAATAGTAACTCGTGAATAGTAACTCATGAATAAGTAACTCGTGAATAGTAACTCATGAATAGTAACTCGTGAATAGTAACTCATGAATAGTAACCCCGACATGAAAAAGTTCCAAATTTGATAAAAGTTCCAACCAATATTTCAAAGATAATGATATCAAGAAATAATATCATTCGAGAAGAAAATAACATCCTTTACCTCGAAAGATTAGTACTTCTATTTGGAATATCGGTATAGTGTCAAAGGAACTTGCACCGCCTAACAATACTCAAAGTATACTCAAAATACTCACAAGAATATGCTCGATAATATAGAGAGAGAAAACTTGATTTCGGTGTGATTTTCAATTCTAACCTAAGCACCCTATTTATAGGAAAATGCTTATAACACTAAAGCGTAAAATTTAATAAAATATTAATATATATTATAAATTTCTTAGCCCATCTTTGAAGATCCGATTTCGAAATTAATATCACATGTTAGCCCACTTAAATGCAAAAAACGTTTTTCTTTAAAATAATAATTAAAACTTCCAAAATCAATTATTTTGAGCTTCCTAACTTCAATAATTCACAATAAATAGCCCTTTATCGTAAAAATTGAATCTTGCAATTGTTATAGGAAATTCAATTTCTACAACTTTCCGGAAGAATGTTTTTCCAATTCCAAATGTAAATTGAATCAAATCCACAAACAGACGATTTTACAAAGCTATAATCAAATTTCGACCAATAAATGGGGTCCACCACACATGTTTAACATGTTTTAAACATTTATTGCAACAAAAATACTCTTTCTCCTCAGATACTCATATATCCCACATTCGTTGTAAAAATATCACCATTATTATATTATTAAAATATAATAATATATTTTAATGAATTATTTTATCGTAAAAAAGATAAAATTTCAATTTTCAACAATTGTAACATTAAAAATTTTCTCCATCTATATCCACATAAATCAATATTTTCCTCATCATATGAATCAATAATTAATTATTCACAAATAATATTACGTAATCACAATATCGACAACCGTGCAGTTCTCAGGAAAGAGGGGCTTTCCAATAAGAATTTTCCTCATCATGCCAAGTAATTAGGTGACCAAACCTCTCCTTAGATGTAACTATCTAGACATTGCTAATAATGTTATCTAATAATATTATTAGGATAATATGAATTATTGCTTCGATAATGAAAATCTTGTGTAATGACAATTATCAAACAACAACAATATAAAATATCAACACAACAATTATTAAATCAATAAAATATCGAATAAAGAATTATCGTAACCATTATTGAGTAGTGCCTTCACGTAAGAATCAATAATTGGTGCAATACCTGCTAAGCTATCTTGTGTTTTAACCAATTCCAGTATTTTAATAAAAGATAATCAGAATAACTACGTATTTGTTATTTTTAAACAACTTATATTTGTCGTTTTCTTCATCCAATCGCTTTCAGTTATGGGGCCCATAAAAGATCGTGTCTGTCAGCATTTAATATTCCCCGACGTAAAGAAGAATATTCCACGACCAAACTAATATTCCCCACAACAATGAATATTTTATAACCATTTGCTTATTTTAAAATATTTGCATATTTTACCCTAACTATCCACATTAATCAAATCAACCCTTACTATTTCAAAATAATAAATAGAGAAAATTAAATTTCATTAATAATAAGTTGGGGTCTTAAATTCAGTATTTTATTTTATTTATTCAATAATTGCTGCGTTGATATTTTATATTACTGTTGTTTCAATAATTGTCACTACACAATATTTTCCATTATCAAAAGAATAATTCATATTATCTTAATAATATTATTAGATAACATTATTGGCAATGTCTAGAAAGTTCTGTCTAAGGAGAGGTTAGGGCCACCTAATTACACAAGAAGTGAGAAATCCTTATCGAAAGCCCCTCTTTCTCGGGAACCCGCCTAGTTATGTCAAGATTGTGATTCGTAATATTATTTGTAAATAATTAATTATTGATTTATATGATGAGGAAAATATTCATGTGGATATAGATGGAGAAAATTTTTAAAGTGAAAATTGTTGAAAATCGATATTTTATCTTTTCTGATAAAATAATATTTTAATATATTATTATAGTATAATAATGATGATATTTTTACAATGAATGTGGGATATATGAGTATATGAGGAGAAAGAGTATTTTTGTTGCATTAAATGATTAACATATTTTTGTGTGTTTGGTGGACCCCATTTTCGATCAAATTTGATTATACCGTAAAATCGCCTGCTTGTGGATTTTGGTCAATTTCTGTTTGGAATTTGGAAAAACTTTCTTCTGCAAAGTTGTAGATAATGGAATTTCCTATGGAAAAGACGCGAGGTTCGAATTTTTCTGATAAAAGGGCTATTTGTTATGAATTATTGAAGTTCCAAAGTTCCGAAATAATTGATTTTTGGAAGTTTTAAATATTTATATTAACAAAAATGTTTTTTACATTTTGTGGGCCTCATTTGCATGTGTTCAATTGCTGAATTCAGATTCAAAGGTGTGCGTAGGAATTGTTATTATAAATAATAATATTTTATTAAATTTTCTATTTTGGTATTCTAAGCATTTTCCTATAAATAGGGTGCTTAGGTTAGAATTGAAAATCACACCAGAAACTGAAGTTTTCTCTATTTTTCTCTCTCTATATTATCGAGTTTATTCTTGTGAGTATTTTGATACTTTGAGTGTTTCTATACTAGTGCAAGTTCCTTCAAAGACTATATCCAAAGATTCCAAATGTAAGTACTTGTCTTTTCCGAGGTAAGGATGTTATTTTCTTCTTAAATGATATTATTTTCTTCAATATCATTATACCGAAATATTGTTTTGAACTTTTTATCAAATTTGGAACTTTTTATGTCGGGGTTACTATTCACTTATACTTGCAGATTATTATTCACGATACTAAAGACTATTCACGTAAAAATTAAATTTTTGTTTTTCATCCAAAATATCTATTATAGATACTAGCTTTGATTGTATCCATGTTTTGATCATGCTTGAATTTTACTCCACTACAATTATTTATGAGGTATTTTTGGACATGGAATAGTCAAATACTTAATCCTTAATATTTATTCTTTTATTTCATCGGATTCGCTTTTCTTTTAAAATATTTTCATCATCCTCTACCCTAAATGATGATATTATCGAATATCTTTTGGCATGTAGTGCAAAGATGAATGATTTTCGATGAATATCTTTCGCCCGAGAGTGCAAAGATGAACAGTGTTTAGATGAATATGATTAACTAATGAATATCTTCGCCTCAGTGTAAAAGATGAATATTTAATTCGTATATATATTGATTGATGTTATAGGATAAAATATCGACGATGAACTTTTAAATTCATATATAGAAGATAGTAGATTGCATTCTCTATTTAACTCTTCTAATGAATTATTATTTCTGCTGCGAAGATTGATTTAAAACTGGTTGTCTATTGTATTCTATTAGATTTTTCCCTGTTGAAGACTAACGATAATTTGTTCTATGTTATCTTAGTCATAATATTCTTTACTGGGCTAGTTGAGCTCACACTTTTCCTTTTTGTTCCATTTTTCTTCTCAAGAGGCGGGAATGTAGCGAGTACTAGTCGGGGTATGGAATAAAGGTTCTAGGAAGTTGTTTTAGTAGTCCTCACCATTTTTGTAAAATATTGTACCAATAATTTTAATGAAGACTTATTTGGGTATGAATATTGTCTAGATGGCAATGTTTGTATTTAAACTCACGCTTTTTATGTCAGATTAATAAAGAAATTTTTCGCATCATGTTATCGACGACTCAAAATGGGTGTCAGATACCTATTTTGGGGGCGCATTACTTGGTATCGTAGCTTAGGGATATGATCTCCGGCAGAGATCGGGAATAGAACTAGGAGGGGAGAGACGAGTAAATCCTTCGCTAAAGGTGTCCTACCTAAGCTTATTTGTTGGTCTGGTCATAATATAGGGTATTATGTGATTTGTTAATTTGTTTAATTAACCCTTGTTTTATGGAAGTATTTAAGAATGGCAACCGAGAATGTTAACAATGAGAGTAAATGAAACCGTTGAGACGCTCGTACTCACCAACGAGGAGAACGTATGACAGTCGGGCAATATTCCTCCTATGAACAACAACCACCGAGTAGATGATGAATGATGGCATGTTTAGAAGCTTGTTGCGATTCATGCAAAATCGCACGAGGAGACTGCTTTTCAAAATACGTGAGGAAATGATAGCAATTACGGCTTATCACAAACCAAGCGCTTCAAGGAGTTGGGACCACCTGCACTCGGGGAAAGCCGGATCCGATTAGGGCGAGATGTGGGTCAAGCAAATTACCAAGATATTCGATGTCTGGGATGCACGAAGGAATAGAAGGTTCCATTCGCCACCTTTTATGTTCCAGAATGAGGCAGACATTACTTGTGGGAATCATGGCTGCACTCCATCCAGTCAAGACTCAAAGATGTCTTGGGAGACATTTCAGAATCGTTCAATGACAAGTACTTTCCCGAAAGTATTCGCTATATGAAGGAAGTGGAGTTTATTAGATCGAATAAAACAATACGACGGTGTCCCAAAGACGAGGCAAAGTTTGTAGAGTTATCCGTGTTCAGACCTCATTTGGTGGAGAATGAGGAACGATGACGCGGATGTTTCGAGATGTTTGAAACCCAAAGATACGCCAATATCTCATTTCTCATAAATTTTTCTCTATTCAGATGTTGTCAATGTGGCTCAATTATTAGAGCGAGATAACGAGTACGGCCAATCGAGGGACCATAACCAGATCATACCTTCATGGATGTAGATCATCGTAACAACGATAACCAGCGGAGAAAGAGATATACAGACAAAAGCAGTAACCACTCTGGTGGTAATCATTGCCATGAGAATAGAAGAAGCGAGTCAGGAGGAGATTTTAAAAAGTGGAGATTCAATAATGACAATACGAAGACGCCAAAGACCAAAGAAGAATCGGTTCCAAGGAGGAGAACGACCACCCATTATATGCTATAAGTGCGGAAAAGAAGGACATATCGTACTTCAAACCGCCACAATAGTTTAAGGCATGTTATAATTGTGGAAAGGAAGGACATATCGCTCGAGATTGCACTATAGCGAAACCAAGTCCAGCGGGGATGGTGACTCAAAAGGTTGTCCCAGAAAAGTCAAAGTCAGTGGTTCCTGGAAGAGCGTTTGTCGTGACTGGTCAAAATGCGAGGAGCCCAAATGAGGTGATCACGGGTAAGTTAATCATAAATTCTTGCAAAGTTTATACCTTACTAGATACCGGTGCTACCCATTCATTTATATCTCCTACCTGTGCTCAACGTTTAAACTTGACTCCAGAGAAATTAGACTTTGATTTATCTGTGGAGACTCCGTTAGGAGAAACTTTCATCACATCCACTATTTATAAATCTTGTTTGATCCAAGTTGGCACCATCACCTTACCTGTTGACCTTATCTCTTTAAAGATACTTGTATTTGACGTGATTTTAGGGATTGATTGGTTAACTACTCATCATGCCAAAATTGATTGTTTTCGTAAGGTTGTTAGTTTTCATATTCCTAACCAACATATTGGGCGAATTCAAGCAACTAAGTCATTAAAATCAATCACTGTTATATCAAGTCATAAAGCTATTCGTTTATTAAAAAATGGATGTCAAGCTTTCTTAGCCCATGTTATGGATTTGAATAAAGACATGTCATATTTGAATGATATTCCTGTTGTTATCGACTTTCCTGACGTATTTCCTGAAGAACATCCCGGTCTACCCCCGAAACATGAAGTTGAATTCTTTATTGATCTTGAACTTGGTACAAAGCCCATTTCTAAAACCCCATATCGAATGGCTCCTATTGAACTTCAGGAGTTAAAGGTTCAACTACAGGAGTTGTTGGACATCAGTTTCATTTGTCCTAGTACATCTCCTTGGGGTGCTCCTGTTTTATTTGTAAAAAAGAAAGACGGGAGTATGCGACTTTGTATTGACTACCGGGAATTAAACCATATCACTATCAAGAATAGGTATCCACTACCTCGTATTGATGACCTGTTCGACCAGTTACAAGGAGCACAATTCTTTTCAAAAATCGATCTTCGTTTTGGATATCATCAGCTGGTTGTGGCGCTGCGGCGCCGAGTCTGTGCACCAGTTAGCCAAAACAGATTTAGTTTCTTAACGAAACTCCCGGCTTCCTAATTTGTTCGTTTTACATCCGAATTGACCCATTCGAATTCCTACAAGTCAAAAATTACATCATTTACGTGTTCGTATAAGATTTTCACCTTTTCGAATCCGTTTACTCAGAATTCACCTTTAAGTTCGTTTTTAAGCGTTTGTTTAACGTTTTCGTCCGTTCAATACTCGTTTTCTTCGTTTTAAGTCGGAATGCAACGATTCTTTTGCCAATGACTCTTAATTACCTTATCTCACATGTTGACATTGAAAACCAACGTTTTCAAGTCACACGGCAACTTTTGACCTTTAATCCGGACTTTATACGTTTTCGACGTTTAACGTCTATTCCCGTAAAATCCGCCATAACTTTGTTACTAATGTTCTCTAAGCCAAATCACATGGAATACTCCATGGACTTCATATCTACATCCTAACCACATCAAGATGCACATACCTTAGCTACAACGATTTCCAAAATGTTCAATTATAACTAAGTTCACGTTCAAGACTTTTTATGGTTTTAACTCACGTAAACACTTACGATTTCTATTTGGTCATGTCCTATCCATGATTTGGTCATTAATAGGCATTCTTATATCTTCTCAATAAATACTCTCCACTCATCTACGATTCTTCTATGAGAAAGAAATCAAAAAGGATGAAGATTACGGTTTATAGGAATTTACCTTTGATGTAGTTAACGTTCTTGATAAACGTCTAGTGGTTTACTTGGAAGTAGAAAGATTATAAGTTTCTAGCTCTTTTTTCTCTCTCAAATATGTTAGACAACTTTGTAAAATAACAAAAATCCAACTCTTAGCTTTCTATTTATAGAAAACCAAATGAGGGGCAAAATGGTCCAATTTAGCACCTCCTCACTTATTTACAACTTTGTCACCAAGCAATATACTTGGTGACCAAGTGACTCACTTGCCTTTCACACCAAGTGGCCGGCCCACCTTGCCCATGGGTTATCCCCATGGTTTGCCCCATGGGTTTTACCCACCCTCGACCACTTGGGTTCGAATCTAATCGCTTAATTCTTTGGATTGGGCTCGACATTAATAAACATTGGGCTTGCATACTTAATAAACATTGGGCTTGCATACTTAATTCATTTGGCTTGATATTAATCCAAGTCCAATTAGATTGGATAAAATCCTTAGCTCATACTCTAATAATACAATTCGTATTCTACGCGTATTATTCATGTATTCTCTTCGTATGATATTCATATAATACTCGTATTATACGTCGTACTATTCTTCATATCATACTCGTATATATACTAGTATAATACTCATATTCCTTACATATAATAATCGAAATGACTATACGCATTACATTTCCCTTTCGGAAACCTCATTCACAAACCCTTAGGTTTTAAGTCCGCAGGCGAAAACTGCGTTTGTCATAACGGTAATATTATTGGATTTTCCATAATATCGTCATATTCTAACATTACGCGTTTCTCATAATTTCAAACCCTAGCTTCGAACGTCATCGGATGAATAGTGTTTTTACGCAAACAATTTCAGAAAACCTTCGTTCTCGTCTTGATAATTCACAACAATTAATTCTAGCACCAAGCCAGAATACTAACCACATCTACACATTTTAGGTCATAGAACGACCTTCGAACATCTTACTCACATAATAACTCAATTAAATTCATTTAATCCACATAATCAAATAAAAATTTAATTCATTGAAAATTCAAAATTCTTGGGTGTTACATTCTTCCCTCCTTATAAGGATTCTGTTCCCAGAATCTCGCTACTCTTACATAAACAAATGAGGAAACTTTTCCTTTATTTTACTTTCAATCTCCCACGTTGCTTCTTCAGCGTCGTGGTTACTCCAAATTACCTTTACTGAAGGTATTACTTTATTTCTCAAGACTTGTTCCTTCCTATCACTAATCTGAATCGGAAGTTCTTCATACGTTAATTCTTTTTCTATTTGAATAGACTCATACTCTATTATATGCTTATAGTCTGGTTTATAAGGACGCAACACAGACACATGAAACACATTGTGTATTCTTTCCATTTCTAAAGGTAAGGCTACTTCATAATCTACCTCTCCTATTCTTCTTAAAATCTCAAAAGGTCCTACAAACCTCGGACTTAACTTCCCTTTCTTTCCAAAACATTTCTTCCCTTTCCAAGGCGATACTTTTAGAAAGACATAAGACCCTACTTCAAACTCCCTCTTCTCTCGATGAGGATCTGCATACTTCCGTTGTCTATCTTGAGCCGCTACTAATCGAGCTCTTATCAGCTTTCCTATATCTGCCGTTTGTTTTACCATCTCAGGTCCCAACATTCGACGTTCACCTACTTCATCCCAACAAAGTGGTGTTCTAAACTTCCTCCCATACAATGCTTCGTAAGGCGGCATGCCTATACTAGCGTGAAAACTATTGTTGTAAGCAAATTCTACCAACGGTAGATGTTCGTCCCAACTCCCCTTGAAATCCATAACGCAAGATCTTAACATGTCTTCTAGCATTTGAATTGTCCATTCGCTTTGCCCATCCGTCTGTGGATGATACGCCGTACTCAATCTCAACTGTGTTCCCATTTGCTCTTGAAAACTCCTCCAAAAGTTCGACGTGAATCAAGGATCACGATCGGACACAATCGAAACAGGTACTCCATGTCTAGAAATGATTTCTTTGACATAAAGCTTAGCTAACTGCTCTAAGTTATACCTAACTACTATTGGTAGAAAATGAGTCGATTTAGTTAACCGATCCACTATTACCCAAATAGCATCGTATCCTTTTCTGGTCGTTGGAAGTCCCACCACAAAATCCATGGTGATATGCTCCCATTTCCACTATGGAATCTACAGTGGTTGTATCAATCCACTCGGTCTTTGGTGTTCAGCCTTAACTTTCTAACAAGTTAAGCACTTACTAACATATTCTGTAATCTCCCTTTTCATGTTCGGCCACCAAAAGTTCGGACGAAGGTCTTGATACATCTTTGTACTACCAGGATGTATCGAGTACCTCGAACTATGGGCCTCGCACATAATCTCCTCTTTCAACTCGAAATTATTTGGAACCCAAATTCTTCCTTCAAAATGAAGTAAACCTTCTTTATCAAGGTTATACTTAGTCTTCATGTCATCCTTCATTATCTTCTTCATCTGCTTGCATTCTTCAGTACTTATCTGTACCTCCTTAACCCGTTCCACTATCGTTGGTTGAGTCTTTGAGAATAACATCTCTACTGTTTCACTTGGTAACTTAACTTCTAATTCCATCTTGGCCATCTCCATTATTAACTCGTTCTGAGTCGTTAACATTGACAACTTTTCTCTACCCTTCCTACTTAATGCATTGGCTACTACATTCTCCTTCCCAAGATGATATAAGATATCACAGTCATAATCTTTTATCAATTCTAACCACCTTCTCTGCCTCATATTCAACTCCTTCTATGTGAAGATATATTTCAGACTTTTATGGTCCGTATATATCTCACACTTCTCCCCGTATAAATAATGTCTCCATATTTTTAATGTAAACACTACAGCAGCCAGTTCTAGGTCATGAGTAGGGTAAACCTTCTCATAATCCTTTAACTGACGTGAGGCATATGCAATGACCTTGCCATGCTGCATAAGCACGCAACCTAGTCCTCTGTGCAAAGCATCGCTATAAACTACAAAATTCCCCGTATCATCTAGTAAAGATAATATAGGTGCCTCACTCAACCTCCGTTTTAGTTCTTGAAAACTACGCTCACACTTTTCTGTCCACTCGTACTTCACCGACTTCCTTGTCAGATTTGTCAGCGGAGTAGCTAATTTAGAAAAGTCCTGAATGAACCTTCTATAGTATCCCGCTAACCCTAGAAAACTCCTAACCTCGGTCGGCGTTTTCGGTTGCTCCCACTCATTCACTACTTTCGCCTTCACTGGATCTATGGAGATGCCATTTTTGCCTATAACATGTCTTAGAAACTGCACTCGTTCGAGCTAAAATTCACACTTAGTGAATTTCGCATACAACTTCTCCCTCCGTAGTGATTCCAACACTATTCTTAGATGTTTAGCATGATCTTCTGGCGTCTTAGAATAGACTAGAATATCATCAATGAACACTACGACGAACTGGTCCAAATATTGTTTGAACACTCTGTTCATTATATCCATGAACGCGGCTGGCGCATTCGACAACCCAAACGACATAACCAAAAACTCGTAATGCCCGTAACGAGTCCTGAACGCCATTTTAGGTATATCTTCCTTCCTCACTTTCAGTTGATGATACCCCGTGCGCAAATCTATCTTAGAAAAATACTTTACCCCTTTCAACTAATCAAATAGATCATCGATCCTGGGCAACGGGTATTTATTCTTAATCGTTAACTTGATCAACTCCCGATAGTCGATACAAAGTCGTAACGATCCGTCCTTTTTCTTTACAAACAACACCGGTGCTCCCCACGGTGACACACTTGGTTGAATGTACTTTCTATCTAATAGTTCTTGTAACTGGACCATTTACTCCTTCATCTCAATTGGCGTCATCCTATATGGTGCCTTTGAAACTGGTGTCGTACCTGGCAACAAATCAATCACAAACTCTACATCCCTATCCGGCGGAATACCAGGTAACTCCTCCGAAAATATATCTGCAAATTCTTGTACCACCGCTATCTGTTCCAATGATGTTCCAACTCTTTGGGTATCCACCACATGACACAGATAACCCTTGCACCCCTTCTTCAACATCTTCCTAGCTTGTGTCATGGTTAGACAACAAGAACATCCCGGTGATTTATTTCCATAAAACACCACCCCAGGTTTCTTAGGAAGCCTTAGGTTCACACTCTTTCTATGACAATCTATTATTGCTTTATGGTTAATTAACCAATCCATACCGAGAATCACATCGAATTCTCTTAACCTTATTGGTAAAAGATCTACCGATAATCTATTACCCCTGATATCTACAAAACAATTCCTATGAATGTGTTCAATGGGAATTATCTCCTCGTTTGCTACCTTAACGTCTAAAGGTATTTCTAATTTTTTAGGATTTAATCCCAATTGCTGAGCAAATCCACATACTATAAAAGAACAAGTAGCACCCGAGTCAAATAACACGTAAGCATTTATTTCGTTGACTGGAATGATACCTGCTACTACATTCATTGATGCAACCGCATCTTGGACTGTCATATTAAACGTTCGGGCTGAGGGTCTAGCCACTGAAGGTGTTGGTCCAGTAATGACTAAATTACCACTACCAGAACCCTTACTACCCTCCACCCCTTTCTTTAGGCAATTTCTTGCCATGTGGTCTACCGACCCACAAATAAAACATCCCCGGCTTTTCTTAGGATTAGGACAGTTGGGACATATATGACCCTCCTGCCCACAATTATAACAACCAGTCTTCCCCTTCAGGCAGACTCCTAGATGAGTCTTACCGCATGTCTTACATGCCTCCATCCTCCGTTTTGGATCCCCTTGTTTTACTCAAAGATTTCTGTGGTTGAAATTCTTCCTCTTAGGCATATTGTCACTTCCATTGGCAACCTCCGCCTTATTTCCTCCCACTCCCTTACTCTTATTCTTCCGATCTTTGTGGTATTGGGTCAACGCCTCGCTACCACCCTCCGCTATTATCGCCTTTTCCAGAATGGTCCCGTAAGAAGCACTTTGAAAAACCGATATTCTACTATAGAGCCAGGGTTTTAGGCCCTACTCAAACCTATAAGTCTTCCTCTCCTCCATGTCCACTTGGTGTGGAGCGAACCTTGCCAATTCATTAAATTTGGCTGCATATTGGGGAACAGTCATGTCCCCCTGCTTAAGTTCTAAGAACTTAATCTCCATTCTCCCTTACATGCTGGTATGGAAATAGTTCTCGAAGAATACCTTCTTAAACTGTTCCCATGTAACAGCTTCCGCTCCAGCCCCACCCTGGTGAGCCTCCCACCAGTAGTTGGCTTCCCCCTTCATCATATAGGTCGCAAAAGAGGTCTTTTGCGCCTCAGCTACGTTTGTAATAACAAACGCCTTTTCTATTTCCTTGACCCATGTCTGGGCCTCCATTGGGTCCGTTGTTCCCTTAAATTCGGGTGAACCTACACTTTTAAATTCCTTAAAAGTAGTCGTTCGGGCTACTCTAGGTCCTGTGGGTGCTCTACCCCCAGCTTGGTTAAATGCAGCCGTTAATAAATTAACGAACTCTTGCATTGGGTTATTAGGACCCCCCCTCGTTCTCATTATACGATTTCGCTTCTTGATTACGTTGTCTTCTTCTTATCGGCATTTCTGATTAAATAAAAAAAATTCCGTTATTACTTATTTACTTTCTTCGTTATTAGTCGTCAAACAATTGGACAATAACTCATACGCAACAAAGCAAATTTAAAATAAAAACTTCCTTATATTAAATTCTTTATAGTTCAAAAATATTTACAAGTTACTTTCCATAGCCCAAAAGCTAGTACACATACATCCTGCGATTGACTTCTACAAAAATTGGGATTTACAAAAAGAATACCCTTTAATTATATAAAAGAGGGTTTTACGTCACTACACAAAAGTATTCACTATACTACTCTTAATATTGTCTAACTGTATTCTCATGCTTCTGGTTTGCCAGAATCGACACAATATCTCGACTTATAGTATGTCGAGTCTGTCCCGACTCAATAGAATAACAAGCTATCTTAAGCTTGAAATCCTCGTATGCTTTGTCATTTATATATGACATTCGTCTTTATCTTCCGGTCTTTTTCAACCCGGTTTCTTGCGAAGTTCTATGACCTCGTTCTTATAGTCCTGGGCCTTGTCAGCCATGAGCACTTTCTCATCATGCTCTATCTCATAGTCGACTCTCAGACTCTTTTTGCCCCCATAGAGATCACTGATCTCTTCCTTCTGGTGATGCACCATATTGTGCAGTTGCACGTTACGGTCAAGCACTGAGAGGTACATTGCCCTCATAGTCTCGGTAGGTGTAGACTCTAGGGCAGGCATCATCGTATTAATCGATGTTACCTCCATGTCATCCTCCACATCAATCATCATATTCAGATATGATGCTATCCCCATGGTCTCCTCCGAATAATGGTTAAAGATGGCTTACCCTTAATGAGCACTTGACTAAGCTTTGATCTTCTTCTTGCTAACTCTTCTTCTTCCTTCTTGCTTATGTGAATAATGAAAGACTAACTTATGCTAACTTATTCTCTGAACCAAATAAGCTCTCCACTTATAAGTGGGATGAAATGAAACAACCTCCAAATGAATACACAAGCTCCCTATTTATAGAAATTCCTAGATGAGGGTATAAGGGACATAAAGCCATTCCACCTCCTTAATCACCTCCTTACTATTCATTGCTTTGCCCCTAAGTAAACTTGGCCTCCACATCACTTAGTCATTAAGTTATCTTGCTCCCCACAACACTTGATCATCACACTTACTTAATCATTAAGTATTCTTTTGTGTGATCACCACACTAACTTAGCCTTTAAGTTTACTTGATTAGCACATCAATTTCTTGTCCACCACTTTGGACTATCCATGGTTTTCCCCATGGTTTTAAACCATCCCCTAACCCATTGAATTATAGCTTGGGCCTTTAACTTAATTAACTTAACCTAATCATTTAGGCTTGCATTAAATTGCTTTGGGCTTGTAATTAAACAAACATTGGGCTTGCATTAAAAAACTCACATTGGACTTAACCATCCAATACTTGGGCTCACATAATACTTAACAAATCCTACCAATTCCTTTCTTTTGGCTTAAAGCCTTATAACATATATTATACGTATAATTCTCGTATTTCTAACTCGTATACTAATTCCACATATACGACATACCATTATTCATACGTACTCGAATAATACCTCATATAGTATTCGTATTCCTTACATCGTACAATACCTACGTATTATACAATCATCGTTTAATTCATTAATCACATTTCCTTTCCTTCTCGTAAATCATTTTCCTTAAACGTTAGGTTTTAAGTCCACAGGCGAAATATTACGTTTTTCATAACTGAAATATTATTAGATATTCCATCTCACCTCGATATTCTATCGTTACGTATTTCTCGGAAGTTCAAAAATAATTCCCGAACAGAAATGCGTGAAAAGTATTTTTCAGAAAATTTCTCGAAAAACTTTTATTTTCGTCTTGGAAATTCAAACACTTTAATTCTACTATGTAACCAAAATCCTACGATGTTCTAATATTTCTAGGTCAGAGAACGACGTTCGATTAGCTTGCTCCATAAATAATCAATTAAATTCATTTAATAAAAATAAAAATTTAATTCTCAAAAATCCGATTTTCTCGGGCGTTACAATCCATATGTAGCCTGTAATGAGTACTAGATATTCTGGCCTTTTGATACCTTAAATCAGCAATGGCTGGAACGTAACAGGTGGTCAAACTAGGCATGTTGAACATGTTTGGTATTTCTGGAAAAACCCAGAAATTTGATGAACAAAATTTTGACGATCGTCAACGGATTACATCTTGCGAATGTGTTATGTTTGGACTGAACTAATATTATGAAGTTGTTCCTTGTCATGTGGGCTAGAAGTATAAATCAAGAACTCACTTATTTGATGACCAGAACCTAGATATTATCGAGCATCAAAGTGGGTACTCGAAACTGCCTGGGTTTCTGGGCAACCCAGAAAACCCAATATTGAAGTCTTAAATTGTAGTATTACATACATGCTACAATATTGAAGTCTTAAATTGACCATAACAGATTCGAGAAGATAATTACGGCCGGTTAAACATGACCCCTTAAACACTGACTTTGTCAGTGTTCTTGAGCCAAGAACATCTAAGACGACAGACAAGTGTCGCTATAGGCTTTAACGACGGTTTTCATTTATTTTAATTTCTGATTTTCCAGAAATTATTTAAAAATAGAAATAAATTACAATAATTACCAAAAATGGTTTTAAAAATCATTTTAAATTTTGAAAAATAACTTTTAATTATTTGGGACATTTTTCATTAATATTTATAATTATTTGGATATTAATGATATTTAATTTATTTAATTAATGTGTTAAATAAATTAGAGAAAATGATTTTAATTATATAAAAATCATTTTAAATAGGAATAATGTATTTAAAAAATATTTTGAGTTATAAAATATAATTTTTAATATTTCTAGAGAATTTTCATTAATAATTTAATATTAATTATATTATATTTTTTAATTACTAAATTAAATAAATAAGATAAAAATGATTTTATTGATTTAAAAATCATTTTAGATAAGAATAGAGTGTTAGAAAATATTTTGAATTATAAAATATAATTTTTAATATTTTTGGAGAATTCTCTTTAATAAATTAATATTAATAATATTAGATTTATTTAATTATTATATTAAATAAATGAATTGAAAATGATTTTATTGATTTAAAAATCATTTAAAAATGAGAAAAATAATTTAAAAATATTTTAAGTTATAAGTAATGACTTTTAATATTTGGATAATAATTTCATTAATAATTAGATATTAATGGTGATGATTTAAAATGATTTTTATTATTTTATAAATCATTTAAGTAGAATATTAATGATTTAAAAATATTTTAAGTTATTAATAATAACTTTAATATTTTGACAAGTATGCTATTAATATTTTTATATTATTAAATATTAATGATAATAAGATTATTTGATAATTAAATCATTTAAAAATGATTTAAGTGTTTGAAAAATTATTATAAATAATAATAATTGTTTATAAATTATTAAAAGCTTCTGAAAAATATTATAAATGATAATTGACTTATCTAAAATAATATTGAAGCTTAGAGACCAAGTTTAATTGACAATAACTGTGTTAGTTGTCGGATAGGGTGACCAGAACACCGAGAATGGACCGGAGTCCAACTAGACCAAACTAATTAAACTTGGTAAGTGTTTATATACGTTATAAACACTAATGTGGCTATGTGGTAATGTGCCTATGAGAAGTTTGACTTTAGAATACAGTGTTACGTGTTATAAAATATTGTGCTAATTGTGAAACCGATATTATTGGTTATAGGTCTTTCAAACGCAGATAAGTTTATTGTGTAGCTGTAATCAGCGCGGAAGGCAAGTTTCCTAACTCAACCTCGAGTTAATATTATTCAATTATTATAGTGGTTAATTATACCAGGTCTAGGGATTTATTGTTGATTATTCGCAGTTAGTGGATATTTAATAATTAAAATTGAATTACTTATTCTGAAAATATATTCGTAGAATAACTGTTGTTGGATATTTAAATTCGTAGAAGCTTATATTGACAGTACAGATAATTCCTGTTTATTGTCAAATTATGTTGAGAAATGTCTTAGCCAATTATTCTGGACTAGACGAACATTTGTTAAAACTTGATAGGTTCGAGAAGAGAATTCAATTATTATTGACAGATCGATGCCAATTATTTTGGCTAGATCAAGAAGTAAATAGAATTTGAAATCACAGTATTTCATTGTTAAATCAAAATCTTGATTCTGAGACTGAGAAGAACAACCTTTTATATAAAGGGAACATTTTAGGTCGTATATTCGACCATTACGCACTGTTAAGTATTATGCATAATATAGGGTACAAGGAGTTGGCCGACTCTAAGTACTTATAGAGGGGTATGATTTAATCTTTATGGTTATCTGATACTCCTGCGTATGTATCAAAGTAAATCTTTGATAGATACCCGAGAAGAAAAGTTCTAGATTTAGTGTGATCACTCAGCATAAATTTGGAAAACATTCCACTTTGTTATTGCGTAGAATTGATTCTTGATTATTCAATAGAATATCGTAGAAATTTGAAAGCATTGTACTTTCTCATTATCAGATTATTGTGTTGCCTAGAATACGAGAAGACTTGTTATTGATTAATGATTTGTTCAGCTATTTCAAAGTTCCCCGAACTTTGGTTTCATTCTATCAAAATAGATAGTCTGTTCTAATTGATTCGTATACATTTATTGTATGTCTTAACTTGCATGGCAAACTTGTTGCTCACCGTTGCTATATATAAAACATTTCAGTTAGAATCGAAGAGGCCAGCGGATCGAAGAAGAACAAAGGCAAAGGCAAGATGCTGAAGTAGTATAATGAACAATATTATTATTATGTTGTATTGTATTGTAAACCCTTTTTGTATATCTAAGGGGTATTTCTGTAATATTAAGGTTAGTGGACCTCGAACTTATGTATTAACTGAAAGTAATATGCACACAAGCCAATCATGTTTGATGATAAAGCATATACTTTGTAACAATCTTATTCATTTATTAATAAAAAGTATTAATTTATTAAAGGCTTTTAATTATCTACATGATCTTTGTTTTATATATATGTGATAAACCCATAGTTTTAAGCAATGCTTTTAGAATAATGATGATGATCATTCTAATGAGATCTAAATTCTTAGAAAGCTTAAAACTAAAATAGTTCCCAATCATTGGATTACTAAATTGGGGATTAGTGAATCCGGATAGATTGGTACATACGTTGCTTGCTCATTGGATGAGGAAGATTGATCTCATGATCATTTGTGTGGAGACACTAAAGCAAGTATGTAGGTGCTTATTAGAGAATAAGTTCACTGAACGTGGCTCGCTAAGGAATACCTAATGGAGTTTTACTTGCCTGTCAATAGGAATTCTTGTAGTGATAGTAGTACAAGTGATCCTTGGACTTGAGATCATCATAGTATCTTGTGTATGATGAGTTATACTTTGACTTATTCCTTAAAACCCTTAGGGTATATCAAAGGGTATGCTTGGGTATAATAAGTTGTACATGGAGATAATGTATGATCAATAAAGAATCTACCACTTCTATTAAAAGAAGAGAAATGTCCTATGTGATTCGATAAATGACAAACCCAAGAGTCCTTGGTTATAAGCGTAATGAAATTAGAAAGGAGTTTCTAATTTGCATTATTTGGAGTTGTGCATTTAAGAGTCGAAATACATATAATTAAATAAAATAAGACTTGACAAGAATTCCATGTCTTATATTTAATTGGGACATTGTATGGTGGAAGGATTGAATTGTACTAAGAACTATTTACTCAAAGGTTCTTTTATGATTAATGTTGAAATCTATATTACCCGGAAAGTCGTTGATCGCTAGGGGAGGCTTATCCCTATCAGAGAATAAATATTATTTATTTAAATAAATTAATTGTTTAATTTATTTATTTAAATAAGATTAGAATTGTTCTAATTGATTTATTCACAAGGGGTTTAATATGGAGAACCTAAAGGGTCACACCATAAAAGGAAGAATAATTATTTAAGAAGTAAATGGCATAATCGTAATAATATGTTATGTATATTTAATTTAATCTATGGTGATAGAATAAATTAAATAGCTTAATATTTATTATTTAATATTTTTGAAATATTAAATATAAATTAATAAGAGGAGTCTTATTAATATTATTACAATTATTATTATTTTAATTTCTAAAAGAGTTTAGGAATTAATTTAATATAAGTACTCTCATTTATTCCTAATTGGATTAGGAAGGAAAATTAGTTAAAGGAGTTTAATTAATTATCCCTAATAAAATTAGGGAGCTTAATTAATTAAAAGAATTTAATTAATTAAATAAATCTCAATTCCTTAATTGTTAAGGTGGGTTGCCCACATCTATAAATAAGAGGAGTCTTATTATGGGTGAAGTGGTTGTTGACTTTTACAACATACGTAATTCCAATAGTTGGGAGAGTACGCATTTTCTATAGTGATAGAAAACTAGGGTTGAGTCAATACCCCTTCTTCTTGAATCTTTATTATTCCTTGGTGGATCACCTCTAAAGGCCAAACACATGGGTGGCTAACGTTGATCAAAGGAAGGAACCAAACCTGGTGGATTCAAGTTGAACGTGAAAAGGATTGGAGGTGAACTTGTACCTGAGGAAGCTCGAATCTTCAACGGTATGATTCTTGTTCTTCATCTTTTTCATTTAATTAATAATTGTGCATAAAGGGTGATCCGGGTATATGGTTTGTAAAATTTTTAAACTCTGATTTTTTACACGTTTCCGCACTTTTATGCAATTTGATTGCGTTCTTGAATATTACAAAGCTAATAGTGGCATCAGAGCCAAACCTTTATGCGAATTATTAATTGTTTAATTTGATATGTATATTGATATGTGTTTAGAACAATTTAATTGGGCATAATTTTATTGTATAAAATTTATAAAAAAAAAAAGAAATAATTTTTTGGAAATCCTTGAAATTTCGTGGCCCAACATCCGAGTTTTTATATATATATATATATATATATATATATATATATATATATATATATATATATATATTATATATCCTCTTGAATTGTTTTTTTTTACAAGAATGTGATTTCTATTGCTTTCTTGTCCACGCTGCCATAAAAAAAAAAAAAAAAAAAAAAAAAAGGAGGTGCCGAATTTATTTTTTTTACCACTGAAAATCAAAGTAGCAACAATCACGGATGTTAATGGTAGATTCTTATTAGAATCTAATTAGAAAGCAGCAACAATCACGGATGTCATTAATTAGAATCTTGTTTTTCCTGTTATCATATTAAGCAAGGGATATATACGGTATATATATATCTTATAGAGGTAATAGTGGGATTTCAAAGTGAAATAAGGCAGCATACTTTAACGTGCCACACGGTTGGTTAATATAAATATTATATATATATATAATAGTTTCGGTACTATATATATATATATATATATATATATATTATTATATATATTGATAATTTTATAATTAAAATAAAAGTTTATTTTAATTTTAAAATAAAACGTTTATTTTAATCTTAAAATAAAATGTTTATTTTAATTTTAAAATTAAATTTCATGCTAACTAATTAGAGTTGGAATTGGATTCCATGATAACTAATTGGAGTTGAAATTGGATTCTATTTTTCCTTAAATAAAGGAGTTTATTTTGATATGAAATTAGATTTCATATTATTCAAAAATAAAAGAGTTTATTTGTAAATAGGAAAAGAATCAGTCTTTCCTTAAGTAAAGGAGTTTATTTAGATATGAAATTAGATTTCATATTATTCAAAATAAAAGAGTTTATTTAGGAAAGATAATCCGTGTTTCCTTTAATAAAGTTTTTTTACATGGAATTGGATTCCATAATTAATTAAAATAAAGGAGTTTATTTTGATTAAAGATTTTGATTAAAATAAAATAGTTTATTTTATTCAAAATTAGATAAATTAAAATAAAATAGTTTTATTTTGATTTAAATATGGATTAAAATAAAGGAGTTTATTTTGATTCAAAAATAGATTTTATACTAACTAAATTTGCCCATTAAATGATATCAATATATATATTAAATGTTTATTATTCATATGATGAATGTTATTTATTGATGCATATGATGATGTGTATGATAATAAATGGGATTGATTATGGACTATTGACCAATGTGATTGGATTTTATTTTAGTTGGATGCATGAATGTATGGGTTTTATTAAATGGGGTCTGCGTATCTCGCCTTCTCTAATTTTTCTTAATGTAAATTCTATTCCCTCCTATGTACTACCCCTCGATCACGATCAAGGTTTCTATTTATTTTAAATAGTTTTGTAATAGGAATAGTTAGAATTAATTTTGAAGAATTGGAGATCAAGGAGCAAGGAGCGCTTGAAGACCCGTTTGTAATGGAGCCCGGGTTTAAATGTAATAGTTATATTTAAATATTATTTCTTGCACCCTTAGGGTTTGACCTTTTGGTTCACTTGGTGGCTCTAGTGAACCAAACTAGAATAAAAGTCCATAATCAATCCGGGTAGAATATAGTATTCTATATGTGCATGCTTATACTATATATATTATATATTATGCAAACATGCTTCGCATGTTCATTAATATGACGTATTTTATATATATATATATGCAATGCCGCTTAAACAAGATGAGACAAATTAATAACAAATCCCTCAATTTTTATATTAAGTCCTAAGCGCTCAAAGATATTTGGAATATCGAAGCGTCTTTTTCTAGCATGATAAAATTAATAGAGTATTAAATATTTAATATGAGTTTGTTGTGTCACCACAAGGCAAGTATTAAGTATTTAAGATGTTAATTTATCACATTTGATGCTTATAAAGAAAATTGAACAATATTGTTTTGTTGTGTCACCACAAGGATGATATTTTTCTTTTTTGAATATATGGAGTGCTAGGTCGGACTTAACTTGGATAATTTTGATTCGGATGTGCCACCACTTGATCAAAATAATCTAAGAGGCAAAAGAAAAGGGGTTGCATAGTTGATGTAATTGACAAAAGTTGTCTACCTATTTATTTATATATAGTTTGTTGTGTCACCACAAGGCTATATACATTTGAAATGGGATCCTTATTCTCACTAGCAGATCTTTAATTAAATTTTGCTGAACTATATATATTGAGGGTAATATAGTTTGAAGAAAATAGTGGGAGATACCAATTTAAAACAAGACCTAAATTATTTTGGTAATTAATAAAAGAATGTATATTAAAATGTTGTTAATTACAAATTCATTTACAGAATTTTACAATATCTAAATTACTATCACTGCGAAGCATATTAGATGCTATATAATCGGACCGAATTAAACGGATTGGTTAAGAAATTTGAGAATAGTTCTCATAGCTGAAAAGCTATCTTATGTCCTTAATACGCCTATCCTCGCAATGGTTGCGCATAATGCCTCCGAGGAAGAGATTGCTACTTTTAGAAAGTGGCAAGATGATGCTGTGATTGGCTCAATGCATCATGCTCGCATCCATGAAAGTAACGAGCTTCACACAAGATGAAACTATAGATGCTCTCCTACTATATTCCGCACATCAAGTAGTTGATGGTGAGGAAAGTAGGATGATAGATATCGAGATATCTAAGGAGCTCTTCCGATCTAGAATGGCCAATGGCATATAGTATGCATAAAAGTTCTTAACATAATCAATTTGATTGATCAATTAGGACAACGAGTTTTGTCATGGATGGAGAGTTGAGCCAAGATTTGATCTTGCACTCACTCCCGGACACCTTTCACAATTGTTGTGAATTTTTCATATGAACAAGCTAGATATCAGCCTCGCTGATTTGCTTAACATGTTGAAAAATGTTGAGAGTCACTTTCCAACCAAGAAAGACCATGTCTTACTGGTAGGGGCCAAAGGATCTTTTGAAAGGAAGAAAGATTCAAAGAAGGTATACAGAAAGGCGTAAACAAAGGATAATAAGAACAAAACTAATACGGATAGCGAAGGAGTTTGCTTCCACTGCAATAAGCCTGGCCACTGGAAAGAAACTGCGAGAAGCATCTTGCAGAGGCTAACCAAAGAAGCTTAGTGAAGTTTCGGTTACAAATACAATTTTGTTCAAGATTTAAAATAAATTTTTCTTTAAGTCAAGGTTCTACTTGGATATTGGATATCGACTTTGGTTATCATAAATATAGATTTATGAAGGGACCAAGCAGAAATAGAAAGTTAAACAAAGATAAGTAATCCTATGTGTGGAAAATGAAGCAAAGGTTGCTACATTAGCCATAGAAACTTATAGTTTAGCAATGCCTACGGGCAAGTCTATTAAGTCAATAAGTTGTTATTGTATTCCAGTTCTCGTTGGAAACATTATTTCCATTTTATTGTTGGACAATGACATCTTTGGTATTATATTTAAGAACAATTGTTGTTCTATTTATAATAATAATGTTTTGTATAGGACTCGAATATCACTTAATGGATTTTGTATACTTGACTTACGTGAAAATAATTTTATAAATTGAATAAACTAATATAAGAAAAGGAGATGATCATTTAAAGAGTTAAATGTGTGTATTTGCTGAAATACAAGTGTGAATTATTTGAAAGGTTCAAAGAATTCAAAAGTGAAACAAATTGGCAAAGTATTAGGATTCTTTGATCGGATCAAGGAAGGAATACTTGTGCAATAAGTTTCTAGATCATCTCAAATGGTTTTCTCATAATGGGACCTCTCGATACATAATAATTGATTGATGTATCCGAATGAAAAATCGTACCTTGTTGGACATGGTGCGGTCCATAATGATTTTACCGACATTCCAAAGATCCTTCGGGATAATGTACTAGAAATGGCACGCATATCTACTTAAAAGGTAATCTCTAAATCAGGCCCCAAGACTCCATAAAAGTTATGGACATGGAGGATTCTTAATCTTAAGTATGTTAAGATAGGGGTTGTCCAACTTATGTGAAAAGGTTTCAAAGGATAAGCTTGGGACAAAATTTGACAAATCTGATTTGTGGGACATCCTAAAGTAAGTTTAGGTATATATTCTCTATAATTCTACTTAGCAAAAGGTGTTTGTTACGAAAACACGCGCCTTCTAAGATAAAGGTGTTTATCATTAAAAGGGGCAAGTGGGAGGATAATAGATCTTGAAGAGTTCAAGAACCACAAAATACTATAAGTCAAATAAGAGGAACCTATAGATAGACCTATTATACCACAACCTAATCAGAATCGAATAGTATCAAGATACACGGGAGGTATGGATTCATCATAGATGATGATGATGAGGTACACATCATAGAAGATGATGATCCGATTACATACTGACGAGGTAAGTGTTATGTACACTCTCGAGAAATGGATTGAAGCAAGTTTCTCAAATATGGAACATTCGTTTTGATGAGGCAATCAAAAGAGTTTGATTTTATCAAAAATAAGAATGAACCTAGTGTGTACAAAAGGGTCAGTGGGAGCATCGTGACATTCCTAGTACTATATATTGATATACTACGGATAAGGAATGACATACCAATGCTACAATCAGTAAAGATAAAGTTGTCTAAACATTCCTCCATGAATGGTTTTGGAAGAGTATCTTAATTGGGGATATAAATCTATATGGATAGATTTAAGAGGATGCTCGACTTAACCCAAGGAACGTATATTCATTTGATGCCAAAGTCGTTTAGCATGGCAAACTCCAAGAGATGTCTCATGTCGATGAGCTATGGAGTGTATCTCTCCTAATAGTCCCCACAGACTCCTGAAAAGAGAGGTCGCATGAGTGACAATCATGTATGCAATGAAATGTATGAGACCTGATGTTGATCAGTCATATTATGGAGAAGTTCACTATGAGTCGTTGAAAACATCTTAAAGTGCTTAACCAAGCACTAAGGATGTGATCATATTCATGGTGGGTCTAAATTAAAACTAGAGGGCTTAACAGACTCAAATTTTTGAGATGCACCAAGATGACGAAAAATCCACTTTAAGGTAAAGTGTTATCTTGAACAATTAGTGCGTTGAATGGAAAGGTTCCAAACAACAAAAGAGTTCTTTGGTTTAGTGATAAAGACAAAGTATATAGCTATAAATGAAGTCGCAAGTTGATTGTTTGGATTAAAAGTTCATTACTGTAACTAGGAATAGTTCCTAAGTCTCATCTTGGATCTAAACATATGTTGTGGCACTTTCATTTGATTATTAGAATCATTGAAAGATGGGAAATCACTATAGAGATAGTGGACTCTCATGAACAACATTACATATCCATTAACTAAAGCTTATCCAATGCAGGATAATCGTCACTTAGAGAAGAAGAGTATAAGATACAATGGCGATTGGCTTTAGTGCAAGTGGGAGATTGAAAGTAATATGCACACAAGCCAATCATGTTTGACGATAAAGCATATACTTTGTAACAATCTTATTCATTTATTAATAAAAAGTATTAATTTATTAAAGGCTTTTAATTATCTACATGATGCTGTTTTATAATATGTGATAAACCCATAGTTTTATGCAATGCTTTTAGAATAATGATGATGATCATTCTAATGAGATCTAAATTCTTAGAAAGCTTAAAACTAAAATAGTTCCCAATCATTGGATTACTAAATTGGGGATTAGTGAATCCGGATAGATTGGTACATACGTTGCTTGCTCATTGGATGAGGAAGATTGATCTCATGATCATTTGTGTGGAGACACTAAAGCAAGTATGTAGGTGCTTATTAAAGAATAAGTTCACTGAACGTGGCTCGCTAAGGAATACCTAATGGAGTTTTACTTGCTGTCAATAGGAATTCTTGTAGTAGTGATGAGAGTACAAGTGATCCTTGGACTTGAGATCATCATAGTATCTTGTGTATGATGAGTTATACTTTGACTTATTCCTTAAAACCCTTAGGGTATATCAAAGGGTATGCTTGGGTATAATAAGTTGTACATGGAGATAATGTATGATCAATAAAGAATCTACCACTTCTATTAAAAGAAGGGAAATGTCCTATGTGATTCGATAAATGACAACCCAAAGAGTCCTTGGTTAAGGCGTAGAATGAAATTAGAAAGGAGTTTCTAATTTGCATTATTTGGAGTTGTGCATTTAAGAGTCAAAATACATATAATTAAATAAAATAAGACTTGATAGTAATTCCATGTCTTATATTTAATTGGGACATTGTATGGTGGAAGGATTGAATTGTACGGTAACTATTTACTCAAAGGTTCTTTTATGATTAATGTTGAAATCTATATTATCTAGAAAGTCGTTGATCGCTAGGGAGGCTTATCCCTATTGTAGAATAAATATTATTTATTTAAATAAATTAATTGTTTAATTTATTTATTTAAATAAGATTAGAATTGTTCTAATTGATTTATTCACAACCGGTTTAATATGGAGAACCTAAAGGGTCACACCATAAAAGGAAGAATAATTATTTAAGAAGTAAATGGCATAATCGTAATAATATGTTATGTATATTTAATTTAATCTATGGTGATAGAATAAATTAAATAGCTTAATATTTATTATTTAATATTTTTTGAAATATTAAATATAAATTAATAAGAGGAGTCTTATTAATATTATTACAATTATTATTATTTTAATTTCTAAAAGAGTTTGGGAATTAATTTAATATAAGTACTCTCATTTATTCCTAATTGGATTAGGAAGGAAAATTAGTTAAAGGAGTTTAATTAATTATCCTTAATAAGATTAGGGAGCTTAATTAATTAAAAGAATTTTATTAATTAAATAAATCCCAATTCCTTAATTGTTAAGGTGGGTTACCCACATCTATAAATAAGAGGAGTCTTATTATGGGTGAAGTGGTTGTTGACTTTTACAACATACGTAATTCCAATAGTTGGGAGAGTACGCATTTTCTATAGTGATAAAAAACTAGGGTTGAGCCAATACCCCTTCTTCTTGAATCTTTATTATTCCTTGGTGGATCACCTCTAAAGGCCAAACACATGGGTGGCTAACGTTGATCAAAGTAAGGAACCAAACCCGGTGGATTCAAGTTGAACGTGAAAAGGATTGGAGGTGAACTTGTACCTGAGGAAGCTCGAATCTTCAACGGTATGATTCTTGTTCTTCATCTTTTTCGTTTAATTAATAATTGTGCATAAAGGGTGATCCTGGTTTGTAAAATTTTTAAACTCTGATTTTTTACACGTTTCCGCACTTTTATGCAATTTGATTGCGTTCTTGAATATTACAAACCTAACATTAACAACATATGTTAATAACTTATGTATTCCTATTTATATATGAATGGGTAGTTAAATGGTATTATATTGTGGATCGTGAATGCAAAACTCGGGGGTCAGGTAACCCGGATTTGGGGGCGTCACAAGTTGGTATCAAAGCTGTAGTGACCAAGGTGTCACAAGTTGGTAGCAGAGCTATAGGTTATAAACCTTATGTGAGGTGGGGGAAAACCCTAGGCTTATAATCATATGCGAGATAGAGAAAACTCATTTAGAGTTCTAAGTGAGGGATTGCCGAAGTGCATCAATAGTGAGATAAGTGTACACATAATGTGAGAATGTTGTACTGGTAAAGTACTAATCAAGTTATTTAAACTGATTGTAGGATGTCTGGAGAAGATCAAATGAGTGCGAAGATGCTAGCAGGTGTTGCACCAATGCCAGAAGCCGAGGTGTGCGGTATAAAGTTTAATCAGTTGAGAAGGTGGGTGAAGATGAACCTATGGTCAATCTGGGGAGCGATCATGATGATTATCCCGAGATGTATGTGAGTGATGATGAGGAGGCAGAGTCTGAGCCAGCTAAGATGGAGAATGGGAATAAGACTAAAGTTGGAGAACAAGATCACGAATCTGCAGAAGTCCAAGAACTCCAAAGCAAAGTGTTTCTCGTGGAGCAGCTATAGAAGACAGAGCGAGCATTACTCGAAATGACTGAAGAACGGAACGAGCTCAAGGCGCAGGTGGAAAGGATGAAGACTGAAGGTGGTGGATCGTCTGAAGGAACAATTAAGCAGCAGAAAAGACAAGAATAAGAGAAAAAGGGACAATGACAACCATAATTCTAAAAAGTCAAACCCGAAGAAGAAGCAAGCCTGTAGCAAGTGTGGAAAGACTCATGCGGGAGAGTGCATGATGTGGAAGAACGTGTGCTTCAACTGCAAGAAGCAAGGACATATTTCTCTACATTATCCTAAGCCAAATACGAGGAAGTGTTTCTCATTTGGTAGAATGGGTCACGAATTCAACAAGTGTCCCAATAAGAAGATGACTGGTGAAGGGAGTGGACGGTAGATAGCTTAAGTTTGAGTGTTAGTATCTTTTGGGTAGAAGATTGTGATATTAAGTGTTGTAATATCACAAATGATGTGTGAACATATGTAAATGTAGATATGTTTGTATGAATGAAATCTTTATTTTCTATATGAATATAAGATTAAGATTAATTTGTGTGTTCTTAAAACTCATACTTATGGTAACTTAATGACTCATAATTATATAAAATGTTCTAAACCCCTCAGCGAATGGATGCCAAAAGTCTGACTAGGATAAGTTCATACACTCATATAATTGTGGCAAGTTCCTGAACTCATAAGTGTGGTAAGTTTGACAAACTGGTAATAACTATGTGTGAATGGAGCATTGCAAATTTTTGTGTAAAGTTGTGTTGTTAATCATGATATGATTTAAAAAGGTATAGTAATATGTGAAGTACTAAATGTACTATGTGCTATTTGAATAAATATGTGATTATATGAGAATTATGTGTTGAATTCTTATTGTGTTAAGAATTTGTATAGAGAAAGAGAATTAATATAAGATTTTTATTTAAATCAGATCATGCCGCCTAGATGACAGAATCGAAACCAACGAGAAGAACAGTCAGTGAATAACGAAGGAGGTCAAGCTTACCCAATGTAAAACTTTGCGTATATGTTTGCCCAAGCCATGGAGAATAGAGCTCCAGCTACAAGAGGAAGATCGAGGAATCAGCCAGCCGAAAGATTGGCTAACTTCAAGGACTTTTAAGCGGTAGGACCACCGAAATTCAAGGGAACCACGGATCCGATTGAAGCCCAAACTTGGGTGAAGGAGATTGAGAAAGCATTCGTCATTGCGCGAGTGGCAGAAGAGCAAAAGACAGCTTTTGTGACATACTTAATGAAGGGAGAAGCTAATTACTGGTAGGAGATGAACCAATCGAGAGCGGGTACAGCCATAGTGACATGGACCAGATTCAAGGAATTATTCTTTGAGAATTACTTTTCAACGAGTATGCAAGCTCGAATGGAAGTTAAGTTTCTAGAGCTAAAGCAGGAGAATATGTCTGTTTCTGAATACGCTGCTAAATTCAACGAATTAGCAAGATTTGCACCTCATCAGGTGGATACAGAATTACGGAAGGCGAGAAGATTCGAGAATGGACTGACGCCGGGGATATTCAACAAGGTAGCGGTATTACAGATCAATACATTTGCGACTTTGATGGAGAAAGAGTTAATTGCTGAAGGAGTGAGCGAAGCTGCGTCTCGATTTCATCAGGATAAGAAGAAGAAGACAAATGATGGTGGAAGCAGTGGTGGTAGTAATCCGAATAAGAGGAAATGGAGTGAGAATACCCAGTCGGGTAATAAAACAGAAGATAATAGGAAAGGAAGGGAGCCATGTATGCGGTGTGGGAAGAACCATCTTTGAGTTTGCTCGAAGAAGAAAGATGAGTCTGCTATAATCATGCGGACAAGAGGGGCACATGTCGCCCAATTGCCCCAATCCGAAGAAGATACAAGGATGCTTCGCGTGCGTATCGACTGATCATCTAGTTCGGAATTGTCTGAAGAGAAATACAGAGAAGGAAAGTGGCAACAAGGGACCCGGTGGCGGAACCTCGGCAATTCGAGGACCTGCAAAGTCAGGAAGACCAACCGCCCGTAGATTCAATATAACGACGCAGGATGTAGTGGCTACTCAGGAGGTGGCAACAGGTAACAATTTCGCTTAAGAATTTAAATTACGCGAGTAATATGAGTCAGATACACTGTGAACTGTTTTCTATTATAGATTCAAGTCAAATGTTAGAATTTGAAACACAAATTAATATTGTGTTGATAAAAACGAATTGATGATACAACCTTAAAAGATTGTAGAGAATAAGAAAGCGGTGATTCCGAGGACGAAATCCTTTTAAGGAGGGGTGAATGTGATAACCCGAGATTTCGAATATTCAAAATTTTACGAATAAATTATTATTTTTATTTAATATTAATATTGATTATTAATTTTGTGACAAGTTTTTATGATACGAGTCTCGAGAAGGTTAATTTGTGTATTGACTAATAAAATTATAGTAGAGTTGTGCTTAAAAGCTTTAAAAACCCTAACCCTAATTCCTGGATAGGGATTTGATAGAAAATAACATTAAAATAATTATTTTGATAAATATGTGTTTGTATTGTATAGAAATTTTGATCAATGATTGATCGGATAAGTTTTGTAATTAATAAACCATAATAAGGGATTAGAAACCCTAATCTCAGATTTAGAAAATCAATTGTATAGTTAAAAACCCTAATTATATGTCGGGAAACCCTAATTTCATATTCGAGAATCCTAAACCCTAAATTAGGAAACCCTTATCCTAATTAGTAAGCTGAATGTGTTTATTAAACTTAAATATGATTAGAAAACCCTAATTATATTTTAGTTATCTTAATTTCTATTTTACAAACCCTAATTGTAATTTAGAATTTTTATTTTTCTAATTAAAACCCTAATTAGGAAAACCCTAATCCTAATTAGCAAGCCTAAGGTGATTATTATGTGTTAATATAATTAGGAAACCCTAATTATACTTTAGAAATATTAATTTCCATTTAAAACCCTAATTACATTTTTAAAAATTCTAAATTTTCTATTTTTAAACCCTAATTAGAAAATTCTAGAATTAGAGTTTTTAAAACCTAAGGGTTAGAACCTTAGGGTTAAACCCTAAGGGTTTGTGCATTTGTCAAGATTGCCATTAAAATCAATTTATAAAAGACCAAAATAGAGAGAAAATTATATAATTTGTTTATTTGCTATCTTGCTCTCACTAACTCACTCTCTCTCCTAAACCTACGAATTACATAAGTAATTAGGTCCCAATATCCACTACAAGAAAATGTCAGAATAATGAACCAAAAACATCGTGACAGCACTTTTGGTCGCAGAAAGTATTACTAGCGACCGCCATTAATTAATAGCCTTGAATTTGGTCGCTAGAGTATGTTGTTACGATTGAACCCTATTCCGCTATTCGGTCATAAGTTCATTTTTACCTCCAAAAATTGGCACGAAATATTGGCGCCTTAGTTATTTGCGACCACACTCATCATCAATGACCGCATGCGTCATTGATACTCCACATCATTTAAAATTAGCGATGCGATGCGGTCACGATAGCGATCATTGATCTATTCCAATTAACGGTTCGAGTTCAGGTTCATTACTCTCAATCGATAAGAAAAAAAAGAGGAGAAAAGAATAGGGAGAAGGGGGAGGAGAAGGGGAGAAGAGAAGAGGAAAAGAGGGAAAACACCGCCACCACCACCACCACAGTCACCCACCATCACCACCACCACCGATCCACCGCCGCCACCCACCATCACCACCACCACCACAACCGCCACGACACCATGCTGCAGTACACGATTTACTCTTGTGAAGTATATTGTATGCAACATTTGTTATCACTTATATAATCAATGAAACATATATATATAACAAAAAAATATTTATCCCGAACCCAAAATTAGAATTTTAATAACTCATAATGTATAATGAATTTTTGAGTGAGGTTTATTGTGTTTGATACCTCTATGAGTAATCTAAACACTATTTTGAACTCAAATTCCTTGTAAATTATTTATGGTGATTTTTTGCCAAACCAAGAAACTGATGAAACCCCATGCCCTAAATTTTTTCAGTGGACTGTTTTGGATATCAAACTTGTTAAATAAAATATGGCCTTTTGAGGGTTGATACCTTATTGTATAAAGCGCGTCCTGTCCAAAGATGAACAAAAAGGACTTGTGATGAAAAAGTTATGACCAAAACAAAATTGAAAATTTTAAAATTAAAACAACTATAACTTGAGTTATATAACTCATTTGAGGATAAAATTTAAAGTGGAAGTACAACTCATTTGAGGATGAAATTTAAAGTGGAAGTACTCGCTCATGTAGAGAGTATACTGTCCAAATTTCATAATTTTTGGAAGTAATTTCGAATTATATTTAATTTTGTAATTTTGGATAGAAATGAGCCTTAAATAAATATTAAACAATAATAGAAAAATCTGGAAAAATCAAAAGTGATTTAAAATATAATTAACTATGTGGGACCAGAAGAATAAAAAATAATAAATTAGTTAAGGAGTTTAATGGAGAAAATAAGTTTAAGATAAATTAAGAAAATTAATTGAAGTAAAATCAAAAAACGTAATATATTTTTATCGGTTAAAACATGATAATATGAAACGTATGAGCTTATGTATATGTTAATTAGACATGTTTATAGTGAGCCAATAGAATTAGTATGAGGGGATGCTCGAGATCGAGTTATATTAAAAGAAATTCTGAAACGGATTTATGAATAATTATAAACGACAACTATTAATAATAATAGTTAAGTTAATTGACTAATCGTTATGAATATTGTTAGTAATACAAATGACTAACAAAAATATATATATATAATGGTAGTAGGGATCCACCATTTTCAAAATGAACAAGTTTCCTTCATTGCCCCTAGATATCCTGCACACGATATCTTGAAATTTAACAAAAGCCCTAAGCAGAATAAATCAGATTAGTCAAGTCTTTGTATCCAATAGAATTTGACCATGTATCTTTTGAGAATATAACAATAGAATTTGACCATGTATGCCTTGAATTATAGTTGTGCACATTACATTTTGTGTGTTGGGATTATATTTTCTTTGAAATTGGTCAAGTATGCATGCCACAAATGCGTGTGGATAGAATCCATATTATAGGGGAGACTCTCTAGAATTTTTTTCATATATAAGTCAAATGGCCATATAACTTGAACATGAGTATAACATAAAACATAACTAGGAATTAAGTTTATCCATAATTCAATCAAGAAGAAGGTTCAAAGAAGTTTTTCCATAATTCACAGTCGAGAAGATAAAGAAAATGACACACTATTAATATGTATGCTATAAGTATGGCTTAGCTTAGAATAGAAAGAAAATGAAAAGTACAAACACAAACACAAGCACCATAACTTCAACCACACTATTAATGAGTTGTTTCTAAAATATCCATACTTGTCTAAATCTTCATATATAAGTCAAATGGCCATATATGCATTCGTGTATATGTGATGGCAATGAGTATATGTGATGTTTTTTGTTGTGTTCAGATATGGACCCTCGAATCATATATGTATCCTTGTTAAGTAACTTGATTAAGAAAAAAAAAGAGTTGAGGGACCAATTAATAAACTAGAAAAAATATTGCCCATAAATAGTCAAGTTACTTCATTTTCTTCACTTTTCATGGTGATTTAAGGTTTATAGGAATGCTTAAAGACCATATGTGTTCTATTGTAGACTGTTGGGGATTTGGTAGCCAAAATTGTGCCTATAAGGGACTGTTATGGCCAACTTGTGTGACTAGTGTTGTTAGATAGTGAGGAGTACATACATTGCCTATAGATAACATGTAAAAATGGTTCCCTAAGTTAGTTAAGGTCTACATGGTGTGTTGTGCAAATTCTTGCTTAAAATCATTGAAAATAAGCTTTATAGAACAATGAACACTAAAATAGTGAACCACCATACCGGACCCCATACACACAAGTTTCAATAGTCATAATAGGACATAAGAAAGCTACACAAACTAAAGGAACCAAGCCCAAGCCATTTTGAGCATGAGACTTGTTAAAATCACATTTTAAAGCCAAAATGGAATTTATTTTGGACAATTCATAGTACCTGACCTTAAAGGACTATTATGAGAAGATACAAAGTTGCTCATACATGCTAGTTATGATTCCCAAACATGGTCATTAATAAAGCCAACAAGAAAACCAATTTAAGCTCTCTTTTCAAGCCTAAAGTGAGCTTTGATAAGTCAAAATGAGTTAGATGATTAAATAAAGTTTGGTGATGCTAAAAGTAACCTTAAGTAACTTAAATATACACGCCTAGACTATCCTAGTGGCCTAGACTATCCTATCCTATTGTCCTTTTGTTTACATACAATTACATATCCTGATGTTCTCTATATCCCTGACATGTTTATGTACCTTTCATTTATAACTTATACTAACATCCTAAATTTTTATTTATAGATGTCTTCTGAACCTGCAGCACGAAAGCGCGGGTTGGGTCGGGGCCCTAATCATGTGCCGAAGGCTCCGGCTAATCCGGATGATCGCATTCTTATACAGATCCGTCCTCCTCCAGATAGCACATAAGTTAAACATCGTGTATATATATATAAGGGTTTAATATTTTCATTTTTATAAATATAGTAGTGATTTAAATGTAAGGGTTTTAATATAAATTATTGTATATTGTAGTGATTTTCAAGATAGTAAAATTGTGAAGTGCATTTCACAATTATGCTTCTGAAGCGGCCTACGCCGATGATTACATACGTAAAGCACACCTCTCGCCCATAAGGATCTTGATTTAAAATTTGAATTTAGGTATATTTTTTATCACTCGATAGATAATACATAGTTAATCAAATAATATTGTTTAGTAATATAATTGATTTTAATATTATTATTGTTGTTTTATTTGCGTAAACGATATAGATGGGACGACCTTACGAGCATCGATTATTCGAGACACTATTCGCGAGAAGTGCGCCGCATGCGAACTAAAGATAATTTGAACAAGGAACGACAAAAAGCCCTACACAATCTTTGAGATTGACCATCCAGGCGGGGTGAAGCAAGATATATGCATGAAAGCATAGCCCACGGTGGTGCGCATACCATATATGGGTGCAGATGTGTGACCGATGGAAAGGCGAGAGTTGGGTCAAGAGGCGCGAAGGCTGCGCCTCGAGCAGATCCTCAAAGTGTATCGAGGCGGCGAGAAAGGCAAAAGGCGTGTCGGGCGGCAATATATCACAATTGCAAAGACATTCTTTGCCGAGAATACGTATGTTATGTTCTGATCATCTTTTGTAGCTAAAATATCATATGTTTACATAATAATATGAGAAAATGAACTATAGGAGTCTCGGTCTCAAGGTCAACCTATCAATTGGTTGGATGTGTATGTGGCCACCGCGATGGTCTACACGAAGGTCATTAGAGATAAGCGGTAATAAGTTCACTTTATCCTAATATGTTGTTTATAAATTATAACGACCTTCTTTAGTATTTTTTTTTTATTTATTTTAACTATTTAATTGTTCATCTTACGACGGGGACACTTATAAGGGCTTAATGAAGCAGCGCTATCACGAAGGCACCCGCGTCCGTCGATTGATCAAGAATTATGGGGAGAGGCGTCCATCGTGAAGAAAAATTATGTCAAAGGCCAAGGACAAAGACGACGCCCGACCATCGATTGGCATTGAGCACTCTCGCCACCCGATCTACCACGATCGTGAGTTATCCAACCTATCATACTCCCTGCCGTTGTGTGAGAGCGATCTGTCAGATCGTGATCTTCTTTCATATCTTGGGCGGGCATCTGCGGTCTCGAGTCTGATGAGTTGGCGGAGGCGATGGCGATGCAATGGCAGCGAGGCAGAGAAGGGCGAGCAAAGACAGACAACAACGAGAGCATGTATATATATATCGTTTATTGTTTAGCTACATTGTCTTATATGTTTTTAGTCTACGAGTCGATGTCTTACTTATATGTAACATATATGTTTTATTACTTTGATAATTATAGGATCCTAATTTGGATGATCCATGAAGAAGCGCTGACTTATTTTTTTTTTTTAGATTTTTAAAGCCTTGTATTACTCTTTTAGATTCATTCTTTGGACAATTGTATTAGTTTATATGGATGTTTTTATGGATATCGATTATATTGTGTTGGATGAATGATTTTATATTGTATTGGATGAATGTTTATTCATGGATGAATTTTTTGTATTGTATTGGATGGATGTTAATATGGATGCTTGTATATATATATATATATAGGTCATAATAGCGCGTGTTACGGGATTGAAATTGTTGTGGCCGATGTCCAAAGCGACCCGGATTATCTGCGATAATGATCGGTTATTTTGGGAAATCAATAAAATAGGTAAAAAATTTTAAAATTGATAAGCCTTTTTGTTGTAGTGATCGCCTGACCGCGATTAAGGAGAATCAATATCAAAACTTGGACTAGAAAGGTATAAACCTAAACCCATCCTAGATCTTGTATCTAAGAAAGAAAGTTAGTTTTAGTTATTCAATGGTGAAGATTAAGTTATTCATGGTCAAAGTAAGTTGACCGACGTTGACCATGAACTTTCTGGGTAACCCGGAAAGTGAAAATCAGCGTCTGACAAGATGTTTGAAGGCCACTAGATGTCAGATTATTAAATGTTTGATATTGTTGTTGTAATCCATATGTAGCCTGTAATGTGTACTAGATATTCTGGCCTTTAGATACCTTAAATCATCAACGACTAGAACGTAACAGGTGGTCAAACTAGGCATGTTGAACATGTTTGGTATTTCTGGAAAAACCCAGAAATTTGATGAACAAAATTTCTAACAGTCGTTGACCGGATTACATCTTGCGAATGTGTTATGTTTGGACTGAACTAATATTATGAAGTTGTTCCTTGTCATGTGGGCTAGAAGTATAAATTAAGAACTCACTTGTTTGATGACCAGAACCTAGATATTATCGAGCATCAAAGTGGGTACTCGAAACTGCCTAGGTTTCTAGGCAACCCATAAAACCCAAGAACACGTTGTCAGTGATTTTGGAGATTCCGATCTTCTTGTTGAGAAGTGTTATGACAAAATTAATAACTGGATATTGTAGTATTACATACATGCTACAATATTGAAGTCTTAAACAGACCATAACAGATTCGAGAAGATAATTACTAGGTCAAACATTACCCTTGAACATCGACTTTTGTCGGTGTTCTTGAACAAGAACACCTAAGATGACAGACGTGTGTCATTTATAGGCTTTTAGCGACGGTTTTCATTTATTTTAATTTCTGATTTTCTGGAAATTATTTAAAAATAGAAATAAATTACAATAATTACTAAAAATGGTTTTAAAAATCATTTTAAATTCTGAAAAATAACTTTTAATTATTTCGGACATTTTTCATTAATATTTATAATTATTTGGATATTAATGATATTTAATTTATTTAATTAGTGTGTTAAATAAATTAGAGAAAATGATTTTAATTATATAAAAATCATTTTAAATAAGAATAATGTATTTAAAAATATTTTGAGTTATAAAATATAATTTTTAATATTTTTAGAGAATTTTCATTAATAATTTAATATTAATTATATTTGATTTATTTAATTATTAAATTAAATAAATAAGATAAAAATGACTTTATTGATTTAAAAATTATTTTAAATAAGAATAAAGTGTTAGAAAATATTTTGAATTATAAAATATAATTTTCAATATTTTGGAGAATTCTCATTAATAAATTAATATTAATGATATTAGATTTATTTAATTATTATATTAAATAAATGATTTAAAAATGATTTTATTGATTTAAAAATCATTTAAAAATTGGAAAAATGGTTTTAAAATATTTTAAGTTATAACTAATGCCTTTTAATATTTGGATAATAATTTCATTAATAATTAGATATTAATGGTGTTGATTTAAAAGTGTTTTTTATTATTTTAAAAATCATTTAAGTAGAATATTAATGATTGAAAAATATTTTAAGTTATTAATAATAACTTTAATATTTTGACAAGTATGCTATTAATATTTTATATTATTAAATATTAATGATAATATGATTATTTGATAATTAAATCATTTAAAAATGATTTAAGTGTTTGAAAAATTATTATACATAATAATAATTGTTTATAAATTATTAAAAGCTTCCAAAAAATATTATAAATAATAATTGACTTATCTAAAATAATACTGAAGCTTAGAGACCAAGTTTAATTGATAATAACTGTGTTAGTTGTCGGATAGGGTGACCAGAACACCGAGAATGGACCGGAGTCCAACCAGACCGAACTAATTAAACTTGTTAATTGTTTATATAGGTTATAAACACTAATGTGGCTATGTGGTAATGTGCCTAGGAGAAGTTTGACTGTAGAATACAGTGTTACGTGTTATGAAATATTGTGCTAATTGTGAGACCGATAGTATTAGTTTTAGGTCTTTCAAACGCAGATAAGTTTATTGTATAGCTGTAATCAGCGCGGAATGAAAGTTTCCTAACTCAACCTCAAGTTAATATTGTTCAATTATTATAGTGGTTAATTATTGTTAATTATACCATGTCCAGGGATTTATTGTTGATTATTCGCAATTAGTGCATATTTAATAATTCAAATTGAATTACTGATTCTGAAAATATATTCATAGAATAACTGTTGTTGGATATTTAAATTCGTAGAAGCTCATATTGACAGTACAGATAATTCATGTTTATTGTCAAATTATGTTGAGAAGTGTGTTAGCCAATTATTCTGGACTAGACGAACATTTGTTAAAACTTGATAGGTTCGAAAAGAGAATTCAATTATTATTGACAGATCAATGCCAATTATTTAGCTAGATCAAGAAGTAACTAGAATTTGAAATCATTGTATTTCGTTGTTAAATCAAAATCTTGATTATGAGACTGAGAAGAACAACCTTTTATATAAAGGGGACATTTTAGGTCGTATATTCGACCATTGCGCACTGTTAAGTATTATGCATAATATAGGGTACAAGAAGTTGGCCGGCTCTAAGTACTTGCATAGGGGTATGATTTAATCTTTATGGTTATCTGATACTCCTGCGTATGTATCAATGTAAATCTTTGATAGATACCTGAGAAGAAAAGTTCTAGATCTAGTGTGATCACTCAGCATAAATTTGGAAAACATTCCACTTTGTTATTGCGTAGAATTGATTCTTGATTATTCAATAAAATATCGTAGAACTTTGAAAGCGTTGTACTCTTTCATTATCAGATTATTGCATTTCCTAGAATACGAGAAGACTTGTTATTGATTAACAATTTGTTCAGCTATTTCAAAGTTCCCCGAACTTTGGTTTCATTCTATCAAAATAGATAGTCTGTTCTTATTGATTCGTATACATTTATTGTATGTCTTAACTTGCGGGGCAAACTTGTTGCTCACCCTTGCTATATATAAAACATTTCAGTTAGAATCGAAGAGGCCAGCAGATCGAAGAAGAACAAAGGCAAAGGCAAGATGCTGGAGTAGTATAATGAACAATATTATTATTATGTTGTATTGTATTGTAATCCCTTTTTGTATATCTAAGGGGTATTTCTGTAATGTTAAAGTTAGTGGACCTGAGACTTATGTATTAACAACATATGTTAATGACTTATGTATTCCTATTTATATATGAATAGGTAGTTAAATGGTATTATATTGTGGATCGTGAACACCAAACTCGGGGGTCAGGTAACCCGGATTTGGGGTTGTCACATTATACCCTCATTTTGTTAAAGTATTGCTTCTATACTCCGTGAAACTAGTAGAATATCCTTGAAATTTGCGCTTCATTTAGTATCGTTTCACAAGGATATTTTCTGCACATTTTTGTTAAGTTTTAAGCTTTTTATGCCTGAGTACTGTCCATGAGTAGTAATCATTTTTATGGTACTATTCACAAAGTACTACTCACAGGGTACTATTCACAAAGTACTATTCATGGGTTCTATTCTTAAAGTACTATTCATGATTACTATTCACAAAGTTCTATTCACAGGGTACTATTCTCGAAGTACTATTCGCTCAGGTACTATTCACCCGGGGAATTATTCATGACAAAAATTAATTTCTTTGATATCCAAATCATTTTTGATACAATATTATTCTTGAATTTTACTCCACAAAGCAGTATCATGTTGACAATTTGGGCATTATTGAATTCTTGATAAATTAAATTATAAATCTTTAAAAATTTATCATTTGCATTCTTTTAATTGAATTCTTATATTATTGTCATCATCATCCTTGCTTATATTGTGATAAAAGTCATATGTGGCTTACGTGCATAGATGTATTTATTGATTGGTATGATTATGACGAGGATTATTCGGTATAATCATGGTAGTAGTGTTACAAATGATGTGGTAAAAATCCTCATTCGCCTATAGTGCATTGATGGACAGTTGTTGGTATGATTATGACCAGGGATTATTCGGTATAATCATGACCATTGATCATTACATGAATATCCTTGGCCCGTAGTGCAGGGATAATTCGATGATGTGGTTTATTTATTAAGCTGAGTCTCGGCGATAAAATTGATGATAAAATTTTTGAATCATAGAAGATAGTAGATATCATGCTCTACTTGACTCTTCTAATGGATTGTTTGTTCCGCTGCAGTTAAACTTGATGTTTATTATATTTTATCAGTTTAACACTGTTGAAGGCTAACGATAATTTATTCTGCATTATCTTAGTCATAATATTTCTTACTGAGCTAGTTGAGCTCACCCTTTGTTTTCATTGTTCTCTTCAGGAAAATAGAATATAGCTGGGACAAGTCGGGGAACGGAGTGACGGTCTAGATGTTTGCATTAGTAGTCCTCACTATTCAGTGAAATAGTGTGATAATAAATGTAATAAGGACTCCATTTCAGTTTGAATCATGTCTAGAAGATAATATTCGTATTTAAACTCTCAGCTTATTTTTTGTCGTATTTTACACGATAGTTGTATAATTAAGTTGTTTTTGAATTTTGTACTATGTTTTTGGTGACTCAAGATGGGTAATGTATACCTATTTTGGGGGCGTCACAACAGATGTCAAAGCGTTTGGAATATTTCGAAAAGGAATGAGATGCCATTGAACATGATCCTCGAGGTGGAAATTTTTGATGTTTGGGGGATAGATTTCATGAGCTCTTTCGTTTCTTCATGTGGAAATTTATACATCTTGTTAGCAGTCGACTATGTTTCGAAGTGGGTGGAAGTGGCAGCTCTTCCAACTAATGATTCCAAAGTGGTCCTAAGATTTTTACAAAGGAGTATTTTTACAAGGTTTGGGACTCCAAGGGATATCATTAGTGATGAAGGCAGTCATTTTTGTAATAGGCAGTTCACAGCTCTGTTGGCTAAGTATGGGGTAAATCATCGCACTGTTACAGCTTATCATCCTCAAACTAATGGCCAAGCAGAGGTTTCAAATCGTGAAGTAAAGAGAATTTTAGAAAAAGTTGTGAACCCCACAAGAAAGGATTGGTCATTAAAGCTTGATGATGTTGTATGGGCATATAAGACTACATATAAGACTTCATTGGGCATGTCACCTTTTCAGCTGGTTTATGGAAAGGCTTGTCACCTTCCTATGGAGCTTGAGCATAAGACATATTGGGCAATTAGGAAGCTCAATTTTGATTTGAAGGTTGTAGGTGAAAAATGCCTACTCCAACTCAATGAGTTGGATGAATTCAGATTACAGGCGTATGAAAACTCGAAGCTGCATAAGGAAAAGGTGAAGAAATGGCACGATCACAAGATTATAGAGAGAGTATTTGAGCCGGGATAAAGAGTTTTGTTGTTCAATTCAAGACTTAAACTTTTTCTTGGGAAGCTCAAATCAAGGTGGTCAGGGCTATTTACAGTGAAGACAGTTTTTCCACATGGTGCAGTAGAGGTATTCGACAAATTCCCAGATAAGCCGTTCAAAGTGAATGGACAGCGACTAAAGCATTATTTTGGTGGCGAGGTTGACAAGCAGAAAGTAACCTCCATTCTTTCTTCAACATGATAGAGTCAGAGATAGTCAAGCTAATTGACTATAACTTAGCGCAACAATGGAGGCACCCCATTATTTCTATCATTCTCTTTTGTTTAATTCTATTTTGATTATATTTAGTTTTCATGTTCTGTTAGTCTTTATAGCATAACTAGTGTGAAATTAGTATTAAGTGAAATTTGAATGAGCGTATGATGAGGCGTAGGAGTAGCGAGAGAAAGTATTATTTTAGGATAGTCATGTATGCATAGTCATTAGTTCATGTTTTGATTTTGGAGGCTTGATATCTCATACTGATATTTGTTGTTTGTGCAGGTGTAATGGAGATGATTCATCTCTATTTTGGTATGTTTGAAATGCAGATTGGTATAGCAGGATGTAGGGCGTGGCCGCAAGTACTTGATGTAAAATGGCAAGCCCGCATATATATTTGTCTGTGAGAATAATGTGGCGCTGTGTGCAGACTTCCCGATTCAAAACACGCTACCTGCGCGAGAGACCGGATTTTGAAAAAAAAATTAAAGTTTTTAAAGACGTGACTTTACCCATTTCTCATATCAGTTCAAACGTGCGTATCTTCTTTCTCTCCACAGAACGTACGACTCTTCTATTCCACCCGTTCCATTTCAAAAATATTATAACTCCTCACCCCACTACGCGTATCTCGCATCTGTTTCTTACCCACGTTCAAATTCTTCAACTAATAAAGCTAGGGTTCTTCGGTGCATGGAAATACATCAAGTTTGGGGGTGTTCAGTGGTTATCAGAAAATACTACCTTTGTTCCAACAATACAGTTCTTCTCCTTCTTCATTGGTAACAATGGGACCAAAGCGTGCTCGCTCTCGCACTCCCGAGTCATCCTCTGACAGTAGCCAAAGTGGTGACAATGTCAGCTTGGATGCACAGATATAGTATTACCGCATTGTAGCAAAATCATTTGTTCGAGAAAGAGGGTTCAAGCCAGATGCACAAGATGGGCAATTGGTGTAGATGATCAAGGAAAAATGTTGGCATGGAGTTTGCTCTACGCCAATAGCTGCACCTATGGCTGTTGTGAGGGAATTTTATGCGAATGCAAGGGAGACAATGAGTGGCTTTTCTTTCGTCCGAGGGATTCAAGTGGACTGTCGACCAAGGGCAATTCATGGCGTATTCAATTTACCCGGCCTTCCAACTAGACGTACGAATTGGGTTGAGGCGGAGCGAATGGAGATAGACCTCAATGAAGTCATCATTGATTTATGTATTCCAAGGACACAATGGACATACACGCCCGGCACTAATCAGCCTAAGACCTTCCCGACTTTAGCTCTCAACCGTTATGCCAAGGCTTGGAATCTCTTTGTGTGTGCAAAACTTATGCCATCGTCCCATCAACATGAAATTACAACTGAGCGAGTAATCATTCTTTGGGGGATTATTGTAGGAAAATATATCGACGTTGGTCACCTTCTTAATCAGAACATGCTACGATATATGCGGTGAAGTACTACGGGAAGTATACCACATGCCTCGATCGTGGCTCATTTGTGTGCTAGAAAGGGGAGTTAGGTGGATGGATGAGCGAGTTGCAATTCCTAAGTCAGGATATCACTCACGCCACGATAACAAAATTCGAAGATTGGGCAGGAGGTACCCCGCACCCAAGGGGTAAGGGTTTCATCCTTCGTCCCGCGTCATCTGCACCATCACCACAGCCTTCTAGGACAAATGAAGCAGGCATGTCAACTCAAACCACTGCTACTACTGACGATCGACATCTCCGAAGGTTGGAGAGGAAAGTCGACGCTATGTATGATAATTTTGCAGCGTTTGCTTTTGTTTGACGAGGTCGCTATCGGAGGCATTTGCGTAGCAGGGTACCATGCTCGAACGACCATAATTTGGAACAACCGTGCCATTTCCACCGCCGAATTCACCACCCGAAGAGGGTGGTGCAGCTGATCAGTAGGGGAGTTATTCTAACCCTATACCTTCATTCATTGGGACAATGAATATATTAAGTTTGGGGGTATTTGGTAGTAGGGTAGTTGCATGTAGTTAATTTGCATATGTTTGCATGTTTAATTTATTTTTTGCATGTTTATGTGTTAGTTAATAATTGCAGGAAATTTTTCTGTTTTTAGTAGTTATTATTTATTTTAGTATGTGTTTAGTTGCATGTCCCGAATTTCTAGCTTTATGGAGTTTAAGTCTAGCCAATGATGAAATTGAATTTTGGAGGATTGTTGAATTTACTGGATAACATGAACTTAGCTATAATGTTTTACATGATGTAATCCATGGATGTTGTTTAGATGCTTTCGGTTCACACATACGTGTTCACAAATGCTTGTTTGTATAAGAGTAATGTGTTTTTATTGCTTTAGTAGGAAATGTGGTTTTTAAAAATAAACTTATGTGGAAAGTGGACTTAGGCTATGAAAACATTGATAATCAAACTTTGGGAACACATGGGTATGCTTATTGTATATAAATAAATAAATAAATAAAAAGAAGAGAAAAATCTATCTTGAAACCTGCTTGAGCAGAATTATTGAATCTTTGGAAGGGGCGAGATGGAGTGTAAAATGCAACATATTATCTCTAAACTCTGACCAACCAATTTAAATACAAAATAAATTTAAGTAGGTTATACTAGCGAAGGAATTCCCCATCTCTCCCCTCCTAGTTCTAGTCTCACATCTTAGCTGGGATCATATCCCTAAGCTTTGATGCTAACGTGACGCGCCCCAAAATTAGGTATACATCACCCATCTTGAGTCGCCAAATACATGGTATGTAAATCAAATACAACTTAATAATACAAGCGTAGGTGTACAATACGACAAAACATAAACTGTGAGTTTGAATACAAATATTGTCTACTAGAGAGTATACAAACTCAAAAGGAGTCCTCATTACAATTATTATCACACTATTTCACAGAATAGTGAGGACTACTAATGCACCATCTAGGACCATCACTCCGTTCCCCGACTCGCGACCCATCTATTTTCTCTTCCTGAAGAGAACAGTGAAAGAAAGGGTGAGCTCAACTAGCCCAGTAAGAAATATTATGACTAAGATAATGCAGAATAAATTATCATTAGCCTTAAACAGTGTTAAACTGATACAATATAAGAAACATCAAGTTTAACTGCAGCGGAATAAGCAATCCATTAAAAGAGTCAAGTAGAGAATAAAATCTACTATCTTTTATGATTTAAAAGGTTTTTCATCACTTTTATCGTTGGGACTCAGCTTAATAAATAATCCACATCATCTAATCACCCCTGCACTACGGCCAAGGATATTTTTTAGTATCACGACCACAATTATCCATGCACTACGAGCCAAGAATATTTGTGTATTCATTAATGGTCATGATCATGCCAATAACTGTCCATCAATGCACTACGGGCCAATGAGGACTTTTACCACATCATTTGTAACATTACGGTCATGATTACACCGAATAATCCCTGGTCATAATCATACCAAGTCCATCTATGCACTACAAGCCACAGATGACTTTCAAAAAAAAATATAAATATGAGGATGATGACAATGATATAAGAATTCAATAAAACAAGTTCAAGAATTAATTTGTCCAAGAACCAATAACGTCCAAATTGTCAACATGATACTACTTTGTAGAGTAAAATTCAAGAATGCTCAGAAGAATATTTCCATGAAAAGATACTGGATGAAGCGCAATTATCAAGGATATTCCACTAATTTCATGGAGTATAGAATTCAAAACTTTAACCAACTGAGTATAATAAAGAATGGAATAACAAAAGAAATCACCATGCATGCGGTACTTCGCATAGACAGGTTATTCCAATAGAATACTAAATAACGGAACCATGTCAGGCGAAATTCGCACCGACAGGATGTTCCAACAGAATAATAAAGAATGGAATAATATAGGTTCTCTTCATGAATACAAAAGAATAACACCCCTTACGAGTACAATAAATAATATTCCCTACCTTAAGAAGAAAGTCTTGGATATATAAGTAGTGAAGTAGCGAATATTTTCTTCTTTCTCTCTATAGTTTTCTCTCAGAGTTTTAATGAATTAAGTAAGAAATAATGAAGGAATAAGCTTCTATTTATAGGAGAATTTGGAGGATCTTGTTTGATCACGAAAGCAATGAATAAAAATCTCACGGATCAAGTGTAGCATTCACGGGTGTCAAGCTTAACGAATTTCAATGTGAAAGCAAGAAAAAAACAAACAAACATATAATATATATATATATAAATATATAAAAAACACATGTTTTAAAAATATATATATATATATATATATATATAATATCAATTCCCTTCTTATTACATTACCTCCACCCCACCACATTTTCATTTCATCTATTTACTCCATATGTGGTCCCCACCCTTATAATAAAGAATAAATTTCTACCGATTATTTTGAAAAATGGGTAAATGGGGTTCATAAAATAAGCAAAATTTACATCAACTACGGTGGAAATAATTAAACAAAACTGAGTGACTTCTAACGTAAGCATCAATAATCAATACCGTGTGCTACTATGCAACCACGCCGACATCAGATTTCTTTATTATGAAAGTAGTTCAACAAAGATTAATAAGTAAAACTTCCGCCGTTATTTTCATAAAAAGATATTTTTATCATTTTTCAATCCAACAATAATTACATTGTGGGGTCCACTAATGATTGTCTTGTAAATGCGAATATTCTCTCGTTAAAACGAATATTCTAGACCAATCGAATATTATATAACAACTTGCGTAATTTGCAAAATTTATAAATATTACCCACAACTATAACATAATATCAAATTCACTTCATAATATTCAAAAATGATATTTATAGAAAATTCATTTTTATTCATAAAAGTTGGGGTCTTACAGTATATATTTAGAGGAAGGAAATGAGCATATGTTCTCCAAGAGGTAAAAAACCCTTGTTTTTCTTCCACTAAGTCTTGTGTAACTCAAGTTTTACAACTTGAATTTGTGATTCGTCAAAGGGGGGTGCTAGATACATGAGTTATCTAGTAAACGCAAGTGGTAGAACACAAATCTAGCAAGTATTGAAGCCATAGAAACATTCTTCCCAAAACAAATCCACATAGGAATTTAAAGCATTAAAAACCCTAAAAAGCTATTGTCCCTGTTTTTCTTGAGGCTGTTTCGGTCCGTTTCAAGTCTTTTAAAAATCCGGGAAAAATCACAGAGGTAACTTAAGAAGTTATCTACGTGTAGGAAAAAGAACGGACGCGTTTTGATTTATAGGTTGTGCGTAATGGCTATTTTAGTAAAAGGACTCCTAAATATTAACACTCGAATTTCTCTCTTGTGTATACACTAGAAAATTCCAAAATTTTTACTGATGAGGTTCATATATGTTATGAGAGTATACCTGAACATTTCAGAATTGTTTTGAGCAGAACTCAATTTATGAAAAATGAAGCAAGATCCGAGTGTTTTAGGCACTTTAAAATTAGTAAACCATTTTCTAAAATTCCAGAAAAATTTGGGGATCATTGTTGGTTCATATACTATCCAAATCGAGAAAATGAGAATTTTTGTAATCAGTTTGCTATTTTTCCTAAAAATGATTATGTTATGAATAAAAGAAAATAAATAGTTAAATGATGTCTTAAATAAGAAAAATATGATTTTAATGCTTGAATACTCCTAATATATAATATTATGACTATTTTAGGGCATTTTGGTAATTTATAATAAGAAATATTATTTATGACCTTTTATGGATATTAAATAAGAGGTTTAATAAAGGGTGAACAATTAGAATAAATTGTTTATTAATCCAATAAATGTTATTAAAAATATTATTATGATATTAATAATATTAGAATATGATATTGTTGAGTAAATAAAATATTAAGATTAAAACTTCATTAAAATATTATTAAATGGTTAATAATATTTGATTTAAGCATTAATAAATTATTAAAGTATTATTAAATTATTAATAATATTAGATTAAAATATTAATCTTAGATTAAAATATTATTAAAAGATTATTAATATTAAATTAAAGTATTATTATTGAGTAAATAATAATATTTGAGATTAAATAAAATGTTATTAAAATGTAATAACATTAGTAAAGGAATAAAATATTATTAAATGATTAATAATATTAGTGATGGAATAAAATATTATTAAATGATTAATAATAATAGTAAGCGAATGAAAGTTTTATTAGTGAACTAATAATACTAAGAGGTGAATTAAATATTATCTAGATTAATAATATTAAGTGAATTAAAGGTAGTTGTTATTTAATAGTAACATTATCGAAGCAGGATAATATTTTTAAGAACTAAATATAATATATTATAGCTATGTGATTACGTGATCTAATGTTATGCTATGACTAATTGAAAGATTAACTATAGGTCTCTCAAAGGAAGATAATTGAACTGCTTAGTGGATAGAATTTAATTGTGTAGCCGTAACCTACAAACGAGGCAAGTTTCCTAACTCAAACTCGAGTTATTATTTTTAAAGCATGTTAGTGAATAATTATTGATAATTATTCACATATATATTGATTATTGAAATTCGCACTTTGTGCAATTGAATTCATGTTCTATTATTATTGAATTGTGAATTAAATTAATGTTCTTGCATTCATGAACTGTTTATGAGATAGATCTATGCTAATTGTATCAGCTAGATCAAGCATGTTTAAATTTGTTAAATCAAATGTATTTTAAAAAGCTACTTTTATTAAATTGATATGATAAGAACTCTTGATTGAGAAAAGGACGAATTTGATTAAGGCATGATATCGATGCTGGATTATTAAGTGTTTATGCATAAATCATGGGGTATGAAAGGCTGATCCCCTTGAATACCAAAACTTATTAAGAGGTCCAGTTAAATGACTGAGAACCTTGGCAAATGTTCATGGTTATTTCAAAACCACTCAGTACACGTTATTCAATTATTCAAATATTCAATTGTTGATTTTTAATTCATGTTCCTTCACAATCTTATACTATTGTTAAACATTGAAAGCAAAACTTCTTTCTAGTCATGATATATCTCCCTTGTACATAAACTTGCTAAGCAAATTAGTTGCTTACCCTTGCTATATCATGACATTTATTTCAGTTAAGCCTGAAGGATCCAATACAAAAGACAAAGGCAAGGGCAAGATCCGAGAATAGTTTAGAATGAATGTTAGTTATTATTATTATCTGATGGAATTTCTTATGTAAACCTTGTGTAATGTGAATGGTGTGTTTAAGTTAAGGTTATGAAGACCTTGGGACTATGTTATGAAACTTAATTATAATGAACAATGTATGTTTATTATTTCGTAATAGTTTATAGAATGCTTATGACGATGATAGATTGTGAGCAACGAATCTGAGGTTAGAGAACCCGGATTTGGGGCGCCGCCACCTTGATGAAAGAAGATGAAGATGCGATGAGCCGCCGCATGTTAATTGGGCTTTAAATCGCGCGCCCGCGCCAAGGCCTCGACAGAAATAAGTATGGCGCGACCGCGCCCATTTTACACTATGATATTGCGCGGCCGCGCGAGTCCTCTGCAGTTTGTTTTTGTTTACTTCTGAAATTTGAGTGTTTTTAGTTTAACTGAACGATATGGTTGGCACCAGAAACGTGTTGAAGGGAGATTTTATCAGTTTTTGTATTATTCATTAGGGTTCTTACGTATTAGCTATTCTAGAGAGAGTTTGGGCATTGGATCATTACAATGGCTTTTCTCTTATTCTAGATTATTAAATAAACTGTAGTTTTAATCTTCTAGAGATTATTGGTGCATTGGAACAAGCGTGGAACAAATTCTGCAACTGAGTTTAACAGACTTGTTATCATTTCTCTTACATCTCTTATTTGTATTATTTTAATGTCATGTATTGCTTCGATCCTATAATGGCTTTTGGTTCAGTAATGAACTAAACTTCATTATGGGATTCTAATGGATTTTGATATGTAGTCTAACTTATATATCTGATTGTTTGGTTGTATGCTTATTATTGGATTACTTATTATGATTGAGCGTAATGAATGAATGTTTGATCACCATTCACCTTGTATGCTTATATAGAATTGAAAAATGAAATATAAGTATGGATAAAATCATAATAGCATATGTTTATGAGGCTGAGTTGTTTGGCTTTGTAATTCGTGAACCGGATAAAAATATATCGTTTCACCATGTGTAGTATTGAAAGAGCCTGCACTTTAATTCATTATTGCTACAATTTCACATAGACATATAGTGATTTTGGTAATGGTGTCGCTCACATGATTTCTAACATATGTGGATGTTATGTGAATAGGTCATAAATCATTGAAAAATGGTAATGTCCACTTTTATGCTCTTGACTAGTATTATATGATAAATATATATACATAACAGAAATTAAACTTTGACTTATCTGTTGAAACTCCGTTGGGAGAAACCTTCATTACATCCACTGTTTATAAGTCTTGTTTGGTTCAAATCGGTACCCTCACATTACCTGTCAATCTTATTTCCTTAAAAATACTTGCGTTTGATGTGATTTTAGGGATTGATTGGTTAACTACTCATCATGCTAAAATTGATTGTTTTTGTAAGGTTGTTAGCTTTCATATTCCTAACCTACCTATTATGTGAATTCAAGCAACCAAACCACTAAAGTCAATCACTGGCATATCAAGCCATAAAGCTATTAGTTTATTGAAAAACGAATGTCAAGCTTTCTTAGCCCATGTCACAGATTTAATCAAAAACATGTCAGATTTGAATGATATTTCTATTGTTAATAAATTTCCTGATGTATTCCCTGAAGAACTTCCTGGCCTACCCCTAGAGTGTGAAATCAAATTTTGTATCGATCTTGAACCCGGTACAAAACTCATTTCCAAAGCCCCATATCGAATGGCTTCTATTGAAATTTAGGAGTTAAAAACCCAACTACAAGAATTGTTAGACATCGGTTACATTCATCCTAGTACGTCTCCTTGGGGTGCTCATGTTCTATTCGTGAAGAAGAAAGATGGAAGTATGCGACTTTGTATTGATTATCGGGAGTTGAATCATGTCACCATCAAAAATAGATACCCGTTGCCTCGCATTGATGACCTGTTTGACCAGTTGCAAGGAGCTAAATTCTTTTCAAAGATCGATCTTCATTCCGGATATCACCAGTTAAAGATTAAAACTAATGACATTCCAAAGATTACTTTCAGAACTCGGTACAGGCATTATGAATTCCTAGTCATGTCATTTGGATTGACTAATGCTCATGTTGCCTTCATGGATATGATGAACCGAGTATTCAAGGAATATTTGGATCATTTCATGGTTGTCTTTATTGATGACATCTTCATATACTCCAAAAGCCGTGAAGATCATGAGCAACACTTGAGGTTGATACTCCAAAAGCTTCGTGAAAACAAGCTATATGCGAAGTTGAAGAAATATGAGTTCTGGCTTGAGAAAGTAGCATTCCTTGGGCACGTAATATCAAATCATGGAATATCTATTGACCCAGCAAAGATTAAAGCAATTCAAAGATGGGAGCAACCTAACTCAGTGACCGAAGTACGTAGCTTTCTCGGATTAGCTGGTTATTATGGAATATTCGTAGAAGGGTTTTCTCGAATCATTACTTCATTAACTCAGCTGACTCGGAACGATAAAAAATTCGGCAGGAGCGAGGAATGTGAGCAGAGTTTTCAAGAACTCAAGAAGGGACTCATTTCAGCACCTGTTCTGACAATACCATCTGGCTCGGAGGGATTTGTCATCTACAGTGATGCTTCAGACAAAGGGTTAGGATGTGTTCTGAGGAATTATCCTACTCATGATCTAGAGTTGGCAACTGTCGTTTTTGCGCTTAAGTTTTGGAGGCATTACCTGTATGGAGAGAAGGTGGAGATCTATACAGATCATAAATGCCTCAAATATTTTTTCACTCAAAAGGAACTCAACATGCGGCAACGACGTTGGCTTGAGCTGTTAAAAGATTATGATCATACCATTCAATACCATCCTGGAAAAGCGAACGTAGTAGTTGACGCATTGAGTAGAAGATCATATACGGGTACGAATGCGATTTTATCAACGCAAAGGCCCATTTTGTATGACTTACAAAGGATGGAGATAAAGTTAAAGACTCCAGAGACCCACATGATGATGGCAAATATACGAGTAGAACCGACTTTAATCGATTACGTTAAAGGTGCTCAAGTTACAGACCTGAAGCTGATGCGTTGAAGAAGAAAGTGCAAGAAGGTGTTATTCCGGAAGCAAGAATCAATGAAGAAGGAATACTTTGAGTCAATTCCAGACTTTGTGTTCCTAACTATTCTGACTTGAAGTATAAAATCATGATGGAGGCGCACAATGCACCGTTTGCAATCCATCCTAGGAGTACCAAAATGTATCTTGATCTTCGACATACATTTTGGTGGAGCAATATGAAGAGAGAGATAGCAGAGTTTATCTCAAGGTGTCTAACTTGTCAACGAGTCAAGGCGGAGCATCAAGTGCCAAAAGGTCCATTGCAACCACTTGAAATTCCAGAATAGAAGTGGGAGCACATTACCATGGATTTTGTTACTGGTCTTTCCAAGGTTTCTCAAGGCATAGATGCGATTTGAGTCATTGTTGATAGATTGACCAAGTCTACTCATTTCTTACTGATATGAGAAACTTATTCACTTGAACGTCTTGCTCGTATCTACATAAATGAGATTATAAGACTACATGGTATGCTAGTATCCATAGTTTCTGATCGAGACCCAAGATTCACTTCACGATTTTGGGTTTGTTTGTAAAAAGTTATAGGCACAGATTTACGATTTAGTTCGGCATATCATCCTTAAATGAATGGGCAGTCGGAGAGGACTATTCAAACTCTTGAAGATTTATTAAGACTCTGTGTCCTTGACTTCAAAGGAAGTTGGGACAATTTCTTGCCATTAGTGGAATTTTCTTACAACAACAGTTATCAAACAAGTATTGACATGGCTCCATTTGAGGCAATGTATGGAAGAAAGTGTCGTTCTCTAGTATGGTGGGATGAGGTGTGTAAGACCCCAACTTTTTAATGAATAAAATTGAATTTCCTCTAATTATTATTCTGAATAATAATGTGTTAATTTGATATAATGCTTTGGTTATAGGTGAAATATGAAAATTTTGCAAAATAAGCAAGTGGTTATAAAATATTGATTGTTTTCGGGGAATTCGTTTGGTCGTAGAATATTCTTCTTTGTTGGGGAATATTCAGATGCTGACGGTAAACCATTTATGGGCCCCATAACGGAAAAATGGTCGAGATGAAGATAATGACAAGTTTAAGTTTTTATAAATAACTACAAGTAGTTGTTACCAATTAATAATTGTTGTTATACCGGTGGTTAAAATACGATGAATACGCTGTGGTTGCATAAAGAAGCTTGACACAAGATTACGGTATTTTTAAGTTATTGATTCTTACGTAAGAAAGCACTACTCAATAATTGTTACTAAAGTAATTACTTATTCAATATTTTATTTTATTGATTCAATAATTGCTACGTTGATATGTTATATTATTATTGTTTAAATAATTGTCACTTTTACAATATCTCCATTATCATATCAATAATTCATATTATTTGAATAATATTGTTAGATAGCATTATTGGCAATGTCTAAGGAAGTTCATGCTTCAGAAAGGGTTTGGTCACCTAATTGAGCGCTAATAAGAAGAAATCTTTATCGGAAAGCCCCCTCTTTCCTGAGAACGACCTGGTTGTCATAATTATGATTCTGTAATATTATTTGTGAATAATTAATTATTGATTTATATGATGAGGAAATATTTATTTTATGTGGATATAAATGATGGATATATTTTATGTGGACATAAATGAATGAATTAATGCTGAGGTGTGTTATCAGTATTTTGTTGGAATGGAGGTTTTAAAAATCGTCTGTATATGGATTTCGGTCATTTTTCGTTTGGAATTTAGAAAAACTTAAATCTATAAAGTTGTAGAGAATTTAATTTCCTATGGAATGGACATAAAATTCGTATGTTTCTGATAAAAGGGCTATTTATTATGAATTATTGAAGTTTCAAAAATAAATGTTTTTATTAAAAATATGGTGGGCCCCACTTTTGGTTGGTGAGAAATGAAATGTGCTAAAATTTTATTTCAAAAATGGTGGGCGTGAATAGTAGCAGGTAAAGCCATCAGGTAGTAGGTTAGTCTGCTATGGCGTTCTAAGTATTTTCCTATAAATAGGGTGCTTAGTTAGAATTGAAAATCACACCAGAATCATAAGCTTTCTCTCTCTATATTATCAAGTGTATTTTGTGAGTATTTAGATACTTTGTGAGTTGCTATTCCGTGCAAGTTTCCTTCGGCTTTACATCTGATATTAGATAAGAAATCTTTGTTATTTTGAGGTAAGGGATGTTATTTTCTTCCTAATGATGTTATTCTTTCAATATCATTATAATCGAAATATTGGTATGGATTTTATTGTGGAATTTCTACCTTTTTTTGTGTCGGGGTTACTATTCACGATACTAAGACTATTCATTTAAATCGACACTATTCACAAAAAATGAAATTTTCTTTTCTTTGTCCAAGTTGTCTATTATGGTTACTATCTTTGATTGTATCCATGTTTTGATTATTCTTGAATTTTGCTCCACAATTGATTATTATAAGGTATTTTTGAACTTAGATAAAATAAAGTACGAATCCCTAATCTTTGATCTTTTATCTCACTGGATTCGTTTTCTTTAAGACATTTTTCATCATCCTCAATCCTAAATGATGATATTACTGAATATCGTTGGCATGTAGTGCAAAGATGAATTATTAACTAATGAATATCTTTGGCCCGTAGTGCAAAGATGAACAGGTGTTGAGATGAACATGACCAACTGGTGATACAAATGAATATCTTTGGCATGTAGTGCAAAGATGAATATTTGATTCAAGATGTATATTGATTGATGTTATAAGGATAAAATATTGATGATGGACTTTTTAATCTTAGAAGATAGTAGAATTCAATCTCTACTTGACTCTTCTAATGAATTGTTATTTCCGCTGTAGTTGTTAATCTAAAACTTGTTGTCTATTATATTCTATCAGATTTTTCCCTGTTGAAGACTAATGATAATTTGTTGTATATTATCTTAGTCATAATATTCTTTACTGGGCTAGTTGAGCTCATCCTTTTCCTTTTTGTTCCATTTTTCTTCTAAGGAGGTCAGAACATAGCAGGAACTAGCCGGGGTATGGAGTGATGGTTCAGGATAGTTGTTTTAGTAGTCCTCACTATTTTGTAAAATAGTGTATCAATAATTGTAATGAGGACTCCTTTTGAGTTTGTATACTGTCTAATAGACAATATTTGTATTTAAACTCACAATATATGTGTTGTCGTATTTTGCACGATAATTGTATTACTAAAGTTGTATTTGTTTCTGTACCATGTATTTGGCGACTCAGAATGGGTGATGTATACCTATTTTGGGGGAGTCACAGTTGGTATCAGAGCCATAAGTAAAGAGCCCCGAGCTTCTATCTAGTGACTTCCTGTTGATGGGGGATGCACCGAAGCCAACTTTCCATAGGGGACGTCGTTCTGCGGTGGCAAACTGATAGGTATCATTGTGAGGTGATGTACATGGTTGGGACATGAGTCACAGTTGGTATCAGAGCTTAGAGATATGGTCTCTAGCGGAGATCGGGGAATAGAAATAGAAGGGGAGAGACGAGTAATCCTCCGCTAGTGTGTCATACCTAAGCTTATTTTGTTGGTCAGTCGGAGCATATGGTTAATATGTGATGTGTTAAATTGTTAATTAACCCTTGTTTTGTGGCAGTATTTGAGAATGGCAGCCGAAAATATTAACAATGGAGTGAATGAGACCGTGGAAACACCTTTAATCACCACCCAGGGGAACGTGCGACAAGAAGGCAATATTCCTCCTATAAACAACACTACCGAACAAATGATGAATGATGAGATGTTTAGAAGCTTTTTGCAGTTCATGCAAAATCAGACGGGGGAGGCTCGTGTACAAAATACGGGTGGAAATGATAGCAATGCGCGGCTTGTCAAAGCCAAGCAGTTCTGTACCATGTTGTATGAATAAAGTTGTAGCTATTTTTGTACCATGTTATTGACGACTCAAAATGGGTGTTGTATACCTATTTTGGGGCGTTATGATTAGTATCGAGCTTAGGATATGATCTCTGGCAGAGATCGGGAATAGAACTAGAGAGGAGAGCGAGTAAATCCTTCGCTAGTGTGTCCTACCTAAGCTTATTTGTTGGTCATTCATAATATAGGGTATTATGTGATTTGTTAATTTGTTTAATTAACCCTTGTTTTATGGGCGATTTAAGAATGGCAACCGAGAATGTTAATAGTGGAGTAAATGAAAGCGTGGAGACGCTCAGACTCACCAACGAGGAGAGCGTCGACAGGCTGGCAATATTCCTCCTATGAACAACACCACTGAGCAGATGATGAACGATGGGATGTTTAGAAGCTTGTTGCAGTTCATGCAAAATCAGACGAGGGAGACTCGTTTTCAAAATACAAGAGGAAATGATAGCAATTCACGGTTTATCATAGCCAAGCAGTTCAAGGAGTTGGGACCACCTGAATTCTGGGGAAAGCCGGATCCGATTAAGGCGGAGACGTGGGTCAAGCAAATTACCAAGATATTTGATGTCTTGGGATGCACGAAGGAATAGAAGGTTCCATTCGCCACATTTATGTTCCGTAATGAGGCAGATTACTGGTGGGAATCTGTGAAGCGTACCCATCCACCGCTTCAAAGCATGTCTTGGGGAGACGTTTCATAAACTGTTCAATGACAAGTACTTTCCTGAAAGTATTCGTTATATGAAGGAAGTGGAGTTTATTAGACTGGAACAAAACAACATGGCGGTGTCCCAGTACGAGGCAAAGTTTGCAGAGTTATCCAGGTTTGCACCTCATTTGGTGGAGAATGAGGAACGCATGACGCGGATGTTTCTGAGATGTTTGAAACCCAGCATACGTCAATATCTCATTTCTCGTAAATTTTCTCTCTATTCAGATGTTGTCAACAGGGCTCAATTATTAGAGCGAGATAACGAGTACGGTCAATCGAGGGACCACAACCAGGATCATACCGGTGACAGCAGTCATCAAAACAACGATAACCAGCGGAGAAAGAGATATATGGACAAAAGCAGTAACCACTCTGGTGGTAATTATTGCCATGAGAATAGAAGAAGCGAGTCGGGAGGAGATTTTAAAAAGTGGAGATTCAACAATGACAATACGAAGACGCCGTCGACCAAAGAAGACCGGGTTCCAAGGGAGGAGAACGACCACCGGTCGTATCTTTATAAGTGCGAAGAGAAGGACATATCACCTCAAACCGCCCATCCAGCAGTTTAAGGTATGTTATAGTTGTGGAAAGGAAGGACATATTGCTCGAGATCAAGATCGTAAGCGAAACCAAGTCCAATGGGATAGTGACTCAAAAGGTCATCCCCGGAAAAGTCAAAGTCGGCCGGTTCTGGAAAGCGTTTGTCGTGGATGGTCAAAATGCGAGGAGCCCAAATGAGGTGATCGCGGGTAAGTTAATCATAAATTCTTGCGAATTTTATACCTTACTAGATACCGGTGCTACCCATTCATTTATCTCTCCTACTTGTGCTCAACGTTTAAACTTGACTCCGGAGAAATTAGACTTTGATTTATATGTGGAGACTCCGTTAGGAGAAACTTTCATCACATCCACTGTTTATAAATCTTGTTTGATCCAAGTTGGCACCATCACCTTACCTATTGACCTTATCTCTTTAAAGATACTTGTATTTGACGTGATTTTAGGGATTGATTGGTTAACTACTCATCATGCCAAAATTGATTGTTTTCGTAAGGTTGTTAGTTTTCATATTCCTAACCAACCTGTTGGGCGAATTCAAGAAACTAAGTCATTAAAATTAATCACTGTTATATCAAGTCATAAAGCTATTCGTTTATTAAAAAACGGATGTCAAGCTTTCTTAGCCCATGTTATGGATTTGAATAAAGACATGTCATAGTTGAATGATATTCCTGTTGTTATTGACTTTCCTGACGTATTTCCTGAAGAACATCCCGGTCTACCCCCGGAACATGAAGTTGAATTCTTTATTGATCTTGAACCTGGTACAAAGCCCATTTCTAAAATCCCTTATCGAATGGCTCCTATTGAACTTCAGGAGTTAAAGGTTCAACTACAGGAGTTGTTGGACATCAATTTCATTTGTCCTAGTACATCTCCTTGGGGTGCTCCTGTTTTATTTGTAAAAAAGAAAGACGGGAGTATGCGACTTTGTATTGACTACCGGGAATTAAACCATGTCACTATCAAGAATAGGTATCCGCTACCTCGTATTGATGACCTGTTTGACCAGTTACAAGGAGCACAATTCTTTTTAAAAATCGATCTTCGTTTTGGATATCATCAACTAAAGATTAGAACTGAGGATATTCCAAAGACTGCCTTTAGAACTCGGTACGGGCATTATGAATTCTTAGTAATGTCTTTTGGATTGACTAATGCTCCTGCGGCTTTCATGGATATGATGAACCGAGTATTTAAGGAACATTTGGATCAGCTCGTTGTTGTCTTTATTGATGACATCCTCATATATTCCAAAAGTCGTGAAGATCATGAGCACCATTTGAAGCTGGTACTCTAAAGGCTTCGTGAAAGCAACCCAACAGATGGTGCTCCACGATACTATAATTCATTCAATCATTCCATTGAGATAACAACAAAATGAGTGCAATTACTATCTTTGTATTACATTAGTAATAAATTCTTTCCCAGGTTCATAACCGAATACATTCGTTGTTCTTCATAAGTATATTACATAAATATACTAGTCTATTACAGGACGATTAATTGTCCATCTTAGCCTTGCCTTTATCTCTCATAGAACTCTCGGTTCATTCGGCTTTAGCTGCAAACATATGGTTCAAGCAAGAATGAGCATAACTAGCTCAGCAAGTCTTAACAAGGAATCATATGAATATAACTCTAACAATTTCATGCTTTAATTCCATATCTAAACAATTATCTATGAAGCACTACGAAACATTTAACTAGTATTTCTCATAACAGCAATTCCAAATTATATATAATAGCTTAGGAATGATGAACCGGTCAATAGACCATGAACATACTCTTTTCATTTTCATACTTGAAAAGGATATCTGGCACTAAGGCCATCCACCCGTCTTTACTTACGAGCACTTCTAGGTGATCAGCCTATTGTACTCTATGTTGATCAACACTCTTACGTTAAACATATTTACGTTTAACATTTGGCAACCTCGCATGCCCATCGAATAATCGATTAAAATACTTTTGTTTGTACATAGACAAACTTACCTTCTCATCCGTACCAAATATTTGGCATAGGATAGCGTTAACAGTTCTATATCAACAGACTTGTAAACAAATCAATCAACTCTTCAATAATTGTCTAGCCTGAATAAAACAGGCATCTACTCTTTTATGTTTACCATTCATGCATCGTATAACATGCATCACGTAAAAACTTGACTAACACGAAGGTCAGATAAGCGTTAAGAAAGACTTGCCTTCAAGCATCTTCGAATATATATTTCAACTATTCTCAGTCTTTACAGGATCTACATGATACATTCACATAGCATAATGTAATTAGTTATCAAACAAACTCACTTTATGGTTCTAACCAACTTCTTTCTCTTCTAGGACTTACTTGTTTTAACTTCGTTATTAAAGTCGATTCAACTCCTTATACTTCATCACGTTTCATTAACGTTCTTTCATCCTTACCCGACATTCGATCATAAATGGTTAATTAACAATGTTGAACGTCGTTCACGGTTCACTCATTACGTATTTGTGTTCTTCGTTTAATTTCCATTAAACCTTACCCGTTCTTCTTACATTAACATCTTATAAGTGTTTTAAAGTAAGTCTCGTTATGTACTTTAAGTACCTTTAACATCTTACTTTAGGTCTACATTCAAAATGGAACTAAACCTAACTTGGTCAACTTTTCCCCCCATTGCGGTATTTATGGGCGGCAAGATCCCTTATGTTTTAGTGGCTTCTTGCTTGTGAAGTTAGCAGGTACTCGGCCGAAGTCTCTCAGTACTGCGCCACCACTTTATCTTGGTTGTAGGATGCGCCAAGTCTGCAGGCACCAGATAGTTAAATAGATTTGGTTTCTTAACGAAACTCCGGGCTTCCTAATTTGTTCGTTTTACATCCGAATTGACCCATTCGAATTCCTACAAGTCAAAAATTACATCCTTTACGTGTTTGTATAAGAATTTCACCTTTTCAAATCCGTTAACTCAGAATTCACCATTAAGTTCATTTTTAAGCGTTCGTTTAACGTTTTCGTCCGTTCTGTACTCGTTTTCTTCGTTTTAAGTCAGAATGCGACGATTCTTTCGCCAACGACTCTTAATTACCTTATCTCACATGTTGACATTGAAAACCAACATTTTCAAGTCACACGGAAACTTTTGACCTTTAATCCAGACTTTATACATTTTCGACGTTTAACGTCTATTCCCGTAAAATCCCCCATAACTTCGTTACTAATGTTCTCTAAGCCAAATCACATGGAATACTCCATGGACTTCATATCTACATCCTAACCACATCAAGATGCACATACCTTAGCTACAACAATTTCCAAAATGTTCAATTATAACTAAGTTCACGTTCAAGACTTTTTATGGTTTTAACTCATGTAAACACTTACGATTTCTATTTGGTCATGTCCTATCCATGATTTGGTCATTAATAGGCATTCTTATATCTTCTCAATAAATACTCTCCACTCATCTACGATTCTTCTATGAGAAAGAATTAAAAAAGGATGAAGATTACGGTTTATAGGAATTTACCTTTGATGTAGTTAACGTTCTTGATAAACGTCTAGTGGTTTGCTTGGAAGTAGAAAGATTATAAGTTTCTAGCTCTTTTCTCTCTCTCAAATATGTTAGACAACTTTAAAAAAACAAAAAAATCCAACTCTTAGCTTTCTATTTATAGAAAACCAAATGAGGGGCAAAATGGTCCAATTTAGCACCTCCTCACTTATTTACAACTTTGTCACCAAGCAAAATACTTGGTGACCAAGTGACTCACTTGCCTTTCACACCAAGTGGTCGGCCCACCTTTCCCATGGGTTATCCCCATGGGTTTCCCTATGGGTTTTACCCACCCCTTGACCCGCCGGTTCGACCCACTATTTAATTCTTTGGATTGGGCTTGCCATTAATAAACATTGGGCTTGCATACATAAGAAACATTGGGCTTGCATACTTAATTCATTTGGCTTGATATTAATCCAAGTCCAATTGGATTAGATAAAATCCTTAGCTCATACTCTAATAATACAATTCGTATTCTACGCGTATTATTCATGTATTCTCTTCGTATAATATTCATATAATACTCAGTATATACGTCAGTACTATTCTTCATATCATACTCAGATATATACTAGTATAATACTCATATTCCTTACATATAATAATCGAAACGACTATACGCATTACATTTCCCTTTCGGAAACCTCATTCACAAACCCTTAGGTTTTAAGTCCGCAGGCGAAAACTGCGTTTGCCATAACGGTAATATTATTGGAATAGACTCATACTCTATTACATGCTTATAGTCTGGTTTATAAGGACGTAACACAGACACATGAAACACATTGTGTATTCTTTCCATTTCTGGAGGTAAGGCTACTTCATAATCTACCTCTCCTATTCTTCTTAAAATCTCAAAAGGTCCTACAAACCTCAGACTTAACTTCCCTTTCTTTCCAAAACATTTCTTCCCTTTCCAAGGCGATACTTTTAGAAAGACATAAGACCCTACTTCAAACTCCCTCTTCTCTCGATGAGGATCTGCATATACTAGTTGTTCATCTTGATTGCTACTAATCGAGCACTTATCAGCTTTACCATATCTGCCGTTTGTTGTACCATCTCAGGTCCCAACATTCGACGTTCGCCTACTTCATCCCAACAAAGTGGTGTTCTACACTTCCTCCCATACAACGCTTCGTAAGGCGGCATGCCTATACTAGCGTGAAAACTATTATTGTAAGCGAATTCTACCAACGGTAGATGTTCGTCCCAACTCCCCTTGAAATCCATAACGCAAGATCTTAACATGTCTTCTAACGTTTGAATTGTCCGTTCACTTTGCCCATCCGTCTGTGGATGATACGCCGTACTCAATCTCAACTGTGTTCCCATTTGCTCTTGAAAACTCCTCCAAAAGTTCGACGTGAATCGTGGATCACGATCGGACACAATCGAAATAGGTACTCCATGTCCAGAAATGATTTCTTTGACATAAAGCTTAGCTAACTGCTCTAAGTTATACCTAACTCCTATTTGTAGAAAATGAGCCGATTTAGTTAACCGATCCACTATTACCCAAATAGTATCATATCCTTTTCTGGTCGTTGGAAGTCCCACCACAAAATCCATGGTGATATGCTCCCATTTCCACTATGGAATCTCCAGTGGTTGTATCAATCCACTCGGTCTTTGGTGTTCAGCCTTAACTTTCTGACAAGTTAAGCACTTACTAACATATTCTGTAATCTCCCTTTTCATGTTCGGCCACCAAAAATTCGGACGAAGGTCTTGATACATCTTAGTACTACCAGGATGTATCGAGTACCTCGAACTATGGGCCTCGCACATAATCTCCTCTTTCAACTCGAAATTATTTTGAACCTAAATTCTTCCTTCAAAATGAAGTAAACCTTCTTTATCAAGGTTATACTTAGTCTTCACGTCATCCTTCATTATCTTCTTCATCTGCTTGCATTCTTCAGTACTTATCTGTACCTCCTTAACCCGTTCCACTATCGTTGGTCGAGTCTTTATTGAGAATAACATCTCTGTTGTTTCACTTGGTAACTTAACTTCTAATTCCATCTTGGCCATCTCTGTTATTAACTCGTTCTGAGTCGTTAACATTGATAGCTTTTCTCTACCCTTCCGACTTAATGCATTGGCTACTATATTTGCCTTCCCAGGATGATATAAGATATCACAGTCATAATCTTTTATGAATTCTAACCACCTTCTCTATCTCATATTCAACTCCTTCTATGTGAAGATATATTTCAGACTTTTATGGTCCGTATATATCTCACACTTCTCCCCGTATAAATAATGTCTCCATATTTTTAATGTAAACACTACAGCAGCCAGTTCTAGGTCATGAGTAGGGTAAACCTTCTCATAATCCTTTAAGCGGACGTGAGGCATCTGTAATGACCTTGCCATCTTTGCATAAGCACGTGACTTAGTCCTCTATGCGAAGCATCGCTATAAACTACAAAATTCCCCGTATCATCTAGTAAAGATAATATAGGTGCCTCACTTAACCTCCTTTTTAGTTCTTGAAAACTACGCTCACACTTTTCTGTCCACTCGTACTTCACCGACTTCCTTGTCAGATTTGTCAGCGGAGTAGCTAATTTAGAAAAGTCCTGAATGAACCTTCTATAGTATCCCGCTAACCCCAGAAAACTCCTAACCTCGGTCGGCGTTTTCGGTTGCTCCCACTCATTCACTACTTCCACCTTCGCTGGATCTACGGAGATGCCATTTTTGTCTATAACATGTCCTAGAAACTGTACTCGTTCGAGCTAAAATTCACACTTAGTGAATTTCGCATACAACTTCTCCCTCCGTAGTGTTTCCAACACTATTCTTAGATGTTCAACATGATCTTCTGGCGTCTTGGAATAGACTAGAATATCATCAATGAACACTATGACGAACTGGTCCAAATATTGTTTGAACACTCTGTTCATTATATCCATGAACGCGGCTGGCGCATTCGTCAACCCAAACGACACAACCAAAAAGTCGTAATGCCCGTAACGAGTCCTGAACGCCGTTTTAGGTATATCTTCCTTCCTCACTTTCAGTTGATGATACCCCGTGCGCAAATCTATCTTAGAAAAATACTTTACCCCTTTCAACTGATCAAATAGATCAACGATCCTGGGCAACGGGTATTTATTCTTAATCGTTAACTTGATCAACTCCCGATAGTCGATACAAAGTCGTAACGATCCATCCTTTTTCTTTACAAACAACACCGGTGCTCCCCACGGTGACACACTTGGTTGAACGTACTTTCTATCTAATTGTTCTTGTAACTGGACCATTAACTCCTTCATCTCAATTGGCGTCATCCTATATGGTGCCTTTGAAACTGCTGTCGTACCTGGCAATAAATCAATCACAAACTCTACATCCCTATCCGACGGAATACCAGGTAACTCCTTCGAAAATACATCTGCGAATTCTTGTACCACCGCTATCTGTTCCAATGATGTTCCCAATCTTTGGGTATCCACCACATGACATAGATAACCCTTGCACCCCTTCTTCAACATCTTCCTAGCTTGTGTCATGGTTAGACAACAAGAACGTCCCGGTGATTTATTTCCATAAAACACCACCCCAGGTTTCTTAGGAAGCCTTAGGTTCACACTCTTTCTATGACAATCTATTATTGCTTTATGGTTAATTAACCAATCCATACCGAGAATCACATCAATTCTCTTAACCTTATCGGTAAAAGATCTACCAATAATCTATTACCTCGATATCTACTGAAACAATTCCTATGAATGTGTTCAATGGGAATTATCTCCTCGTTGCTACCTTAACGTCTAATGGTATTTCTAATTTTTTAGGATTTAATCCCAATTGCTTTGAGCAAATCCACATGCTATAAAAGAACAAGTAGCACCGAAGTCAAATAACACGTAAGCTTTTATTTCGTTGATCGGAATGATACCGCATTACATCCGTTGATGCAACCGCATCTTGAATCATTATATTAAACGTTAATTTGAGGGTCTACCCACTGAAGGTGTTGGTCCAGTAATGACTAAATTACCACTACCAGAACCCTTACTACCCTCCTCCCCTTTCTTTAGGCAATTTCTTGCCATGTGGTCTACCGACCCACAAATAAAACATCCCCGGCTTTTCTTAGGATTAGGACAATTGGGACATATATGACCCTCCTGCCCACAATTATAACAACCGGTCTTCCCCTTCAGGCAGACTCCTAGATGAGTCTTACCGCATGTCTTACATGCCTCCATCCTCCATTTAGGATCCCCTTGTTTTACCCCAGTATTCCCAGGGTTGAAATTCTTCCTCTTAGGCATATTGTCACTTCCATTGGCAACCTCCGCCTTATTTCCTCCCTCTTCCTTACTCTTATTCTTCCTATCTTTGTGGTATTGGGTCAACGCCTCACTACCACCCTCCGTTATTATCGCCTTTTCCATAATGGTCCCGTAAGAAGCACTCTAAAAAACCGATATTCTACTATAGAGCCAGGGTTTTAGGCCCTACTCAAACCTACGAGTCTTCCTCTCCTCCGTGTCCACTTGGTGTGGAGCGAACCTTGCCAATTCATTAAATTTGGCTGTATATTGGGGAACAGTCATGTCCCCCTACTTAAGTTCTAAGAACTTAATCTCCATTCTCCCTTGCATGCTAGTATGGAAATAGTTCTCGAAGAATACCTTCTTAAACTGTTCCCATGTAAAAGCTTCCACTCCAGCCCCACCCTGGTGAGCCTCCCACTAGTAGTTGGCTTCCCCCTTCATCATATAGGTCGCAAAAGAGGTCTTTTGTGCCTACCATTCGTTGTAATAACAAACGCCTTTTCTATTTCCTTGACCCGTATGCGGGCCTCCATTGGGTCCGTTGTTCCCTTAAATTCGGGTGAACCTACACTTTTAAATTCCTTAAAAGTAGTCGTTCGGGCTACTCTAGGTCCTACGGGTGCTCTACCCCCAGCTTGGTTAAATGCAGCCGTTAATAAATTAACGAACTCTTGCCCCCTCGTTCTTATTATACGATTTCGCTTCTTGATTACGTTGTCTTCTTCTTATCGGCATTTCTAATTAAATAAATAAATTTTCATTATTACTTATTTACTTACTTCGTTATTAGTCGTCAAACAATTGGACAATAACTCATACGCAACAAAGCAAATTTAAAATAAAAACTTCCTTAAATTAAATTCTTTATAGTTCAAAAATATTTACAAGTTACTTTCCATAGCCCAAAAGCTAGTACACATACATCCCGCGATTGACTTTTACAAAAATTAGGATTTACAAAAAGACTACCCTTTAATTATACAAAAGAGGGTTTTACGTCACTACACAAAAGTATTCACTATACTACTCCTAATACTGTCTAACTGAATTCTCATGCTTCTGGTTTGCAAGAATCGACACAATATCTCGACTTATAGTATGTCGAGTCTGTCCCGACTCAATAGAATAACAAGCTATCTTAAGCTTGAAATCTCGTATGACTTGTCATTCGTATATGACATTATTCGTGCTATCTTCTGGTCTTTTTCAACCAGTTTCTTGCGAAGTTCTATGACCTCGTTCTTATAGTCCTGGGCCTTGTCAGTCATGAGCACTTTCTCATCATGCTCTATCTCATAGTCTGACTCTGCAGACTCTTTTGCCCCCATAGAGATCACTGATCTCTTCCTTCTGGTGATGCACCATATTGTGCAGTTGCACGTTACGGTCAAGCACTGAGAGGTACATTGCCCTCATAGTCTTGGTAGGTGTAGACTCTAGGGCAGGCATCATCGTATTAATTGATGTTACCTCCATGTCATCCTCCACATCAATCATCATATTCAGATATGATACTATCCCCGTGGTCTCCTCCGAATAATGGTTAAAGATGGCTTACCCTTAATGAGCACTTGACTAAGCTTTGATCTTCTTCTTGCTAACTCTTCTTCTTCCTTCTTGCTTATGTGAATAATGAAAGACTAACTTATGCTAACTTATTCTCTCAACCAAATAAGCTCTCCACTTATAAGTGGGATGAAATGAAACAACCTCCAAATGAATGCACAAGCTCCCTATTTATAGAAATTCCTAGATGAGGGTATAAGGGACATAAAGCCACTCCACCTCCTTAATCACCTCCTTACTATTCATTGCTTTGCCCCTAAGTAAACTTGGCCTCCACATCACTTAGCCATTAAGTTATCTTGCTCCCCACAACACTTGATCATCACACTTACTTAATTATTAAGTATTCTTTTGTGTGATCACCACACTAACTTAGCCTTTAAGTTTACTTGATTAGCACATCAATTTCTTGTCCACCACTTTGGACTATCCATGGTTTGCCCCATGGTTTTAAACCATCCCCTAACCCATTGAATTATAGCTTGGGCCTTTAACTTAATTAACTTAATCTAATCATTTAGGCTTGCATTAAATTGCTTTGGGCTTGTAATTAAACAAACATTGGTCTTGCATTAATAAACTCAATTGGACTTAACCATCCAATACTTGGGCTCACATAATACTTAACAAATCCTACCAATTCCTTTCTTTTGGCTTAAAGCCTTATAACATATATTATACGTATAATTCTCGTATTCTAACTCGTATACTAATTCCACATATACGACATACCATTATTCATACGTACTCGTATAATACCTCATATAGTATTCGTATTCCTTACCTCGTACAATACCTACGTATTATACAATCATCGTTTAATTCATTAATCACATTTCCTTTCCTTCTCGTAAATCATTTTCCTTAAACGTTAGGTTTTAAGTCCACAGTGTAAATATTACGTTTTCATAAGCGAAATATTATTAGATATTCCATCTCACCTCGATATTCTATCGTTACGTATTTCTCGGAAGTTCAAAAATAATTCCCGAACAGAAATGCGTGAAAAGTTATTTTCAGAAAATTTCTCGAAAAACTTTTATTTTCGTCTTGGAAATTCAAACACTTTAATTCTACCACGTAACCAAAATCCTACGATGTTTTAACATTTCTAGGTCAGAGAACGACGTTCGATTAGCTTACTCCATAAATAATCAATTAAATTCATTTAATAAAAATAAAAATTTAATTCTCAAAAATCCGATTTTCTCGGGCGTTACAATCCATATGTAGCCTGTAATGTGTACTAGATATTCTGGCCTTTTGATACCTTAAATCATCAATGGCTGGAACGTAACAGGTGGTCAAACTAGGCATGTTGAACATGTTTGGTATTTCTGGAAAAACCCAGAAATTTGATGAACAAAATTTTTGACAGTCGTTGAACGGATTACATCTTGCGAATGTGTTATGTTTCGACTGAACTAATATTATGAAGTTGTTCCTTGTCATGTGGGCTAGAAGTATAAATCAAGAACTCACTTGTTTGATGACCAGAACCTACATATTATCGAGCATCAAAGTGGGTACTCGAAACTGCCTGGGTTTCTGGGCAACCCAGAAAACCCAAGAACACGTTGTCAATGATTTTGGAGATTCAGATCTCCTTGCTGAAAAGTGTTATGACCAAATTGATAACTGGATATTGTAGTATTACATACATGCTACAATATTGAAGTCTTAAATTGACCATAACAGATTCGAGAAGATAATTACGGTACGGCCAAACCCAAGAACACCTAAGACGACTGACAAGTGTCGCTATTGCCTTTAGCGACGGTTTTCATTTATTTTAATTTCTGATTTTCCATAAATTATTTAAAAATAGAAATAAATTACAATAATTACTAAAAATGGTTTTAAAAATCATTTTAAATTACGAAAAATAACTTTTAATTATTTGGGACATTTTTCATTAATATTTATAATTATTTGGATATTAATGATATTTAATTTATTTAATTAATGTATTAGATAAATTAGAGAAAATGATTTTAATTATATAAAAATCATTTTAAATAAGAATAATGTATTTAAAAATATTTTGAGTTATAAAATATAATTTTTAATATTTTAGAGAATTTTTTATTAATAATTTAATATTAATTTATTAGATTTATTTAATTATTAAATTAAATAAATAAGATAAAAATAATTTTATTGATTTAAAAATCATTTTAAATAAGAATAAAGTGTTAGAAAATATTTTGAATTATAAAATATAATTTTCAATATTTTTGGAGAATTCTCATTAATAAATTAATATTAATGATATTAGATTTATTTAATTATTATATTAAATAAATGAATTAAAAATGATTTTATTGATTTAAAATCATTTAAAAATGAGAAAATGATTTAAAAATATTTTAAGTTATAATTAATGACTTTTAATATTTGGATAATAATTTCATTAATATTTAGATATTAATGGTGATGATTTAAAAATAATTTTAATTATTTTAAAAATCATTTAAGTAGAATATTAATGATTTAAAAATATTTTAAGTTATTAATAATAACTTTAATATTTTGACAAGTATGCTATTAATATTTTTATATTATTAAATATTAATGATAATAAGATTATTTGATAATTAAATCATTTAAAAATGATTTAAGTGTTTAAAAAATTATTATAAATAATAATAATTGTTTATAAATTATTAAAAGCTTCTGAAAAATATTATAAATGATAATTGACTTATATAAAATAATATTGAAGCTTAGAGACCAAGTTTAATTGACAATAATTGTGTTAGTTATCGGATAGGATGACCAGAACACCGAGAATGGACCGGAGTCCAACTAGACCGAACTAATTAAACTTGTTAAGTGTTTATATAGGTTATAAACACTAATGTGGCTATGTGGTAATGTGCCTACGAGAAGTTTGACTTTAGAATACAGTGTTACGTGTTATGAAATATTGTGGTAATTGTGAGACCGATATTATTGGTTATAGGTCTTTCAAACGCAGATAAGTTTATTGTGTAGTAGCTAGTAATCAACGTTGAAGGCAAGTTTCCTAACTCAACCTCGAGTTAATATTGTTCAATTATTATAGTGGTTAATTATACCATGTCCAGGGATTTATTGTTGATTATTCGCAGTTAGTGCATATTTAATAATTAAAATTGAATTACTGTTTCTGAAAATATATTCGTAGAATAACTGTTGTTGGATATTTAAATTCGTAGAAGCTCATATTGACAGTACAGATAATTTATGTTTATTGTCAAATTATGTTGAGAAATGTCTTAGCCAATTATTCTGGACTAGACGAACATTTGTTAAAACTTGATAGGTTCGAGAAGAGAATTCAATTATTATTGACATATCGATGCCAATTATTTTGGCTAGATCAAGAAGTAACTAGAATTTGAAATCACAGTATTTCGTTGTTAAATCAAAATCTTGATTCTGAGACTGAGAAGAACAACCTTTTATACAAAGGGAACATTTTAGGTCGTATATTCGACCATTGCGCACTGTTAAGTATTATACATAATATAGGGTACAAGGAGTTGGCCGGCTCTAAGTACTTGTAAAGGGGTATGATTTAATCGTTATGGTTATCTGATACTCCTGCGTATGTATCAAATTAAATCTTTGATAGATACCCAAAAGAAAAGTTCTAGATCTAGTGTGATCACTCAGCATAAATTTGGAAAACTTTCCACTTTGTTATTGCGTAGAATTGATTCTTGATTATTCAATAGAATATCGTAGAAATTTGAAAGCATTGTACTTTTTCATTATCAGATTATTGCGTTGCCTAGAATACGAGAAGACTTGTTATTGATTAACGATTTGTTTAGCTATTTCAAAGTTCCCCGAACTTTGGTTTCATTATATCAAAATAGATAGTCTGTTCTAATTGATTCGTATACATTTATTGTATGTCTTAACTTGCGGGGCAAACTTGTTGCTCACCCTTGCTATATATAAAACATTTCAGTTAGAATCGAAGAGGCCAGCGGATCAAAGAAGAACAAAGGCAAAGGCAAGATGCTGAAGTAGTATAATGAACAATATTATTATTATGTTGTATTGTATTGTAAACCCTTTTTGTATATCTAAGGGTATTTACGTAATGTTAAGGTTAGTGGACTGGGACTTGTGTATTAACAACATATGTTAATGACTTATGTATTCCTATTTATATATGAATGGGTAGTTAAATGTTATTATATTGTGGATCGTGAATGCAAAACTCGGGGGTCAGGTAACCCGGATTTGGGGGCGTCACAGGTTGGTATCAAAGCTGTAGTGACCAAGGTGTCACAAGTTGGTAGCAGAGCTATAGGTTATAAACCTTAAGTGAGGTGGGGGAAAACCCTAGGATTATAATCATATGCGAGATAGAGAAAACTCATTTAGAGTTTTAAGTGAGGGATTGCCGAAGTGCATCAATAGTGAGATAAGTGTACACATAGTGTGAGAATGTTGTACTGGTAAAGTACTAATCAAGTTATTTAAACTGATTGTAGGATGTCTGGAGAAGATCAAATGAGTGCGGAGATGCTAGCAGCTGTTGCACCAATGCCAGAAGCCGAGGTGCCAGCGCAAAGCGAATCAGTTGAGAAGGTGGGAGAAGATGAACCTATGGTCAATCTGGGGAGCGATCATGATGATTATCCCGAGATGTATGTGAGTGATGATGAGGAGGCAGAGTCTGAGCCAGCTAAGATGGAGAAAGGGAATAAGACTAAAGTTGGAGAACAAGATCACGAATCTGCAGAAGTCCAAGAACTCCGAAGCAAAGTGTTTCTCTTGGAGCAGCTATAGAAGACAAAGCGAGCATTATGCGAAATGACTGAAGAACGGAACGAGCTCAAGGCGCAGGTGGAAAGGATGAAGACTGAAGGTGGTGGATCGTCTAAAGGAACAATTAAGCAGCAGAAAAGACAAGAATAAGAGAAAAAGGGACAATGACAACCCTAATTCTAAAAAGTCAAACCCGAAGAAGAAGCAAGCCTGTAGCAAGTGTGGAAAGACTCATGCGGGAGAGTGCATGATGTGGAAGAACGTGTACTTCAACTGCAAGAAGCAAGGACATATTTCTCTACATTATCCTAAGCCAAATACGAGGAAGTGTTTCTCATTTGGTAGAACGGGTGACGAATTCAACAAGTGTCCCAACAAGAAGATGACTGGTGAAGGGAGTGGACGGTAGATAGCTTAAGTTTGAGCGTTAGTATCTTTTGGGTAGAAGATTGTGATATTAAGTGTTGTAATATCACAAATGATGTGTGAACATATGTAAATGTAGATATGTTTGTATGAATGAAATCTTTATTTTCTATATGAATATAAGATTAAGATTAATTTGTGTGTTCTTAAAACTCATACTTATGGTAACTTAATGACTCATAATTATATAAAATGTTCTAAAACCCTCAGCGAATGGATGCCAAAAGTCTGACTAGGATAAGTTCATACACTCATATAATTGTGGCAAGTTCCTGAACTCATAAGTGTGGTAAGTTTGACAAACTGGTAATAACTATGTGTGAATGGAGAATTGCAACTTTTTTTGTGTAAAGTTGTGTTGTTAATCATGATATGATTTAAAAAGGGATAGTAATATGTGAAGTACTAAATGTACTATGTGCTATTTGAATAAATATGCGATTATATGAGAATTATGTGTTGAATTCTTATTGTGTTAAGAATTTGTATAGAGAAAGAGAATTAATATAAGATTTTTATTTAAATCAGATCATGCCGCCTAGATGACAGAATCGAAACCAACGAGAAGAACAGTCAGTGAATAACGAAGGAGGTCAAGCTGACCCAATGTAAAACTTTGAGGATATGTTTGCCCAAGCTATGGAGAATAGAGCTCTCACTCTACAAGAGGAAGATCGAGGAATCACCGGTGAAAGATTGGCTAACTTTAAGGACTTTAAAGCGGTAGGACCGCGAAATTCAAGGAACCACGGATCCGATTGAAGCCCAAACTTGGGTGAAGGAGATTGAGAAAGCATTCGTCATTGCGTGAGTGGCAGAAGAGCAAAAGATGACTTTTGTGACATACTTAATGAAGGGAGAAGCTAATTCTTGGTGGGAGACTAACCAATCGAGAGCGGAATGCGATGGTGGTGACATGGACAAGATTCAAGGAATTATTCTTTGAGAATTACTTTTCAACGAAAGTATGCAATCTAGAATGGAAGTCAAATTTCTAGAGCTAAGCGAGGAGAATATGTCTGATTTACAGAATCTGTTTGCTAAATTCAACGAATTAGCAAGATTTGCACCTCATCAGGTGGATACAGAATTACGGAAGGCGAGAAGATTCGAGAATGGACTGAAGTCGGGGATATTCAACAAGGTAGCGGTATTGCAGATCAATACATTTGCGACTTTGATGGAGAAAGAGTTAATTACTAAAGGAGTGAGCGAAGCTGCGTCTCGATTTCATCAGGATAAGAAGAAGAAGACAAATGATGGTGGAAGCAGTGGTGGTAGTAATCCGAATAAGAGGAAATGGAGTGAGAATACCCAATCGGGTAATAAAACAGAAGATAATAGGAAAGAAAGGGAGCCATGTGCGAATTGTGGGAAGAACCATGCTGGAGTTTGCCTGAAGAAGAAAGGAGTCTACTACAACTGCCGACAAGAGGGGCACATGTCGCCCAATTGCCCCAATCCGAAGAAGATACAAGGATGCTTCACGTGCGAATCGACTGATCATCTGGTTCGGAATTGTCCGAAGAGAAATACAATGAAGGAAAGTGGCAACAAGGGACCCGGTGGCGGAACCTCAGCAATTCGAGGACCTGCAAAGTCAGGAAGACCAACCGCCCGTACATTCAATATAACGGCGCAGGATGTAGTGGCTACTCAGGAGGTGGCAACAGGTAACAATTTCGCTTAAGAATTTAAATTACGCGAGTAATATGAGTCAGATACACTATGAATTGTTTTCTATTATAGATTCAAGTCAAATGTTAGAATTTGAAACACAAATTAATATTGTGTTGATAAAAACGAATTGATGATACAACCTTAAAAGATTGTAGAGAATAAGAAAGCGGTGATTCCGAGGACGGAATCCTTTTAAGGAGGGGTGAATGTGATAACCCGAGATTTCGAATATTCAAAATTTTACGAATAAATTATTATTTTTATTTAATATTAATATTGATTATTAATTTTGTGACAAGTTTCTATGATACGAGTCTCGAGAAGGTCAATTTGTGTATTGACTAATAAAATTATAGTAGAGTTGTGCTTAAAAGCTTTAGAAACCCTAACCCTAATTCCTGGATAGGGATTTGATAGAAAATAACATTAAAATAATTATTTTGATAAATATGTGTTTGTACTGTATAGAAATTTTGATCAATGATTGATCGGATAAGTTTTGTAATTAATAAACCATAATAAAGGATTAGAAACCCTAATCTCGATTTAGAAAATCAATTGTAAAGTTAAAAACCCTAATTATGCGTTTAGGAAACCCTAATTTCATATTTGAGAATCCTAAACCCTAAATTAGGAAACCCTAATCCTAATTAGTAAATTTGAATGTGTTTATTAAACTTAAATATGATTAGAAAACCCTAATTATATTTTTAGTTATCTTAATTTCTATTTTACAAACCCTAATTGTAATTTAGAATTTTTATTTTTCTAATTAAAACCCTAATTAGGAAAACCCTAATCCTAATTAGCAAGCCTAAGGTGATTATTATGTGTTAATATAATTAGGAAACCCTAATTATACTTTAGAAATATTAATTTCCATTTAAAACCCTAATTACATTTTTAAAAATTCTAAATTTTCTATTTTTAAACCCTAATTAGAAAATTCTAGAATCAGAGTTTTTAAAACCTAAGGGTTAGAACCTTAGGGTTAAACCCTAAGGGTTTGTGCATTTGTTAAGATTGCCATTAAAATCAATTTGCAAAAGACCAAAATGCCCTTTTAGTTTATTTTAATATGGTAACTTGTAAAAATATCAAGAGCTTTAGTTGGTGAACAACTAAATTAACTTGGGAGTGTATATCTTAGCCCACTCAGCCGAAATATCAGATCATGCAATGAATCTAGTGATTATATAAGTGTTAAAGAGAGAGAAAATTATATAATTTGTTTATTTGCTATCTTGCTCTCACCAACTCTCTCTCTCTCTCTCCTAAACCTACGAATTACATAAGTAATTCAGTCCCAATATCAGCCCTAGATCAACCAATAACAGTTAAGGAGAATCAAGATCAAAACTTGGACTAGAAAGGTATAAACCTAAACCCATCCTAGATCTTGTATGCTAAGAAAGATTGTGTGTTTATGTGTTTAGATTCGTGCTAAGGGATGTTTTATGATGATCTATGGTGATATACCATAGATCCATAACATCTAAGTGCTTTAAAAATGAAGTTTTCATAAACTGTTCTTGAGCATTTTGTGGTCTGACAAGAAATGTCAGTGGCCACAGATCATTGCTCGTTTAAAATTTTTGTTGTTTTAAGTTTGGATTTGTAGCCTGATATGTGGTCTTTAATCTGCAAGTGGAATCAGTCTCATTTGATGTCTAGATTAGTAGTTATTCATGGTCAAAGTAAGTTGACCGACGTTGACCATGAACTTTCTAGGTAACCCAGAAAGTGAAAATCAGCGTCTGACAAGATGTTTGAAGGCCATTAGATGTCAGATTATTAAATGTTTGATATTGTTGTTGTAATCCATGTATTTATATATATAATGTGTACTAGATATTTCGGCCTTTAGATACCTTAAATCATCACATAATTGAACATGCAACGTAATGTGGTCAAACTAGGCATGTTGAACATGATTGGTATTTGGAAAACCCGTAAATTTGATGAACAAATTTTTCTAACGATCGTTTGACGGATTACATCTTGTGAATGTGTTATGTTTGACTGAACTAATATTATGAGTTGTTGTTCCTTGTCATGTGGGCTAGAAGTATAAATTAAGAACTCACTTGTTTGATGACCGAACCTAGATATTATCGAGCATCAAAGTGGGTTTTCGAAGCGCCTAGGTTTTACGGGCAACCCATAAAACCCAAGAACACATTGTTAGTGATTTTGGAGATTCCGATCTCCTTGCTGAGAAGTGTTATGACAAAATTGATAACTGGGTATTGTAGTATTACATATATGCTACAATATTGAAGTCTTAAATAGACAATAACAAATTCGAGAAGATAATTACGGCGATCAAAAGTTGACCCCTTGAACAATCTCAAACACGACAAAGTCGTTGTTCTTGAGCTCAAAGAACACCTAAGACGACAGATGACGTGTGTATTATAAAGCTTTAGCGATGACGGTTTTCATTTATTTTAATTTACGATTTTGTGGAAATTATTTAAAAATAGAAATAAATTACAATAATTACTAAAATGGTTTTAAAAATCATTTTAAATTTTGAAAAATAACTTTTAATTATTTGGGACATTTTTTCATTAATATTTTTAATTATTTGGATATTAATGATATTTAATTTATTTAATTAGTGTATTAAATAAATTAGAGAAAATGATTTTAATTATATAAAAATCATTTTAAATAAGAATAATGTATTTAAAAATATTTTGAGTTATAAAATATAATTTTTAATATTTTTAGAGAATTTTCATTAATAATTTAATATTAATTATATTAAATTTATTTAATTATTAAATTAAATAAATAAGATAAAAATGACTTTATTGATTTAAAAATTATTTTAAATAAGAATAAAGTGTTAGAAAATATTTTGAATTATAAAATATAATTTTCAATATTTTTGGAGAATTCTCATTAATAAATTAATATTAATGATATTAGATTTATTTAATTATTATATTAAATAAATGAATTAAAAATGATTTTATTGATTTAAAATCATTTAAAAATGAGAAAATGGTTTTAAAATAATTTAAGTTATAATTAATGACTTTTAATATTTGGATAATAATTTCATTAATATTTAGATATTAATGGTGATGATTTAAAAATGATTTTTATTATTTTAAAAATCATTTAAGTAGAATATTAATGATTTAAAAATATTTTAAGTTATTAATAATAACTTTAATATTTTGACAAGTATGCTATTAATATTTTTATATTATTAAATATTAATGATAATATGATTATTTGATAATTAAATCATTTTAAAATGATTTAAGTGTTTGAAAAATTATTATAAATTATAATAATTGTTTATAAATTATTAAAAGCTTCTAAAAAATATTATAAATGATAATTGACTTATCTAAAATAAAATTGAAGCTTAGAGACCAAGTTTAATTGACAAAATGTGTTAATTGTCGGATAGGATAAGGTGACGAAATCGAGAATGGACCGAAGTCCAACGAATAGAACTAATTAAACTTGTTAAGTGTTTATATAGGTTATAAACACTAATGTGGCTATGTGGTAATGTGCTAGGAGAAGTTTGACTGTAGAATATAGTGTTACGTGTTATGAAATATTGTGCTAATTGTGAGACCGATATTATTAGTTATAGGTCTTTCAAACGCAGATAAGTTTATTGTGTAGCTGTAATCAGCGCGGAAGGAAAGTTTCTAACTCAACCTCGAGTTATATTCATTCAATTATTATAGTGGTTAATTATTGTTAATTATACCATGTCCGAGGATTTATTGTTGATTATTCGCAATTAGTGCATATTTAATAATTCAAATTGAATTCTTGATTTGAAAAATATACGTAGAATAAGCATTTGTTGGATATTTAAATTGTAGTAGAAGATCATATTGACAATCTGAGATAATTCATGTTTATTGTCAAATTATGTTGAGAAATGTGTTAGCTAATTATTCTAGCTGAGCGAACATTTATTTAAAACTTGATAGGTTCGAGAAGAGAATTCAATTATTATTGACAAATCAATGCCAATTATTTAGCTAGATCAAGAAGCAACTAGAATTTGAAATCATAGTATTTCGTTGTTAAATTAAAATCTTGATTCTGAGACTGAGAAGAACAACCTTTTATATAAAGGGAACATTTTTTAGGTATATATTAGACCATTCTTGCGATCATTAAGTATTATGCATAATATAGGTACAAGGAGTTGGCCGGCTCTAAGTACTTGCAGAGGGGTATGATTTAATCTTTATGGTTATCTGATACTCCTGCGTATGTATCAAAGTAAATCTTTGATAGATACCCGAGAAGAAAAGTTCTAGATCTAGTGTGATCACTCAGCATAAATCTGGAAAACATTCCACTTTGTTATTGCGTATAATTGATTCTTGATTATTCAATAAAATATCGTAGAACTTTGAAATTGTTGTACTCTTTCATTATCAGATTATTGCATTGCCTAGAATACGAGAAGACTTGTTATTGATTAACAATTTGTTCAGCTATTTCAAAGATCCCCGAACTTTGGTTTCATTCTATCAAAATATATATTCTGTTCTTATTGATTCGTATACATTTATTGTATGTCTTAACTTGCGGGGCAAACTTGTTGCTTACCCTTGCTATATATAAAACATTTGATTAGAATCGAAGAGGCCAAACAGATCGAAGAAGAAGAACAAAGGCAAAGGCAAGATGCTGGAGTAGTATAATGAACAATATTATTATTATGTTGTATTGTATTGTAAACCCTTTTTGTATATCTAAGGGGTATTTCTGTAATGTTAAGGTTAGTGGACCTGAGACTTATGTATTAACAACATATGTTAATGACTTATGTATTCCTATTTATATATGAATGGGTAGTTAAATGTTATTATATTGTGGATCGTGAACACCAAACTCGGGGGTCAGGTAACCCGGATTTGGGGGTGTTACATTATATCCTCATTTTGTTAAAGTAATTCTTCTATACTCCGTGAAACTAGTAGAATATCCTTAAAATTTGCGCTTCATTTAGTATCGTTTCACAAGGATATTTTCTGCACATTCTTGTTAAGTTTTAAGCTTTTTATGCCGGAGTACTGTCCATGAGTAGTATTCATTTTTATGGTACTATTTACAAAGTACTACTCACAGGGTACTATTCACAAAGTACTATTCATGGGTACTATTCTTAAAGTACTATTTATGATTACTATTCACAAAGTTCTATTCACAGGGTACTATTCTCGAAGTACTATTCACGGGGTACTATTCGCTCAGGTACTATTCACCCGGGGAATTATTCATGATAAAAATTGATTTCTTTGCTATCCAAATCATTTTTGATACAATATTATTCTTGAATATTACTCCACAAAGCAGTATCATGTTGACAATTTGGGCATTATTGAATTCTTGATAAATTAAATTATAAATCTTTAAAAATTTATCATTTGCATTCTTTTAATTGAATTCTTATATTATTGTCATCATCCTCATGCTTATATTGTGATAAAAGTCATATGTGGCTTACGTGCATAGATGTACTATTGATTGGTATGATTATGACCAGGGATTATTCGGTATAATCATGACCGTAATGTTACAAATGATGTGGTAAAAATCCTCATTGGCTTATAGTGCATTGATGGACAGTTGTTGGTATGATTATGACCAGGGATTATTCGGTATAATCATGACCATTGATCATTACATGAATATCCTTCGCCCGTAAAGCGTGGATGATTCGATGATGTGGTTTATTTATTAAGCTGAGTCTTAGCGATAAAATTGATGATAAAATTTTTGAATCATAGAAGATAGTAGATATCATGCTCTACTTGACTCTTCTAATGGATTGCTTGTACCGCTGCAGTTAAACTTGATGTTTATTATATTTTATCAATTTAACACTGTTGAAGGCTAACGATAATTTATTCTGCATTATCTTAGTCATAATATTTCTTACTGAGCTAGTTGAGCTCACCCTTTGTTTTCATTGTTCTCTTCAGGAAAATAGAATATAGCTGGGACAAGTCGGGTCGAGGAGCGATTGGCCTCAGATGTTTGCATTAGTAGTCCTCACTATTCAGTGAAACAGTGTGATAATAAATGTAATAAGGACTCCATTTCAGTTTGAATCATGTCTAGAAGATAATATTCGTATTTAAACTCTCAGCTTATTTTTTGTCGTATTTTACACGATAGTTGTATAATTAAGTTGTTTTTGAATTTTGTACTATATTTTTGGTGACTCAAGATGGGTAATGTATACCTATTTTGGGGGCGTCACAACAGATGTCAAAGCGTTAGGAATATTTCGAAAAGGAATGAGATGCCATTGAACACGATCCTCGAGGTGGAAATTTTTGATGTTTGGGGGATAGATTTCATGAGCCCTTTCGTTTCTTCATGTGGAAATTTATACATCTTGTTAGCAGTCGACTATGTTTCGAAGTGGGTGGAAGTGGTAGCTCTTCCAACTAATGATGCCAAAGTGGTCCTAAGATTTTTACAAAGGAGTATTTTTACAAGGTTTGGGACTCCAAGGGCTATCATTAGTGATGAAGGCAGTCATTTTGTAATAAGCGATTCACCACCATTACTACATTGCTAAGTATGGGGTAAATCATCGCACTGTTACAGCTTATCATCCTCAAACAAATGGCCAAACAGAGGTTTCAAATCGTGAAGTAAAGAGAATTTTGGAAAAAGTTGTGAACCCCACATGAAAGGATTGGTCATTAAAGCTTGATGATGTTGTATGGGCATATAAGACTGCATATAAGACTTCGTTGGGCATGTCACCTTTTCAGCTGGTTTATGGAAAGGCTTGTCACCTTCCTATGGAGCTTGAGCATAAGGCATATTGGGCAATTAGGAAGCTCAATTTTGATTTGAAGGTTCCAGGTGAAAAATGCCTACTCCAACTCAATGAGTTGAATGAATTCAGATTACAGGCGTATGAAAACTCGAAGTTGTATAAGGAAAAGGTGAAGAAATGGCATGATCACAAGATTATAGAGAGAGTATTTGAGCCGAGATAAAGAGTTTTGTTGTTCAATTCAAGACTTAAACTTTTTCTTGGGAAGCTCAAATCAAGGTGGTCAGGGCCATTTACAGTGAAGACAGTTTTTCCACAAGGTGCAGTAGAGGTATTCGACAAATTCCCAGATAAGCCGTTCAAAGTGAATGGACAGCGGCTAAAGCATTATTTTGGTGGCGAGGTTTACTAGCAGAAAGTAACCTCCATTCTTTCTTCAACATGATAGAGTCAGAGATAGTCAAGCTAATTGACTATAACTTAGCGCTTAATGGGAGGCACCCCATTATTTCTATCATTCTCTCTTGTTTAATTCTGTTTTGATTATATTTAGTTTTCATGTTCCTGTTAGTCTTTATAGCATAACTAGTGTGAAATTAGAATTAAGTGAGCTGAATGAACGTATGATGAGACGTAGGAGTAGCAGAGAAAGTATTGTTTTAGGATAGTCATGTATGCATAGTCATTAGTTCATGTTTTGATTTTGGAGGCTTGATATCTCATACTGATATTTGTTGTTTGTGCAGGTGTAATGGAGATGATTCATCTCTATTTTGGTATGTTTGAAATGCAGATTGGTATGGCTGGATGTAGGGTAGCGCGGCCGCGCAAGTACTTCAGTGTAAAATGGCAAGCCAACGCCATATATTTGTGCAGAATAATCGCTGGCAGGCCAAGTAGACTTCCCGATTCAAAACACGCGCCCACTTTTGAGACCGATAATCGGATTTTGAAAAAAAAATTAAAGTTTTTAAAGACATGACTTTACCCATTTCCCATATCAATTCAAACGTTCGTATCTTCTTTCTCTCCACAGAACGCATGACTCTTCTATTCCACCTGTTCCATTTCAAAAATATTGTAACTCCTCACCCCACTACGCATATCTCGCATCTGTTTCCTACCCACGTTCAAATTCTTCAACTGATAAAGCTAGGGTTCTTCGGTGCATAGAAATACAACAAGTTTGGGGGTGTTCAGTGGTTATCAGAAAATACTACCTTTGTTTCAACAATACAGTTCTTCTCCTTCTTCATTGGTAACAATGGGACCAAAGCGTTCTCGCTCTCGCACTCCCGAGTCATCCTCTGACAGTAGCCAAAGTGGTGACAATGTCAGCTTGGATGCACAGATATAGTATTACCGCATTGTAGCAAAATCATTTGTTCGAGAAAGAGGGTTCAAGCCAAATGCAAAAGATGGGCAATTGGTGCAGATGATCAAGGAAAAATGTTGGCATGGAGTTTGCTCTACGCCAATAGCTGCACCTATGGCTGTTGTGAGGGAATTTTATGCGAATGCAAGGGAGACAATGAGTAGCTTTTCTTTCGTCTGAGGGATTCAAGTGGACTGTCGATCAAGGGCAATTCATAGCGTATTCAATTTACCCGGCCTTCCAACTAGACGTACGAATTGGGTTGACGCGGAGCGAATGGAGATAGACCTCAATGAAGTCATCGTTGATTTATGTATTCTAGGGACACAATGGACTTGCAGACGCTTGCAAGACTAATCGCCTAAGACCTTCCGCGCTTGACTCTCAACCGTTATGCCAAGGCTTGGAATCTCTTTGTGTGTGCAAAACTTATGCCATCGTCCCATCAACATGAAATTACAACTGAGCGAGTAATCATTCTTTGGGGGATTATTGTAGGAAAATATATCGACGTTGGTCACCTTCTTAATCAGAACATGCTACGATATATGCGGTGAAGTACTACGGGAAGTATACCACATACCTCGATCGTGGCTCATTTGTGTGCTAGAGCAGGAGTTAGGTGGACAGATGAACAGTTGCAATTCCCAAGTCAGGATATCACTCACGCCACGATAACAAAATTCGAAGATTGGGCAGGAGGTACCCCGCACCCAAGGGGTAAGGGTTTCATCCTTCGTCCCACGTCATCTGCACCATCACCACAGCCTTCTAGGATAAATGAAGCAGGCATGTCAACTCAAACCACTGCTACTACTGACGATCGACATCTCTGAAGGTTGGAGAGGAAAGTCGACGCTATGTATGATAATTTTGCAGCGTTTGCTACAGGTTTGACGAGGTCGCTATCGGAGGCATTTGCGTAGCAGGGTACCATGCTCGAACGGCCATAATTTGGAACAACCGTGCCATTTCCACCGCCGAATTCACCACCAAGAAGAGGTGGTGCGGTGAATCGAGGGGAGTTCTTCTAACCCTATACCTTCATTCATTGGGACAATGAATATATTAAGTTTGGGGGTATTGGGTAGTAGGGTAGTTGCATGTAGTTAATTTGCATATGTTTGCATGTTTAATTTATTTTTTGCATGTTTATGTGTTAGTTAATAATTGCAGGAAATTTTTCTGTTTTTAGTAGTTATTATTTATTTTAGTATGTGTTTAGTTGCATGTCCCGAATTTCTAGCTTTATGGAGTTTAAGTCTAGCCAATGATGAAATTGAATTTTGGAGGATTGTTGAATTTACTGGATTACATGAGCTTAGCTATAATGTTTTACATGATGTAATCCATGGATATTGTTTAGATGCTTTCGGTTCACACATACATGTTCACAAATGCTTGTTTGTATAAGAGTAATGTGTTTTTATTGCTTTAGTAGGAAATGTGGTTTTTAAAAATAGACTTATGTGGAAAGTGGACTTAGGCTATGAAAACATTGATAATCAAACTTTGGGAACACATGGGTATGCTTATTGTATATAAATAAATAAATAAATAAAAAGAAGAGAAAAATCTATCTTGAAACCTTCTTGAGCAGAATTATTAAATCTTTGGAAGTGGCGAGATGGAGCGTAAAATGCAACATATTATCTCTAAACTCTGACCAACCAATTTAAATACAAAATAAATTTAAGTAGGTCATACTAGCAAAGGAATTCCCCGTCTCTCCCTTCCTAGTTCTAGTCTCACATCTTAGCCAGGAATCATATCACTAAGCTTTGATGCCAACTGTGACACCCCCAAAATTAGGTATACATCACCCATCTTGAGTCACCAGATACATGGTACATAAATCAAATATAACTTAATAATACAACTGTCGTGTATAATACGACAAAACATAAACTGTGAGTTTGAATACAAATATTGTCTACTAGAGAGTATACAAACTCAAAAGGAGTCCTCATTACAATTATTATCACACTATTTCACAGAATAGTGAGGACTACTAATGCACCATCTAGGGCCATCACTCCGTTCCCCGACTCATTCCAGCTATATTCTCATTTCCTGAAGAGAACAGTGAAAGAAAGGGTGAGCTCAACTAGCCCAATAAGAAATATTATGACTAAGATAATGCAGAATAAATTATCATTAGCCTTAAACAAAGCGATGTTAAACCGATACAATATAACAAACATCAAGTTTAAGCTGCGGTGAATAAGCAATCCATTAAAAGAGTCAAGTAGAGAATAAAATCTACTATCTTTTTATGATTTAAAAGGTTTTCATCACTTTTATCGTTGGGACTCAAATTTTAATAAATAATCCACATCATCTAATCACCCCCGCACTTTTCTGACCAAGGATATTTTTTAGTATCACGACCACAATTATCCATGCACTACGGGCCAAGAATATTTGTGTATTCATTAATGGTCATGATCATGCCAACAACTGTCCATCAATGCACTACGGGCCAATGAGGACTTTTACCACATCATTTGTAATATTACGGTCATGATTACACCGAATAATCCATGGTCATAATCATACCAAGTCCATTTATGCACTACTGAGCCATGAGATGACTTTCAAAAAAAAAATATAAATATGAGGATGATGACAATGATATAAGAATTCAATAAAACAAGTTCAAGAATTAATTTGTCCAAGAACCAATAACGCCCAAATTGTCAACATGATCTTCGCTTTGTAGAGTAAAATTCAAGAATGCTCGAGAAGAATATTTCCATGAAAAGATTTGGATGAAGCGCAATTATCAAGGATATTCCACTAATTTCATGGAGTATAGAAGTCAAAACTTTAACCAGCTGAGTGTAATAAAGAATGGAATAACAAAAGAAATCACCATGCATGTGGTACTTGCAGACAGACAAAAGTTATTCCAATAGAATACTAAATAACGGAACTGGTCAAAGTGAAATTGCACTTGCCAAGCAGGATGTTCCAACAGAATAATAAAGAATGGAATAATATAGGTTCTCTTCATGAATACAAAAGAATAACACCCCTTACGAGTACAATAAATAATATTCCCTACCTTAAGAAGAAGAGTACTGGATATATAAGTAGTGAAGTAGTAGAATATTTTCTTCTTTCTCTCTATAGTTTCTCTCTCTAGAGTTTCGATGAATTCGTAAGAAATAATGAAGGAATAAGCTTCTATTTATAGGAGAATTTGGAGGATACTGTTTGATCACGGTGCACCGAATAAAAATCTCATGGATCAAGTGTAGCATTCACGGGTGTCAAACTTAACGAATTTCAATGTGGAAGCAAGAAAAAAACAAACAAACATATAATATATATATAAATATATAAAAAACACATGTTTTAAAAATATATATATATATATATATAATATCAATTCCCTTCTTATTACATTACCTCCCCCCCCCACCCCATTTTCATTTCATCTATTTACTCCACATGTGGCCCCCACCCTTATAATAAAGAATAAATTTCTACTGATTATTTTGAAAAATGGGTAAATGGGGTTCATAAAATAAGCAAAATTTACATCAACTACGGTGGCAATAATTAAACAAAACTGAGTGACTTCTAACGTAAGCATCAATAATCAATACCGTGTGCTACTATGCAACCACGCGTATTACTGTACTTTTATTACCGAGTAGTTCAACAGTATTAACGGTAAAACTTCCGCCGTTATTTTCATAAAAAGATATTTTTATCATTTTCTCAATCCGACAATAATTCTGTTGTGGGGTCCACCAATGATTGTGTCGTCGTACGAATATTCTCTGTTAAAACGAATATTCCCCGACCAATCGAATATTATATAACAACTTGCGTACTTTGCAAAATTTATAAATATTACTCACAACTATAACATAATATCAAATTCACTTCATAATATTCAAAAATGATATTTATAGAAAATTTATTTTTATTCATAAAAGTTGGGGTCTTACAGTATAGATTTAGAGGAAGGAAATGAGCATATGTTCTCCAAGAGGTAAAAAACCCTTGTTTTTCTTCCACTAAATCTTGTGTAACTCAAGTTTTACAACTTGGATTTGTGATCCGTCAAAGGGTGGGGGGTGCTAGATACATGATTTATCTAGTAAAAGCAAGTGGTAGAACACAAATCTAGCAAGTATTGAAGCCATGGGGGCTGTTCTTCCCAAAATAGTCCACATAGGAATTTAAAGCATTAAAAACCCTAAAAAGCTACTGTCCCTATTTTTCTTGAGGCTGTTTCGGTCCGTTTCATGTCTTTTTAAAATCTGGGAAAAATCACAGAGGTAACTTAAGAAGTTATCTACGTGTAGGAAAAAGAACGGACGCGTTTTGATTTATAGGTTGTGCGTAATGGCTATTTCCGTAAAGGACTCCTAAATATTAACACTCGAATTTCTCACTGTGTATACACTAGAAAATTCCAAAATTTTTACAGTAGGTTCATATATGTTATGAGAGTATACTCTGAACATTTCAGAATTGTCGGAGCAGAACTCAATTTATGAAAAATGAAGCAAGATCCGAGTGTTTTGGGCACTTTAAAATTAGTAAACCATTTTCTAAAATTCCAGAAAAATTTGGGGATCATTGTTGGTTCATATACTATCCAAATCCAGAAAATGAGAATTTTTGGAATCAGTTTGCTATTTTTCCTAAAAATGATTATGTTATGAATAAAAAGGAAATAAATAGTTAAATGATGTCTTAAATAAGAAAAATGTGATTTTAATGCTTGAATACTCCTAATATATAATATTATGACTATTTTAGGGCATTTTGGTAATTTATAATAAGAAATATTATTTATGACCTTTTATGGATATTAAATAAGAGGTTTAATAAAGGGTGAACAATTAGAATAAATTGTTTATTAATCCAATAAATATTATTAAAAATATTATTATGATATTAATAATATTAGAATATGATATTGTTGAGTAAATAAAAATATTAAGATTAAAACTTCATTAAAATATTATTAAATGGTTAATAATATTTGATTTAAGCATTAATAAATTATTAAAGTATTATTAAATGATTAATAATATTAGATTAAAAATATTAATCTTAGATTAAAATATTATTAAAAGATTATTAATATTAAATTAAAGTATTATTATTGAGTAAATAATAATATTCGAGATTAAATAAAATGTTATTAAAAATGTAATAACATTAGTAAAGGAATAAAATATTATTAAATGATTAATAATATTAGTGATGGAATAAGATATTATTAAATAATTAATAATAATAGTAAAGCGAATGAAAGTATTATTAGTGAACTAATAATCCTAAGAGGTGAATTAAATATTATCTAGATTAATAATATTAAGTGAATTAAAGGTAGTTGTTATTTAATAGTAACATTATCGAAGCAGGATAATATTTCTAAGAACTAAATATAATATATTATAGCTATGTGATTACATGATCTAATGTTATGCTATGACTAATTGAAAGATTAACTATAGGTCTCTCAAAGGAAGATAATTGAACTGCTTAGTGGATAGAATTTAATTGCGTAGCCGTAACCTACAAACGAGGCAAGTTTCCTAACTCAAACTCGAGTTATTATTTTTAAAGCATGTTAGTGAATAATTATTGATAATTATTCACATATATATTGATTATTAAAATTCGCACTTTGTGCAATTGAATTCATGTTCTATTATTATTGAATTGTGAATTAAATTAAAGTTCTTCCATTCATGAACTGTTTATGAGATAGATCTATGCTAATTGTATCAGCTAGATCAAGCATGTTTAAATTTGTTAAATCAAATGTGTTTTAAAAAGCTGCTCTTATTAAATTGATATGATAAGAACTCTTGACTGAGAAAAGGACGAATTTGATTAAGGCATGATATCGATGCTGGATTATTAAGTGTTTATGCATAAATCATGGGGTATGAAAGGCTGATCCCCTTGAATACCAAAACTTATTAAGAGGTCCAGTTAAATGACTGAGAACCTTGGCAAATGTTCATGGTTATTTCAAAACCACTCAGTACACATTATTCAATTATTCAAATATTCAATTGTTAATTTTTAATTCATGTTCCTTCACAATCTTATACTATTGTTAAACATTGAAAGCAAAACTTCTTTCTAGTCATGATATATCTCCCTTGTACATAAACTTGCTAAGCAAATTAGTTGCTTACCCTTGCTATATCATGACATTTATTTCAGTTAAGCCTAAAGGATCCAATACGAAAGACAAAGGCAAGAGCAAGATCCGAGAATAGTTTAGAATGAATGTTAGTTATTATTATTATCTGATGGAATTTCTTATGTAAACCTTTTGTAATGTGAATGGTGTGTTTAAGTTAAGGTTAAGAAGACCTTGGGACTATGTTATGAAACTTTATTATAATGAACAATGTATGTTTATTATTCCATAATAGTTTATAGAATGTTTATGACGATGATAGATTGTGAGCAACGAATCTGAGGTTAGAGAACCCGGATTTGGGGGCGTCACAGCAACAATAGAAGACAACATGTAGTAGCCGCGCGGCTAATTGGGCTTTAAATCGCGTGCCCGCGCCAAGGCCTCAGCAAAAATAAGTATCGCGTGACCGCGCCCATTTTACACTATGATATTCTTGCTACCACATGAGTCCTTCTTGATCTGCTTTTTGTTGACTTCAAATTTGAGTGTTTTAGTTTAATGAACGATATGGTTGGCACGGAGATGTGTTGAAGGAGATTTTATCGTTTCAGTATTATTCATTAGGGTTCTTACGTATTAGCTATTCTAGAGAGTTTGGGCATTGGATCATTACAATGGCTTTTCTCTTATTCTAGATTATTAAATAAAGCGTAGTTTTAATCTTCAGAGATTATTGGTGCATTGGAACAAGCGTGGAACAAATTCTGCAACTGAGTTTAACAGACTTGTTATCATTTCTCTTACATCTCTTATTTGTATTATTTTAATTTCATGTATTGCTTCGATCCTATAATGGCTTTTGGTTCAGTAAAGAACTAAACTTCATTATGGGATTCTAATGGATTTTGATATGTAGTCTAACTTATATATCTGATTGTTTGGTTGTATGCTTATTATTGGATTACTTATTATGATTGAGCGTAATGAATGAATGTTTGATCACCATTCACCTTGTATGCTTATATGGAATTGAAAAATGAAATATAAGTATGGATAAAATCATAATAGCATATGTTTATGAGGCTGAGTTGTTTGGCTTTGTAATTCGTGAACCGGATAGAAATATATCGTTTCACCATGTGTAGTATTGAAATAGCCTGCACTTTAATTCATTATTGCTACAATTTCACATAGACATATAGTGATTTTGGTAATGGTGTCGCTCACATGATTTTTAACATATGTGGATGTTATGTGAATAGGTCATAAATCATTGAAAAATGGTTATGTCCACTTTTATGCTCTTGACTAGTATTACATGATAAGTATATATACATAACAGAAATTAAACTTTGACTTATCTGTTGAAACTCCGTTGGGAGAAACCTTCATTACATCCACTGTTTATAAGTCTTGTTTGGTTCAAATCAGTACCCTCACATTACCTGTCGATCTTATTTCCTTAAAAATACTTGCGTTTGATGTGATTTTAGGGATTTATTGGTTAACTACTCATCATGCTAAAATTGATTGTTTTTGTAAGGTTGTTAGCTTTCATATTCCTAACCTACCTATTATGCGAATTCAAGCAACCAAACCACTAAAGTAAATCACTGGCATATCAAGCCATAAAGCTATTAGTTTATTGAAAAACGAATGTCAAGCTTTCTTAGCCCATGTCACAGATTTAAACAAAAACACGTCAAATTTGAATGATATTTCTATTGTTAATAAATTTCCTGATGTATTCCCTGAAGAACTTCCTGGCCTACCCCTAGAGCGTGAAATCGAATTTTGTATCGATCATGAGCCCGGTACAAAACCCATTTCCAAAGCCCCGTATCGAATGGCTTCTATTGAACTTTAGAAGTTAAAAACCCAACTACAAGAATTGTTAGACATCGGTTTCATTCATCCTAGTACGTCTCCTTGGGGTGCTCATTTTCTATTCGTGAAGAAGAAAGATGGAAGTATGCGACTTTGTATTGATTAACGGAAGTTGAATCATGTCACCATCAAAAATAGATACCCGTTGCCTCGCATTGATGACCTGTTTGACCAGTTGCAAGGAGCTAAATTCTTTTCAAAGATCGATCTTCATTCAGGATATCACCAGTTAAAGATTAAAACTGATGACATTCCAAAGATTACTTTCAGAACTCGGTACAGGCATTATGAATTCCTAGTCATGTCCTTTGGATTGACTAATGCTCATGTTGCCTTCATGGATATGATGAACCGAGTATTCAAGGAATATTTGGATCATTTCGTGGTTGTCTTTATTGATGACATCCTCATATACTCCAAAAGCCGTGAAGATCATGAGCAACACTTGAGGTTAATACTCCAAAAGATTCGTGAAAACAAGCTATATGCCGAGTTGAAGAAATATGAGTTCTGGCTTGAGAAAGTAGCATTCCTTGGGCACGTAATATCAAATCATGGAATATCTATTGACCCAGCAAAGATTGAAGCAATTCAAAGATGGGAGCAACCTAACTCAGTGACCGAAGTACGTAGCTTTCTCGGCTTAGCTGGTTATTATGGAATATTCGTAGAAGGGTTTTCTCGAATCGTTACTTCATTAACTCAAATTGACTCGAGAAAGATACAAAATTGGCTATAGAGCGAGGAATGTGAGCGAGTTTTCAAGAACTCAAGAGGAGACTCATTTCAAAGACTGTTCGACAATACCATCGGCTCGGAGGGATTTGTCATCTCAAATGATGCTTCGCATAAAGGGTTAGGATGTGTTCTGTGGAATTATCCTACTCATGATCTTGAGTTGGTAGCTGTCGTTTTTGCGCTTAAGTTTTCGAGGCATTACCTGTATGGAGAGAAGGTGGAGATCTATACAGATCATAAAAACCTCAAATATTTTTTCACTCAAAAGGAACTCAACATACGGCAACGACGTTGGCTTGAGCTGTTAAAAGATTACGATCATACCATTCAATACCATCCTGGAAAAGCGAACGTAGTAGTTGACGCATTGAGTAGAAGATCATATCTACGAGTGCGAATGCGATATTATCAATATGAGGCCCATTTTGTATGACTTACAAAGGATGGAGATAGAGTTAAAGACTCCAGGGACCCACATGATGATGGCAAATATACGAGTAGAACCGACTTTAATCGATTACGTTAAAGGTGCTCAAGTTACAAACCTAAAGCTGATGCGTATGAAGAAGAAAGTGCAAGAAGGTGTTATTCCGGAAGCAAGAATCAATGAAGAAGGAATACTTCGAGTCAACTCCAGACTTTGTGTTCCTAACGATTCTGACTTGAAGTATAAAATCATGATGGAGGCGCACAATACACCGTTTGCAATCCATCCTAGGAGTACCAAAATGTATCTTGATCTTCGACATACATTTTGGTGTAGCAATATGAAGAGAGAGATAGCGGAGTTTATCTCAAGGTGACCCTAAGTAAACTTGGCCTCCACATCACTTAGCCATTAAGTTATCTTGCTCCCCACAACACTTGATCATCACACTTACTTAATCATTAAGTATTCTTTTGTGTGATCACCACACTAACTTAGCCTTTAAGTTTACTTGATTAGCACATCAATTTCTTGTCCACCACTTTGGACTATCCATGGTTTGCCCCATGGTTTTAATCCATCCCCTAACCCATTGAATTATAGCTTGGGCCTTTAACTTAATTAACTTAACCTAATCATTTAGGCTTGCATTAAATTTCTTTGGGCTTGTAATTAAACAAACATTGGGCTTGCATTAATAAACTCACATTGGACTTAACCATCCAATACTTGGGCTCACATAATACTTAACAAATCCTACCAATTCCTTTCTTTTGGCTTAAAGCCTTATAACATATATTATATTATGATAATTTCGTATTCTAACTCGTGTATACTAATTCCACATATACGACATACCATTATTCATACGCATCAGTATAATACCTCATATAGTATTCAGTATTCCTTACCTCGTACAATACCTACATATTATACAATCATCGTTTAATTCATTAATCACATTTCCTTTCCTTCTCGTAAATCATTTTCCTTAAACGTTATGTTTTAAGTCCACAGGCGAAATATTATGTTTTTCATAACTGAAATATTATTAGATATTCCATCTCACCTCGATATTCTATTATTACGTATTTCTCGGAAGTTCAAAAATAATTCCCAAACAGAAATGCGTGTAAAGTATTTTTCAGAAAATTTCTCGAAAAACTTTTATTTTCGTCTTGGAAATTCAAACACTTTAATTCTACCACGTAACCAAAATCCTACGATGTTCTGACATTTCTAGGTCAGAGAACGACGTTCGATTAGTTTGCTCCATAAATAATCAATTAAATTCATTTAATAAAAATAAAAATTTAATTCTCAAAAATCCGATTTTCTCGGGCGTTACAATCCATATGTAGCCTGTAATGTGTACTAGATATTCTGGCCTTTTGATACCTTAAATCATCAATGGCTGAAACGTAACAGGTGGTCAAACTAGGCATGTTGAACATGTTTGGTATTTCTGGAAAAACACAGAAATTTGATGAACAAAATTTTTTGACAGTCGTTGACCGGATTACATCTTGCGAATGTGTTATGTTTGGACTGAACTAATATTATGAAGTTGTTCCTTGTCATGTGGCCTAGAAGAATAAATCAAGAACTCACTTGTTTCATGACCAGAACCTAGATATTATCGAGCATCAAAGTGGGTACTCGAAACTGCATGGGTTTCTGGGCAACCCAGAAAACCCAAGAACACGTTGTCAATGATTTTGGAGATTCAGATCTCCTTGCCGAGAAGTGTTATAACCAAATTGATATTACATACATGCTACAATATTGAAGTCTTAAATTGACCATAACAGATTCGAGAAGATAATTACGGCCGGTCAAACATGACCCCTTAAACACTGACTTTGTCAGTGTTCTTGAGCCAAGAACACCTAAGACGATAGACAAGTGTCGATATAGGCTTTAGCGAAGGTTTTCATTTATTTTAATTTCTGATTTTCCAGAAATTATTTAAAAATAGAAATAAATTACAATAATTACCAAAAATGGTTTTAAAAATCATTTTAAATTTTGAAAAATAACTTTTAATTATTTGGGACATTTTTTCATTAATATTTATAATTATTTGGATATTAATGATATTTAATTTATTTAATTAATGTGTTAAATAAATTAGAGAAAATGATTTTAATTATATAAAAATCATTTTAAATAAGAATAATGTATTTAAAAATATTTTGAGTTATAAAATATAGTTTTTAATATTTCTAGAGAATTTTCATTAATAATTTAATATTAATTACATTAGATTTATTTAATTATTAAATTAAATAAATAAGATAAAATGACTTTATTGATTTAAAAATTATTTTAAATAAGAATAAAGTGTTAGAAAATATTTTGAATTATAAAATATAATTTTCAATATTTTTGGAGAATTCTCATTAATAAATTAATATTAATGATATTAGATTTATTTAATTATTATATTAAATAAATGAATTAAAAATGATTTTATTGATTTAAAAATCATTTAAAATGAGAAAATGGTTTTAAAATATTTTAATTTATAACTAATGCCTTTTAATATTTGGATAATAATTTCATTAATAATTAGATATTAATGGTGTTGATTTAAAAGTGATTTTATTATTTTAAAAATCATTTAAGTAGAATATTAATGATTGAAAAATATTTTAAGTTATTAATAATAACTTTAATATTTTGACAAGTATGCTATTAATATTTTTATATTATTAAATATTAATGATAATATGATTATTTGATAATTAAATCATTTAAAAATGATTTAAGTGTTTGAAAAATTATTATACATAATAATAATTGTTTATAAATTATTAAAAGCTTCCAAAAAATATTATAAATGATAATTGACTTATCTAAAATAATACTGAAGCTTAGAGACCAAGTTTAATTGACAATAACTGTGTTAGTTGTCGGATAGGGTGACCAGAACACCGAGAATGGACCGGAGTCCAACCAGACCGAACTAATTAAACTTGTTAAGTGTTTATATAGGTTATAAACACTAATGTGGCTATGTGGTAATGTGCCTAGGAGAAGTTTGACTGTAGAATACAGTGTTACATGTTATGAAATATTGTGCTAATTGTGAGACCGATATTATTAGTTATAGGTCTTTCAAACGCAGATAAGTTTATTGTGTAGCTGTAATCAGCGCGGAAGGAAAGTTTCCTAACTCAACCTCGAGTTAATATTGTTCAATTATTATAGTGGTTAATTATTGTTAATTATACCATGTCCAGGGATTTATTGTTGATTATTCGCAATTAGTGCATATTTAATAATTCAAATTGAATTGCTGATTCTGAAAATATATTCGTAGAATAACTGTTGTTGGATATTTAAATTCATAGAAGCTCATATTGACAGTACAGATAATTCATGTTTATTGTCAAATTATGTTGAGAAGTGTGTTAGCCAATTATTCTAGACTAGACGAACATTTGTTAAAACTTGATAGGTTCGAGAAGAGAAGTCAATTATTATTGACAGATCAATACCAATTATTTAGCTAGATCAAGAAGTAACTAGAATTTGAAATCATAGTATTTCGTTGTTAAATCAAAATCTTGATTCTGAGACTGAGAAGAACAATCTTTTATATAAAGGGAACATTTTAGGTCGTATATTCGACTATCTTGTGATCGTTAAGTATTATGCATAATATAGGGTACAAGGAGTTGGCCGGCTCTAAGTACTTGCAGAGGGGTATGATTTAATCTTTATGGTTATCTGATACTCCTGTGTATGTATCAAAGTAAATCTTTGATAGATACCCGAGAAGAAAAGTTCTAGATCTAGTGTGATCACTCAGCATAAATCTGGAAAACATTCCACTTTGTTATTGCGTAGAATTGATTCTTGATTATTCAATAAAATATCGTAGAACTTTGAAAGCGTTGTACTCTTTCATTATCAGATTATTTCATTGCCTAGAATACGAGAAGACTTGTTATTGATTAACGATTTCTTCAGCTATTTCAAAGTTCCCCAAACTTTGGTTTCATTCTATCAAAATAGATATTCTGTTCTTATTGATTCGTATACATTTATTGTATGTCTTAACTTGCGGGGAAAACTTGTTGCTCACCTTTGCTATATATAAAACATTTCAGTTAGAATCGAAGAGGCCAGCAGATCGAAGAAGAACAAAGGCAAAGGCAAGATGCTGGAGTAGTATAATGAACAATATTATTATTATGTCAGTATTGTACAGTAAACCCTTTTTGTATATCTAAGGGTATTTCGTAATGTTAAGGTTAGTGGACCTGAGACTTATGTATTAACAACATATGTTAATGACTTATGTATTCCTATTTATATATGAATGGGTAGTTAAATGGTATTATATTGTGGATCGTGAACACCAGACTCGGGGGTCAGGTAACCCGGATTTGGGGTTGTCACATTATACCCTCATTTTGTTAAAGTATTGCTTCTATACTCCGTGAAACTAGTAGAATATCCTTGAAATTTGCGCTTCATTTAGTATCATTTCACAAGGATATTTTCTGCACATTCTTGTTAAGTTTTAAGCTTTTTATGCCGGAGTACTGTCCATGAGTAGTATTCTTTTTATGGTACTATTCACAAAGTACTACTCACAGGGTACTATTCACAAAGTACTATTCATGGGTACTATTCTCAAAGTACTATTCACGATTACTATTCACAAAGTTCTATTAACAGGGTACTATTCTCGAAGTACTATTCACGGGGTACTATTTGCTCAGGTACTATTCACCCGGGGAATTATTCATGACAAAAATTGATTTCTTTCCTATCCAAATCATTTTTGATACAATATTATTCTTGAATTTTACTCTATAAAGCAGTATCATGTTGACAATTTGGGCATTATTGAATTCTTGATAAATTAAATTATAAATCTTTAAAAATTTATCATTTGCTTTCTTTTAATTGAATTCTTATATTATTGTCATCATCCTCATGCTTATATTGTGATAAAAGTCATATGTGGCTTACGTGCATAGATGTACTATTGATTGGTATGATTATGACCAGGGATTATTCGGTATAATCATGACCGTAATGTTATAAATGATGTGATAAAAATCCTCATTGGCCTATAGTGCATTGATGGACAGTTGTTGGTATGATTATGACCAGGGATTATTCGGTATAATCATGACCATTGATCATTACATGAATATCCTTGGCCCGTAGTGTAGGGATGATTCGATGATGTGGTTTATTTATTAAGCTGAGTCTCAACGATAAAATTGATGATAAAATTTTTGAATCATAGAAGATAGTAGATATCATGCTCTACTTGAATCTTCTAATGGATTGCTTGTTCCGCTGCAATTAAACTTGATGTTTATTATATTTTATCAGTTTAACACTGTTGAAGGCTAACGATAATTTATTCTGCATTATCTTAGTCATAATATTTCTTACTGAGCTACTTGAGCTCACCCTTTGTTTTCATTGTTCTCTTCAGAGAAATAGAATATAGCTGGGACAAGTCGGGGAACGGAGTGACGGTCTAGATGTTTGCATTAGTAGTCCTCACTATTCAGTGAAATAGTGTGATAATAAATATAATAAGGACTCCATTTGAGTTTGAATCATGTCTAGAAGATAATATTCGTATTTAAACTCTCAGCTTATTTTTTGTTGTATTTTACACGATAGTTGTATAATTAAGTTGTTTTTGAATTTTGCTATGTTTTTGGTGACTCAAGATGGGTGATGTATACCTATTTTGGGGGCGTCACAACAGATGTCAAAGCGTTAGGAATATTTCGAAAAGGAATGAGATGCCATTGAACACGATCCTCGAGGTGGAAATTTTTTATGTTTGGGGGATAGATTTCATGAGCCCTTTCGTTTCTTCATGTGGAAATTTATACATCTTGTTAGCAGTCGACTATGTTTCAAAGTGGGTGGAAGTGGCAGCTCTTCCAACTTATGATGCCAAAGTGGTCCTAAGATTTTTACAAAGGAGTATTTTTACAAGGTTTGGGACTCCAAGGGCTATCATTAGTGATGAAGGCAGTCATTTTTGTAATAGGCAGTTCACAGCTTTGTTGGCTAAGTATGGGGTAAATCATTGCACTGTTACAGCTTATCATCCTCAAACTAATGGCCAAGCAGAGGTTTCAAATCGTGAAGTAAAGAGAATTTTGGAAAAAGTTGTGAACCCCACAAGAAAGGATTGGTCATTAAAGCTTGATGATGTTGTATGGGCATATAGGACTGCATATAAGACTTCGTTGGGCATGTCACCTTTTCAGCTGGTTTATGGAAAGGCTTGTCACCTTCCTATGGAGCTTGAGCATAAGGCATATTAGGCAATTAGGAAGCTCAATTTTGATTTGAAGGTTGTAGGTGAAAAATGCCTACTCCAACTCAATGAGTTGGATGAATTCAGATTACAGGCGTATGAAAACTCGAAGCTGTATAAGGAAAAGGTGAAGAAATTGCATGATCACAAAATTATAGAGAGTATTTGAGCCGGGATAAAGAGTTTTGTTGTTCAATTCAAGACTTAAACTTTTTCTTGGGAAGCTCAAATCAAGGTGGTCAGGGCCATTTACAGTGAAGACAGTTTTTCCACATGGTGCAGTAGAGGTATTCGACAAATTCCCAGATAAGTCGTTCAAAGTGAATGGACAGCGGCTAAAGCATTATTTTGGTGGCCAGGTTGACAAGCAGAAAGTAACCTCCATTCTTTCTTCAACATGATAGAGTCAGAGATAGTCAAGCTAATTGACTATAACTTAGCGCTTAATGGGAGGCACCCCATTATTTCTATCATTCTCTCTTGTTTAATTCTATTTTGATTATATTTAGTTTTCATGTTCCTGTTAGTCTTTATAGCATAACTAGTGTGAAATTAGTATTAAGTGCGCTGAATGAACGTATGATGAGACGTAGGAGTAGCAGAGAAAGTATTATTTTAGGATAGTCATGTATGCATAGTCATTAGTTCATGTTTTGATTTTGGAGGCTTAATATCTCATACTGATATTTGTTGTTTGTACAGGTGTAATGGAGATGATTCGTCTCTATTTTGGTATGTTTGAAATGCAGATTGGTATGGAAGGATGTAGGGCAGCGCGGCCGCGCAAGTACTTCAGTGTAAAATGGCAAGCCCGCGCCATATATTTGTGCAGAATAATCGCGCGCCAACGCAGCTTCCCAGTTCAAAACACGCTCGCCCGCGCCCGAGACCGGATTTTGAAAAAAAAATTAAAGTTTTTAAAGACATGACTTTACCCATTTCTCATATCAGTTCAAACGTGCGTATCTTCTTTCTCTCCACAGAACGCACGACTCTTATATTCCACCCGTTCCATTTCAAAAATATTGTAACTCCTCACCCCACTACGCGTATCTCGCATCCGTTTCCTACCCACGTTCAAATTCTTCAACTGATAAAGCTAGGGTTCTTCGGTGCATGGAAATACAACAAGTTTGGGGGTGTTCAGTGGTTATCCGAAAATACTACCTTTGTTCCAACAATAAAGTTCTTCTCCTTCTTCATTGGTAACAATGGGACCAAAGCGTGCTCGCTCTCGCACTCCCGAGTCATCCTCTGACAGTAGCCAAAGTGGTGACAATGTCAGCTTGGATGCACAGATATAGTATTACCGCATTGTAGCAAAATCATTTGTTCGAGAAAGAGGGTTCAAGCCAGATGCACAAGATGGGAAATTGGTGCAGATGATCAAGGAAAAATGTTGGCATGGAGTTTGCTCTACGCCAATAACTACACCTATGGCTGTTGTGAGGCAATTTTATGCGAATGCAAGGGAGACAATGAGTGGCTTTTCTTTCGTTCGAGGGATTCAAGTGGACTATCGACCAAGGGCAATTCATGGCATATTCAATTTACCCGACCTTCCAACTAGACGTACGAATTGGGTTGAGGCGGAGCGAATGGAGATAGACCTCAATGAAGTCATCGTTGATTTATGTATTCCAGGGACACAATGGACTTGCACGCCCGGCACTAATCAGCCTAAGACCTTCCCGACTTCAGCTCTCAACCGTTATGCCAAGGCTTGGAATCTCTTTGTGTGTGCAAAACTTATGCCATCGTCCCATCAACATGAAATTACAACTAAGCGAGTAATCATTCTTTGGGGGATTATTGTAGGAAAATATATCGACGTTGGTCACCTTCTTAATCAGAACATGCTACGATATATACGGTGAAGTACTACGGGAAGTATACCAAATGCCTCGATCGTGGCTCATTTGTGTGCTAGAGCAGGAGTTAGGTGAATAGATGAACAGTTGCAATTCCCAAGTCAGGATATCACTCACGCCACGATAACAAAATTCGAAGATTGGGCAGGAGGTACCCCGAACCCAAGGGGTAAGGGTTTCATCCTTCGTCCTGCGTCATCAGCACCATCACCACAGCTTTCTAGGACAAATGAAGCAGGCATGTCAACTCAAACCACTGCTACAACTGACGATAGACATCTCCGAAGGTTGGAGAAGAAAGTCGACACTATGTATGATAATTTTGCAGCGTTTGCTATAGGTTTGACGAGGTCGCTATCGGAGGCATTTGCGTAGCAGGGTACCATGCTCGAATGGCCATAATTTGGAACAACCGTGCCATTTCCACTGCCGAATTCACCACCCGAAGAGGGTGGTGCAGCTGATCAGTAGGGGAGTTCTTCTAACCCTATACCTTCATTCATTGGGACAATGAATATATTAAGTTTGGGGGTATTGGGTAGTAGGGTAGTTGCATGTAGTTAATTTGCATATGTTTGCATGTTTAATTTTTTTTTTGCATGTTTATGTGTTAGTTAATAATTGCAGAAATTTTTTCTGTTTTTAGTAGTTATTATTTATTTTAGTATGTGTTTAGTTGCATGTCCCAAATTTCTATCTTTATGGAGTTTAAGTCTAGCCAATGATGAAATTGAATTTTGGAGGATTGTTGAATTTACTGGATAACATGAGCTTAGCTATAATGTTTTACATTATGTAATCCATGGATGTTGTTTACATGCTTTCGGTTCACACATACGTGTTCACAAATGCTTGTTTGTATAAGAGTAATGTGTTTTTATTGCTTTAGTAGGAAATATGGTTTTTAAAAATAGACTTATGTGGAAAGTGGACTTAGGCTATGAAAACATTGATAATCAAACTTTGGGAACACATGGGTATTCTTATTGTATATAAATAAATAAATAAATAAAAAGAAGAGAAAAATCTATCTTGAAACCTTCTTGAGAAGAATTATTGAATCTTTGGAAGGGGCGAGATGGAGCGTAAAATGCAACATATTATCTCTAAACTTTGACCAACCAATTTAAATACAAAATAAATTTAAGTAGGTCATACTAGTGAAGGAATTCCCCGTCTCTCCCCTCCTAGTTATAGTCTCACATCTTAGCCAGGGATCATATCCCTAAGCTTTGATAATAGTTGTGGCGCCCCAAAATTAGGTATACATCACCCATCTTGAGTCTTGAGATATATGGGCATGTAAATCAAATACAACTTAATAATACAACTGTCAGGTACAATACGACAAAACATAAACTGTGAGTTTGAATACAAATATTGTCTACTAGAGAGTATACAAACTCAAAAGGTGTCCTCATTACAATTATTATCACACTATTTCACAGAATAGTGAGGACTACTAATGCACCATCTAGGACCATCACTCCGTTCCCCGACTCTGCTCCAAATTATATTCTCATTTCACGAAGAGAAAATGAAAGAAAGGGTGAGCTCAACTAGCCCAAGAAGAAATATTATGACTAAGATAATGCGTAATAAATTATCATTAGCCTTAAACAAATGTTAAACCGATACAATATAACAAACATCAAGTTTAACTGCAATGGAATAAGCAATCCATTAAAAGAGTCAAGTAGAGAATAAAATCTACTATCTTTTATGATTTAAAAGGTTTTCATCACTTTTATCACTGGGACTCAAATTTTAATAAATAATCCACATCATCTAATCACCCATCGCGACTACTGGCCAAGGATATTTTTTAGTATCAACGACCACAATTATCCATGCACTACGGCCAAGAATATTTGTGTATTCATTAATGGTCATGATCATGCCAACAACTCGGTCCATCAATGCACTCACGGGCCAATGAGGACTTTTACCACATCATTTGTAACATTACGGCCATGATTACACCGAATAATCCTCGGTCATAATCATACCAAGTCCATCAATTCACCATGTGCCATGAGATAACTCAAAAAAAAAAATATAAATATGAGGATGATGACAATGATATAAGAATTCAATAAAACAAGTTCAAGAATTAATTTGTCCAAGAACCAATAACATCCAAATTGTCAACATGATACTGCTTTGTAGAGTAAAATTTAAGAATGCTCAGAAGAATATTTCCTTGAAAAGATACTGGATGAAGCGCAATTATCAAGGATATTCCACTAATTTCATGGAGTATAGAAGTCAAAACTTTAACCAACTGAGTATAATAAAGAATGGAATAACAAAAGAAATTACCATGCATGCAGATTGCAGATGCAGATAAAGTTATTCCAATAGAATACTAAATAACGGAACAAAGTCGCATTTAAATTGCACCGGACAGGATGTTCCAATGTAATAATAAAGAATAGAATAATATAGGTTCTCTTCATGAATACAAAAGAATAACACCCCTTACGAGTAAAATAAATAATATTCCCTACCTTAAGAAGAAGAGTACTGGATATATAAGTAGTGAAGTAGCAGAATATTTTCTTCTTTTTCTCTATAGTTTCTCTATCTAGAGTTTCAATGAATTCGTAAGAAATAATGAAGGAATAAGCTTCTATTTATAGGAGAATTTGAAGGATACTGTTTGATCACGGTGCACCGAATAGAAATCTCACGGATCAAGTGTAGCATTCACGGGTGTCAAGCTTAACGAATTTCAATGTGAAAGCAAGAAAAAAACAAACAAACATATAATATATATATATATAAATATATAAAAAACACATGTTTTAAATATATATATATATATATATATATATATATAATATCAATTCCCTTCTTATTACATTACCTCCCCCCCACCCCATTTTCATTTCATCTATTTACTCCACATGTGGCCCCCACCCTTATAATAAAGAATAAATTTCTACCGATTATTTTGAAAAATGGGTAAATGGGGTTCATAAAATAAGCAAAATTAACATCAACTACGGTGGCAATAATTAAACAAAACTGAGTGACTTCTAACGTAAGCATCAATAATCAATACCGTGTGCTACTATGCAACCACGCGTATTACTGTACTTTTATTAGCGAGTAGTTCAACAGTATTAACGGTAAAACTTCCGCCGTTATTTTCATAAAATGATATTTTTATCATTTTCTCAATCCGACAATAATTCTGTTGTGGGGTCCACCAATGATTGTGCCGTCATACAAATATTCTCTGTTAAAACGAATATTCCCCGACCAATCGAATATTATATAACAACTTGCGTACTTTGCAAAATTTATAAATATTACCCACAACTATAACATAATATCAAATTCACTTCATAATATTCAAAAATGATATTTATAGAAAATTCATTTTTATTCATAAAAGTTGGGGTCTTACAGTATAGATTTAGAGGAAGGAAATGAGCATATGTTCTCCAAGAGGTAAAAAACCCTTGTTTTTCTTCCACTAAATCTTGTGTAACTCAAGTTTTACAACTTGGATTTGTGATCCGTCAAAGGGGGGTGCTAGATACATGAGTTATCTAGTAAACACAAGTGGTAGAACACAAATCTCGCAAGTATTGAAGCCATGGGGGCTGTTCTTCCCAAAATAGTCCACATAGGAATTTAAAGCATTAAAAACCTTAAAAAGCTAATGTCCCTGTTTTTCTTGAGGCTATTTCGGTCCGTTTCAAGTCTTTTAAAAATTTGGGAAAAATCACAGAGGTAACTTAAGAAGTTATCTACGTGTAGGAAAAAGAACGGACGCGTTTTGATTTATAGGTTGTGCGTAATGGCTATTTCCGTAAAGGACTCCTAAATATTAACACTCGAATTTCTCATTGTGTATACACTGGAAAATTCCAAAATTTTTACAGTAAGTTCATATATATTATGAGAGTATACCCTGAACATTTCAGAATTGTCGGAGCAGAACTCAATTTATGAAAAATGAAGCAAGATCCGAGTGTTTTGGGCACTTTAAAATTAGTAAACCATTTTCTAAAATTTCAGAAAAAATTGGGGATCATTTTTGGTTCATATACTATCCAAATCCAGAAAATGAGAATTTTTGGAATCAGTTTGCTATTTTTCCTAAAAATGATTATGTTATGAATAAAAGGAAATAAATAGTTAAATGATGTCTTAAATAAGAAAAATGTGATTTTAATGCTTGAATACTCCTAATATATAATATTATGACTATTTTAGGGCATTTTGGTAATTTATAATAAGAATTATTATTTATGACCTTTTATGGATATTAAATAAGGGGTTTAATAAAGGGTGAACAATTAGAATAAATTGTTTATTAATCCAATAAATATTATTAAAAATATTATTATGATATTAATAATATTAGAATATGATATTGTTGAGTAAATAAAAATATTAAGATTAAAACTTTATTAAAATATTATTAAATGGTTAATAATATTTGATTTAAGTATTAATAAATTATTAAATGATTATGAAATGATTAATAATATTAGATTAAAAATATTAATCTTAGATTAAAATATTATTAAAAGATTATTAATATTAAATTAAAGTATTATTATTGAGTAAATAATAATATTCGAGATTAAATAAAATGTTATTAAAAATGTAATAACATTAGTAAAGGAATAAAATATTATTAAATGATTAATAATATTAGTAATGGAATAAGATATTATTAAATGATTAATAATAATAGTAAGCGAATGAAAGTATTATTAGTGAACTAATAATACTAAGAGGTGAATTAAATATTATCTAGATTAATAATATTAAGTAAATTAAAGGTAGTTGTTATTTAATAGTAACATTATCGAAGCAGGATAATATTTCTAAGAACTAAATATAATATATTATAGCTATGTGATTACATGATCTAATGTTATGCTATGACTAATTGAAAGATTAACTATAGGTCTCTCAAAGGAAGATAATTGAACTGCTTAGTGGATAGAATTTAATTGCGTAGCCGTAACCTACAAACGAGGCAAGTTTCCTAACTCAAACTCGAGTTATTATTTTTAAAGCATGTTAGTGAATAATTATTGATAATTATTCACATATATATTGATTGATTTGCACTTTGTGCAATTGAATTCATGTTCTATTATTATTGAATTGTGAATTAAATTAAAGTTCTTGCATTCATGAACTGTTTATGAAATAGATCTATGCTAATTGTATCAGCTAGATCAAGCATGTTTAAATTTGTTAAATCAAATGTGTTTTAAAAAGCTGCTCTTATTAAATTGATATGATAAGAACTCTTGACTAAGAAAAGGACGAATTTGATTAAGGCATGATATCGATGTTGGATTATTAAGTGTTTATGCATAAATCATGGGGTATGAAAGGCTGATCCCCTTGAATACCAAAACTTATTAAGAGGCCCAGTTAAATGACTGAGAACCTTGGCAAATGTTCATGGTTATTTCAAAACCACTCAGTACACGTTATTCAATTATTCAAATATTCAATTGTTGATTTTTAATTTATGTTCCTTCACAATCTTATACAATTGTTAAACATTGAAAGCAAAACTTCTTTCTAGTCATGATATATCTCCCTTGTACATAAACTTGCTAAGCAAATTAGTTGCTTACCCTTGCTATATCATGACATTTATTTCAGTTAAGCCTAAAGGATCCAATACGAAAGACAAAGGCATGGGCAAGATCCGAGAATAGTTTAGAATGAATGTTAGTTATTATTATTATCTGATGGAATTTCTTATGTAAACCTTTTGTAATGTGAATGGTGTGTTTAAGTTAAGGTTAAGAAGACCTTGGGACTATGTTATGAAACTTTATTATAATGAACAATGTATGTTTATTATTCCGTAATAGTTTATAGAATGCTTATGACGATGATAGATCGTGAGCAACTAATCTGAGGTTAGAGAACCCGGATTTGGGGGCGTCACAGCAACAGTAGAAGATAGCATGCAGTAGCCGCGCGACTAATTGGGCTTTAAATCGCGCGCCCGCACCAAGGCCTCGGCAGAAATAAGTATCGCGTGACCGCGCCCATTTTACACTATGATATTGCGCGGCCGCGCGAGTCCTCTGCAGTCTGTTTTTGTTGACTTCTGAAATTTGAGTGTTTTTAGTTTAACTGAACGATATGGTTGGCACTAGAGACGTGTTGAAGGGAGATTTTATCAGTTTTCGTATTATTCATTAGGGTTCTTACGTATTAGCTATTCTAGAGAGAGTTTGGGCATTGGATCATTACAATGGCTTTTCTCTTATTCTAGATTATTAAATAAACTGTAGTTTTAATCTTTTGGAGATTATTGGTGCATTAGAACAAGCGTGGAACAAATTCTGCAACTGAGTTTAACAGACTTGTTATCATTTCTCTTACATCTCTTATTTGTATTATTTTAATTTCATGTATTGCTTCGATCCTATAATGGCTTTTGGTTCAGTAATGAACTAAACTTCATTATGGGATTCTAATGGATTTTGATATGTAGTCTAACTTATATATCTGATTATTTGGTTGTATGCTTATTATTGGATTACTTATTATGATTGAGCGTAATGAATGAATGTTTGATCACCATTCACCTTCAGATGCTTATATGGAATTGAAAATGAAATATAAGTATGGATAAAATCATAATAGCATATGTTTATGAGGCTGAGTTGTTTGGCTTTGTAATTCGTGAACCAGATAGAAATATATCGTTTCACCATGTGTAGTATTGAAAGAGCCTGCACTTTAATTCATTATTGCTACAATTTCACATAGACATATAGTGATTTTGGTAATGGTGTCGCTCACATGATTTCTAACATATGTGGATGTTATATGAATAGGTCATAAATCATTGAAAAATGGTTATGTCCACTTTTATGCTCTTGACTAGTATTACATGATAAGTATATATACATAACAGAAATTAAACTTTGACTTATCTGTTGAAACTCCGTTGGGAGAAACCTTCATTACATCCAATCGCTTATAAGTCTTGTTTGGTTTAAATTCCACCCTCACATTACCTGTCGATCTTATTTCCTTAAAAATACTTGCGTTTGATGTGATTTTAGGGATTAATTGGTTAACTACTCATCATGCTAAAATTGATTATTTTTGTAAGGTTGTTAGCTTTCATATTCCTAACCTACCTATTATGTGAATTCAAGCAACCAAACCACTAAAGTCAATCACTGGCATATCAAGCCATAAAGCTATTAGTTTATTGAAAAACGAATGTCATGCTTTCTTAGCCCATGTCACAGATTTAAACAAAAACACGTCAGATTTGAATGATATTTCTATTGTTAATAAATTTCCTGATGTATTCCCTGAAGAACTTCTTGGCCTACCCCTAGAGCGTGAAATCGAATTTTGCATCGATCTTGAACCCGGTACAAAACCCATTTCCAAAGCCCTATATTGAATGGCTCCTACTGAACTTTAGGAGTTAAAAACCCAACTACAAGAATTGTTAGACATCGGTTTCATTCATCCTAGTACGTCTCCTTGGGGTGCTCATGTTCTATTCGTGAAGAAGAAAGATGGAAGTATGCGACTTTGTATTGATAATCGGGAGTTCAATCATATCACCATCAAAATAGATACCCGTTGCCTCGCATTGATGACTGTTTGACCCGGTTGCAAGGAGCTAAATTCTTTTCAAAGATCGATCTTCATTCTTGGGATATCACCAGTTAAAGATTAAAACCGATGACATTCCAAAGATTACTTTTTTAACCTAAGATAAGCATTATGAATTCCTAGTCATGTCCTTTGGATTGACTAATGCTCATGTTGCCTTCATGGATATGATGAACCGAGTATTCAAGGAATATTTTGATCATTTCGTGGTTGTCTTTATTGATGACATCCTCATATACTCCAAAAGCCGTGAAGATCATGAGCAACACTTGAGGTTGATACTCCAAAAGCTTCGTGAAAACAAGCTATATGCCAAGTTGAAGAAATATGAGTTCTGGCTTGAGAAAGTAGCATTCCTTGGGCACGTAATATTAAATCATGGAATATCTAATGACCCAGCAAAGATTGAAGCAATTCAAAGATGGGAGCAACCTAACTCAGTGACCGAAGTACGTAGCTTTCTCGGCTTAGCTAGTTATTATGGAATATTCGTAGAAGGGTTTTCTCGAATCGTTACTTCATTAACTCAGCTAACTCGGAAAGATACAAAATTCTGCAGGAGCGAGGAATGTGAGCAGAGTTTTCAAGAACTCAAGAGGAGACTCATTTCAGTACCTGTTCTGACAATACCATCTGGCTCGGAGGGATTTGTCATCTACAGTGATGCTTCAGACAAAGGGTTAGGATGTGTTCTGAGGAATTATCCTACTCATGATCTAGAGTTGGCAGCTGTCGTTTTTGCGCTTAAGTTTTGGAGGCATTACCTGTATGGAGAGAAGGTGGAGATCTATACAGATCATAAAAGCCTAAAATATTTTTTAACTCAAAAGGAACTCAACATGCGGCAACGACGTTGGCTTAAGCTGTTAAAAGATTACAATCATACCATTCAATACCATCCTGGAAAAGCGAACGTAGTAGTTGACGCATTGAGTAGAAGATCATATACGGGTACGAATGCGATATTATCAACGCAATGGCCCATTTTGTATGACTTACAAAGGATGGAGATAGAGTTAAAGACTCCAGGGACCCACATGATGATGGCAAATATACGAGTAGAACCGACTTTAATCGATTACGTTAAAGGTGCTCAAGTTACAGACCTGAAGCTGATGCGTATGAAGAAGAAAGTGCAAGAAGGTGTTATTCCGGAAGCAAGAATCAATGAAGAAGGAATACTTCGAGTTAACTGCACTTTTGTGTTCTAACGATTACGACTTGAAGTATAAAATCATGATGGAGGCGCATAACACACACCATTTGCAATCCATCCTAGGAGTACCAAAATGTATCTTGATCTTCGACATACATTTTGGTGGAGCAATATGAAGAGAGAGATAGCGGAGTTTATCTCAAGGTGTCTAACTTGTCAACGAGTCAAGGCAGAGCATCAAGTGCCAAAAGGTCCATTACAACCACTTGAAATTCCAGAATAGAAGTGGTAGCACATTACCATGGATTTTGTTACTGGTCTTCCCAAGGTTTCTCAAGGCATAGATACGATTTGAGTCATTGTTGATAGATTGACCAAGTCTACTCATTTCTTACCGATATGAGAAACTTATTCACTTGAACGTCTTGCTCGTATCTACATAAATGAGATTATAAGACTACATGGTATGCCAGTATCCATAGTTTCTGATCGAGACCCAAGATTCACTTCACGATTTTGGGTTAGTTTGCAAAAAGTTATAGGCACAGATTTACGATTTAGTTCTAAGATATCATCCTTAAGCTAAGCAGGCAAATCGGAGAGGACTATTCAAACTCTTGAAGATTTATTAAGACTCTGTGTCCTTGACTTCAAAGGAAGTTGGGACAAGTTCTTGCCATTAGTGGAATTTTCTTACAACAACAGTTATCAAACAAGTATTGGCATGGCTCCATTTGAGGCAATGTATGGAAGAAAGTGTCGTTCTCTAGTATGGTGGGATGAGGTGTGTAAGACCCCAACTTTTTAATGAATAAAATTGAATTTCCTCTAATTATTATTTTGAATAATAATGTGTTAATTTGATATAATGCTTTGGTTATGGGTGAAATATGAAAATTTTGCAAAATAAGCAAGTGGTTATAAAATATTGATTGTTTTCGGGGAATATTCGTTTGGTCGTAGAATATTCTTGTTGTTGGGGAATATTCGTACGACGGTACAACCATTTGTGGGCCCCATAACGAAAAATGGTCAGATGAAGATAATGACAAGTTTAAGTTTTTATAAATAACGGCGTAGTTATTACTGCTAATTAACCTTGTTGTTATATTCGGTGGTTAAAATCTGAATCTGGCGTGGTCGCACAAAGAAGCTTGATGTATTACGCATGTATTTTTAAGTTATTGATTCTTACGTAAGAAAGCACTACTCAATAATTGTTACAGTAATTACTGTTCAATATTTTATTTTATTGATTCAATAATTGCTACGTTGATATGTTATATTATTATTGTTTAAATAATTGTCACTGCACAGTATCTCCATTATCATATCAATAATTCATATTATTTGAATAATATTGTTAGATAGCATTATTGGCAATGTCTAAGGAAGTTCTGTCTAGGAAAGGGGTTTGGTCACCTAATTGAGCGCCAATAAGAAGAAATCTTTATCGGAAAGCTCCCTCTTTCCGGAGAACGACCTGGTTGTCATAATTATGATTCTGTAATATTATTTGTGAATAATTAATTATTGATTTATATGATGAGGAAATATTTATTTTATGTGGATATAAATGATGGATATATTTTATGTGGACATAAATGAATGAATTAATCTTGTGCTGCGTGTTATCGTGATTTTGTTGGAATGGAGGTTTTAAAAATCGTCTCAGATATGGATTTGGCTATTTTTCGTTTGGAATTTAGAAAAATTAAATCTATAAAGTTGTAGAGAATTTAATTTCCTATGGAATGGACATAAAATTCGTATGTTTCTGATAAAAGGGCTATTTATTATGAATTATTGAAGTTTCAAAAATAAATATTTTTATTAAAAATATGGTGGGCCCCACTTTTGGTTGGTGAGAAATGAAATGTGCTAAAATTTTATTTCAAAAATGGTGGGCGTGAATAGTAGCAGGTAAAGCCATCAGGTAGTAGGTTAGTCTGATATGGCGTTCTAAGTATTTTCCTATAAATAGGGTGCTTAGTTAGAATTGAAAATCACACCAGAATCATAAGCTTTCTCTGTCTATATTATCGAGCGTATTTTGTGAGTATTTAGATACTTTGTGAGTTGCTATTCCATGCAAGTTTCCTTCAGCTTTACATCTGATATTCTGATAAGAAGTACTGTTATTTTGAGGTAAGGGGTGTTATTTTCTTCCTAATGATGTTATTCTTTCAATATCATTATACCGAAATATTGGTATGGATTTTATTGTGGAATTTCTACCTTTTTGTGTCGGGGTTACTATTCACGTATACGGCACTATTCACGAATACGACACTATTCACAAAAAAATGAAATTTTCTTTTCTTTGTCCAAGTTGTCTATTATGGTTACTATCTTTGATTGTATCCATGTTTTGATTATTCTTGAATTTTGCTCCAAAATTGATTATTATAAGGTATTTTTGAACTTGGATAAAATAAAGTACGAATCCCTAATCTTTGATCTTTTATCTCACTGGATTCGTTTTCTTTAAGATATTTTTCATCATCCTCAATCCTAAATGATGATATTACTGAATATCGTTGGCATGTAGTGCAAAGATGAATGATTAACTGATGAATATCTTTGGCCCGTAGGCAAAAGATGAGCAGTGTTGAGATGAACATGACCAACTTGGTGATACAAATGAATATCTTTGGCATGTAGTGCAAAGATGAATATTTGATTCAAGATGTATATTGATTGATGTTACAGGGATAAAATATTGATGATGGACTTTTTAATCTTAGAAGATAGTAGAATTCAATCTCTACTTGACTCTTCTAATGAATTGTTATTTCCGCTGTAGTTGTTGATCTAAAACTTGTTGTCTATTATATTCTATCAGATTTTTCCCTGTTGAAGACTAATGATAATTTGTTGTATATTATCTTAGTCATAATATTCTTTACTGGGCTAGTTGAGCTCATCCTTTTCCTTTTTGTTCCATTTTTCTTCTGAGGAGGTGAGAACATAGCAGGAACTAGCCGGGGTATGGAGTGATGGTTCAGGATAGTTGTTTTAGTAGTCCTCACTATTTTGTAAAATAGTGTATCAATAATTGTAACGAGGACTCCTTTTGAGTTTGTATACTGTTTAATAGACAATATTTGTATTTAAACTCACAGTATATGTGTTGTCGTCGTATTTTACCACGACAATTGTACAATTGACATTGTATTTGTTTCTGTACCATGTATTTGGCGACTCAGAATGGGTGATGTATACCTATTTTGGGGGCGTCACAGTTTGTATCAGAGGCATAAGTAAAGAGCCCTGAGCCTCTATCTGGTGACTTTCTGTTGATGGGGGATGCACCGAAGCCAACTTTCCATAGGGGACGCCGTTCTGCGGTGGCAAACTGATAGGTATCATTGTGAGGTGATGTACATGGTTGGGACATGAGTCACAGTTGCTATCAGAGCTTAGAGATATGGTCTCTGGCGGAGATCGGGGAATAGAAATAGAAGGGGAGAGACGAGTAATCCTCTGCTAGTGTGTCATTCCTAAGCTTATTTTGTTGGTCAGTCGGAGCATATGGTTAATATGTGATATGTTAAATTGTTAATTAACCCTTGTTTTGTGGCAGTATTTGAGAATGGCAGCCGAAAATATTAACAATGGAGTGAATGAGACCGTGGAGACACCTTTAATCACCACCCAGGGGAACGTGCAACAAAAAGGCAATATTCCTCCTGTAAACAACACTACCGAATAAATGATGAATGATGGTATGTTTAGAAGCTTTTTACAGTTCATGTAAAATCAGACGGGGGAGGCTCGTGTACAAAATACGGGTGGAAATGATAGCAATGCGCGGCTTGTTACAGCCAAGCAGTTCTGTACCATGTTGTATTAATAAAGTTGTAGCTGTTTCTATACCATGTTATTGACAACTCAAAATGGGTGTTGTATACCTATTTTGGGGGCGTTACAGTTGGTATCAGAGCTTAAGGATATGATCTCTGGCGGAGATCAGGGAAAAGAACTAGGAGGGGAGAGACGAGTAAATCCTTCGCTAGTGTGTCCTACCTAAGCTTATTTGTTGGTCAGTCATAATATAGGGGTATTATGTGATTTGTTAATTTGTTTAATTAACCCTTATTTTATGGAAGTATTTAAGAATGGCAACTGAGAATGTTAACAGTGGAGTAAATGAAACCGTGGAGATGCCTGTACTCACCAACGAGGAGAACGTGCGACAGGCTGGCAATATTCCTCCTATGAACAACACCACTGAGCAGATGATGAACGATGGGATGTTTAGAAGCTTGTTGTAGTTCATGCAAAATCAGACGAGGGAGACTCGTTTTCAAAATACAGGAGGAAATGATAGCAATTCACGGTTTATCACAGCCAATCAGTTCAAGGAGTTGAGACCACCAGAATTCTGGGGAAAGCCGGATCCGATTAAGGCGGAGACGTGTGTCAAGAAAATTACCAAGATATTCGATGTCTTGGGATGCACGAAGGAATAGAAGGTTCCATTCGCCACCTTTATGTTCCGTAATGAGGCAGATTACTGGTGGGAATTTGTGAAGCGTACCCATCCAAACCGACTTCAAAGATGTCTTGGGAGACGCGTTTAAACGTTTCAATGACAAGTACTTTCCTGAAAGTATTCATCATATGAAGGAAGTGGAGTTTATTAGACTGGAACAAAACAACATGACGGTGTCCTAGTACGAGGCGAAGTTTGCAGAGTTATCCAGGTTTGCACCTCATTTGGTGGAGAATGAGGAACGTATGACGCGGATGTTTCTGAGATGTTTAAAAACCAGCATACGTCAATATCTCATTTCTCATAAATTTTCTCTCTATTCAGATGTTGTCAACAGGGCTCAATTATTAGATCGAGATAACGAGTACGGTTAATCGAGGGACCACAACCAGGATCATACCGATGACAGCAGTCATCAGAACAACGATAACCAACGAAGAAAGAGATATACGGACAAAAGCAGTAACCACTCTGGTGGTAATCATTGCCATGAGAATAGAAGAAGCGAGTCGGGAGGAGATTTTAAAAAGTGGAGATTCAACAATGACATTACGACGACGTCAAAGACCAAAGAAGAATCGGTTCCAAGGAGGAGAACGACCACCCATTATATGCTATAATGCGAAAAGAAGGATGATAGAAGGACAAACCGCCCACAACAGTTTAAGGTATGTTATAATTATGGAAAGGAAGGACATATCGCTCGAGATTGCACTGTAGCGAAACCAAGTCCAGCGGGGATGGTGACTCAAAAGGCTATCCCAGAAAAGTCAAAGTCAGCGGTTCCTGGAAGAGCATTTGTCGTGACTGGTCAAAATGCGAGGAGCCCAAATGAGGTGATCACGGGTAAGTTAATCATAAATTCTTGCGAAGTTTATACCTTACTAGATACCGGTGTTACCCATTCATTTATCTCTCCTACTTGTGCTCAACGTTTAAACTTGACTCCGGAGAAATTAGACTTTGATTTATCTGTGGAGACTCCGTTAGGAGAAACTTTCATCACATCCACTGTTTATAAATCTTGTTTGATCCAAGTTAGCACCATCACCTTACCTGTTGTCCTTATCTCTTTAAAGATACTTGTATTTGACGTGATTTTAGGGATTAAATGGTTAACTACTCATCATGCCAAAATTGATTGTTTTCGTAAGGTTGTTAGTTTTCATATTCCTAACCAACCTGTTGGGCAAATTCAAGCAACTAAGTCATTAAAATCAATCACTATTATATCAAGTCATAAAGCTATTCGTTTATTAAAAAACGGATGTCAAGCTTTCTTAGCCCATGTTATGGATTTGAATAAAGATATGTCATATTTGAATGATATTCCTGTTGTTATTGACTTTCCTGACGTATTTCCTGAAGAACAACCCGGTCTACCCCCAGAACATGAAGTTGAATTCTTTATTGATCTTGAACCTGGTACAAAGCCCATTTCTAAAACCCCATATCGAATGGCTCCTATTGAACTTCAGGAGTTAAAGGTTCAACTACAGGAGTTGTTGGACATCAGTTTCATTTGTCCTAGTACATCTCCTTGGGGTGCTCCTGTTTTATTTGTAAAAAAGAAAGACGGGAGTATGCGACTTTGTATTGACTACCGGGAATTAAACCATGTCACTATCAAGAATAGGTATCCGCTACCTCGTATTGATGACCCTGTTTGACCGCCATAAGGAGCACAATTCTTTTCAAAAATCGATCTTCGTTTTGGATATCATCAGCTGAAGATTAGAACTGAGGATATTCCAAAGACTGCCTTTAGAACTCGGTATGGGCATTATGAATTCTTAGTCATGTCTTTTGGATTGACTAATGCTCCTGCGTCTTTCATGGATATGATGAATCGAGTATTTAAAGAATATTTGGATCAGTTCGTTGTTGTCTTTATTGATGACATCCTCATATATTCCAAAAATCATGAAGATCATGAGCACCATTTGAAGCTGGTACTCTAAAGGCTTCGTGAAAACAACTCAACAGATGGTGCTCCACGATACTATAATCCATACAATTATTCCATTGAGATAACAACAAAATAAGTGCAATTACTATCTTTATATAACATTAGTAATAAATCCTTTCCCAGGTTCATAACCAAATACATTCGTTGTTCTTCATAAGTATATTACATAAATATACTAGTCTATTACAGGACGATTAATTGTCCATCTTAGCCTTTCCTTTATCTCTCATAGAACTCTCGGTTCGTTCGGCTTTAGCTGCAAACATATGGTTTAAGCAAGAATGAGCATAACTAGCTCACCAAGTCTTAACAAGGAATCATATGAATATAACTCTAACAATTTCATGCTTTAATTCCATATCTAAACAATTATCTATGAAGCACTACGAAACATTTAACTAGTATTTCTCATAACAGTAATTCCAAAGTATATATAATAGCTTAGGAATGATGAACCGGTCAATAGACCATGAAAATACTCTTTTCATTTTCATACTTGAAAAGGATATCCGGCACTAAGGCCATCCACCCGTCTTTACTTACGAGCACTTCTAGGTGATCAGCCTATTGTACTCTATGTTGATCAACACTCTTATGTTAAACGTATTTATGTTTAACATTTGGCAACCTCGCGTGCCCATCGAATAATCGATTAAAATACTTTTGTTTGTACATAGACAAACTTACCTTCTCATCCGTACCAAATATTTGGCATAGGATAACGTTAACAGTTCTATATCAATAAACTTGTAAACAAATCAATCAACTCTTCAATAATTGTCTAGCCCGAATAAAACAGGCATCTACTCTTTTATGTTTACCATTCATGCATCGTATAACATGCATCACGTAAAAACTTGACTAACACGAAGGTCAGACAAGCGTTAAGAAAGACTTGCCTTCAAGCATCTTCGAATATATATTTCAACTATTCTCAGTCTTTATAGGATCTACATGATACATTCACATAGCATAATGTAATTAGTTATCAAACAAACTCACTTTATGGTTCTAACCAACTTCTTTCTCTTCTAGGACTTACTTGTTTTAACTTCATTATTAAAGTCGATTCAACTCTTTATACTTCGTCACGTTTTATTAACGTTTTTTCATCCTTACCCGACATTCGATCATAAATGGTTAATTAACAACGTTGAACGTCGTTCACGGTTCACTCATTACGTATTTGTGTTCTTCGTTTAATTTCCATTAAACCTTACCCGTTCTTCTTACATTAAAATCTTATAAGTGTTTTAAAGTAAGTCTCGTTATGTACTTTAAGTACCTTTAACATCTTACTTTAGGTCTACATTCAAAATGGAACTAAACCAAACTTGGTCAACTTTTCCCCACTGCCGGCGCTGCGGCGCGGCATCCCTTATGTTTTAGTGGCACTACGGCGCGAGTTAGTGGTACTTTGGCCGAGTCTCAGCTTCTTATTTCACCACCACTTTGTCTTGGTTGTGAAAATGGCAAGGCCCGTAGTCTGCATGCACCGATTAGCCAAAACAGATTTGGTTTCTTAACGAAACTCCCGGCTTCCTAATTTATTCGTTTTACATCCGAATTAACCCATTCGAATTCCTACAAGTCAAAAATTACATCCTTTACGTGTTCGTATAAGAATTTCACCTTTTCGAATCCGTTAACTCAGAATTCACCTTTAAGTTCGTTTTTAAGCGTTCGTTTAACGTTTTCGTCCGTTCAATACTCGTTTTCTTCGTTTTAAGTCGGAATGCAACGATTCTTTCGCCAACGACTCTTAATTACCTTATCTCACATGTTGACATTGAAAACCAACATTTTCAAGTCACACGACAACTTTTGACCTTTAATCCGGACTTTATACGTTTTCGACGTTTAACGTCTATTCCCGTAAAATCCACCATAACTTCGTTACTAATGTTCTCTAAGCCAAATCACATGAAATACTCCATGGACTTCATATCTACATCCTAACCACATCAAGATGCACATACCTTAGCTACAACGATTTCCAAAATGTTCAATTATAATTAAGTTCACGTTCAAGACTTTTTATGGTTTTAACTCACGTAAACACTTACGATTTCTATTTGGTCATGTCCTATCCATGATTTGGTCATTAATAGGCATTCTTATATCTTCTCAATAAATACTCTCCACTCATCTACGATTCTTCTATGAGAAAGAAATCAAAAAGGATGAAGATTACGGTTTATAGGAATTTACCTTTGATGTAGTTAACGTTCTTGATAAACGTCTAGTGGTTTGCTTGGAAGTAGAAAGATTATAAGTTTCTAGCTCTTTTCTCTCTCTCAAATATGTTAGACAACTTTGTAAAACAACAAAAATCCAACTCTTAGCTTTCTATTTATAGAAAACCAAATGAGGGGCAAAATGGTCCAATTTAGCACCTCCTCACTTATTTACAACTTTGTCACCAAGCAAAATACTTGGTGACCAAGTGACTCACTTGCCATTCACACCAAGTGGTCGGCCCACCTTGCCCATGGGTTATCCCCATGGGTTGCCCCATGGGTTTTACCCACCCCTTGACCCGCCGGTTCGACCCACTATTTAATTCTTTGGATTGGGCTTGACATTAATAAACATTGGGCTTGCATACTTAATAAACATTGGGCTTGCATACTTAATTCATTTGGCTTGATATTAATCCAAGTCCAATTGGATTGGATAAAATCCTTAGCTCATACTCTAATAATACAATTCGTATTCTACACGTATTATTCATGTATTCTCTTCGTATAATATTCATATAATACTCGTATTATAAGTCATACTATTCTTCATATCATACTCATATATATACTAGTATAATACTCATATTCCTTACATATAATAATCGAAACGACTATACGCATTACATTTCCCTTTCGGAAACCTCATTCACAAACCCTTAGGTTTTAAGTCCGCATGCGAAAACTGCGTTTGCCATAACGGTAATATTATTGGATTTTCCATAATATCGTCATATTCTAACATTACGCGTTTCTCAGAATTTCAAACCCTAGCTTCGAACGTCATCGGATGTATAGTGTTTTTACGCAAACAATTTCAGAAAACCTTCGTTCTCGTCTTGATAATTCACAACAATTAATTCTAGCACCAAGCCAGAATACTAACCACATCTACACATTCTAGGTCATAGAACGACCTTCGAACATCTTACTCACATATTAACTCAACTAAATTCATTTAATCCACATAATAAAATAAAAATTTAATTCATTGAAAATTCAAAATTCTTGGGCGCTACATTCTTCCCTCCTTATAAGGATTTTGTCCCCAGAATCTCGCTACTCTTACATAAACAAATGAGGAAACTTTTCCTTTATTTTACTTTCAAGCTCCCACGTTGCTTCTTCAGCGTCTTGGTTACTCCAAATTACCTTTACTGAAGGTATTACTTTATTTCTCAAGACTTGTTCCTTCCTATCACTAATCTGAATCGGAAGTTCTTCATACGTTAAGTCTTTTTTTATTTGAATAGACTCATACTCTATTACATGCTTATAGTCTGGTTTATAAGGACGCAACATAGACACATGAAACACATTGTGTATTCTTTCCATTTCTGGAGGTGAGGCTACTTCATAATCTACCTCTCCTATTCTTCTTAAAATCTCAAAAGGTCCTATAAACCTCGGACTAAACTTCCCTTTCTTTCCAAAATTTTTCTTCCCTTTCCAAGGCGATACTTTTAGAAAGACATAAGACCCTATTTCAAACTCCCTCTTCTCTCGATGAGGATCTGCATACTTCCGTTGTCTACATTGAGCCGCTACTAATCGAGCTCTTATCAGCTTTACCATATATGCCGTTTGTTGTACCATCTCAGGTCCCAACATTCGACGTTCACCTACTTCATCCCAACAAAGTGGTGTTCTACACTTCCTCCCATATAACGCTTCATAAGGCGGCATGCCTATAGTAGCGTGAAAACTATTGTTGTAAGAGAATTCTACCAACGGTAGATGTTCGTCCCAACTCCCCTTGAAATCCATAACGCAAGATCTTAACATGTCTTCTAGCGTTTGAATTGTCCGTTCGCTTTGCCCATCCGTCTGTGGATGATACGCCATACTCAATCTCAATTGTGTTCCCATTTGCTCTTGAAAACTCCTCCAAAAGTTTGACGTGAATCGTGGATCACGATCGGACACAATCGAAACAGGTACTCCATGTCTAGAAATGATTTCTTTGACATAAATCTTAGCTAACTGCTCTAAGTTATACCTAACTCCTATTGGTAGAAAATGAGCCGATTTAGTTAACCGATCCACTATTACCCAAATAGCATCGTATCCTTTTCTGGTCGTTGGAAGTCCCACCACAAAATCCATGGTGATATGCTCCCATTTCCACTATGGAATCTCCAGTGGTTGTATCAATCCACTCGGTCTTTGGTGTTCAGCCTTAACTTTCTGACAAGTTAAGCACTTACTAACATATTCTGCAATCTCCCTTTTCATGTTCGGCCACCAAAAGTTTTGACGAAGGTCTTGATACATCTTAGTACAACCAGGATGTATCGAGTACCTCGAACTATGGGCCTCACACATAATCTCCTCTTTCAACTCGAAATTATTTGGAACCCAAATTCTTCCTTCAAAATGAAGTAAACCTTCTTTATCAAGGTTATACTTAGTCTTCACGTCATCCTTCATTATCTTCTTCATCTGCTTGCATTCTTCAGTAGTTATCTATACCTCCTTAACTCGTTCCACTATCATTGGTCGAGTCTTTATTGAGAATAACATCTCCACTATTTCACTTGGTAACTTAACTTCTAATTCCATCTTGGCCATCTCCGTTATTAACTCGTTCTGAGTCGTTAACATTGATAGCTTTTCTCTACCCTTCCGACTTAATGCATCGGCTACTACATTCGCCTTCCCAGGATGATATAAGATATCACAGTCATAATCTTTTATCAATTTTAACCACCTTCTCTGCCTCTTATTCAACTCCTTCTATGTGAAGATATATTTCAGACTTTTATGGTCCGTATATATCTCACACTTCTCCCCGTATAAATAATGTCTCCATATTTTTAATGTAAACACTACAGCAGCCAGTTCTAGGTCATGAGTAGGGTAAAGCTTCTCATAATCCTTTAACTGACGTGAGGCATACGCAATGACCTTATCATGCTGCATAAGCACGCAACCTAGTCCTCTATGCGAAGCATCGCTATAAACTACAAAATTTCCCGTATCATCTAGTAAAGATAATACACGGTGCCTCACTCAACCTCCTTTTAGTTCTTGAAAACTACGCTCACACTTTTATCGCCCACTCGTACTTCACCGACTTCCTTGTCGATTTGTCGTGAGTAGCTAATTTAGAAAAGTCTGAATGAACCTTCTATAGTATCCCGCTAACCCCAGAAAACTCCTAACCTCGGTCGGCGTTTTCGGTTGCTCCCACTCATTCACTACTTCCACCTTCGCTGGATCTACGGAGATGCCATTTTTGTCTATAACATGTCCTAGAAACTGCACTCGTTCGAGCTACAATTCACAATTAGTGAATTTCGCATACAACTTCTCCCTCCGTAGTGTTTCCAACACTATTCTTAGATGTTCAGCATGATCTTCTGGCATCTTGGAATAGACTAGAATATCATCAATGAACACTACGATGAACTGGTCTAAATATTGTTTGAACACTCTGTTCATTATATCCATGAACGCGGCTGGCGCATTCGTCAACCCAAACGACATAACCAAAAACTTCGTAATGCGTGAACGAGTCCGAACGCCGCTTTTAGGTATATCTTCCTTCCTCACTTTCGAGTTGATGATACCCGTGCGCTTAAATCTTTTAGAAAAATACTTTACCCTTTCAATCGATCAAATAGATCATCGATCACCGGCAAGCGGTATTTATTCTTAATCGTTAACTTGATCAACTCCAGATAGTCAATACAAAGTCGTAACGACGATCCAGTCCTTTTTTTACTAAACAACAAGGTGCTCCCCACGGTGACACACTTGGTTGAATGTACTTTTTATTTAATAGTTCTTGTAACTGGACCATTAACTCCTTCATCTCAATTGGCGTCATCGTATATGGTGCCTTTGAAACTGGTGTCGTACCTGGCAACAAATCAATCAAAAACTCTACATCCCTATCCGACGGAATACCAGGTAACTCCTCCGAAAATACATCTGCGAATTCTTGTACCACCGCTATCTGTTCCAATGATGTTCCCACTCTTTGGGTATCCACCACATGACACAGATAACCCTTGCACCCCTTCTTCAACATCTTCCTAGCTTGTGTCATGGTTAGACAACAAGAATGTCCCGGTGATTTATTTCCATAAAACACCACCCTAGGTTTCTTAGGAAGCCTTAGGTTCACACTCTTTCTATGATAATCTATTATTGCTTTATGGTTAATTAACCAATCCATACAGAGAATCACATCGAATTCTCTTAACCTTATCGGTAAAAGATCTACCGATAATCTATTACCCCTGATATCTACGAAACAATTCCTATGAATGTGTTCAATGGGAATTATCTCCTCGTTTACTACCTTAACGTCTAAAGGTATTTCTAATTTTTCAGGATTTAATCCCAATTGCTGAGCAAATCCACATGCTATAAAAGAACAAGTAGCACCCGAGTCAAATAACACGTAAGCATTTATTTCGTTGATTGGAATGATACCTGCTACTACATCCGTTGATGCAACCGCATCTTGGACTGTCATATTAAACGTTCGAGCTGAGGGTCTACCCACTGAAGGTGTTGGTCCAATAATGACTAAATTACCACTACCAGAACCCTTACTACCCTCCGCCCCTTTCTTTAGGCAATTTCTTGCCATGTGGTCTACCGACCCACAAATAAAACATCCCCGACTTTTCTTAGGATTAGGACAGTTGGGACATATATGACCCTCCTGCCCACAATTATAACAACCGTTCTTCCCCTTCAGGAAGACTCCTCTATGAGTCTTACCGCATGTCTTATATACCTCCATCCTCCGTTTAGGATCCCCTTGTTTTACCCCAGTATTCCCAGGGTTGAAATTCTTCCTCTTAGGCATATTGTCACTTCCATTGGCAACCTCTGCCTTATTTCGTCCCTCTCCCTTACTCTTATTCTTCCTATCTTTGTAGTATTGGGTCAACGCCTCGCTACCACCCTCCGCTATTATCGCCTTTTCCAGAATGGTCCCGTAAGAAGCACTCTAAAAAACTGATATTCTAATATAGAGCCAGGGTTTTAGGCCCTACTCAAACCTACGAGCCTTCCTCTCTTCCGTGTCCACTTGGTGTGGAGCGAACCTTGCCAATTCATTAAATTTGGCTGCATATTGGGGAACAGTCATGTCCCCCTGCTTAAGTTATAAGAACTTAATCTCCAATCTCCCTTGCATGCTAGTATGGAAATAGTTCTCGAAGAATACCTTCTTAAACTGTTCCCATGTATGACTTCCGCTCGCTCAGCCCACCCCGGTGAGCCTCCCACCAGTAGTTGGCTTCCCCCTTCATCATATAGGTCGAAAAAGAGGTCTTTTGCGCCTCAACTACTCGTTGTAATAACAAACGCCTTTTCTATTTCCTTGACCCATGTGCGGGCCTCCATTGGGTCCGTTGTTCCCTTAAATTCGGGTGGACCTACACTTTTAAATTCCTTAAAAGTAGTCGTTAAGACTATTCTAGGTCTCATGGGTGTTTCTACCTCAACTTGGTTAAATGCGGTAGTTAATAAATTAACGAACTCTTCATTGGGTTATTAGGACCCCCTCGTTCTCATTATACGATTTCGCTTCTTGATTACGTTGTCTTCTTCTTATCGGCATTTCTGATTAAATAAATAAATTTCCATTATTACTTATTTACTTACTTCGTTATTAGTCGTCAAACAATTGGACAATAACTCATACGCAATAAAGCAAATTTAAAATAAAAACTTCCTTATATTAAATTCTTTATAGTTCAAAAATATTTACAAGTTACTTTCAATAGCCCAAAAGCTAGTACACATACATCCCGCGATTGACTTCTACAAAAATTGGGATTTACAAAAAGACTACCCTTTAATTATACAAAAGAGGGTTTTACGTCACTACACAAAAGTATTCACTATACTACTCCTAATATTGTCTAACTGCATTCTCATGCTTCTGGTTTGCCAGAATCGACACAATATCTCGACTTATAGTATGTCGAGTCTGTCCCGACTCAATACAATAACAAGCTATCTTAAGCTTGAAATCCTCGTGCGCACTGTCATTTATATATGACATTCGTGCTATCTTCTGGTCTTTTTCAACCAGTTTCTTGCGAAGTTCTATGACCTCGTTCTTATAGTCCACGGGCCTTGTCGACCATGAGCACTTTCTCATCATGTTTCTATCTCATAGTCCGACTCTGCAGACTCTTTTTGCCCCCATAGAGATCATCGATCTCTTCCTTCAGTGATGCACCATATTGTGCGATTGCACGTTCTTGGCCAAGCAATCAGAGAGGTACATTGCCCTCATAGTCTCGGTAGGTGTAGACTCTAGGGCAGGCATCATCGTATTAATCGATGTTACCTCCATGTCATCCTCCACATCAATCATCATATTCTGATATGATGCTATCCCCTTGGTCTCCTCCAATTAATGGTTAAAGATGGCTTACCCTTAATGAGCACTTGACTAAGCTTTGATCTTCTTCTTGCTAACTCTTCTTCTTCCTTCTTGCATATGTGAATAATGAAAGACTAACTTATGCTAACTTATTCTCTCAACCAAATAAGCTCTCCACTTATAAGTGGGATGAAATGAAACAACCTCCAAATGAATGCACAAGCTCCCTATTTATAGAAATTCCTAGATGAGGGTATAAGGGACATAAAGCCACTCCTCCTCCTTAATCACCTCCTTACTATTCATTGCTTTGCCCCTAAGTAAACTTGGCCTCCACATCACTTAGCCATTAAGTTATCTTGCTCCCCACAACACTTGATCATCACACTTACTTAATCATTAAGTATTCTTTTGTGTGATCACCACACTAACTTAGCCTTTAAGTTTACTTGATTAGCACATCAATTTCTTGTCCACCACTTTGGACTATCCATGGTTTGCCCCATGGTTTTAAACCATCCCCTAACCCATTGAATTATAACTTGGGCCTTTAACTTAATTAACTTAACCTAATCATTTAGGCTTGCATTAAATTGATTTGGGCTTGTAATTAAACAAACATTGGGCTTGCATTAATAAACTCACATTGGACTTAACCATCCAATACTTGGGCTCACATAATACTTAACAAATCCTACCAATTCCTTTCTTTTGGCTTAAAGCCTTATAACATATATTATACGTATAATTCTCGTATTCTAATTAGATACTAATTCCACATATATCGACATACCATTATTCATACGCACTCGTATAATACCTCATATAGTATTCGTATTCCTTACCTCTTACAATACCTACGTATTATACAATCATCGTTTAATTCATTAATCACATTTCCTTTCCTTCTCGTAAATCATTTTCCTTAAACGTTAGGTTTTAAGTCCACAAAGTAAATATTATGTTTTTCATAATCTGAAATATTATTAGATATTCCATCTCACCTCGATATTCTATCGTTACGTATTTCTAAGTTCAAAAAAATAATTCCTAATGTAAATGCGTGAAAAGTATTTTTCAGAAAATTTCTCGAAAAACTTTTATTTTCGTCTCGGAAATTCAAACACTTTAATTCTACCACGTAACCAAAATCCTACGATGTTCTGACATTTCTAGGTCAGAGAACGACGTTCGATTAGCTTGCTCCATAAATAATCAATTAAATTCATTTAATAAAAATAAAAATTTAATTCTCAAAAATCGATTTTCAAAGGCGCCATAATCCATATGTAGCCTGTAATGTGTACTAGATATTCTGGCCTTTTGATACCTTAAATCATCAATGGCTGGAATGTAACAGGTGGTCAAACTAGGCATGTTGAACATGTTTGGTATTTCTGGAAAACCCCAGAAATTTGATGAACAAAATTTTGACGTTGGCCGGGATTACATCTTGCGAATGTGTTATGTTTGGACTGAACTAATATTATGAAGTTGTTCCTTGTCATGTGGGCTAGAAGTATAAATCAAGAACTCACTTGTTTGATGACCAGAACCTAGATATTATCGAGCATCAAAGTGGGTACTCGAAACTGCCTGGGTTTCTGGGCAACCCAGAAAACCCAAGAACACGTTGTCAATGATTTTGGAGATTCAGATCTCCTTGCTGAGAAGTGTTATGACCAAATTGATAACTGGATATTGTAGTATTACATACATGTTACAATATTGAAGTCTTAAATTGACCATAACAGATTCGAGAAGATAATTACGGCCGGTCAAACATGACCCCTTAAACACTGACTTTGTCAGTGTTCTTGAGCCAAGAACACCTAAGACGACAGACAAGTGTCGCTATAGGCTTTAGCGACGGTTTTCATTTATTTTAATTTCTGATTTTCCAGAAATTATTTAAAAATAGAAATAAATTACTATAATTACCAAAAATGGTTTTAAAAATTATTTTAAATTTTGAAAAATAACTTTTAATTATTTGGGACATTTTTCATTAATATTTATAATTATTTGGATATTAATGATATGTAATTTATTTAATTAATGTGTTAAATAAATTAGGAAAATGATTTTAATTATATAAAAATTATTTTAAATAAGAATAATGTATTTAAAAATATTTTGAGTTATAAAATATAGTTTTAATATTTCTAGAGAATTTTCATTAATAATTTAATATTAATTATATTAGATTTATTTAATTATTAAATTAAATAAATAAGATAAAAATGATTTTATTGATTTAAAATTATTTTAAATAAGAATAGAGTGTTAGAAAATATTTTGAATTATAAAATATAATTTTCAATATTTTTGGAGAATTCTCATTAATAAATTAATATTAATGATATTAGATTTATTTAATTATTATATTAAATAAATGAATTGAAAATGATTTTATTGATTTAAAAATCATTTAAAATGAGAAAAATGATTTAAAAATATTTTAAGTTATAAGTAATGACTTTTAATATTTGGATAATAATTTCATTAATAATTAGATATTAATGGTGATGATTTAAAATGATTTTTATTATTTTAAAAATCATTTAAGTAGAATATTAATGATTTAAAATTATTTTAAGTTATTAATAATATCTTTAATATTTTAACAAGTATGCTATTAATATTTTTATATTATTAAATATTAATGATAATAAGATTATTTGATAATTAAATCATTTAAAAATGATTTAAGTGTTTGAAAAATTATTATAAATAATAATTGTTTATAAATTATTAAAAGCTTCTGAAAAATATTATAAATGATAATTGACTTATCTAAAATAATATTGAAGCTTAGAGACCAAGTTTAATTGACAATAACTATGTTATTGGTCATTTGGACAGGTGACCGTAAACACGAGAATGGATAGGAGTCCAACTGTAATTAACTAATTAAACTTGTTAGTGTTTATATAGGTTATAAACACTAATGTGGCTATGTGGTAATGTGCCTACGAGAAGTTTGACTTTAGAATACAGTGTTACGTGTTATAAAATATTGTGCTAATTGTGAGACCGATATTATTGGTTATAGGTCTTTCAAACGCAGATAAGTTTATTGTGTAGCTGTAATCAGCGCGGAAGGCAAGTTTCCTAACTCAACCTCGAGTTAATATTGTTCAATTATTATAGTGGTTAATTATACCACGTCCAGGGATTTATTGTTGATTATTCGCAGTTAATGCATATTTAATAATTAAAATTGAATTACTGATTCTGAAAATATATTCGTAGAATAACTGTTGTTGGATATTTAAATTAAGTAGAAGCTTATATCGATAAAGACAGATAATTCCATTTATTGTCAAATTATGTTGAGAAATGTCTTAGCCAATTATTCGACTAGATTTAACATTTGTTAAAACTTGATAGGTTCGAGAAGAGAATTCAATTATTATCGATGTGATCGATGCCAATTATTTTGGCTAGATCAAGAAGTAACTAGAATTTGAAATCACAAGATTTCGTTGTTGAATCAAAATCTTGATTCGAGACCGAGAAGAACAACCTTTTATATAAAGGGAACATTTTAGGTCGATATTCGACCATCGAAAGCATCATAAGTATTATGCATAATATAGGTACAAGGAGTTAGTCGGCTCTAAGTACTTGCAGAGAGGGTATGATTTAATCAGATGGTGGTTCTCGATACTCTGCAGTATGTATCAAAGTAAATCTTTGATAGATACCGAGAAGAAAAGTTCTAGATCTAGTGTGATCACTCAAAGATAAATTTGGAAAACATTCCACTTTGTTATTGCGTAGAATTGATTCTTAATTATTCAATAGAATATCGTAGAAATTTGAAAGCATTGTACTTTTCATTATCGATTATTGCGTTGCCTAGAATAATAGAAGACTTGTTATTGATTAACGATTTGTTCAAATTTATTTCAAAGTTCCCCCTAACTTTGGTTTCATTCTATCAAAATAGATAGTCCGTTTCTAATTGATTCAGATACATTTATTGTATGTCTTAACTCATGGGGCAAACTTGTTGCTCACCCTTGCTATATATATAAACACATTTGGTTAGAATCGAAGAGGCCAAATGGATCGAAGAAGAACAAAGGCAAAGGCAAGATGCTGAAGTAGTATAATGAACAATATTATTATTATGTTGTATTGTATTGTAAACCCTTTTTGTATATCTAAGGGGTATTTCTGTAATATTAAGGTTAGTGGACCTGGGACTTATGTATTAACAACATATGTTAATGACTTATGTATTCCTATTTATATATGAATGGGTAGTTAAATGGTATTATATTGTGGATCGTGAATACAAAACTCGGGGGTCAGGTAACCCGGATTTGGGGGCGCCACAGGTTGGTATCAAAGCTGTAGTGACCAAGGTGTCACAAGTTAGTAGCAGAGCTATAAGTTATAAACCTTAAGTGGGGTGGGGGAAAACCCTAGGATTATAATCATATGTGAGATAGAGAAAACTAATTTAGTGTTCTAAGTGAGGGATTGTCGAAGTGCATCAATAGTGAGATAAGTGTACACATAGTGTGAGAATGTTGTATTGGTAAAGTACTAATCAAGTTATTTAAACTGATTGTAGGATGTCTGGAGAAGATCGAATGAGTGCGGAGATGCTAGCAGCTGTTGCACCAATGCCAGAAGTCGAGGTGCCAGCGCAAAGCGAATCAGTTGAGAAGGTGGGAGAAGATGAACCTATGGTCAATCTGGGGAGCGATCATGATGATTATCCTGAGATGTATGTGAGTGATGATGAGGAGGCAGAGTCTGAGCCAGCTAAGATGGAGAAAGGGAATAAGACTAAAGTTGGAGAACAAGATCACGAATCTGCAGAAGTCCAAGAACTCCGAAGCAAAGTGTTTCTCTTGGAGCAGCTATAAAAGACAGAGCGAGCATTACGTGAAATGACTGAAGAACGGAATGAGCTCAAGGCGCAGATGGAAAGGATAAAGACTGAAGGTGGTGGATCGTCTGAAGAAACAATCAAGCAGCAGAAAAGACAAGAACAAGAAAAAAAGGGACAATGACAACCCTAATTCTAAAAAGTCAAACCCGAAGAAGAAGCAAGCCTGTAGCAAGTGTGGAAAGACTCATGCGGGAGAGTGCATGATGTGGAAGAACGTGTGCTTCAACTACAAGAAGCAAGGACACATTTCTCTACATTATCCTAAGCCAAATACGAGGAAGTGTTTCTCATTTGGTAGAACGGGTCACAAATTCAACAAGTGTCCCAACAAGAAGATGACTGGTGAAGGGAGTGGACGGTAGATAGCTTAAGTTTGAGCGTTAGTATCTTTTGGGTAGAAGATTATGATATTAAGTGTTGTAATATCACAAATGATGTGTGAACATATGTAAATGTAGATATGTTTGTATGAATGAAATCTTTATTTTCTATATGAATATAAGATTAAGATTAATTTGTGTGTTCTTCAAACTCATACTTATGGTAACTTAATGACTCATAATTATATAAAATTTTCTAAACCCCTCAGCGAATGGATGCCAAAAGTCTGACTAGGATAAGTTCATACACTCATATAATTGTGGCAAGTTCCTGAACTCATAAGTGTGGTAAGTTTGACAAACTGGTAATAACTATGTGTGAATGGAGCATTGCAAATTTTTGTGTAAAGTTGTGTTGTTAATCATGATATGATTTAAAAAGGGATAGTAATATGTGAAGTACTAAATGTACTATGTGCTATTTGAATAAACATGCGATTATATGAGAATTATGTGTTGAATTCTTATTGTGTTAAGAATTTGTATAGAGAAAGAGAATTAATATAAGATTTTTATTTAAATCAGATCATGCCGCCTAGATGACAGAATCGAAACCAACGAGAAGAACAGTCAGTGAATAACGAAGGAGGTCAAGCTGACCCAATGTAAAACTTTGCGGATATGTTTGCCCAAGCTATGGAGAATAGAGCTTCAGCTACAAGAGGAAGATCGAGGAATCAGCCAGGCGACAGATTGGCTAACTTCAAGGACTTTAAAGCGGTAGGACCACCGGAATTCAAGGGAACCACAGATTCGATTGAAGCCCAAACTTGGGTGAAGGAGATTGAGAAAGCATTCGTCATTGCGCGTGTGATGCCCCCAAAATTAGGTATACATCACCCATCTTGGGTAGTCAGATACATGGTACAGAATTTAAATACAACTTACTAATATAACTTTCGTGTACAATACGACAAAAACTGTGAGTTTGAATACAAATATTGTCTACTAGAGATCATACAAACTCAAAAGGAGTCCTCATTACAATTATTATCACACTATTTCATAGAATAGTGAGGACTACTAATGCTATCCTCTGGACCATTACTCCGTTCCCCGACTGCGTCCCAAATTATATATTCTCATTTCTCAAGAGAACAAAGTTGAAAGAAAGGGTGAGCTCAACTAGCTCAAGAAGAAATATTATGACTAAGATAATGTTGAATAAATTATCATTAGCCTACAACAAAGTTGTTAAACCGATAAAATATAATGAACATCAAGTTTAACTACTGGTGAACCAAAGAATCCATTAAAAGAGTCAAGTAGAAAATAAAATCTACTATCTTTTATGATTTAAAAGGTTTTCATCTTTGTTATATTTGAGACTAGAAGCTTTAATAAATATTCCACATCATCGAATCACCCCCCACTGACTACGGGCGAGGATATTCTTTAGTATCACGACCACAATTATTCATGCACTACGGGCCAAGAATATTTGTGTATTCATTAATGGTCATCATCATGCCAACAACTGTCCATCAATGCACTACAGGCCACTGAGGATTTTTACCACATCATTTGTAACATTACGGTCATGATTACACTGAATAGTCTCTTGTCATAATCATACCAAGTCCATCTATGCACTACAGGCCATAGATGACTTTCAACATAATATAAACATGAGGATGATGACAATGATATAAGAATTCAATAAAACAAGTTCAAGAATTAATTTAACTAGGAACCAATAACATCCAAACTGTGAACATGATACTGCTTTGTAGAGTAAAATTCAAGAATACTGAGAAGCATATTTCCATGAAAGGATATTGGATGAAGCGCAAATATCAAGGATATTCCACTAATTTCATGGAGTATAGAAGTCAAAGTTTTAACCAACTGGGTATAATAAAGAATGGAATAACAAAAGAAATCACCATGCATGCGATATACACTTGACAGCAAAAGTTATTCCAGCAGAATAATAAATAACGGAACCAGTCCAGTAGAAAGCGCATGCATGACGAGGATATTCCAACGAGAATAATAAAGAATGGAACCAGTCCCGCCAAAACACATGCAGACAGGATGTTCCAGAATAATAATAAAAAGACAGAACCGGTCCAGGTGTAAAACACATGCATGTGATGTTCAAATGAATAATAATAAAGAGCGGAACCAGTCCGGTGTAAAACACATGCATGTGATGTTCCAATAGAATAATAGAAGAATGTCACCAAGTATAGGGTAAACCACGTATACAGGTTATTCCAACAGAATAATAAGCAATTGAATAACAACAGTTCTCTTCATGAATAAGAAAGAATAACACCCCTTACTTTTGGTAGGAGATTGAATCTTTGCAGTAGAGGGTAGTAACAAAATACTCTTCTTATTTCTCTCTTATTCTCTCAATACTTTCTCTCTATAGCTTGAATGAATTTGAAAAATAATGAAGCACTAGGCCTCTATTTATAGAAGATTTCTAGCTTAGCACCTGCCATGTGAAAAGGCAAGTGGCGACTTTGAGTGATGTGAAAAGAAAAGTGGTTTGACGCCTGTAATGTGAAACGACAAGTGGTTCGATGCCTGTAATGTGAAACGGCAAGTGGTTTGACGTCTGGTAAAGGTAATTACTATTGACGAAGGTAATTACTATTCACAAAGGTAATTACTATTCACGAAGGTAATTACTATCGACGAAGGTAATTACTATCGATTGAAGAGACTCTTAGATGATGACATATGGGCCCCCATAAAATAATCAAACTTACCACAAACGCCTCATAACAGACTCTTTATATACCTCAATGATTGAATAAATATTACCACAAATCATTTTATTTTTAATCAACACATTTAATCTCTCAACAATTATTAATCATTTATAACTTGTCGTCTCAATTATTGATTTAATACTATAACAAATTATACGAGATGATCTTGTGACAATAATTGAATCAATAATATAATAGATATGATGCAAAGAATTATCGTAGTAATAATTGAGCATATTTGAGTGACTTCTCACGTAAGCATCAATAATCAATATCGTAGTGCTACTATACAACTACGCCAGACATCGCATTTTTTTACTACCGGGTAGTTCAATGCTTTAACAGTAAACACCTCTGCCGTTATTTTTATAGAAAGATAATTTTGTCGCTTTTAACTACGACAATACTTCCGTGTAGGGGGTCCATTAATGATTGAGCCAGTCGCATTTAATATTCCCAACAAAAAGAATATTCCCCACCAAACGAATATTTTATAACAACTTGCTTATTTTGCAAAATTTATAAATATTACCCACAACTATAACATTATATCAAATTTATTCCATAATATTCAAAAATAATATTTATAGAAAATTCATCTTTATTTATAAAAATTGGGGTCTTACAACCTCCCCTTTTTATGAAATTTCGCCCTCGAAATTAGGGTACGTACCTGGTATGTCGAAGAGGTAAGGATACCTTGATTTCATTTTGGATTCTAACTCCCAAGTCATTTCCTCAACATCGTGGTTCCTCCACAAAACATTGACTTGAGGTATAACCTTGGAGCGTAGAATATTTTCCTTCTTATCCAAGATTTGATCAGGAACCTCTTCATACGTCAAATCTTCCGCTATTTCGTCCGGTTCTAACTCAATAATGTGGTTCGGGTATTTCATATATTTACGTAACATGGATATGTGAAAAACGTTATGAACACGAGACATACTTACTGGCAGAAAGCGAGTCTATAAGCCAAGCGCAGTTCCTACTCGACGAGGATTAAAATGGACCGATGAATCGAGGATTGAGTTTCCTCTCTTTCCAAATCTTGTAACTCCTTTCCATGGAGCAACTCTTAACAACACATGATCTCCTATATCGAATTCCACGCCCTTTCGATGAAGATCAAGATAACTCTTTTATCGATTTTGTGAGGTTTTTATCGTTATCGGATCGTTTGAATCTTTTCCGTAGTCATACGTATCAACTCCTGCCCCAACAACGTTGCTTCACCCACCTCATCCCAAAGATCTTTGGAGAATGACACTTTCTTCCATACAACGCTTCGAATGGAGCCATGCCAATACTTGCTTGATAAGCGTTGTTGTAGGAAAACTCCACCAATGGTAAGAACTTGTCCCAACTTCCTTGAAATCAAGGACACATAGTCTTAATAGATCTTCAAGAGTTTGAATAGTCCTCTCCACCGTCTCGTCGCCTCGAGGATGATATGCCGAAGCTAAATCGTAAGTCTGTGCCCATAGCTTTTTGCAAACTAACCCAAAATCGTGAAGTGAATCTTAGGTCTCGATCGAAACTATGGATACCGGCATACCATGCGATCTTACAATCTTGTTTATGTACATACGAGCAAGACGTTCAAGTGTATAAGTTCTCGTGATCGGTAAGAAATGAGCAGACTTGGTCAATCTATCAACAATGACCCAAATCGCATCTATGCCTTGAGAAACCTTAGGAAGACCAATGCTTGAAATCCATGGTAATGTGCTCCACTTCCATTCGGAATTTCAAGTGGTTGCAATGGACCTTTTGGTTCTTGATGCTCCGCTTTAACTCGTTGACAAGTTAGACACCTTGAGATAAACAACGCTATCTCTCTCTTCATATATTGCTCCACCAAAATGTATGATTTAATATCATGATACATTTTGGTACTCCTGTGATGGATTGCAAATGGTGTGTTCAGCGCCTCCATCATGATATTATACTTTAAATCGTGGTCGTTAGGAACACAAAGTCCGGAGTTGACTCAAGTATTCCTTCTTCATCGATTCTTACTTCCAAAGATAGCACCTTCTTGCACTTTCTTCCTCATACGCATCGCTCTGTGTCCAGCAGCTTGAGCAAACTTTAACTTTATCGATTAAAGTCGGTTCAACTCGTATACTCGCTATCATCACATGCATCCCCTGAGTCTTTAATTCTATCTCCATCCTTTGCAAGTCACACAAAATGGGCCTTTGCGTTGACAATATCGCACTCGTACTTGCATATGATCTTCTACTCAATGCGTCAGCTACCACGTTCGTTTTTCCAGGATGGTATGATCAAAATCTTTCAACAGTTCAAGCCAACGTCGTTGTCGCATGTTGAGTTCCTTTTGAGTGAAGAAATATTTGAGGCTTTTATGATCCGTAAAGATCTCCACTTTCTCCCATACAAGTAATGCCTCCAAATTTTAAGTGTGAAGACAACAAACGCTAACTCTAGATCATGAGTAGGAAAATTCCTCTCATATTCTTTTGAGTTGTCGCGAGGCATAAAGCTATAACTTTTCCATGTTGCATGAGAACACATCCCAACCCTTTGCCCGAAGCATCATCAGAGATGACAAATCCCTCCGAGCCGGATGGTATTGTCGTAACAAAATAAATAAGTCTCCTCTTGAGTTCTTGAAAACTCTTCTCATATTCTTCGCTCCAACCGAACTTTGTATCTTTCCGAGTCATTTGAGTCATTGATGGAGTAGCGATTCGAGAAAATCCTTCCACGAATCTCCGATAATAACCAAATTTAAACCGAGAAAGCAACGATTTTATCCATCGATTTAGGTTGTTCCCGACTTTGAATAGCTTCAATCTTTCTTTGGGTCAACAGATATTCCATGACTTGATACCACGTGCCCAAGGAATGCTACTTCTTTAAGCAGTAACTCGCATTTCTTCAACTTGGCATAAAGCTTATATTCACGAAGCTTTTGGAGTGTCACCTCAAGTGTTGCTCATGATCTTCACGGCTTTTGGAATAAATAAGGATGTCATCAATAAAGGCGACCACAAAGTGATCCAAATATTCCTTGAATACTCGGTTCATCATATCCATGAAGGCAACAAGAGCATTAGTCAATCCAAAGGACATGACTAGGAATTCATAATGCCCGCATCGAGAGTTCCGAAAAAGTCGTCTTTGGAATGTCGTTGGTTCTAATCTTCAATTGGTGATATCCAAACGAAGATCAATCTTTGAAAAGAATTTGGCTCCTTGCAATCGGGTCAAACAGTCATCAATACGTGGCAATGGATACCTATTTTTGATGGTGACATGATTCAACTCGATAATCAATATAAAATTGCATACTCCCATCTTTCTTCTTCACGAATAGAACAGAGCACCCCAAGGAGAAGTACTAGGACTAATAAAGCCAATGTCTAACAATTCCTGCATTGGGTCTTTAACACCTAAAGTTCAATAGAGCTATTCGATATGGGGCTTTGAAATAGGTTTTGTCACCGGGTTCAAGGTCGATACAAAATTCAATTTCACGCTCGGGGAAGGCGGGAAGTTCTTCTGGGAATACGTCAGAAATTTATTAACAATAGAAATATCGTTCAAAATCGGCGTATTTTTGTTTAAATCTGTGATATGAGCTAAGAAAGCTTCGACATCCATTTTTCAATAAACGAATAGCTTTATGGCTTGAGATGGCCGTGATTGATTTTAATGGTTTGGTCGCTTGAATTCGCATAATAGGTTGGTTAGGAATATGAAAGCTAACAACCTTACGTAAAACAATCAATTTTTGCATGATAAGTAGTTAACCAATCAATCCCTAGAATCACGTCAAATGCAAGTATTTTTAATGAAATAAGATCGACAGTAATGTGAGGGTACCGATTTGAACCAAACAGGACTTATAAGCGAGTGGATGTAATGAAGGTTTCTCCCAACGGAGTTTCCACAGAGATAAGTCAAAGTCTAATTTCTCCGAGTCAAATTTAATCGATGAGAGCAAGTAGGAGAAATAAAAGAATGGGTAGAACCCAGTATCAAATAAAGTATGAACTTCATTAGAGTTTATGATAAGCTTACCCGTGATGACCTCATTCGGGTTCCTTGCTCTCGGGAGGTCACAACAAACGCTCTCCCTTGCACTACCTGGTTTTGACTTTTCTAGACTACCTTTGGTGCATCCATCCTAGGTGAATTTGTCTTGATGAAATGACAAAATTGAGCTAAGTGACCTTCTCTTCTACAATTATAACATGCTTTTGGACGGCATGGCGCAGCTTTGATGGTGATGTGTCCCTCTCCTCGCATTTGAAGCATATGATAGGTGGTCTTTCTCCTTACTTAACAACGGGTCTTTGGTCTTGGCGTCTTTCCATTATTGTTGAATCTCCTTTTCTTGAAATGTCCATTCTTATTGTTTTGCCTACGATTACCACCGAAGTGGTTACCATATCTCGCCCTGTTGATTCCCTCCACGCTTGTTGTCACCGCTCGATGACTACTCTCACATTGGTATTATAATTTTGCTTTGTTGCTCTTTTAGTTGCGTTGACTCGTTATCGCTCCACTAATCGAGCCCTATTTACAACATCTGAATACAAACACGGTTTATGAGAAATAAGATGTGGACGTATCTCCCGCTTCAAACCTCTTAAAAACATTCGCGCATTCTCTCTCTTCATTATCCACCAAGTGGGATTTAAATCGTGATAACTCGCAAATTTTGCCTCGTATTGCGACACGGTCATATTGTTTTGTTCCAACTTGATAAACTCCACCTCCTTCATGTGGCGAATACTTTCGGGAAAGTATTTGTCGTTGAACGACTCTGGAACTTCTCCCAAGATATCTTGAAGACAAAGAGTTGAGTACGCTTTTACCGATTCCCCACGATGTCTGCCTCTCCGCAACATAAAAGCGTGAAGGGAACCTTTTGCTCCTCGGAGCATCCCAAGACATCAAATATCTTGGTAATCTGCTTTATCCATGCTCCGCCGAAGTGGTTTGGCTCTCCTTAAACTCCGGTGGTCCCGGCTCCTTGAATTGTTTAGCGGTGACCGCTTGAGAGTTTTCCGTGTTTCCACCTACGTTTTGGACAGAGTCGTTCTACTTTCTTTGTTGCATGAATTGCGTAAAAGCCTCGAACATTTAATCATTCATCATTTGGTCGGTGTTGTTGTTTGCATGAGGATTGTCGCCTTCGATGCACATTATCTCGATTATTGATATGTGGTGAATCAACGATCGCTTTGTGCTCCATTCTTATTCTCAACATCTCGGATGTCATTTTGAGATACTACCACAAAACAAAAGGTTAATTGACATGTAACATATTATCCCTATATTCTCAATTGACCAATAAAATAGCACATAAACTTAGGTAGGTCATACTAGCGAAGGAATTCCCCGTCTCTCCCCTCCTAGTACTATTCTCACATCTTAGCCAATGATCATATCCCTAAGCCTTGATACCAACTGTGACGCCCCCAAAATTAGGTATACATCACCCATCTTGGGTAGTCAGATACATGGTATGTAATTTAAATACAACTTACTAATATAATGCTTTGTACAATACTTAAAAAGCGTGAGTTTGAATACAAATATTGTCTACTAGAGATCATACAAACTCAAAAGGAGTCCTCATTACAATTATTATCACACTATTTCACAGAATAGTGAGGACTACTAATGCTATCCTCTGGACCATTACTCCGTTCCCCAACTCGTCCCAGCTATATTCTCATTTCCTGAAGAGAACAGTGAAAGAAAGGGTGAGCTCAACTAGCTCAGTAAGAAATATTATGACTAAGATAATGCAGAATAAATTATCATTAGCCTACAACAGTGTTAAACTGATAAAATATAATGAACATCAAGTTTAACTACAGCGGAACCAGCAATCCATTAAAAGAGTCAAGTAGAAAATAAAATCTACTATCTTTTATGATTTAAAAGGTTTTTCATCATTGTTATAATTTGAGACTCAAAACTTTAATAAATATTCCACATCATCGAATCACCCCTGCACTACGGCCAAGGATATTCTTTAGTATCACGACCACAATTATTCATGCACTACGGGCCAAGAATATTTGTGTATTCATTAATGGTCATGATCATGCCAACAACTATCCATCAATGCACTACGGGCCACTGAGGATTTTTACCACATCATTTGTAACATTACGGTCATGATTACACCGAATAGTCTCTTGTCATAATCATACCAAGTCCATCTATGTACTACAGGCCACAGATGACTTTCAACATAATATAAACATGAGGATGATGACAATGATATAAGAATTCAATAAAAGAAGTTCAAGAATTAATTTAACTAGGAACCAATAACATCCAAATCACAACACGATCTTTGCTTTGTAGAGTAAAATTCAAGAATATCTGAGAAGAATATTTCCATGAAAGGATCTTTGGATGAAGCGCAAATATCAAGGATATTCCACTAATTTCATGGAGTATAGAAGTCAAAGTTTTAACCATTTGGGTATAATAAAGAATGGAATAACAAAAGAAATCACCATGCATGCGATACACCGCATGTGCAAAAGTTATTCCAACAGAATAATAAATAACGGAACCGGTCCGGCGTAAAAGCGCATGCATGGGATATTCCAAGAATAATAAAGAATGGAACCAGTGCAGCGTAAAACACATGCAGCAGGATGTTCCAAATGAATAATAATAAAGAGCGGAACCAGTCCGTGTAAAAACACATGACATGGATGTTCCAACAAAATAATAATAAAGGCGGAACTAGAGTCGGTGTAAAAACATGCATGCAGGATGTTCCAATGAATAATAGAAGAATGTCACCAAGTATAGGGTAAACCACGTATCACAAAGTTATTCCAAATGAATAATAAGCGATGGAATAACAGCAGTTCTCTTCATGAATAAGAAAGAATAACACCCCTTACTTTTGGTAGGAGATTGAATCTGCAGTAGGGTAGTAATAATATACTCTTCTTCTTTCTCTCTTATTCTCTCTATACTTTCTCTCTCTATAGCTTGAATGAATTAAGTGAAAAATAATGAAGCACTAGGCCTCTATTTATAGAAGATTTCTAGCTTAAGCACTGCCATGTGAAAAGGCAAGTGGCTTGACGGTTGGTGATGTGAAAAGAAAAGTGTTTGGACTTTTGTAATGTGAAACGACAAGTGGTTCGGCACTTTTGTAATGTGAAACGGCAAGTGGTTTGACGTCTGGTAAAGGTAATTACTATTGACGAAGGTAATTACTATTCACAAAGGTAATTACTATTCACGAAGGTATTTACTATTGATGAAGGTAATTACTATTAACGAAGAGACTCTTAGATGATGACATATGGGCCCCCCATAAAATAATCAAACTTACCACAAACGTCTCATAACAGACTCTTTATATACCTCAAGGATTGAATAAATATTACCACAAATCATTTTATTTTTAATCAACACATATTTAATCTCTCAACAATTATTAATCATTTATAACTTGTCGTCTCAATTATTGATTTAATACTATAACATATTATACGATGATGATCTTTGTGACAATAATTGAATCAATAATATAAGAGATATGATGCGAGAAATTATCAGTAGTAATAATTAAGCATAGGTGAGCGACTTCTCACGTAAGCATCAATAATCAATATCGTGCTACTATACAACTACGTAGACATCGTACTTTTACTACCGGGTAGTTCAACGGTTTTAACGGTAACACCTCTCATGCGTTATTTTTATAGAAAGATAATTTTATCATTTTCTAACTACGACAATACTTCCGTTGTGGGGTCCACCAATGATTGAGCCGTCGTACGAATATTCCCGACAAAAAGAATATTCCCCGACCAAACGAATATTTTATAACAACTTGCTTATTTTGCAAAATTTATAAATATTACCCACAACTATAACATTATATCAAATTTATTCCATAATATTCAAAAATAATATTTATAGAAAATTCATCTTTATTTATAAAAGTTGGGGTCTTACAGCGCGAGTGGCAGAAAGACAGCTTTTGTGACATACTTAATGAAGGGAGAAGCTAATTACTGGTAGGAGACGAACCAATCGAGAACGGGTACAGCCATAGTGACATGGACCAGATTCAAGGAATTATTCTTTGAGAATTACTTTTCAACGAGTATGCAAGCTCGAATGGAAGTCAAGTTTCTAGAGCTAAAGCAGGAGAATATGTTTGTTTTCGAAATGTTTGCTAAATTCAACGAATTAGCAAGATTTGCACCTCATCAGGTGGATACAGAATTACGGAAGGCGAGAAGATTCGAGAATGGACTGAAGCCGGGGATATTCAACAAGGTAGCGGTATTGCAGATCAATACATTTGCGACTTTGATGGAGAAAGAGTTAATTGCTGAAGGAGTGAGCGAAGCTGCGTCTCGATTTCATCAGGATAAGAAGAAGAAGACAAATGATGGTGGAAGCAGTGGTGGTAGTAATCCGAATAAGAGGAAATGGAGTGAGAATACTCAGTCGGGTAATAAAACAGAAGATAATAGGAAAGGAAGGGAGCCATGTGCGAATTGTGGGAAGAACCATGCTGGAGTTTGCCTGAAGAAGAAAGGAGTCTGCTACAACTGCGGACAAGAGGGGCACATGTCGCCCAATTGCCCCAATCCGAAGAAGATACAAGGATGCTTCGCGTGCGGATCGACTGATTATCTGGTTCGAAATTGTCCGAAGAGAAATACGGAAAAGGAAAGTGGCAACAAGGGACCCGGTGGCGGAACCTCGGCAATTCGAGGACCTGCAAAGTCAGGAAGACCAACCGCCCATACATTCAATATGACGGCGCAGGATGTAGTGGCTACTCAGGAGGTGGCAACAGGTAACAATTTCGCTTAAGAATTTAAATTACGCGAATAATATGAGTCAGATACACTGTGAACTATTTTCTATTATAGATTCAAGTCAAATGTTAGAATTTGAAACACAAATTAATATTGTGTTGATAAAAACGAATTGATGATACAACTTTGAAAGATTGTAGAGAACAAGAAAGCGGTGATTCCGAGGACGGAATCCTTTTAAGAAGGGGTGAATGTGATAACCCGAGATTTCGAATATTCAAAATTTTATGAATAAATTATTATTTTTATTTAATATTAATATTGATTATTAATTTTGTGACAAGTTTCTATGATACGAGTCTCAAGAAGGTCAATTTGTGTATTGACTAATAAAATTATAGTAGAGTTGTGCTTAAAAGCTTTAGAAACCCTAACCCTAATTCCTGGATAGGGATTTGATAGAAAATAACATTAAAATAATTATTTTGATAAATATGTGTTTGTACTGTATAGAAATTTTGATCAATGATTGATCGGATAAGTTTTGTAATTAATAAACCATAATAAGGCATTAGAAACCCTAATCTCAAATTTAGAAAATCAATTGTACAGTTAAAAACCCTAATTGTACATCGAGAAACCCTAATTTCATATTCGAGAATCCTAAACCCTAAATTAGGAAACCCTAATCCTAATTAGTAAGTTGAATGTGTTTATTAAACTTAAATATGATTAGAAAACCCTAATTATATTTTAGTTATCTTAATATCTATTTTATAAACCCTAATTGTAATTTAGAATTTTTATTTTTCTAATTAAAACCCTAATTAGGAAAACTCTAATCCTAATTAGCAAGCCTAAGGTGATTATTATGTGTTAATATAATTAGGAAACCCTAATTATACTTTAGAAATATTAATATCCATTTAAAACCCTAATTACATTTTTAAAAATTCTAAATTTTCTATTTTTAAACCCTAATTAGAAAATTCTAGAATTGGAGTTTTTAAAACCTAAGGGTTAGAACCTTAGGGTTAAACCCTAAGGGTTTCTGCATTTGTCAAGATTGCCATTAAAATCAATTTGCAAAAGACCAAAATGCCCTTTTAGTTTATTTTAATATGGTAACTTGTAAAAATATCAAGAGCTTTAGTTGGTGAACAACTAAATTAACTTGGGAGTGTATATGTTAGCCCACTAAGCCGAAATATCTGATCATGCAATGAATCTAGTGATTATATAAGTGTTAAAGAGAGAGAAAATTATATAATTTTTTATTTGCTATCTTGCTCTCACCAACTCTCTCTCTCTCCTAAACCTACGAATTACATAAGTAATTCAGTCCCAATATCAGCCCTAGATCAACCAATAACAGTTAAGGAGAATCAAGATCAAAACTTGGACTAGAAAGGTATAAACCTAAACCCATCCTAGATCTTGTATGCTAAGAAAGATTGTGTGTTTATGTGTTTAGATTCGTGCTAAGGGATGTTTTATGATGATCTATGATGATATACCATAGATCCATAACATCTAAGTGCTTTAAAAATGAAGTTTTCATAAACTGTTCTTGAGCATTTTGTGGTCTGACAAGAAATGTCAGTGGCCACAGATCATTGCTCGTTTAAGATTTTTGTTGTTTTAAGTTTTGGATTTCTAGCCTGATATGTGGTCTTTAATCTGCAAGTGGAATCAGTCTCATTTGATGTCTAGATTAGTAGTTATTCATGGTCAAAGTAAGTTGACCGACGTTGACCATGAACTTTCTGGGTAACCCAGAAAGTGAAAATCAGCGTCTGACAAGATGTTTGAAGGCCACTAGATGTCAGATTATTAAATGTTTGATATTGTTGTTGTAATCCATATGTAGCCTGTAATGTGTACTAGATATTCTGGCCTTTAGATACCTTAAATCATCAACGGCTGGAACGTAACAAGTGGTCAAACTAGGCATGTTGAACATGTTCGATATTTCTGGAAAAACCCAGAAATTTGATGAACAAAATTTCTAACAGTCGTTGACCGGATTACATCTTGCGAATGTGTTATGTTTGGACTGAACTAATATTATGAAGTTGTTCCTTTTCATGTGGGCTAGAAGTATAAATCAAGAACTCACTTGTTTGATGACCAGAACCTAGATATTATCGAACATCAAAGTGGGTACTCGAAACTGCCTAGGTTTCTAGGCAACCCATAAAACCCAAGAACACGTTGTCAGTGATTTTGGAGATTCCGATCTCCTTGCTGAGAAGTGTTATGACAAAATTGATAACTGGATATTGTAGTATTATATACATGCTACAATATTGAAGTCTTAAACAGACCATAACAGATTCGAGAAGATAATTACGGTAGAATCCAACACGACCCCTTGAACATCGACTTTGTCGTTGTTCTTGAGCTAACAACTAAAGCAGACGACGCAGATGTGTCGCTATAGGCTTTAGTGACGGTTTTCATTTATTTTAATTTACGATTTTTCGAAATTATTTAAAAATAGAAATAAATTACAATAATTACTAAAAATGGTTTTAAAAATCATTTTAAATTCGAAAAATAACTTTTAATTATTTGGGACATTTTCATTAATATTTATAATTATTTGGATATTAATGATACTTAATTTATATAATTAGTGTGTTAAATAAATTAGAGAAAATGATTTTAATTATATTAAAATCATTTTAAATAAGAATAATGTATTTAAAAATATTTGAAGTTATAAAATATAATTTTAATATTTTAGAGAATTTTCATTAATAATTTAATATTAATTATATTAGATTTATTTAATTATTAAATTAAATAAATAAGATAAAATGACTTTATTGATTTAAAAATTATTTTAAATAAGAATAAAGTGTTAGAAAATATTTTGAATTATAAAATATAATTTTCAATATTTTTGGAGAATTCTCATTAATAAATTAATATTAATGATATTAGATTTATTTAATTATTATATTAAATAAATGAATTAAAATGATTTTATTGATTTAAAAATTATTTAAAAATGAGAAAATGGTTTTAATATATTTTAAGTTATAACTAATGCCTTTTAATATTTGGATAATAATTTCATTAATAATTAGATATTAATGGTGATGATTTAAAAGTGATTTTTATTATTTTAAAAATCATTTAAGTAGAATATTAATGATTGAAAAATATTTTAAGTTATTAATAATAACTTTAATATTTTGACAAGTATGCTATTAATATTTTTATATTATTAAATATTAATGATAATAAGATTATTTGATAATTAAATCATTTAAAAATAATTTAAGTGTGGTAGCCAATTATTCTGGACTAGACGAACATTTGTTAAAACTTGATAGGTTCGAGAAGAGAATTCAATTATTATTGACAGATCAATGCCAATTATTTAGCTAGATCAAGAAGTAACTAGAATTTGAAATCATAGTATTTCGTTGTTAAATCAAAATCCTGATTCTGAGACTGAGAAGAACAACCTTTTATATAAAGGGAACATTTTAGGTCGTATATTCAACCATTGCGCACTATTAAGTATTATGCATAATATAGGGTACAAGGAGTTGGCCGGCTCTAAGTACTTGTAGGGGGGTATGATTTAATCTTTATGGTTATCTGATACTCCTGTGTATGTATCAAAGTAAATCTTTGATAGATACCCGAGAAGAAAAGTTCTAGATCTAGTGTGATCACTCAGCATAAATCTGGAAAACATTCCACTTTGTTATTGCGTAGAATTGATTCTTGATTATTCAATAAAATATCGTAGAACTTTGAAAGTATTGTACTCTTTCATTATCAGATTATTGCATTGCCTAGAATACGAGAAGACTTGTTATTGATTAACGATTTGTTCAGCTATTTCAAAGTTCCCTGAACTTTGGTTTCATTCTATCAAAATAGATATTCTGTTCTTATTGATTCGTATACATTTATTATATGTCTTAACTTACGGGGCAAACTTGTTGCTCACCCTTGCTATATATAAAACATTTCAGTTAGAATCGAAGAGGCCAGCAGATCGAAGAAGAACAAAGGCAAAGGCAAGATGCTGGAGTAGTATAATGAACAATATTATTATTATGTTGTATTGTATTGTAAACCCTTTTTGTATATCTAAGGGGTATTTATGTAATTTTAAGGTTAGTGGACCTGAGACTTATGTATTAACAACATATGTTAATGACTTATGTATTCCTATTTATATATGAATGGGTAGTTAAATGGTATTATATTATGGATCGTGAACACCAAACTCGGGGGTCAGGTAACTCGGATTTGGGGGTGTCACATTATACCCTCATTTTGTTAATGTATTTCTTCTATACTCCGTGAAACTAGTAGAATATCCTTGAAATTTGCGCTTCATTTAGTATCATTTCACAAGGATATTTTTTGCACATTCTTGTTAAGTTTTAAGCTTTTTATGCCGGAGTACTGTCCATGAGTAATATTCATTTTTATGGTACTATTCACAAAGTACTACTCACAGGGTACTATTCACAAAGTACTATTCATGGGTACTATTCTTAAAGTACTATTCACGATTACTATTCACAAAGTTCTATTCACAGGGTACTATTCTTGAAGTACTATTCACGGGGTACTATTCCCTCAGGTACTATTCACCCGGGGAATTATTCATGACAAAAATTGATTTCTTTGTTATCCAAATCATTTTTGATACAATATTATTCTTGAATTTTACTCCACAAAGCAGTATCATGTTGACAATTTGGGCATTATTGAATTCTTGATAAATTAAATTATAAATCTTTAAAAATTTATCATTTGCTTTATTTTAATTGAATTCTTATATTATTGTCATCATCATCATGCTTATATTGTGATAAAAGTCATATGTGGCTTACGTGCATAGATGTACTATTGATTGGTATGATTATGACCAGGGATTATTCGGTATAATCATGACCGTAATGTTACAAATGATGTGGTAAAAATCCTCATTGGCCTATAGTGCATTGATGGACAGTTGTTGGTATGATTATGACCAGGGATTATTCGGTATAATCATGACCATTGATCATTACATGAATATCCTTGGCCCGTAGTGCAGGGATGATTCGATGATGTGGTTTATTTATTAAGCTGAGTCTTAGCGATAAAATTGATGATAAAATTTTTGAATCATAGAAGATAGTAGATATCATGCTCTACTTGACTCTTCTAATGGATTGCTTGTTCCGCTACAGTTAAACTTGATGTTTATTATATTTTATCAGTTTAACACTGTTGAAGGCTAACGATAATTTATTCTGCATTATCTTAGTCATAATATTTCTTCCTCAGAGGCTTTGTCTGCAACCATTGCAGGGATAGGCGTATTAAGGACATAAGATAGCTTTTTCACTATGAGAACTATTCTCAAATTCCTTAACCTATATCTGTTTAATTGATTGCGGTTAATTTAGCATCTAATATGCTCGCATGATGATAGTAATTTTAGACATTGTAAAATTTCGTAAATGAATTTGTAATTAACAACATTTTAACATACATTCTTTTATTAATTACCAAAATAAATTAGGTCTTGTTTTAAATTGGTATCTCCCACTATTTTCTTCAAACTATATTACCCTCACTTATATAGTTCGGCAAAATCTAATTAAAGATTTGCTAGTGAGAATAAGGATCCCATTTCAAATGTATATAGCCTTGTGGTGACACAACAAACTATATATAAATAAATAGGTAGACAACTTTTGTCAATTACATCAACTATGCAACTCCTTGTATTTTGCCTCTTAGATTATTTTGATCAAGTGGTGGCACATCCGAATCAAAATTATCCAAGTTAAGTCCAACCTAGCACTCCATATATTCAAAAAGAAAAATATCATCCTTGTGGTGACACAACAAAACAATATTGTTCAATTTTCTTTATAAGCATCAAATGTGATAAATTAACATCTTAAATACTTAATACTTGCCTTGTGGTGACACAACAAACTCATATTAAATATTTAATACTCTATTAATTTTATCATGCTGAAAGCTGACGTTCGATATTCCAAATATCTTTGAACGCTTAGGACTTAATATAAAAATTGAGGGTTTGTTATTAATTTGTCTCATCTTGTTTAGCGTGCATTTATACATATATATAAAATACGCGTTATATTAATTAACATGCGAAGCATGTTTGCATAATATATATATATATATATATAAGCATGCACATATAGAATACTATATTCTACCGGATTGATTATGGACTTTTATTCTAGTTTAGTTCACTAGAGCCACCAAGTGAACCAAAAGGTCAAACCCTAGGGGTGCAAGAAATAATATTTAAATATAACTATTACATTTAAACCCGGGCTTCATTACAAACGGGTCTTCAAGCGCTCTTTACTCCTTGATCTCTAACTTTTCAAAATTAATTCTAACTATTCCTATTACAAAACTATTTAAAATAAATAGAAACCTTGATCAGAAGTCAAGGGGAAGTACATAGGAGGGAGATAGAATTTACATTAAGAAAAATTAGAGAAGACGAGGTACGCAGACCCCATTTAATAAAACCCATACATTCATGCATCCAACTAAAATAAAATCCAATCGCATTGGTCAATAGTCCATAGTCAATCCCATTTATTATCATACACATCACCATATGCATCAATAAATAACATTCATCTCATGAATAATAAACATTTAATATATATATTGATATCATTTAATGGGCAAATTTATTTAGTATAAAATCTAATTTTGAATTAAAATAAACTTCTTTATTTTTAATCCAAATTTAAATTAAAATAAAACTATTTTATCTTAATTTATCCTATTTTGAATAAAATAAACTATTTTATTTTAATCAAAATCTTAATCAAAATAAACTCCTTTATTTTAATTAATTATGGAATCCAATTCCATGTAAAAAAAAATTAATTAAAATAAACTCTTTTATTTTAATTAATTATGGAATCCAATTCCATGTAAAAAAATTTAATTAAAATAAACTCTTTTATTTTAATTAATTATGGAATCCAATTCCATGTAAAAAAAATCTCTAATTAAAATAAACTCTTTTACTTTAATTAATTATGGAATTCAATTCCATGTAAAAAAAATATCTCTAATTAAAATAAACTCTTTTATTTTAATTAATTATGGAATCCAATTCCATGTAAAAAAAATATTAAAGGAAAACACGGATATTCTTTCCTATTCACAAATAAACTCCTTTATTTTGAATAATATGAAATCTTATTTCATATTTAAATAAACTCCTTTATTTAAGGAAATTAGGATTCTCTTTCCTATTCACAAATAAACTCTTTTATTTTTAATAATATGAAATCTATTTCATATCTAAATAAACTCCTTTATTTAAGGAAAAATAAAAATCCAATTTCAACTCCAATTAGTTATCATGGAATCCAATTCCAACTCTAATTAGTTAGCATGAAATTCTAATTTTAAAATTAAAATAAACTTTATATTTTAATATTAAAATAAACCTTTTATTTTAAAATTAAAATAAACTTTTATTTTAATTATAAAATAATTAATATATATATATATATTATATTAAGTATAATATATATATATATATATATATATATATAATATAGTATATATATATATAATATATAAAACCGAATAAAGACATGAAAATCCTTACGTGGCCTTCTTTTTTTTTTTTATGATCATACCTCGATTTAAAATGCAACCTTTGGTTTTTTTTTTTTTTTTAAGAAGTTTAACCCTTGAAATCAAATGCGGCTCTTGTTAATTTTTTTGGAAACCATGAAACCGTGCACATGCTGCCACATCAAAAAAACGGCAGCCATTTCTTTTTTCTTTTTTTTTTTTTTCATTAAAACCTGTTAGCAGGTGACCTTGGGCACGGAAAAAAAATAGTTCACGTTTTTTTTTTTTTTTCTTATTATTATTATAAATTTTATACCATAAAATTATGCCCAATTAAATTGTTCTAAACACATATCAATATACATATCAAATTAAAACAATTAATAATTCGCATAAAGGTTTGGCTCTGATGCCACTGTTAGGTTTGTAATATTCATAACACAATCTAATTGCATAAAAAGTGCGGAAGCGTGTAAAAATCAGAGTTTAAAAAAATTTACAAACCATATACCCGGATCACCCTTTTTACACAATTATTAATTAAACGAAAAGATAAAGAATAAATCATACCCTTGAAGATCGAGCTTCCTCAGTACAAGTTCACCTCCAAATCCCTTTCGCGTTCAATCTTGAATCCATCGGGTTTGGTTCCTTCCTTTGATCAACGTTAGCCACCCAAATGTTTGGCCTCAGAGGTGATCCACCAAGGAAGAAGAAAATTCAAGAAGATGGGTATTTGGCTAACCCTAGTTTTCTATCTCTATAGAAAAGGCATACTCCCAACAACTTGGAATTATTACGTACTTTGTTAAAGTCAACAACCCATACCACCCATAATAAGACTCCTCTTATTTATAGATGTGGGCAACCCACCTTAACAATTAAGAAATTGGGTTTTAATTAATTAATTTTTTTAATTAATTAAGCTCCCTAATCTTATTAGGGATAATTAATTAAACTCCTTTAACTAATTTTCCTTCCTAATCCAATTAGGAATAAATGAGAGTACTTATATTAAATTAATTCCTAAACTCTTTTAGAAATTAAAATAATAATAATTGTAATAATATTAATAAGACTCCTCTTATTAATTTATATTTAATATTTCTAAAATATTAAATAATAAATATTAAGCTATTTAATTTATTCTATCACCATAGATTAAATTAAATATACATAATATATATTATTACGATTATGCCATTTACTTCTCAAATAATTATTCTTCCTTTTATGGTGTGACCCTTTAGGTTCTCCATATTAAACCGGTTGTGAATAAATCAATTAGAACAATTCTAATCTTATTTAAATAAATAAATTAAATAATTAATTTATTTAAATAAATAATATTTATTCTACAATAGGGATAAGCCTCCTAGCGATCAACGACTTTCCAGATAATATAGATTTCAACATTAATCATAAAAGAACCTTTGAGTAAATAGTTCTGATAATTCAATCCTTCCACCATACAATGTCCCAATTAAATATAAGACATGGAATTTCTTGTCAAGTCTTATTTTATTTAATTATATGTATTTCGATCCTTAAATGCACAACTCAAATAATGCAAATTAGAAACTCCTTTCTAATTTCATTTACGCCGCCAAGGACTCTTTGGGTTGTCATTTATCGAATCACATAGGACATTTCTCTTCTTTTTATTAGAAGTGGTAGATTCTTTATTGATCATACATTATCTCCATGTACAACTTATTATACCCAAGCATACCCTTTGATATACCCTAAGGGTCTTAAGGAATAAGTCAAAGTATAACTCATCATACACAAGATACTATGATGATCTCAAGTCCAAGGATCACTTGTCTTACTATCACTATAGGAATTCCTATTGACAGCAAATAAAACTCCATTAGGTATTCCTTAGCGAGCCACGTTCAAATTGAACTTATTCTCTAATAAGCACCTACATACTTGCTTTTAGTGTCTCCACACAAATGATCATGAGATCAATCATCCTCATCCAATGAGCAACAACGTATGTACCAATCTATCCGGATTCACTAATCCCCAATTTAGTAATCCAATGATTGGGAACTATTTTAGTTTTAAGCTTTCTAAGAATTTAGATCTCATTAGAATGATCATCATCATTATTCTAAAAGCATTGCTTAAAACTATGGGTTTATCACATATTATAAAACAAAGATCATGTAGATAATTAAAAGCCTTTAATAAATTAATCCTTTTTATTAATAAATGAATAAGATTGTTACAAAGTATATGCTTTATCATCAAACATGATTGGCTTGTGTGAATACTACTTTCAATCTCCCACTTGCACTAAAGCCAATCGCCATTGTATCTTATACTCTTCTTCTCTAAGTGACGATTATCCTGCTGTTGGATAAGCTTTAGTTAATGGATATGTAATGTTGTTCATGAGAGTCCACTATCTCTATAGTGATTTCCCATCTTTTAATGATTCTAATAATCAAATGAAAGTGCCACAACACATGTTTAGATCCAAGATGAGACTTAGGAACTATTCTAGTTACGTAATGAACATTTAATCCAAACAATCAACTTGCAGACTTCATTTATAGCTATATACTTTGTCTTTTATCACTAAACCAAAGAACTCTTTCTTTGTTTGGAACCTTTCAATTCAACGCACCCTTTGTTCAAGATAACGCTTTACCTTAAAGTGGATTTTTTCGTCATCTTTAGTGTCATCGAAAACTTGAGTCCATTAAATCCTCTAGTTTTAATTTAGACCCACCATAAATATGATCATATCCTTAGTGCTTGGGTTAAGCACTTTAAGATGTTTTTCAACGACTCACGTTGAACTTCTCCGAATATGGTGATCAACATCGGGTCTCGTACATTTCATTGCATACATGATTGTCACTCATGCGACCTCTCTTTTCAGGAGACTGTGGGGACTATTAAGAGAGATACACTCCATAGCTCATCGACATGAGACATCTCTTGGAGTTTCCCATGCTAAACGACTTTAGCATCAAATGAATATACGTTCCTTAGGTTATGTCGAGCATCCTCTTAAATCTATCTATATAGATTTGCATCCCCAATTAAGATACTCTTCCCAAATCATTCGTGGAGGAATTTTTAGACAACTTTATCTTTACTGATTGTAGCATTGGTATGTAATTCCTCATCCGTAGTATATCAACATATAATACTAGAAATTTCACGGCGCTCCCACTGTCCCTTTTGTACACACTAGAACTCTTACCTCATCGTGATGTAACTCGGATCATCATCTTCATGATCGTACCTCATCATCATCATCCATGATGAACCCATACCTCTAGGTATCTTGACTATTCGGATTTCACGATTGATTGGTTGTGGTACAATAGGTCTATCTACAGGTTCCTCTTATTTGACTTATAGTGTTTTGTGGTTCTTGAACTCTTCAAGATCTATTATCCTCCCACTAGCCCCTTTTAATGATAAACACCTTTATCTTAGAAGGCAACGTGTTTCGCAACAAACACCTTTTGCTAAGTAGGATTATAGAACACATGCCCTAAACTTTCTTTAGGATGTCCCACAAATCTGTACTTGTCAAATTTTGTCCCAAGCTTATCCTTTGAAACCTTTTCACATAAGTTGGACAACCCCTTATCTTAACATACTTAAGATTAGGAATCCTCCCTGTCCATAACTTTTATGGAGTCTTGAAATGGATTTAGAGATTACCTTTTCGTAGATATGCAGCCATTTCTAGGACATGATCCTAGAAGGATACTGGAATGTCGGTAAAATCATTTTGGACCGTACCATGTTCAACAAGGTATGATTTTTCCTTTCAGATACATCTATTAATTATTGCGTATCAGGAGGCGTCTATTATGAGAAAACCATTTGAGATGATCTAGAAACTTATTGCACAAGTATTCCTTCCTTGATCCGATCAAAGAATCCTAATACTTTGCCAATTTGTTTCACTTCTGAATTCTTTGAACCTTTCAAATAATTCACACTTCAGATTTCAACAAATACATACATTCAACTCTTTGAATGATCGATCATCATTTTTATACTAATTTGTTTAATATGCAAAATTATTTTCATGTAAGTCAAGTATACAAAATTTATTAAGTAATATTAGGTTCTATACAAAACATTATTATTATAAATAGAACAACAATTGTTCTTTATTATAATACCAAAGATTTCATTGTCCAACAATAAAATGGAAATAATATTTTTAACAAGGCTGGAATACAATAACAACTTATTGACTTAATAGATTTGCCGTGAGGCATTTCTAAACTATAAGTTTCTATGGCTAACTAATGCGCAACCTTTGCTTCATTTTCCACACATAGGATTACTTATATTTGTTTAGCTTTCTACTTCTGCTTGGTTCCTTCATAAATCTACATTTATGATAACCAAAGTCGGTATCCAATACCCAAGTAGAACCTTGACTTAAAGAAAAATTTATTTCAATCATGAACAAATTTGTATTTGTAACCGAAACTTCACTAAGCTTCTTTGGTTAACCTTTGCAAGATGTTTCTCGCAGTTTCTTCCCAGTGTCCAGGCTTATAGCAGTGGAAGCAAACTCCTTTGCTATCCGTATTAGTTTTGTTCTTATTATCCTTTGTTTTTTTTTTTTTTGCCTTTCTATATACCTTCTTTGAATCATTCTTCTTTTCAGAAGATCCTTTGGCCCCTACCAGTAAGACATGGTCTTTCTTGGTTGGAAAGTGACTCTCAACATTTTTTAATATGTTAAGCAAATCAGCGAGGCTGATATCTAGCTTATTCATATGAAAAATTCACAACAATTGTGAAAGGAGTCCGGGAGTGGGTGCAAGATTAAATCTTGGCTCAACTCTCCATCCATGACAAAACTAGTTGTCCTAATTGATCAATCAAATTGATTATGTTAGGGACTTTTATCTGTACTGTAGTGTCATCGGTCATTCTAGATCGGAAGAGCTCCTTAGATATCTGATATCTATCAGTCCTACTTTCCTTACCATCAACTACTTGATGTATGGGAATATAGTAGGAGCATCCATAGTTTCATCTTGTGGCTGAAGCTCGTTACTCATGGATGCGAGCATGATGCATCGAGCCAATGTGCATCATCTTGCCACTTTCTAAAAGTAGCAATGTCTTCCTCGGAGGCTTTATGCGCAACCATTGCGAGGATAGGCGTATTAAGGACATAAGATAGCTTTTTCACTATGAGAACTATTCTCAAATTCCTTAACCTATCCATTTAATTTGGTGCAAGTTAATTTAGCATCTAATATGCTTCGCGATGATAGTAATTTTAGACATTGTAAAATTTCAGTAAATGAATTTGTAATTAACAACATTTTAACATACATTCTTTTATTAATTACCAAAATAAATTAGGTCTTGTTTTAAATTGGTATCTCCCACTATTTTCTTCAAACTATATTACCTCACTTATATAGTTGGCAAAATCTAATTAAAGATTTGCTAGTGAGAATAAGGATCCCATTTCAAATGTATATAGCCTTGTGGTGACACAACAAACTATATATAAATAAATAGGTAGACAACTTTTGTCAATTACATCAACTATGCAACTCCTTGTATTTTGCCTCTTAGATTATTTTGATCAAGTGGTGGCACATCCAATCAAAATTATCCAAGTTAAGTCCAACCTAGCACTCCATATATTCAAAAAGAAAAATATCATCCTTGTGGTGACACAACAAAACAATATTGTTCAATTTTCTTTATAAGCATCAAATGTGATAAATTAACATCTTAAATACTTAATACTTGCCTTGTGATGACACAACAAACTCATATTAAATATTTAATACTCTATTAATTTTATCATGCTAGAAGGCGACGTTCGATATTCCAAATATCTTTGAACGCTTAGGACTTAATATAAAAATTGAGGGGTTTGTTATTAATTTGTCTCATCTTGTTTTAGCGCATGCATTATATATATATATAAAATACGCGTCATATTAATTAACATGCGAAGCATGTTTGCATAATATATAATATATATATATAAGCATGCACATATAGAATACTATATTCTACCCGGATTGATTATGGACTTTTATTCTAGTTTGGTTCACTAGAGCCACCAAGTGAACCAAAAGGTCAAACCCTAGGGGTGCAAGAAATAATATTTAAATATAACTATTACATTTAAACCCGGGCTTCATTACAAACGGGTCTTCAAGCGCTCTTTACTCCTTGATCTCTAACTTTTCAAAATTAATTCTAACTATTCCTATTACAAAACTATTTAAAATAAATAGAAACCTTGATCGTGATCGAGGGAAGTACATAGGAGGGATATAGAATTTACATTAAGAAAAATTAGAGAAGGCGAAGGTATCTGTGAGATCCCATTTAATAAAACCCATACATTCATGCATCCAACTAAAATAAAATCCAATCGCATTGGTCAATAGTCCATAGTCAATCCCATTTATTATCATACACATCACCATATGCATCAATAAATAACATTCATCTCATGAATAATAAATATTTAATATATATATTGATATCATTTAATGGGCAAATTTATTTAGTATAAAATCTAATTTTGAATTAAAATAAACTTCTTTATTTTTAATCCAAATTTAAATTAAAATAAAACTATTTTATCTTAATTTATCCTATTTTGAATAAAATAAACTATTTTATTTTAATCAAAATCTTAATCAAAATAAACTCCTTTATTTTAATTAATTATGGAATCCAATTCCATGTAAAAAAAAATTAATTAAAATAAACTCTTTTATTTTAATTAATTATGGAATCCAATTCCATGTAAAAATTTTTAATTAAAATAAACTCTTTTATTTTAATTAATTATGGAATCCAATTCCATGTAAAAAAAATCTCTAATTAAAATAAACTCTTTTATTTTAATTAATTATGGAATTCAATTCCATGTAAAAAAATATCTCTAATTAAAATAAACTCTTTTATTTTAATTAATTATGGAATCCAATTCCATGTAAAAAAAAATATTAAAGGAAAAACACGGATATTCTTTTCTATTCACAAATAAACTCCTTTATTTTGAATAATATGAAATCTTATTTCATATTTAAATAAACTCCTTTATTTAAGGAAATTAGGATTCTCTTTCCTATTCACAAATAAACTCTTTTATTTTTAATAATATGAAATCTTATTTCATATCTAAATAAACTCCTTTATTTAAGGAAAAATAAAATCCAATTTCAACTCCAATTAGTTATCATGGAATCCAATTCCAACTCTAATTAGTTAGCATGAAATTCTAATTTTAAAATTAAAATAAACTTTATATTTTAATATTAAAATAAACCTTTTATTTTAAAATTAAAATAAACTTTTATTTTAATTATAAAATAATTAATATATATATATATATATATTATATTAACCGTATAATATATATATATATATATATATAATATCCGTATATATATATAATATATAAAAACCGAATAGCACATGAAAATCCTTACGTGGCCTTCATTTTTTTTTGTTTTATGATCATGCCTCGATTTCCGTGCAACCTTTGGTTTTTTTTTTTTTTAAGAAGCTGCAACCCCTTGAAATCCGTGCGGCTCTTGTTAATTTTTTTGGAAACCATGAAACCGTGCACATGCTGCCACATCAAAAAAACGGCAGCCATTTCTTTTTTTTTTTTTTTTTTTTTCATTAAAACTCATTAGAAAGTGACCTTGAGTACAAATAAAAAAAAATAGTTCACGTTTTTTTTTTTTTTTTTTCTTATTATTATTATAAATTTTATACCATAAAATTATGCCCAATTAAATTGTTCTAAACACATATCAATATACATATCAAATTAAAACAATTAATAATTCGCATAAAGGTTTGGCTCTGATGCCACTGTTAGGTTTGTAATATTCATAACACAATCTAATTGCATAAAAAGTGCGGAAGCGTGTAAAAATCAGAGTTTAAAAAAATTTACAAACCATATACCCGGATCACCCTTTATGCACAATTATTAATTAAACGAAAAGATAAAGAATAAATCATACCCTTGAAGATCGAGCTTCCTCAGGTACAAGTTCACCTCCAAATCCTTTCGCGTTCAATCTTGAATCCACGGGTTTGGTTCCTTCCTTTGATCAACGTTAGCCACCCAAATGTTTGGCCTCTAGAGGTGATCCACCAAGGAAGAAGAAAATTCAAGAAGATGGGTATTTGGCTAACCCTAGTTTTCTATCTCTATAGAAAAGGCATACTCCCAACAACTTGGAATTATTACGTACTTTGTTAAAGTCAACAACCCATACCACCCATAATAAGACTCCTCTTATTTATAGATGTGGGCAACCCACCTTAACAATTAAGAAATTGGGTTTTAATTAATTAATTCTTTTAATTAATTAAGCTCCCTAATCTTATTAGGGATAATTAATTAAACTCCTTTAACTAATTTTCCTTCCTAATCCAATTAGGAATAAATGAGAGTACTTATATTAAATTAATTCCTAAACTCTTTTAGAAATTAAAATAATAATAATTGTAATAATATTAATAAGACTCCTCTTATTAATTTATATTTAATATTTCTAAAATATTAAATAATAAATATTAAGCTATTTAATTTATTCTATCACCATAGATTAAATTAAATATACATAACATATATTATTACGATTATGCCATTTACTTCTCAAATAATTATTCTTCCTTTTATGGTGTGACCCTTTAGGTTCTCCATATTAAACCGGTTGTGAATAAATCAATTAGAACAATTCTAATCTTATTTAAATAAATAAATTAAATAATTAATTTATTTAAATAAATAATATTTATTCTACAATAGGGATAAGCCTCCCTAGCGATCAACGACTTTCCGGATAATATAGATTTCAACATTAATCATAAAAGAACCTTTGAGTAAATAGTTACCGCATAATTCAATCCTTCCACCATACAATGTCCCAATTAAATATAAGATATGGAATTCTTGTCAAGTCTTATTTTATTTAATTATATGTATTTCGATCCTTAAATGCACAACTCAAATAATGCAAATTAGAAACTCCTTTCTAATTTCATTCTCATTGCCGAGGACTACTTGGGTTGTCATTTATCGAATCACATAGGACATTTCTCTTCTTTTATTAGAAGTGGTAGATTCTTTATTGATCATACATTATCTCCATGTACAACTTATTATACCCAAGCATACCCTTTGATATACCCTAAGGGTCTTAAGGAATAAGTCAAAGTATAACTCATCATACACAAGATACTATGATGATCTCAAGTCCAAGGATCACTTGTACTACTATCACTCTGAGAATTCCTATTATTGACAGCAAATAAAACTCCATTAGGTATTCCTTAGCGAGCCACGTTCAGTGAACTTATTCTCTAATAAGCACCTACATACTTGCTTTAGTGTCTCCACACAAATGATCATGAGATCAATCATCCTCATCCAATAAGCAAGCAACGTATGTACCAATCTATCCGGATTCACTAATCCCCAATTTAGTAATCCAATGATTGGGAACTATTTTAGTTTTAAGCTTTCTAAGAATTTAGATCTCATTAGAATGATCATCATCATTATTCTAAAAGCATTGCTTAAAACTATGGGTTTATCACATATTATAAAACAGCATCATGTAGATAATTAAAAGCCTTTAATAAATTAATCCTTTTTATTAATAAATGAATAAGATTGTTACAAAGTATATGCTTTATCATCAAACATGATTGGCTTGTGTGCATACTACTTTCAAAAAATGCCTACTCCAACTCAATGAGTTGGCTGAATTCAGATTATAGGCGTATGAAAACTCGAAGCTGTATAAGGAAAAGGTGAAGAAATGGCATGATCACAAGATTATAGAGAGAGTATTTGAGCCGGTATAAAGAGTTTTGTTGTTCAATTCAAGACTTAAACTTTTTCTTGGGAAGCTCAAATCAAGGTGGTCAGGGCCATTTACAGTGAAGACAGTTTTTCCACATGGTGCAGTAGAGGTGTTCGATAAATTCCCAGATAAGCCGTTCAAAGTGAATGGACAGCGGCTAAAGCATTATTTTGGTGGCGAGGTTGACAAGCAGAAAGTAACCTCCATTATTTCTTCAACATGATAGAGTCAGAGATAGTCAAGCTAATTGAGTATAACTTAGCGCTTAATGGGAGGCACCCCATTATTTCTATCATTCTCTCTTGTTTAATTCTGTTTTGATTATATTTAGTTTTCATGTTCCTGTTAGTCTTTATAGCATAACTAGTGTGAAATTAGTATTAAGTGAGCTGAATGAATGTATGATGAGACGTAGGAGTAGCAGAGAAAGTATTGTTTTAGGATAGTCATGTATGCATAGTCATTAGTTCATGTTTTGATTTTGGAGGCTTGATATCTCATACTGATATTTGTTGTTTGTGCAGGTGTAATGGAGATGATTCGTCTCTATTTTGGTATGTTTGAAATGCAGATTGGTATGGCAGGATGTAGGTAGTATTGCCATGAAAGTACTTGATGTAAAATAGCAAGCGCGTCATATATATTTTGCAGAATAATCATACGCCAAATACAGACTTCCGATTCAAAACACGCGCTACCGCTAGAGGACCGGATTTTGAAAAAAAAATTAAAGTTTTTAAAGACGTGACTTTACCCATTTCTCATATAAGTTCAAACGTGCGTATCTTCTTTCTCTCCACAGAACGCACGACTCTTCTATTCCAGCCGTTCCATTTCAAAAATATTGTAACTCCTCACTCCACTACGCGTATCTCGCATCTGTTTCCTACCCACGTTCAAATTCTTCAACTGATAAAGCTAGGGTTCTTCGGTGCATGGAAATACAACAAGTTTGGGGGTGTTCAGTGGTTATCAGAAAATACTACCTTTGTTCCAACAATACAGTTCTTCTCCTTCTTCATTGGTAACAATGGGACCAAAGCGTGCGTTTCGCTCAAGACTCGAGTCATCCTCTCGGCAAGAGGCAAAGTGGTGACAATGTCAGCTTGGATGCACAGATATAGTATTACCGCGTTGTAGCAAAATCATTTGTTCGAGAAAGAGGGTTCAAGCCAAATGCACAAGATGGGCAATTGGTGCAGATGATCAAGGAAAAATGTTGGCATGGAGTTTGCTCTACGCCAATAGCTGCACCTATGGCTGTTGTGAGGGAATTTTATGCGAATGCAAGGGAGACAATGAGTGGCTTTTCTTTCGTCCGAGGGATTCAAGTGGACTGTCGACCAAAGGCAATTCATGGCGTATTCAATTTACCCGACCTTCCAACTAGACGTACAAATTGGGTTGAGGCGGAGCGAATGGAGATAGACCTTAATGAAGTCATCGTTGATTTATGTATTTCAGGGACACAATGGACTTGCACGCTCGGTACTAATCAGCCTAAGACCTTCCCGACTTCAGCTCTCAACCGTTATGCCAAGGCTTGGAATCTCTTTGTGTGTGCAAAACTTATGTCATCGTCCCATCAACATGAAATTACAACTGAGCGAGTAATCATTCTTTGGGGGATTATTGTAGGAAAATATATCAACGTTGGTCACCTTCTTAATCAGAACATGCTACGATATATGCAGTGAAGTACTACGGAAAGTATACCACATGCCTCGATCGTGGCTCATTTGTGTGATAGAGCAAGAGTTAGGTGGATAGATGAACAGTTGCAATTCCCAAGTCAGGATATCACTCACGCCACGATAACAAAATTCGAAGATTGGGCAGGAGGTACCCCGCACCCAAGGGGTAAGGGTTTCATCCTTCGTCTCACGTCATCTGCACCATCACCACAGCCTTCTAGGAAAAATGAAGCAGGTATGTCAACTCAAACCATTGCTACTACTGACGATCGACATCTCCGAAGGTTGGAGAGGAAAGTCGACGCTATGTATGATAATTTTGCAGCGTTTGCTACAGGTTTGACGAGGTCGCTATCTAAGGCATTTGCGTAGCAGGGTACCATGCTTGAATGGCCATAATTTGGGACAACCGTGCCATTTCCACCGCTGAATTCACCACCCGAAGAGGGTGGTGCAGTTGATTAGTAGGGGAGTTCTTCTAACCCTATACCTTCATTCATTGGGACAATGAATATATTAAGTTTGGGGGTATTGGGTAGTAGGGTAGTTGCATGTAGTTAATTTGCATATGTTTGCATGTTTAATTTATTTTTTGCATGTTTATGTGTTAGTTAATAATTGCAGAAATTTTTTCTGTTTTTAGTAGTTATTATTTATTTTAGTATGTGTTTAGTTGCATGTCCCGAATTTCTAGCTTTATGGAGTTTAAGTCTAGCCAATGATGAAATTGAATTTTGGAGGATTGTTGAATTTACTGGATAACATGAGCTTAGCTATAATGTTTTACATGATGTAATCCATGGATGTTGTTTAGATACTTTCGGTTCACACATACGTGTTCACAAATGCTTGTTTGTATAAGAGTAATGTGTTTTTATTGCTTTAGTAGGAAATGTGGTTTTTTAAAAATAGACTTATGTGGAAAGTGGACTTAGGCTATGAAAACATTGATAATCAAACTTTGGGAACACATGGGTATGCTTATTGTATATAAATAAATAAATAAATAAAAAGAAGAGAAAAATCTATCTTGAAACCTTCTTGAGCAGAATTATTGAATCTTTGGAAGGGGCGAGATGGAGCGTAAAATGCAACATATTATCTCTAAACTCTGACCAACCAATTTAAATACAAAATAAATTTAAGTAGGTCATACTAGCGAAGGAATTCCCCGTCTCTCCCCTCCTAGTTCTAGTCTCACATCTTAGTCAAGGATCATATCCCTAAGCTTTGATGCTAACTGTGACGCCCCCAAAATTAGGTATACATCACCCATCTTGAGTCGCCAGATACATGGTACAGAAATCAAATACAACTTAATAATACTCGCATGTATGTACAATACGACAAAACATAAACTATGAGTTTGAATACAAATATTGCCTACTAGAGAGTATACAAACTCAAAAGGAGTCCTCATTACAATTATTATCACACTATTTCACAAAATAGTGAGGACTACTAATGCACCATCTAGGACCATCACTCCGTTCCCCAGGCGTTCCAATTTATATTCTCATTTCAAGAGAAAACGGTGAAAGAAAGGGTGAGCTCAACTAGCCCAGTAAGAAATATTATGACTAAGATAATGCAGAATAAATTATCATTAGCCTTAAATAGTGTTAAACTGATACAATATAACAAACATCAAGTTTAACTGCAGCAGAATAAGCAATCCATTAAAAGAGTCAAGTAGAGAATAAAATCTACTATCTTTTATGATTTAAAAGGTTTTTCATCACGTTTATCGCTGGGACTCAGCTTAATAAATAATCCACATCATCTAATCACCCCTGCACTACGGCCAAGGATATTTTTAAGTATCACGACCACAATTATCCATGCACTACGGGCCAAGAATATTTGTGTATTCATTAATGGTCATGATCATGCCAACAACTGTCCATCAATGCACTACGGGCCAATGAGGACTTTTACCACATCATTTGTAACATTATTATGGTCATGATTACACCGAATAATCCACGGTCATAATCATACCAAGTCCATCTACATACTACAGAGCCCGAGATGACTTTCAAAAAAAAATATAAATATGAAGATGATGACAATGATATAAGAATTCAATAAAACAAGTTCAAGAATTAATTTGTCCAAGAACCAATAACGTCCAAATTGTCAACATGATACTGCTTTGTAGAGTAAAATTCAAGAATGCTCAGAAGAATATTTCCATGAAAGGATACTGGATGAAGCGCAATTATCAAGGATATTTCACTAATTTCATGGAGCATAGAAGTCAAAACTTTAACCAACTGAGTATAATAAAGAATAGAATAACAAAAGAAATCACCATGCATGCAAAGATTGCATGCGTACAAAGTTATTCCAATAGAATACTAAATAACGGAACGAGTCGAGCAAAATTGCAATTCGATGAGGATGTTCACGAAAGTAGTATGCACACAAGCCAATCATGTTTGATGATAAAGCATATACTTTGTAACAATCTTATTCATTTATTAATAAAAAGTATTAATTTATTAAAGGCTTTTAATTATCTACATGATGCTGTTTTATAATATGTTATAAACCCATAGTTTTAAGCAATGCTTTTAGAATAATGATGATGATCATTCTAATGAGATCTAAATTCTTAGAAAGCTTAAAACTAAAATAGTTCCCAATCATTGGATTACTAAATTGGGGATTAGTGAATCCGGATAGATTGGTACATACGTTGCTTTGCTCATTGGATGAGGATGATTGATCTCATGATCATTTATGTGGAGACACTAAAGCAAGTATGTAGGTGCTTATTAGAGAATAAGTTCAACGTGCATTGGCTCGCTAAGGAATACCTAATGGAGTTTTACATTTTTGTCAATAGGAATTCCTGTAGTGATAGTAGTACAAGTGATCCTTGGACTTGAGATCATCATAGTATCTTGTGTATGATGAGTTATACTTTGACTTATTCCTTAAGACCCTTAGGGTATATCAAAGGGTATGCTTGGGTATAATAAGTTGTACATGGAGATAATGTATGATCAATAAAGAATCTACCACTTCTATTAAAAGAAGAGAAATGTCCTATGTGATTCGATAAATGACAACCCAAAGAGTCCTTGGTTAAGGCGAGAATGAAATTAGAAAGGAGTTTCTAATTTGCATTATTTGGAGTTGTGCATTTAAGAGTCGAAATACATATAATTAAATAAAATAAGACTTGACAGTAATTCCATGTCTTATATTTAATTGGGACATTGTATGATGGAAGGATTGAATTGTACGGTAACTATTTACTCAAAGGTTCTTTTATGATTAATGTTGAAATCTATATTATCTGGAAAGTCGTTGATCGCTAGGAGGCTTATCCTATTGTAGAATAAATATTATTTATTTAAATAAATTAATTGATTAATTTATTTATTTAAATAAGATTAGAATTGTTCTAATTGATTTATTCACAATAGGTTTAATACGGAGAACCTAAAGGGTCACACCATAAAAGGAAGAATAATTATTTAAGAAGTTAATGGCATAATCGTAATAATATGTTATGTATATTTAATTTAATCTATGGTGATAGAATAAATTAAATAGCTTAATATTATTATTTAATATTTTAGAAATATTAAATATAAATTAATAAGAGAGTCTTATTAATATTATTACAATTATTATTATTATTTTAATTTCTAAAAGAGTTTAGGAATTAATTTAATATAAGTACTCTCATTTATTCCTAATTGGATTAGGAAGAAAAATTAGTTAAAGGAGTTTAATTAATTATCCCTAATAAGATTAGGGAGCCCCTTTAATTAAAAGGGTTTAATTAAATAATACCTTATTTTAATAAGGTTACTTGATATCTTTATAAGAGGAGTCTTATATCAGATATCAATACTACGTTATAATTCCAATGGTTGGAGAGTACGCTCCTTTTCTATAGAGATAGAAAAACTAGGGTTTAGCCAACCACCCATCTTCTTGAATTCTTCTTCTTCCTTGGTGGATCACCTCTAGAGGCCAAATACTTGGGTGGCTAACGTTGATCAAAGGAAGGAACCAAACCCGGTGGATTCAAGTTGAATGCGAAAAGGATTGGAGGTGAACTTGTACCTGAGGAAGCTCGGATCTTCAAGGGTATGATACTTGTTCTTGCTTTTTCGTTTAATTAATAATTGTGCATAAAGGGTGATCCGGGTATATGGTTTGTAAAAATTTTAAACTCTGATTTTTACACGTTTCCGCACTTTTTATGCAATTTGATTGCGTTCTTGAATATTACAAACCTAATAGTGGCATCAGAGCCAAACCTTTATGCAAATTATTAATTGTTTAATTTGATATGTATATTGATATGTGTTTAGAATAATTTAATTGGGCATAATTTTATTATATAAAATTTAATTTGAAAAAAAAGAAAAAAAAATCGTGAATTTTTTTTTTCTCTTGTTGCTGATTCGCGTGATAATCACATGCTGATTCGCGTGACTTAAATCACCTGGTTCACGTGATGTATGCATCTTCAGGAATCAGGATTACATGAATAACTTTCATGTTGTTTTTCGTTTTTTTTTTATCCTGTATCACATATGGTTATTCATATGATCAGGATGGCTAATATATTTTATATGATATATTATATTATATGGCGGTTGTATAAAACAAGCCGCACATATATATATAATTTTGTTATTATATTAATATATTAACCGTACGGATATAAATGATTTTGAGGTTATAAATAATTAAGAATTTCATGCTAACTAATTAGAGTTAGAATTGGATTCCATGTTAACTAATTGGAGTTGAAATTGGATTTCATGTTTCCTTAAAATAAAGGAGTTTATTTGTGAATAGGAAAGTGAATCCATCTTTCCTTAAATAAAGGAGTTTATTTAGATATGAAATAAGATTTCATATTATTCAAAATAAAGGAGTTTATTTGTGAATAGGAAAGATAATCTGTGTTTCCTTTAATAAAGTTTTTTTTTTTACATGGAATTGGATTTCATAATTAATTAAAATAAAGGAGTTTATTTTGATTAAAGATTTTGATTAAAATAAAATAGTTTATTTTATTCAAAATTGGATAAATTAAAATAAAATAGTTTTATTTTAATTTAAATTTGGATTAAAATAAAGGAGTTTATTTTGATTCAAAATTAGGTTTTATACTAACTAAATTTGCCCATTAAATGATATCAATATATATATTAAATGTTTATTATTCATGAGATGAATGTTATTTATTGATGCATATGATGATGTGTATGATAATAAATGGGATTGATTATGGACTATTGACCAATGTGATTGGATTTTATTTTAGTTGGATGCATGAATGTATGAGTTTTATTAAATGCGGTATGCGTACCTCGTCTTCTCTAATTTTTCTTAATGTAAATTCTATCTCTCTCCTATGTACTTCCCCTTGACTGCTGATCAAGGTTTCTATTTATTTTAAATAGTTTTGTAATAGGAATAGTTAGAATTATTTTGAAGAATTGGAGATCAAGGGACAAGAAGCGCATGAAGATCCGTTTGTAATGGAGCCCGGGTTTAAATGTAATAGTTATATTTAAATATTATTTCTTGCACCCCTAGGGTTTGACCTTTTGGTTCACTTGGTGGCTCTAGTGAACCAAACTAGAATAAAAGTCCATAATCAATCCGGGTAGAATATAGTATTCTATATGTGCATGCTTATACTATATGTGACGCCCCCAAAATTAGGTATACGTCACCCATCTTGGGTCGCCACTTACATGGTACATAAATTCAAATACAACTTACTAATATAAGCTGCCGTGTGCAATACGACATAAAGCGTGAGTTTGAATACAAATATTGTCTACTAGATATTATACAAACTCAAAAGGAGTCCTCATTACAACTATTATCACACTATTTTTACGAATAGTGAGGACTACTAATGCTATCCTCGGACCATTACTTCGTTCCCAGACTCGTCCCGGCTATGTTCTCATTTCAAGAAGAAACGGTGAAAGAAAGGGTGAGCTCAACTAGCCCAAGAAGAAATATTATGACTAAGATAATGCGAGAATAAATTATCATTAGCCTTCAATAGTGTTAAACCGATAAAATACAATAGACAACAAGTTTAAGCTGCTGCAATGAATAAGCAATCCATTAAAAGAGTCAAGTAAAAATAAAATCTACTATCTTTTATGATTTAAAAGGTTTTCATCAATTTTTATCATTAAGACTCGGTTTAATGAATAAACCACAATATCTAATCATCCCCGTACCACGGTCAATGATTTTCATCAAATTATCAATGGTCATGACTATCTCTAGAATCACCCCCGGTCATAATCATACAAAAAACTATCCATCATTTGCATTACTGGTGCCACCGAGGACTTTTATCACATCATTTATAACAAGCCATGATTATCTGGGATGATCCCCGGTCATAATCATACTAAGTTCATCTATGCACGTAAAGCCAAAGATAACATAATATATCATGAGGATGATGACAATGACATAATAATTCAATAAAACAAGTTCAAGAATTATTTTATCCAGGAATTAATAACGTCCAAATTGTCAACAAGATCTTTGTTTTGTAGAGTAAAATTCAAGAATGATCGGAAGAATATTTCCATGAAAAGATCTTTGGATGAAACGCAAATATCAAGGATATTCTACTAATTTCATGGAGTATAGAAGTCAAAGTTTTAACTTAACTGGGTATAATAAAGAATGGAATAACAAAAGAAATCACCATGCATGCGGATCAGCAGCATGAGCGGAGTTATTCAACAGAATAATAATAACGGAACCAGTCGGGTGAAATTCACACCAAGCGGGATGATCCAATGAGAATAATAAATCTTTGAATAATAAACAATGGAACCGGTCGGTGTGTAAACACACGACGAGGATATTCCAATGAGAATAATAAATGCGGAATAATAAACAATGGAACCGGTCGGTGTAAAACACACGACGAGGATATTCCAATGAGAATAATAAAGAATGGAATAATGAAGAAGAAGATCACCAAGTATATAGGATTCAGCGTATACGAGTTATTCCAATGAATAAATAAGAATGGAATAACATAAGGATTTCACCAAGTATAGGGTATCTTTATATACAAAGGTTATGTATAGGGTATACCACTTTTACTGAGTTATTCAACAGAATAATAATGAATGGAATATATGAAGTTCTCTTCATGAATAAGAAAGAATAACACCCCTTACAGGTACAACAAATAATACCCTTACCTTAGAAGAACCGAATATTGGCAAAGTGAAGTAGCAGAATACTCTATTTCTTTTTTTTTCTCTCAGAGTTTGATGAATTCGTAAGAAAATAATGAAGGAATGAGCTTCATTTATAGAAAAATAGAATGCATAGTAATTAATCCATGAGCGGTCAGATTGATTTACTTTAATCGACGGTCCATATTTAAAGCAAAATCTTTTAAATAAAATATAATATATTCTATTTATATAAAAACATTTTACTATGCAAAACACTATATACAACACTATGCAAAATACTATGCAAAAAACACTATGCAACACTATGCATAATAAAATATAATATATTTTATTTATAGAATAACTTTAATAAAGTATTACATTTTTATATAAAAGATGTTTACGTTTTATTACGTTAATAATACGAATAAAACAAAAGCGTCATTATCATTATAATAATTCATATTATTAATCGACAATAATGGAATCAAACCGGTGACTTCTCACATAAGCATCGATAATCAATCTGGTGCTACTTGCAACCACGACCACACGTATTCTTTGTACTTTTACTACGAGTAGTTCAACAAATATCAACCAGTAAAACTTCATTTGTTATTTCAATAAAATATTTTTGTCGTTTTCTCAATCCAAATAATAATTACATTGTGGGGTCCACCAATGATTGAGCCGTTATACGAATATTCCTCGCTAAACCGAATATTCAGACCAATCGAATATAATATAACCACTTGCATACTTTGCAAAATTTATAAATACTACCCACAACTATAATATTATCTCAAATTCACACCATAATATTAAAAATTATTTCGACAAAATTTAAATCTTTATTGATAAAATATGGGTCTCACAATCTCCCCTCCTTATGGAATTTAAGCCCTCGAAATTAGAGTGCGATACACTGGTATGATAAAGAGGTGAGGATACCTTGAATACCTTTATCGTTGAAAACATTAAATTCATCTTTGTAATCGGGCCAAAGATATTCATTAACAATTCATCTTTGCACTACTGAGCCAAAGATATTTATTAACAATTCATCTTCGCACTACAAAGCTAAAGATATACAAATTTGTAATACCAATAATCTTTGAGACGCGACTTAATAGTATCACGACCACGAATTATCCATGCACCTCTTGCCGAGGATATTCGTGTTTTCAATCTGATCATGATTATACCGAATAATCCATGGTCATAATCATACCAAGTCTATCAATGCACTCTGACCAAAGATGACTTTTTTACCACATCCATAAATTAATATTTCATTCTTTGAGACTAAATTTCAATAATTAATCCATATCATCGAATCATCCCCGCACTACTGAGCCGAGGATATTCATTAGTATCACGACCACGAATTATCCATGCACTACTACCAAAGATAATCGTGTATTCATTAGTATCACGACCACAAATTATCCATGCACTACGACCAAAGATAATCGTGTATTCATTAGTATCACGACCACAAATTATCCATGCACTACTGAAGATAAAGATAATCGTGTATTCATTAGTATCACGACCACAATTATCCATGCACTACTACCAAAGATAATCGTGTATTCATTAGTATCACGACCACAAATTATCCATGCACTACTACCAAAGATAATTGTGTATTCATTAGTATCACGACCACAAATTATCCATGCACTACTACCAAAGATAATCGTGTATTCATTAGTATCACGACCACAATTATCCATGCACTATGGCCAAAGATAATCGTGTATTCATTAGTATCACGACCACAATTATCCATGCACTACGGCTAAAGATAATCGTGTATTCATTAGTATCACGACCACAAATTATCCATGCACTACTACCAAAGATAATCGTGTATTCATTAGTATCACGACCACAATTATCCATGCACTACGACCCAAAGATAATCGTGTATTCATTAGTATCACGACCACAATTATCCATGCACTACTACCAAAGATAATCGTGTATTCATTAGTATCACGACCACAATTATCCATGCACTACGGGCAAAGATAATCGTGTATTCATTAGTATCACGACCACAAATTATCCATGCACTACGGCCAAAGATAATCGTGTTTTCAATTACGGTTATGATTATACCGAACAATCCCTGGTCATAATCATACCAAGTCCATCTATCTATACTACTGAGCCACGAGATGACTTTCAACATAATATAAGCGTGAGGATAATGATATAAAGAATCAATCAAATGAGATAAAGGATAAATATTAAAAATTTATAATATAATTTATCCGAGATTCAAGAATATCCCCATGTTATCAATCACTTAATAATCTCATAATCTAATATCATTAATATTATAACAATATTTTAATCACTTCTTAAATTTATAAACAATTTATCTCAATTGTTTACGCTTTACCATATAATGCATTTAATCATTCAAAAATGTCATACTCATAAGATATCATCACCAATTATCAAATCCCTCAAAAAATATGCATATACTCTATATAGGATTCTCTAGCCATAAAATCCTATTTTCAACTTTGTTACTTCACATAACATATTTAACTCATATGTTCGTAACTAAACTATTTTCATGAAAAATACCAAATCAGTCCCAAAAATATTTCTTTTCTGGGATTTAGCATAATATAGTCCCATAATGAAAATATATTTTTCTCGGAATTTTTAAAATTCATTTACTATTTTTTAAAAATCAATTTCTAATTAATTCCTTAAGAAATTAACTACCTCAAGTTTAACTCCAAAAATTCCCAAATCTTGGCAGGACCTTACACATGTTAACGTGAGCTTCTAGTTTAAATTTCATGGTCATCGGAGTTATAGAACTACGGTTTATAGCGTTTTTAAATCGGAAAAACCTAAATATTGAAATAGTCATAACTTGCTCATTTTAAGTCAGAATGAGCTCATTTTTGGACAGGATGTACTTTATACCATATACTTTCATGTCCCAAAAGGCCAGAATTTTTCTCATAATTTAAGTGGCCGAAACAGCCCCTCTAAAATCATGGCAAAGACTTTTTCGATTTTTGCAGCTTTGCACTCCTTTGCTAAAATCAGTCCACACAAAATCTACAACACCTTTTCCAGTAATTCCACTTGGATTAGTTAGGTAACTCATAGATCTAACTCTAGGACTTGACCACACTCAAAAATTCAAAATATAATAGGAGATATGGTCAATTGAATTTCATGTTACGTTTTTCACCAAAATCGATTTTCAACCCTTTGTGATTTCTTAGAAACTTTCTGTTTTCACATAATAACCACATAACTCATCATAACACTTACTAATACTTCATATACCCATGATTTTCATTAGTCCAATGCTTTTATTATGACTTTCATCATAAACCACGTAAACTGTTCATTTTAGTTGAAGAAATATTTGAGGGTTTAAGAAATGGGTTTTGTACTGGGGTCAATACAAAATTCGATTTCACGCTCTAGGGTAGGCTAGGAAGTCTTCAAGAATACGCCAAGAAATTTATTAATGATAGAAATATCATTCAAAACTGTTACTCTCGTCCAAGACTTGGATAGTACGTCACATTAATACCAACTGTGACTTCTATCCCTTAACCTAGATAGCACCTCACAATGATACCTATAAACTTTCCATCTTCATTCACGATGTCGCCTACTGAGAAAGTAAAGCGGTGCATTCCACACAAGGAAGTCGACAACGAAAGGTTGGGGCTCTTTACTTATGGCTTGATATAACAAATGATTAACTTTAGGGTTTGGTTACTTTGAATTCGTATAACAAAGTTGGTTAGGAATATGAAAGCTAACAACCTTACAAAAGAATAATGAGTAGTTAATCAATCACTTTCAAAAATTACCTCAAAGGCAAGTATTTTCAAAGAGATAAGATCGTGAAAGTGTTTATTTGAAACAACAAGATTAATAAACAGTGGAGGTAACGAAGGTTTCTCCCAATGAAGTTTCAATAGATAAATCAAAGTCTAATTTTTTGAGTCAAATTTAAACATTGAACACAACTAGGTAGAATAAAAGAGTGGGTAGAACTTGTATTGAATAAAGTATAGACTTAGTAATAATTTATAATTAATTTACCCGTAATAACCGTTCGGGTTTCTCGAAATAAACGCTCTCGCTTAAATTACCGAAGTTTGACTTTACTATAGGGTACATTCCACCCTTAAGTGCTTCTTCACATTCACGATCCATGATTTGAATCATTATTCTCCGATCCATATCGAATTCGGGTTGACCGCTATGCATTGTGGTAATTCGAATTCGATGTTGGGTTCTCCCAATTTGTTGTCAAAAAGCAAAAGTCCATTTCATCTATTTTGGCTTTATTGGATCGGACGTCTTTTTTCTACACTATCAACGCGTTGTAAACTTTTACCCATGCATCGCCTATTCTCCTTCATTCAGCTTGTTTCTTCTTTCAATTGATCTTTGATTTTTAAATTCTCGATTCCAACTTTAATATCTTACACCGCCAAAGCGTGATTTTGTTCGAGCATCACATATCGGGTAACCCAATTTTGAATTGTTGTATCCCTTTGTTCCAAGACCGTTTGCCGTTCTTCAACTGTTCTTCTAGCTCACGAACACGATTTTGTAATTCTAAGTTTTGATCATAAACTTCTTCAACCAATTCTCCTCGGGTTCCTCTTCTTCCTCTTCTTCCTCACTTTCATTTGCTACCTCGCAACTAGCTCTCTGGTGCAACAATTAGTTCTTCATTCACTACGTGGATATCTCTAATTTGTTCCTCGTCGACCTAATTGCATTAACTCGATTAGTGATTAAAAGGTGTCACAACGGTCACATTCACTCCAATGTGAATATTTTCAGCTGCCATTTCCAAACACTGCCACAACACAAGGGTTAATTAATATATCAAATATTATCCCTATACTCTAACCGACCAATTAAATAACAAATAAACTTAGGTAGATCATACTAGCGAAGGAATTCCCCGTCTCTCCCCTCCTAGTTCTTATCTCGCATCTTAGCCAGGGATCATATCCCTAAGCTCTGATACCAACTGTGACGCCCCCAAAATTAGGTATCGTCGCCACCATCTTGGGTCGCCACTTACATGGTACATAAATTCAAATACAACTTACTAATATAAGCGCCGTGTACAATACGACATAAAGCGTGAGTTTGAATACAAATATTGTCTACTAGATATTATACAAACTCAAAGGAGTCCTCATTACAACTATTATCACACTATTTCACGAGAATAGTGAGGACTACTAATGCTATCCTCTGGACCATTACTTCGTTCCCGACTCGTCCCGGCTATGTTCTCATTTCAAGAGAAACGGTGAAAGAAAGGTGAGCTCAACTAGCCCAAGAAGAAATATTATGACTAAGATAATGCGAATAAATTATCATTAGCCTTCAACAAAGTGTTAAAGCGATAAAATACAATAGACAACAAGTTAGCTGCTGCAATGAATAAGCAATCCATTAAAAGAGTCAAGTAGAAAATAAAATCTACTATCTTTTATGATTTAAAAGGTTTTTCATCAATTTTTATCATTAAGACTCAGTTTAATGAATAAACCACAATATCTAATCATCCTTGTACCACGGTCAAGGATTTTCATCAAATTATCAATGGTCATGACTATACCGAATCACCCCTGGTCATAATCATACCAAAAACTATCCATCACTGCATTACAGGCCACTGAGGACTTTTATCACATCATTTATAACAAGCCATGATTATACCGGATGATCCCTGGTCATAATCATACTAAGTTCATCTATGCACGTAAGCCAAAGATAACATAATATATCATGAGGATGATGACAATGACATAATAATTCAATAAAACAAGTTCAAGAATTATTTTATCCAGGAATTAATAACGTCCAAATTGTCAACAAGATACTGTTTTGTAGAGTAAAATTCAAGAATGATCAGAAGAATATTTCCATGAAAGATATCTTTGGATGAAATGCAAATATCAAGGATATTCTACTAATTTCATGGAGTATAGAAGTCAAAGTTTTAACAACTCGGGTATAATAAAGAATGGAATAATAAAAAGAAATCACCATGCATGCGGTACTTCGCATAGACAGGTTATTCCAACAGAATAATAATAACGGAACCAGGTCAGGTGAAATTCACACCGACAGGATGATCCAATAGAATAATAAATGCTGAATAATAAAAACAATGGAACCGAATTAGGTGTAAAACACATGCACGAGGATATTCCAATGAGAATAATAAATGCGGAATAATAAACAATGGAACCAGGTCCGGTGTAAAACACACAGACAGGATATTCCAACAGAATAATAAAGAATGGAATAACAGAAGAAGATCACCAAGTATAGGGGATTCCGCGTATACAGGTTATTCCAACAGAATAAATAAGAATGGAATAACATAAGGATTTCACCAAGTATAGGGTATGCCGCATATACAGGTTATGTATAGGGTATACCACTTTTACAGGTTATTCCAACAGAATAATAATGAATGGAATAACAGAAGTTCTCTTCATGAATAAGAAAGAATAACACCCCTTACGGGTACAACAAATAATACCCCTTACCTTAGAAGAACTGAATATTGGCAAAGTGAAGTAGCAGAATACTTTTCTTTTTCTCTCTCTAGAGTTTCAGTGAATTCGTAAGAAAATAATGAAGGAATGAGCTTCTATTTATAGAAAAATAGAATGCATAGTAATTAATCCATGAACGGTCCAGATTGATTTACTTTAATCTGACGGTCCATATTTAAAGCAAAATCTTTTAAATAAAATATAATATATTCTATTTATATAAAAACATTTTACTATGCAAACACTATGCAACACTATGCAAAACACTATGCAACACTATGCATAATAAAATATAATATATTTTATTTATAGAATAACTTTAATAAAGTATTACATTTTATATAAAAGATGTTTTACATTTTATTACGTTAATAATAATGAATAAAAAAAAGCGTCATTATCATTATAATAATTCATATTATTAATCGATAATAATGGAATCAAACCGAGTGACTTCTCACATAAGCATCAATAATCAATACTGGTAGTGCTACTATGCAACCACACGTGACATCGTATTTTTACTACCGAAAGTAGTTCAACAAGATCAATGGTAAAACTTCCGTTGTTATTTCAATAAAATATTTTTGTCGTTTTCTCAATCCGACAATAATTACATTGTAGGGTCCACCAATGATTGAGTAGTTGTGCGAATATTCCCCGCTAAACCGAATATTCCCAGACCAATCGAATATAATATAACCACTTGCATACTTTGCAAAATTTATAAATACTACCCACAACTATAATATTATCTCAAATTCACACCATAATATTAAAAATTATTTCGACAAAATTTAAATCTTTATTGATAAAATATGGGGTCTCACACTATATATATTATATATTATGCAAACATGCTTAGCATGTTAATTAATATGATGCATATTTTATATATATATGTGCATGTGCGCTAAACAAGATGAGACATTTAATAATAAATCCCTCAAATTTTTTTTATTTTTTTTTATATTAAGTCCTAAGCGTTCAAAGATATTTGGAATATCGAACGTCGCGTTCTAGCATGATAAAATTAATAGAGTATTAAATATTTAATATGAGTTTGTTGTGTCACCACAAGGCAAGTATTAATTATTTAAGATGTTAATTTATCACATTTGATGCTTATAAAGAAAATTGAACAATATTGTTTTGTTGTGTCACCACAAGGATGATATTTTTTCTTTTTTGAATATATGGAGTGCTAGGTCGGACTTAACTTGTATAATTTTGATTCGGATGTGCCACCACTTGATCAAAATAATCTAAGAGGCAAAAGAAAAGGAGTTGCACAGTTGATGTAATTGACAAAAGTTGTCTACCTATTTATTTATATATTTTATTGTGTCACCACAAGGCTATATACATTTGAAATGGGATCCTTATTCTCACTAGCAAATCTTTAATTAGATTTTGTCGAACTATATAAGTGAGGGTAATATAGTTTGAAGAAAATAGTGGGAGATACCAATTTAAAACAAGACCTAAATTATTTTGGTAATTAATAAAAGAATGTATGTTAAAATGTTTTTAATTACAAATTCATTTCTGTAATTTTACAATGTCTAAATTACTATCAACTGCTGAAACATATTAGATGTTATTTAATGGATAGTATTAAGCGGATTGGTTAAGAAATTTGAGAATAGTTCTCATGGCTGAAAAGTTATCTTATGTCCTTAATACGCCTATCCCTGCAATGGTTGCAGACAATGCCTCTGAGGAAGACATTGCTACTTTTAGAAAGTGGCAAGATGATGCACAGTTGGCTCAATGCATCATGCTCGCATCTATGAGTAACGAGCTTGAAGCGTCAAAGATGAAACTATGGATGCTTCTACTATATTCCCGCACATCAAGTAGTTGATGGTGAGGAAAGTAGGGGTGATAGATATCGGATATCTAAGGAGCTCTTCCGATCTAGAATGACCGGTGACACTACAAAGATGGATAAAAGTCCTTAACATTATCAATTTGATTGATCAATTAGGACAACGAGTTTTGTCATGGATGGAGAGTTGAGCCAAGATTTGATCTTGCACTCACTCCGGACTCCTTTCACAATTATTGTGAATTTTCATATGAACAAGCTAGATATCGACCTGTTGATTTGCTTAACATATTGAAAAATGTTGAGAGTCACTTTCAACCAAGAAAGATAAAGTCTTCTTGGTAGGGGCCAAAGGATCTTACGAAAAGAAGAACGATTCAAAGAAGGTAAATAGAAAGGCATAAACAAAGGATAATAAGAACAAAAGCGTCACGGATAGCAAAGGAGCTTGCTTCCACCGCAATAAGCACAGATATTTGGAAAGAAAGCTGCAAGAAGCATCTTGCGAGAGGCTAACCAAAGAAGCTTAGTGAAGTTTTGGTTACAAATACAAATTTGTTCATGATTTGAAATAAATTTTCTTTAAGTCAAGGTTCTACTTGGGTATTGGATACTGACTTTGATTATCATAAATATAGATTTATGAAGGGACCAAAGTAAGAAAGCTAAACAAAATATAAGTAATCCTAATATGGAAATGTAACAAAGGTTGCCATATTAGCCATAGAAACTTATAGTTTAGCAATGCCTACTGAAGCAAATCTATTAAGTCAATGAGTTGTTATTGTATTCCAGTTCTTGTTAAAATATTATTTCCATTTTATTGTTGGACAATGAAATCTTTGGTATTATAATTAAGAACAATTGTTGTTCTATTTATAATAATAATGTTTTGTATAGAATCGGAATATTATTTAATAAATTTTGTATACTTGACTTAAATGAAAATAATTTTGCATATTGAACAAATTAGTATAAGAAAAGAGATGATCATTCAAAGAGTTGAATGTGTGTATTTGCTAAAATACAAGTATGAATTATTTGAAAGGTTCAAAGAATTGAAGTGAAACAAATTGACAAAGTATTAAGATTCTTTGATTAGATCAAGGAATAAATACTTGTGCAATAAGTTTCTAGATCATCTCAAATGGTTTTCTCATAATGGACGCCTCCTGATACGCAATAATTGATTGATGTATCCGAATGAAAAATCGTACCTTGTTGGACATGGTGCGGTCCATAATGATTTTACCGACATTCCGGTATCCTTCCGGGATAATGTCCTAGAAATGGTCGCATATATCAACGAAAATGGTAACCTCAAAATTTGGCCCCAAGACTCCATAAAAGTTATGGACGGGGAGGATTCTAATCTTAAGTATGTTAAGATAAGGGTTGTCCAACTTATGTGAAAAGGTTTCAAAGGATAAGCTTGGGACAAGATTTTATAAGTGTCGATTTGTGGGACATCCTAAAGTAAGTTTAGGGTATATGTTCTATAATCCTAGTTAGCAAAAGGTGTTTGTTGCAAAATCGTTGCCTTCTAAGATAAAGATGTTTATCATTGAAGGGGCTAGTGGGAGGATTATAGATCTTGAAGAGTTCATGATCCACAAAAACACTATAAGTCAAATAAGAGGAACACAGTAGATAGACCTATTGTACCACAACAGATCGTAAATCGGAATAGTCAAGAAGATACACAGGAGGTATGGATTCATCATAGATGATGATGATGAGGTACACATCATAGAAGATGATGATCCGATTACATTAGATGAGGTAAGTGTTGTAGACACTCGGAGAAATGGATTGAAGCAAGTTTCTCAAATATGGAACATTCGTTTTGATGAGGCAATCAAAAGAGTTTGATTTTATCAAAAATAAGAATGAACCTAATGTGTCAAAAGGGGTCAGTGGGAGCATCGTGACATTCCTAGTACTATATGTTGATATACTACGGATAAGGAATGACATACCAATGCTACAATCAGTAAAGATAAAGTTGTCTAAACATTCCTCCATGAATGATTTGGGAAGAGAATCGTAATTGAGGATAAAAATCTATATAGATAGATTTAAAAGGATGCTCGACTTAACCCAAGGAACGTATATTCATTTGATGCTAAAGTTGTTTAGTATGGCAAACTCCATGGGATGTCTCATGTTGATGAGCCCTTGGAGTGTATCTCTCTTAATAGTCCCTATAGACTCTAAAAGAGAGATCGCATGAGTAACTATCATGTATGCAATGAAATATACGAGACCTGATGTTGATCGGTCATATTCTGGAGAAGATCACTGTAAGACAGTGAAAAACATCTTAAAGTACTTTATCGGCACTAAGGATGTGATCATATTCATGGTGGGTCTAAAATTAAAACTAGAGGGCTTAACAAACTCAAGTATTTTTTAGACAGACCAAGACGACAGAAAATCCACTATAAGGTAAATCGTTACCTTGAACGGTGGTGCAGCGAATTGGAAAGGTTCCAAACAGCAAAGAGTTGTTAGTTTAGTGATAAAAACAATGTATATAGCTATAAATGAAGCTACAAGTTAATTGTTTGGATAAAAGTTCATTACAGAACTAGGAATAGTTCCTAAGTCTCATCTTGGATCTAAACATGTGTTGTGGCACTTTCATTTGATTATTAGAATCATTGAAAGATGGGAAATCACTATAGAGATAGTGGACTCTCATGAACAACATTACATATCCATTAACTAAAGCTTATCCAACGGCCAGGATAATCGTCACTTAGAGAAGAAGAGTATGAGATACCATGACGATTGGCTTTAGTGCAAGTGGGAGATTGAAAGTAGTATGCACACAAGCCAATCATGTTTGATGATAAAGCATATACTTTGTAACAATCTTATTCATTTATTAATAAAAAGTATTAATTTATTAAAGGCTTTTAATTATCTACATGATGTTGTTTTATAATATGTTATAAACCCATAGTTTTAAGCAATGCTTTTAGAATAATGATGATGATCATTCTAATGAGATCTAAATTCTTAGAAAGCTTAAAACTAAAATAGTTCCCAATCATTGGATTACTAAATTGGGGATTAGTGAATCCGGATAGATTGGTACATACGTTACTTTCTCATTGGATGAGGATGATTGATCTCATGATCATTTATGTGGAGACACTAAAGCAAGTATGTAGGTACTTATTAGAGAATAAGTTCACTGAACGTGGCTCGCTAAGTAATACCTAATGGAGTTTTACTTGCCTGTCAATAGGAATTCATGTAGTGATAGTAGTACAAGTGATCCTTGGACTTGAGATCATCATAGTATCTTGTGTATGATGAGTTATACTTTGACTTATTCCTTAAGACCCTTAGGGTATATCAAAGGGTATGCTTGGGTATAATAAGTTGTACATGGAGATAATGTATGATCAATAAAGAATCTACCACTTCTATTAAAAGAAGAGAAATGTCCTATGTGATTCGATAAATGACAACCCAAAGTAGTCCTTGGTTAAGGCGAATGAAATTAGAAATGAGTTTCTAATTTGCATTATTTGAGTTCATGCATTTAAGAGTCGAAATACATATAATTAAATAAAATAAGACTTGCGGTAATTTCATGTCTTATATTTAATTGGGACATTGTATGGTGGAAGGATTGAATTGTACGGTAACTATTTACTCAAAGGTTCTTTTATGATTAATGTTGAAATCTATATTATCCGGAAAGTCGTTGATCGCATTGGGGAGGCTTATCCCTATTGTAGAATAAATATTATTTATTTAAATAAATAAATTATTTAATTTATTTATTTAAATAAGATTAAAATTGTTCTAATTGATTTATTCACAATAGGTTTAATATGGAGAACCTAAAGGGTCACACCATAAAAGGAAGAATAATTATTTAAGAAGTTAATGGCATAATCGTAATAATATGTTATGTATATTTAATTTAATCTATGGTGATAGAATAAATTAAATAGCTTAATATTTATTATTTAATATTTTAGAAATATTAAATATAAATTAATAAGAGGAGTCTTATTAATATTATTACAATTATTATTATTATTTTAATTTTTAAAAGAGTTTAGGAATTAATTTAATATAAGTACTCTCATTTATTCCTAATTGGATTAGGAAGGAAAATTAGTTAAAGGAGTTTAATTAATTATCCCTAATAAGATTAGGGAGCCCCTTTAATTAAAAAGGGTTTAATTAAATAATACCTTATTTTAATAGGGTTACTTGATATCTTTATAAGAGGAGTCTTATATCAGATATCAATACTACGTTATAATTCCAATGGTTGGAGAGTACGCTCCTTTTCTATAGAGATAGAAAAACTAGGGTTTAGCCAACCACCCATCTTCTTGAATTTTTCTTCTTCCTTGGTGGATCACCTCTAGAGGCCAAACACTTGGGTGGCTAACGTTGATCAAAGGAATGAACCAAACCCGGTGGATTCAAGTTGAATGCGAAAAGGATTGGAGGTGAACTTGTACCTGAGAAAGCTCGGATCTTCAAGGGTATGATACTTGTTCTTTCTTTTTCGTTTAATTAATAATTGTGCATAAAGGGTGATCCGGGTATATGGTTTGTAAAAATTTTAAACTCTGATTTTTACATGTTTCCGCACTTTTTATGCAATTTGATTGCGTTCTTGAATATTACAAACCTAACAGTTCCAACAGAATAATAAAGAATGGAATAATATAGGTTCTCTTCATGAATTCAAAAGAATAACACCCCTTACGAGTACAATAAATAATATTCCCTACCTTAAGAAGAAGAGTACTAGATATATAAGTAGTGAAGTAGCAGAATATTTTCTTCTTTCTCTCTATAGTTTCTCTCTCTAGAGTTTTAATGAATTCTTAAGAAATAATGAAGGAATAAGCTTCTATTTATAGGAGAATTTGGAGGATACTGTTTGATCACTGTGCACCGAATAAAAATCTCACGGATCAAGTGTAGCATTCACGAGTGTCAAGCTTAACGAATTTCAATGTGAAAGCAAGAAAAAAACAAACAAACATATAATATATATATATAAATATTTAAAAAACACATGTTTAAAAAAAAAAATATATATATATATATATATAATATCAATTCCCTTCTTATTACATTACCTCCCCCCCACCCCATTTTCATTTCATCTATTTACTCCACATGTGCCCCCCACCCTTATAATAAAGAATAAATTTCTACCGATTATTTTGAAAAATGGGTAAATGGGGTTCATAAAATAAGCAAAATTTACATCAACTACGGTGGTAATAATTAAACAAAACTGAGTGACTTCTAACGTAAGCATCAATAATCAATACTGGTAGCTACTTATGCAACCACGCATATTCTTTATACTTTTATTACCGAGTAGTTCAACAAAGATTAACGGTAAAACTTCCGCCGTTATTTTCATAAAAGATATTTTATCATTTTCTCAATCCGACAATAATTACATTGTGGGGTCCACCAATGATTTGTGTCGTCGTACGAATATTCTCTGTTAAAACGAATATTCCCCGACCAATCGAATATTATATAACAACTTGCGTAATTTGCAAAATTTATAAATATTACCCACAACTATAACATAATATCAAATTCACTTCATAATATTCAAAAATGATATTTATAGAAAATTCATTTTTATTCATAAAAGTTGGGGTCTTACAGTATAGATTTAGAGGAAGGAAATGAGCATATGTTCTCCAAGAGGTAAAAAACCCTTGTTTTTCTTCCACTAAGTCTTTTGTAACTCAAGTTTTACAACTTGGATTTGTGATCCGTCAAAGGGGGGTGCTAGATACATGAGTTATCTAGTAAACGCAAGTGGTAGAACACAAATCTAGCAAGTATTGAATCCATGGGGGCTGTTCTTCCCAAAACAGTCTACATAGGAATTTAAAGCATTAAAAACCCTAAAAAGCTATTGTCCCTGTTTTTCTTGAGGCTGTTTTGGTTCGTTTCAAGTCTTTTAAAATCAGGGAAAAATCACAGAGGTAACTTAAGAAGTTATCTACGTGTAGGAAAAAGAACGGACGCGTTTTGATTTATAGGTTGTGCGTAATGGCTATTTCCGTAAAGGACTCCTAAATATTAACACTCGAATTTCTCACTGTGTATACACTGGAAAATTCCAAAATTTTTACAGTAGGTTCATATATGTTATGAGAGTATACCCTGAACATTTTAGAATTGTCAGAGTAGAACTCAATTTATGAAAAATGAAGCAAGATACGAGTGTTTTGGGCACTTTAAAATTAGTAAACCATTTTCTAAAATTCCAGAAAAATTTGGGGATCAATGTTGATTCATATACTATCCAAATCCAGAAAATGAGAATTTTTGGAATCAGTTTGCTATTTTTCCTAAAAATGATTATGTTCTGAATAAAAGGAAATAAAAAGTTAAATGATGTCTTAAATAAGAAAAATGTGATTTTAATGCTTGAATACTCCTAATATATAATATTATGACTATTTTAGGGCATTTTGGTAATTTATAATAAGAAATATTATTTATGACCTTTTATGGATATTAAATAAGAGGTTTAATAAAGGGGTGAACAATTAGAATAAATTGTTTATTAATCTAATAAATATTATTAAAAATATTATTATGATATTAATAATATTAGAATATGATATTGTTGAGTAAATAAAAATATTAAGATTAAAACTTTATTAAAATATTATTAAATGGTTAATAATATTTGATTTAAGCATTAATAAATTATTAAAGTATTATTAAATGATTAATAATAGTAGATTAAAAATATTAATCTTAGATTAAAATATTATTAAAAGATTATTAATATTAAATTAAAGTATTATTATTGAGTAAATAATAATATTCGAGATTAAATAAAATGTTATTAAAAATATAATAACATTAGTAAAGGAATAAAATATTATTAAATGATTAATAATATTAGTGATGGAATAAGATATTATTAAATGATTAATAATAATAGTAAGCGAATGAAAGTATTATTAGTGAACTAATAATACTAAGAGGTGAATTAAATATTATCTAGATTAATAATATTAAGTGAATTAAAGGTAGTTGTTATTTAATAGTAACATTATCGAAGGCGAGGATAATATTTCTAAGAACTAAATATAATATATTATAGCTATGTGATTACATGATCTAATGTTATGCTATGACTAATTGAAAGATTAACTATAGGTCTCTCAAAGGAAGATAATTGAAGCTGCTTAGTGGATAGAATTTTAATCGTGGTAGTAACCTCACAAACGAGGCAAGTTTCCTAACTCAAACTCGAGTTATTATTTTTAAAGCATGTTAGTAAATAATTATTGATAATTATTCACATATATATTGATTATTGAAATTTGCACTTTGTGCAATTGAATTCATGTTCTATTATTATTGAATTGTGAATTAAATTAAAGTTCTTGCATTCATGAACTGTTTATGAGATAGATCTATGCTAATTGTATCAGCTAGATCAAGCATGTTTAAATTTGTTAAATCAAATGTGTTTTAAAAAGCTGCTCTTATTAAATTGATATGATAAGAACTCTTGACTGAGAAAAGGACGAATTTGATTAAGGCATGATATCGATGCTGGATTATTAAGTGTTTATGCATAAATCATGAGGTATGGAAGGCTGATCCCCTTGAATACCAAAACTTATTAAGAGGCCCAGTTAAATGATTGAGATCCTTGGCAAATGTTCATGGTTATTTCAAAACCACTCAGTACACGTTATTCAATTATTCAAATATTCAATTGTTGATTTTTAATTCATGTTCCTTCACAATCTTATACTATTGTTAAACATTGAAAGCAAAACTTCTTTCTAGTCATGATATATCTCCCTTGTACATAAACTTGCTAAGCAAATTAGTTGCTTACCCTTGCTATATCATGACATTTATTTCAGTTAAGCCTGAAGGATCCAATACGAAAGACAAAGGCAAGGGCAAGATCGAGAATAGTTTAGAATGAATGTTAGTTATTATTATTATCGATGGAATTTCTTATGTAAACCTTTTGTAATGTGAATGGTGTGTTTAAGTTAAGGTTAAGAAGACCTTGGGACTATGTTATGAAACTTTATTATAATGAACAATGTATGTTTATTATTAGTAATAGTTTATAGAATGCTTATAGCGATGATAGATCGTGAGCAAGCGAATCGAGGTTAGAGAACCCCGGATTTGGGAAGGCCACAAAGACAATGATGAAAGATGACAAAGATGTCGCTTGCGGCTAATTGGGCTTTAAATCGTGGCGTCGCCAAGGCCTCGCCAGAAATAAGTATCGCCTTGCAATGGCGCCCATTTTACACTATGATATCATAGGCTGCCATGAGTCCTCTATGATCTGTTTTGTGGACTTCTGAAATTTGAGTGTTTTTAGTTTAACTGAACGATATGGTTGGCACCAGAGACGTGTTGAAGGGAGATTTTATCAGTTTTCGTATTATTCATTAGGGTTCTTACGTATTAGCTATTCTAGAGAGAGTTTGGGCATTGGATCATTACAATGGCTTTTCTCTTATTCTAGATTATTAAATAAAGTGTAGTTTTAATCTTCTGGAGATTATTGGTGCATTGGAACAAGCGTGGAACAAATTCTGCAATTGAGTTTAACAGACTTGTTATCATTTCTCTTACATCTCTTATTTGTATTATTTTAATTTCATGTATTGCTTCGATCCTATAATGGCTTTTGGTTCAGTAATGAACTAAACTTCATTATGGGATTCTAATGGATTTTGATATGTAGTCTAACTTATATATCTGATTGTTTGGTTGTATGCTTATTATTGGATTACTTATTATGATTGAGCGTAATGAATGAATGTTTAATCACCATTCACCTTGTATGCTTATATGGAATTGAAAAATGAAATATAAGTATGGATAAAATCATAATAGCATATGTTTATGAGGCTGAGTTGTTTGGCTTTGTAATTCATGAACCGGATAGAAATATATCGTTTCACCATGTGTAGTATTGAAAGAGCTAGCACTTTAATTCATTATTGCTACAATTTCACATAGACATATAGTGATTTTGGTAATGGTGTCGCTCACATGATTTCTAACATATGTGGATGTTATGTGAATAGGTCATAAATCATTGAAAAATGGTTATGTCCACTTTTATGCTCTTGACTAGTATTACATGATAAGTATATATACATAACAGAAATTAAACTTTGACTTATCTGTTGAAACTCCGTTGGGAGAAACCTTCATTACATCCAGTGTTTATAAGTCTTGTTTGATTCAAATCGGTACCCTCACATTACCTGTCGATCTTATTTCCTTAAAAATACTTGCGTTTGATGTGATTTTAGGGATTGATTGGTTAACTACTCATCATGCTAAAATTGATTATTTTTGTAAGGTTGTTAGCTTTCATATTCCAAACCTACCTATTATGCGAATTCAAGCAACCAAACCACTAAAGTCCATCACTGGCATATCAAGCCATAAAGCTATTAGTTTATTAAAAAACGAATGTCATTCTTTCTTAGCCCATGTCACAGATTTAAACAAAAACACGTCAGATTTGAATGATATTTCTATTGTTAATAAATTTCCTGATGTATTCCCTGAAGAACTTCTTGGCCTACCCCTAGAGCGTGAAAGATGGAAGTATGCGACTTTGTATTGATTATCGGGAGTTGAATCTTGTCGCCATCAAAAATAGATACCCGTTGCCTCGCATTGATGACCTGTTTGACCAGTTGCAAGGAGCTAAATTCTTTTCAAAGATCGATCTTCATTCCGAATATCACCAGTTAAAGATTAAAACTGATGACATTCCAAAGATTACTTTCAGAACTCGGTACAGGCATTATGAATTCCTAGTCATGTCCTTTGGATTGACTAATGCTCATGTTGCCTTCATGGATATGATGAACCTAGTATTCAAGGAATATTTGGATCATTTCGTGGTTGTCTTTATTGATGACATCCTCATATACTCCAAAAGCCGTGAAGATCATGAGCAACACTTGAGGTTGATACTCCAAAAGCTTCGTGAAAACAAGCTATATGCCAAGTTGAAGAAATATGAGTTTTGGCTTGAGAAAGTAGCATTCCTTGGGCACGTAATACCAAATCATGGAATATCTATTGACCCAGCAAAGATTGAAGCAATTCAAAGATGGGAGCAACCTAACTCAGTGACCGAAGTACGTAGCTTTCTCGGCTTAGCTGGTTATTATGGAATATTCGTAGAAGGGTTTTCTCGAATTGTTACTTCATTAACTCAGCTGACTTGGAAAGATACAAAATTCGGCAGGAGCGAGGAATGTGAGCAGAGTTTTTAAGAAATCAAGAGGAGACTCATTTCAAATTTTGTTCGACAATACCATCGGCTCGGAGGGATTTGTCATCTCTGATGATGCTTCGCACAAAGGGTTAGGATGTGTTCTGAGGAATTATCCTACTCATGATCTAGAGTTGGCAGCTGTCGTTTTTGCGCTTAAGTTTTCGAGGCATTACCTATATGGAGAGAAGGTGGAGATCTATACAAATCATAAAAGCCTCAAATATTTTTTCACTTAAAAGGAACTCAACATGCGGCAACGACGTTGGCTTGAGCTGTTAAAAGATTACGATCATACCATTTAATACCATCACGGGAAGCTTAGCGTAGTAGTTGACGCATTGAGTAGAAGATCATATATGGGTACGAATGCGATATTATCAACGCAAAGGCCCATTTTGTATGACTTACAAAGGATGGAGATAGAGTTAAAGACTCCAGGGACCCACATGATGATGGCAAATATACGAGTAGAACCGACTTTAATCGATTACGTTAAAGGTGCTCAAATTACTGAGATTTGAAGTCGATGCGTATGAAGAAGAAAGTGCAAAGGGGTGTTATTAGGAAGCAAGAATCAATGAAGAAGGAATACTTGAGTCAACTCCAGACTTTGTGTCCCTAACGATTACGACTTGAAGTATAAAATCATGATGGGCGCACAACACACCGTTTGCAATCCATCTAGAGTACCAAAATGTATCTTGATCTTGACATACATTTGGTGGAGCAATATGAAGAGAGAGATAGCGAAGTTTATCTCAAGGTGTCTAACTTGTCAACGAGTCAAGGCGGAGCATCAAGTGCCAAAAGGTCCATTGCAACCATTTGAAATTCCAGAATAGAAGTGGGAGCACATTACCATGGATTTTGTTACTGGTCTTCCCAAGGTTTCTCAAGGCATAGATGCGATTTGAGTCATTGTTGATAGATTGACCAAGTCTACTCATTTCTTACCGCTTTGAGAAACTTATTCACTTGAACGTCTTGCTCGTATCTACATAAATGAGATTATAAGACTACATGGTATGCCAGTATCCATAGTTTCTGATCGAGACCTAAGATTCACTTCACGATTTTGGGTTAGTTTGCAAAAAGTTATAAGCACAGATTTACGATTTAGTTCGGCATATCATCCTTAAACGAACGGGAAGTCGGAGAGGACTATTCAAGCTCTTGAAGATTTATTAAGACTCTGTGTTCTTGACTTCAAAGGAAGTTGGGACAAGTTCTTGCCGTTAGTGGAATTTTCTTACAACAACAGTTATCAAACAAGTATTGGCATGGCTCCATTTGAGGCAATGTATAGAAGAAAGTGTCGTTCTCTAGTATGGTGGGATGAGGTGTGTAAGACCCCAACTTTTTAATGAATAAAATTGAATTTCCTCTAATTATTATTCTGAATAATAATGTGTTAATTTGATATAATGCTTTGGTTATGGGTGAAATATGAAAATTTTGCAAAATAAGCAAGTGGTTATAAAATATTGATTGTTTTCGGGGAATATTCGTTTGGTCGTAGAATATTCTTGCTGTTGGGGAATATTCGTACGACGGTGCAACCATTTGTGGGCCCCATAACGAAAAATGGTCAGATGAAGATAACGACAAGTTTAAGTTTTTATAAATAACGGCGTAGTTGTTACCGTTAACACTGTTGTTATACCCGGTGGTTAAAATACTGATGAATGGCGTTGCACAAAAGATAGCATACAAGATTGCACAGTATTTTTAAGTTATTGATTCTTACGTAAGAAAGCACTACTCAATAATTGTTACAGTAATTACTGTTCAATATTTTATTTTATTGATTCAATAATTGCTACGTTGATATGTTATATTATTATTGTTTAAATAATTGTCACTGCACAGTATCTCCATTATCATATCAATAATTCATATTATTTGAATAATATTGTTAGATAGCATTATTGGCAATGTCTAAGGAAGTTACATTCAGGAAAGGGGTTTGGTCACCTAATTGGCGCTTGATAAGAAGAAATCTTTATCGGAAAGCCCCTCTTTCCCGAGAACGACCCTGGTTGTCATAATTATGATTCTGTAATATTATTTGTGAATAATTAATTATTGATTTATATGATGAGGAAATATTTATTTTATGTGGATATAAATGATGGATATATTTTATGTGGACATAAATGAATGAATTAATGCTGAGGTGTGTTATCAGTATTTTGTTAGAATGGAGGTTTTAAGAATCGTCTGTATATGGATTTCGGTCATTTTTCGTTTGGAATTTAGAAAAACTTAAATCTATAATGTTGTAGAGAATTTAATTTCCTATGGAATGGACATAAAATTAGTATGTTTCTGATAAAAGGGCTATTTATTATGAATTATTGAAGTTTCAAAAATAAATGTTTTTATTAAAAATATGGTGGGCCCCACTTTTGGTTGGTTAGAAATGAAATGTGCTAAAATTTAATTTCAAAAATGGTGGGCGTGAATAGTAGCACGTAAAGCCATCAGGTAGTAGGTTAGTCTGCTATGGCGTTCTAAGTATTTTCCTATAAATAGGGTGCTTAGTTAGAATTGAAAATCACACCAGAATCATAAGCTTTCTCTCTCTATATTATCGAGCGTATTTTGTGAGTATTTAGATACTTTGTGAGTTGCTATTCCGTGCAAGTTTCCTTCGGCTTTACATCTGATATTTCGATAAGAAGTACTGTTATTTTGAGGTAAGGGATGTTATTTTCTTCCTAATGATGTTATTCTTTCAATATCATTATACCGAAATATTGGTATAGATTTTATTGTGGAATTTCTACCTTTTTGTGTCGGGGTTACTATTCACGTATACGGCACTATTCACGAATACGACACTATTCACAGAAAAAATGAAATTTTCTTTTCTTTGTCCAAGTTGTCTATTATGGTTACTATCTTTGATTGTATCCATGTTTTGATTATTCTTGAATTTTGCTCCACAATTGATTATTATAAGGTATATTTGAACTTGGATAAAATAAAGTACGAATCCCTAATCTTTGATCTTTTATCTCACTGGATTCGTTTTCTTTAAGATATTTTTCATCATCCTCAATCCTAAATGATGATATTACTGAATATTTTGTTGGTCAGTCGGAGCATATGGTTAATATGTGCTATGTTAAATTGTTAATTAACCCTTGTTTTGTGGTAGTATTTGAGAATGGCAGCCGAAAATATTAACAATGGAGTGAATGAGACCGTGGAGACACCTTTAATCACCACCCAGGGGAACGTGCAACAAAAAGGCAATATTCCTCCTGTAAACAATACTACCAAACAAATGATGAATGATGGGATGTTTAGAAGCTTTTTGCAGTTCATGCAAAATCAGACGGGGGAGGCTCGTGTACAAAATACGGGTGAAAATAATAGCAATGCGCGGCTTGTCACAGCCAAGCAGTTCAAAGAGTTGGGACTACTAGAATTTACGGGAAAGCCGGATCCGATTAAGGCGAAAACGTGGGTCAAGCAAATTACCAAGATATTCGATGTCTTGGGATGCACGGAGGAATAGAAGGTTCCTTTCACCTCCTTTATGTTTCATGGTGAGGCAGATTACTGGTGGGAGTTTGTGAAGCGAACCCAGCTTGTCGCTCTCAAAATGTCTTGGGAAACGTTTTAGAAACTGTTCAATGACAAGTACTTTCCTGAAAGTATTCGTCATATGAAAGAGGTAGAGTTTATCAGACTGGAACAAAATAACATGATTGTGTCTCGGTACGAGGCTAAGTTCGCTGAGTTATCCAGGTTTGCATCTCATTTGGTAGAGCATGAGGAACGAATGATGTGGATGTTTCTGAGAGGTCTAAAACCCAAGATTCGAAAATATCTTATCTCTCATAAATTTTCTTTATATTCAGATATTGTAAACAGGGCTCAATTATTAGAGTGAAATAATGATTATGTTCAACCAACGGACCACAACCAGGGTCATACCGGTGGCAGCGGTCATCGGAGTAATGACAACCAGCGGGGAGGAAAACATTCGGACAAAAGCGGTAACCACTATGGTGGTAATCGTGGCCATAAAAATAGAAGAAGCGAGTCGGGAGGAGATTTCAAGAAGAGAAGGTACAACGATGATAACGTGAAGACGTCAGCACCAACATCAACTATTTCTAGGGGAGGAGAACGACCACCGGTCGTATGTTATAAATGCGGAAAAGAGGGACATATCAGCCCAAACTGCCCACAACAATCCAAGGTATGTTACAACTGTGGAAAGGAAGGTCATATAGCTCGAGATTATTCTGTAGCGAAACCAAGTCCAGTGGGGATGGTGACTCCAAAGGCTGTCCCGGATAATTCAAAATCAGCGTTCCTAGAAGAGCGTTTGTCGTAACTGGCCAAAACGCGAGGAACCCGAACGAGGTGATCATGGGTAAGCTAATCACAAACTCTTGCGAAGTTTATACCTTATTAGATACCGGTTCTACCCATTCTTTTATCTCTCCTGCTTGTGCTCAACATTTGAACTTGACTCTAGAGAAATTAGACATTGACTTATTTGTTGAGACTCCGTTAGGAGAAACTTTCATTACATCTACTATTTATAAATCTTGCTTGATTTAAGTTGGAACCATCACATTACCTGCCGATCTTATTTCGTTGAAAATTCTTGCATTTAATGTGATTTTAGGGATTGATTAGTTAACCACTCATCGTGTTAAAATTGATTGTTTTCGTAAGGTTATTAGTTTTCATATTCCTAACCAACCTGTTATGCGAATTCAAACAACCAAACCGCTACAATCAATCACTGTCATATCAAGCCATAAAGCTATTCGTTTATTAAAAAAATGGATGTCAAGCTTTCTTAGCCCATATCACGGACTTGAACAAAAACACATCTGATTTGAATAAAATTTCTGTTGTTAGTGAATTTCCTGACGTATTTCCTGAAGAACTTCCCGGTCTACCCCCAGAATGTGAAGTTGAATTCTTTATTGACCTTGAATCTGGTACAAAGCCCATTTCTAAAACCCCATATCGAATAGCTCCTATTGAACTTCAAGAGTTAAAGATCCAACTACAGGAGTTGTTGGACATCGGTTTTATTCATCCTAGTACATCTCCTTGGGGTGCTCCTGTGTTATTCGTAAAGAAGAAAGACGGGAGTATGCGACTTTGTATTGACTACCGAGAAACCATGTCACCATCAAGAATAGGTATCCGCTACCTCGCATAGATGACTTGTTTGACCAGTTGCAACGAGCACAATTCTTTTCAAAGATTAAAACTAAGGATATTCCACAGACTGCCTTCAGAACTCGGTACGGGCATTCTGAATTCTTAGTCATGTCTTTTGGATTGACTAATGCTCATGTTTCTTTCATGGATATGATGAGCCTTGTGTTCAAAGAATATTTGGATCAGTTCGTTGTTGTCTTTATTGATGACATCCTCATCTATTCCAAGAGCCGTGAAGATCATGAGCGCCATTTGAAGCTGGTACTTCAAAGGCTTCATGATAACAAGCTATATGTCAAGCTGAAGAAATGCTAGTTCTGGCTTGAAGAAGTAGCATTCCTTGGGCACGTGGTGTCAAAACATGGAGTATCTGTCGACCCGACAAAGATTGAAGCAATACAAATTTGGGAGCAACCGAAGTTGGTGACCGAAGTACATAGCTTTCTGGGCTTAGCTAGTTATTATCGGAGATTCGTGGAAAGATTTTCTAGAATCGCTACTCCGTTAACTCAGCTGACTCGTAAAGATACAAAATTCGGTTGGAGTGAGGATTGTGAGAAGAGTTTTCTAGAACTCAAGAGGAGACTCATTTCGGCACCTGTTCTGACAATACCATCTGGTTCGGATGGATTTGTTATCTACATCGATGCTTCAGGCAAAGTGTGACGCCCCCAAAACAGGTATACATCACCCATCTTGGGTCGCCAGATACATGGTACAAAATTCAAATACAACTTAATTATACAACAGTCATGTAAAATACGACAAAACATAATCTAAGAGTTTTAATAAGAATATTGTCATCTAGACAATATCCACACTCAATGGAGTCCTCATTACATTTATTGTCACACTATTTTATAGAATAGTGAGGACTTCTAAAACAACCATCTAGACCATCAATCCGTTCCCCGACTCGTCCCAGCTATATTCTCATTTCCTGAAAAGAACAGTGAAAGAAAGGGTGAGCTCAACTAGCCCAATAAGAAATATTATGACTAAGATAATGCAGAATAAATTATTCTTAGCCTTAAATAGTATAACAACTGATAGAATATAATAGACAACAAGTTTTAAATCAACAACTGGAGCGGAATAAGAAATCCATTAGAAGAGTCAAGTAGAGCATAAAATTTACTATCTTCTATGATTTAAAAAGTTTTTCATCAACTTTATCGCTGAGACTCAGCTTAATAAATAAAAGCAAATCATAACTGCATCACGCCCAAGGATATTCATGTAATCATCAATGGTCATGATTATACCGAATAATCCCTGGTCATAATCATACCAACAACTGTACATCAATGAACTACAGGCCAATGAAGACTTTCACCACATCATTCGTCACATTACGGTCATGATTATACCGAATAATCCCTGGTCATAATCATATCAAGTCCATCTATGTACGTAAGCCAAAGATGACTTTCATCATAATATAAACATAAGGATGATGATAATGACATAATAATTCAATAAAACAAGTTCAAGGATAAATTTTAAAGATTTATAATCTAATTTATCCAGAAATCAATAATGTCCAAATTGTCAATATGATACTTCTTTGTGGAGTAAAATTCAAGAATGCTCAGAAAAATATTTCCATGAAAAGATACTGGATGAAGTGCAAATATCCAGGATATTCATAGAGTATAGAAGCCAAAACTTTAACCAAATGAGTATACTAGAATATATGAACTTGCAAATGGATTTTCACCCGCCATGTGGTAATCCACGTAGACAGATCATTTCCACAATTTAATAAGGAATGAATATGAATGATCATTCACCATGCATGCGGTAATCCACATAGGCAAAGTTATTCCAATGAATAATAAAGAATGGAATAATGTAAGAATTCACCATGCATGTGGTAGTCGCGTAGACAAAGTTATTCCAATGTAATAATAAAGAATGGAATAAATGAAGAATTCACCAAGCATGCGATAGTAATCGCATGCAAAAAGTTATTCCAATGTAATAATAAAGAATGAAATAACTGAAGAATTCACCAGGCATGCGATAGACCGCACAGACATGTTATTCCAACAGAATAATAAAGAATGGAATAACAGAAGAATTCACCAGGCATGCGGTAGTCCATACAGACAGGTTATTCTAACAAAATAATAAAGAATGGAATAACAGAAGAATTCACCAGGCATGCGATAGACCGCACAGACAGGTTATTCCAACAGAATAATAAAGAATAGAATAACAACCCTTACGAGTATTGAAAGAAAACAACTCTCTTCATGAATACGAAAGAAATTATACCCCTTACCTTAGAAGAAAACTGGATACTGGAATAGTGAGGTAGCAGACTTCTCTTCTTCTTTCTCTCTATAATTTCTCTCTATAATAATTGCTCTATAACTTTAGTGAATTGGTGAGAAATGAAGGAAGAATGAGCTTCTATTTATAGAAAAATATAGTTTCGATAATTGCATATTTTGGGGCTCGAAATATTACAGTATAATACCTTCCTCTTTTTCTTCATTTTTAATTTAGTCTTGCAAGTATTATCAAACTTGCACCACATCCCCTAATAGTAAATCATATGAATCAATAGTAAATCATGTGACTCAATAGTTCTAATCATGTGAAAAAAATAATTACAGTATAGTACCTTCATCTATACCTCCATTTTTAATTTAGTCATGCAAGTATTATCAATTTTGCACCAACTCCCCTAATAGTAAATCATGTGAATCAATAGTACACACATGTGAACACATAGTTATAAGCATATGAATTAATAGCAATTAATTGCTCATTTATCCGGTGAATTACCCGATTGGTTAATATAACCTCCAGACATTAATTATTATCGAAATAAATGTCGATTTCTACTAATACTAATAATTCCCACACAATGGAACTATCAATTTCATCTTTAATCAACACGAACTTATTCATCATTAATATTATAACTCACAATATTTAACAATCAGGTCGTTCCCAGGAAAGAGGGGGCTTTCTGATAAGGATTTCTCCTTATTGGCGCGCAATTAGGTGACCAAACCTCTCCTTGACAGAACTTCTAGACATTATCAATATTGCAAAAAATAATATGAATAACTTTGTCGTCTCAATTATTGATTTAATAATATATATTATGCAGATGATACTGTGACAATAATTGAATCAATAATATGAGAGATATGATGCATCAATTACTATAATAATAATTGGGTATAACTGAGTGACTTCTTACGTAAGCATTAATAATCAATACCGTGTGCTACTATGCAACCACGCCAGACATCGTACTTTTACTACTAGGGTAGTTCAACGCTTTTAACGGTAACACTTTCGCCGTTATTTTTATAAAAAGATAATTCTGTCATTTTCTAACTACGACTATACTTCCGTTGTGGGGTCCACCAATGATTGTGCCGTCATACGGATATTCCTGACAAAAAGAATAATCCCTGACCAAACGAATATTTTATAATAACTTGCTTACTTTGCAAAAAAATTCACATATCACCCTTAACTTTATCTTTTATCAATTTAACCATTTACGAAATAAACTAATAATTATAAAAAAATTGAATACTTTCATTTCATAAAATTCGGGGTCTTACAATCTCCCCTCCTTATGAAATTTCTCCCTCGAAATTTACGTACGTACCTGGTATGCCAAAAAGGTAAGGATACCTCGACAGATTCTAACTCTTGAGGTATAACCTTTGTGTATGACCCCAACTTATTATAAATAAAATTGAATTTCCTTTATTTATTATTTTGAAATAGTAAGGGTTAATTTGATTAATGTGGTTAGTTATGGGTAAAATGCGCAAATATTTCAAATAAGCAAGTGGTTATAAAATATTAATCATTGTCGGGGAATATTAGATTTGGTCGTGGAATATTCTTCTTGTCTGGGAATATTCGCATTGACGGTAGCGAAATTGTGTGGGCCCCATAATGTAAAGCGATTGGATGAAGAAAATGACAAGTATAAGTTGTTTATAAATAATCATGTAGTAGTTATTATGATTATCATCGTTGGAATACCCGATGGTTAAAACACTGATAATCTGCGTTGTTATGAGATAAAACCAGATTGCACCAATTATTGATTCTTACATAAGAAGGCACTACTCAATAATTGTTACAGTAATTACTGTTCAGTATTTTATTTTATTGATTCAATAATTGTTGCGTTGATATTTTATATTACTGTTGTTTCAATAATTGTCACTACACAGTATTTTCCATTATCGGAAGAATATTTCATATTATCTGAATAATTTTATTAGATAACATTATTGGCAATGTCTAGAAAGTTCTGTCTAAGGAGAGGTTTGGTCACCTAATTGCGTGCCAGTAAGGAGAAATCCTTATTGAAAAGCCCCCTCTTTCCTGGGAACTGCCTGGTTGTCAGTGTTAGGTTTGTAATATTCATGAATGCAATCAAATTGCAATATATAAGCAGAAACGTGTAAAAATTAGAGTTTTAAAATTTTACAAACCATATACCCGGATCATCCTTTATGCGCAATTATTAATTAAACGAAAAAGAAAGAACAAGAATCATACCCTTGAAGATTCGAGCTTCCTCAGGTACAAGTTCACCTCCAATCTTTTTCGTGTTCAACTTGAATTCGCCGGGTTTAGTTCCTTCCTTTGATCAACGTTAGCCACCCAAGTGTTTGGCCTCTAGAGGTGATCCACCAAGGAAGAATAGATATTCAAGAAGATGGGTGTTTGGCAAAACCCTAGTTTTTCTATCTCTCATAGAAAAGAGCATACTCTCCCAACAATTGGAATCACGTATGTTGTAAAAGTCAACAACCCTATCACCCATAATAAGACTCCTCTTATTTATAGATGTGGGCAACCCTCCTTAACAATTAAGGAATTGGGTTTTATTTTAATTAATTAAATTCTTTTAATTAATTAAGCTCCCTAATCTTATTAGAGATAATTAATTAAACTCTTTTAATTAATTTGCCTCCTAATCCTATTAGGATATTTGAGAATACTTTTATTAATTAATTCCCAAACTCCTTTAGGAATTAAATAATAATAATAGTAATAATAATAATAAGACTCCTCTTATAAATTTATATTTAATATTTCTAAAATATTAAATAATAATATTAAGCTATTTAATTTATTCTATCACCATAGATTAAATTAAATATACTTAACTTATTATTATGATTATGCCATTAACTTCTTAAATAATTATTCTTCCTTTTATGGTGTGACCCTTTAGGTTCTCCATATTAAACCGGTTGTGAATAAATCAATTAGAACAATTCTAATCTTATTTAAATAAATAAATTAAAATATTAATTTATTTAAATAAATAATATTTATTCTACAATAGGGATAAACCTCCCTAGCGATCAACGACTTTCCAGATAATATAGATTTCAACATTAATCATAAAAGAACCTTTGAGTAAGCGCCATCAGACATTTCAATCCTTCCACCATACAATATTCCAATTAAATATAAGACATGGAATTACTGTCAAGTCTTATTTTATTTAATTATATGTATTTCGACTCTTAAATACACAACACCAAATAATGCAAATTAGAAACTCCTTTCTAATTTCATTTTGCCTTGGCCAAGGACTACTTGGTTGTCATTTATCGAATCACATAGGACATTTCTCTTCGTTTACTAGAAGCGGTAGATTCTTTATTGATCATACATTATCTCCATGTATAACTTATTATACCCAAGCATACCCTTTGATATACCCTAAGGGTCTTAAGGAATAAGTCAAAGTATAACTCATCATACACAAGATACTATGATGATCTCAAGTCCAAGGATCACTTGTACTACTATCACTACAGAATTCCTATTGGACAGGCAAGTAAAACTCCATTAGGTATTCCTTAGCGAGCCAACGTTCAAAGTGAACTTATTCTCTAATAAGCACCTACATACTTGCTTTAGTGTCTCCACACAAATGATCATGAGATCAATCATCCTCATCCAATGAGCAAGCAACGTATGTACCAATCTAACCGGATTCACTAATCCCCAATTTAGTAATCCAACGATTGGGAACTATTTTAGTTTTAAGCTTTCTAAGAATTTAGATCTCATTAGAATGATCATCATCATTATTCTAAAAGCATTGCTTAAAACTATGGGTTTATCACATATTATAAAAAAGCATCATTTAGATAATTAAAAACCTTTAATAAATTAATACTTTTATTAATAAATGAATAAGATTATTCTGAAAGTATATGTTTTATCGTCAAAAATATGATTGGCTTGTGTGCATACTACTTTTCGATCGAGATTGTGATTACGTAATATTATTTGTGAATAATTAATTATTGATTTATATGATGAGGAAAATATTCATTTTATGTGGATATAGATGGAGAAAATTTTTAAAGTGACAATTGTTGAAAATCGATATTTTATCTTTTCTGATAAAATAATATTTTATTATATTATTATAGTATAATAATGATGATATTTTTACAATGAATGTGGGATATATGAGTATATGAGGAGAAAGAGTATTTTTGTTGCATTAAATGATTAATACATGTTTTGTGTGTCGGTGGACCCCATTTCTTGACTAAAATTTGATTATAGCCTGTAAAATTTCCCGTTTGTGGATTTTGGTCAATTTTTGTTTGGAATTTGGAAAAACTTTCTTCTGCAAAGTTGTAGATAATGGAATTTCCTACGAAACAGACATGAGGTTCGAATTTTTCTGATAAAAGGACTATTTGTTATGAATTATTGAAGTTCCGAAGTTCTGAAATAATTGATTTTTGGAAGTTTAAAATATTTATATTAACAAAAACGTTTTTTACATTTTGTGGACCTCATTTGCATGTGTTCAATTGCTGAATTCAGATTCAAAGGTGTGCGTAGGAATTGTTATTATAAATAATAATATTTTATTAAATTTTCTGCTTTGGTGTTCTAAGCATTTTCCTATAAATAGGGTGCTTAGGTTAGAATTTAAAATCACACCAGAAACTGAAGTTTTCTCTCTTTTTCTCTCTATATTATCGAGCGTATTCTTGTGAGTATTTTGATACTTTGAGTGTTGCTATACGGATCTGCAAGTTTCCTTCAAAGACTATATCAAGTATTCAAATCAATAATTGTCTTTCCGAGGTAAGGATGTTATTTTCTTCTTAAATGATATTATTTTCTTCAATATCATTATCTTAGAAATATTGGTTTGAACTTTTTATCAAATTTGGAACTTTTTATGTCGGGAAGTTACTATTCACGATACAAGATTATTCACGATACGAAGACTATTCACGAATACGACACTATTCACGTAAAAAATTAAATTTTTGTTTTTCGTCCAAAATATCTATTATGGATATTAGCTTTGATTGTATCCATGTTTTGATCATTCTTGAATTTTACTCCACTATGATTATTTATGAGGTATTTTTGGACATGGAATAGCTGAAATACGAATCCTTAATATTTATTCTTTTGTTTCACTAGATTCGTTATCTTTTAAATATTTTTCATCATCTTCAGTCCTAAATGATGATATTACTGAATATCTTTGGCATGTAGTGCAAAGATGAATGATTTTCTGATGAATATCTTTGGCCCGTAGTGCAAAGATGAACAGGTGTTTAGATGAACATGACCAACTGATAAATATCTTTGGCCTGTAGTACAAAGATGAATATTTAATTCCAAATATATATTGATTGATGTTACAAGGATAAAATATTGACGATGAACTTTTAAATTCATATATAAAAGATAGTAGATTGCATTCTATACTTAACTCTTCTAATGAATTATTATTTCCGCTGCGAAGATTGATTTAAAACTGGTTGTCTATTGTATTCTATTATATTTTTCCCTGTTGAAGACTAACGATAATTTGTTCTATGTTATCTTACTCATAATATTCTTTACTGGGCTAGTTGAGCTCACCCTTTTCCTTTTTGTTCCATTTTTCTTCTCAGGAGGCGAGAATGTAGCAGTACTAGTCGGGGTATGGAATGAGGGTTCTAGGAAGTTGTTTTAGTAGTCCTCACCATTTTTGTAAAATATTGTACCAATAATTGTAATGAGGACTTATTTGGGTATGAATATTGTCTAGATGGCAATGTTTGTATTTAAACTCACTGTTTTTATGTTGTATTAATAAAGTTGTAGCTGTTTCTGTACTATGTTATTAACGACTCAAAATGGGTGTTGTATACCTATTTTGGGGCATCACATTTGTTATCAGAGCTTAGGGATATGATCTCTGGCAGAGATCGAAGAATAGAACTAGGAGGGGAGAGACGAGTAAATCCTTCGCTAGTGTGTCCTACCAAAGCTTATTTGTTGGTCGGTCATAATATAGGGGTATTATGTGATTTGTTAATTTGTTTAATTAACCCTTGTTTTATGGCAGTATTTAAGAATGGCAACTGAGAATGTTAACAGTGGAGTAAATGAAACCTTGGAGACACGTGTACTCACCAACGAGGAGAACGTGCGACAGGGTGGCAATATTCCTCCTGTGAACAACACCACTGAGCAGATGATGAACGATGGGATGTTTAGAAGCTTGTTGCAGTTCATGCAAAATCAGACGAGGGAGGCTCGTGTTCAAAATACAGGAGGAAATGATATCAATTCACAGTTTGTCACAGCCAAGCAGTTCAAAGAGTTGGGACCACCAGAATTCTAGGGAAAGCCGGATCCGATTAAGGCGGAGATGTAGGTCAAGCAAATTACCAAGATATTCGATGTCTTGGGATGCACAGAGGAACAAAAGGTTCCATTCGCCACCTTTATGTTCCGTGAATGAGGTAGATTCGGTGGGAATCGTGAAGCGTATCCATCCAAACCGCAGACTCAAAGATGTCTTGGGAGACGCTTTTTGAATCGTTCAATGACAAGTACTTTCACGAAAGTATTCGCTATATATGAAGGAAGTGGATTTTATTAGATCGAACATAACAACTTGACGGTGTCCCAAAGACGAGGTGAAGTTTGCAAAGTTATCCGTGTTTGCACCTCATTTGGTGGAGAATGAGGAGCGATGACGCGGATGTTTCGAGATGTTTGAAACCCTAAGATACGTCACTATCTCATTTCTCATAAATTTTCTCTCTATTAGGATGTTGTCAAGCAGGCTCAATTATTAGAGTGAGATAACGAGTACGGTCAGCCGAGGGACCACAACCAAGATCATCACCTGGATGTTAGTCATCGTAACAACGATAACCAGCGGAGAAAGAGAAATACGGACAAAAGCAGTAACCACTCTGGTGGTAATCAATGCCATGAGAATAGAAGAAGCGAGTTGGGAGGAGATTTTAAAAAGAGGAGATTCAACAATGACAATACGAAGACGTCAAAGACCGGTGAAGAATCGGTTCCAAGGGAGGAGAAGGACCACCGGTCATATGCTATAAGTGCGGAAAAGAAGGACATATCAGCCCAAACTGCCCACAACAGTTTAAGGTATGTTATAATTGTGGAAAGGAAGGACATATTGCTCGAGATTGCACTGTAGCGAAACCAAGTCCAGCGGGGATGGTGACTCAAAAGGCTGTCCCAAAAAAGTCAAAGTCAGCGGTTCCTGGAAGAGCGTTTGTCGTGACTGGTCAAAATACGGGGAACCCAAACGAGGTGATCACGGGTAAGCTAATCATAAATTCTTGCGAAGTTTATACCTTACTAAATACCGGTGCTACCCATTCATTTATCTCTCCTACTTGTGCTCAACGTTTAAACTTGACTCCCAAGAAATTAGACTTAGATTTATCTGTGGAGACTCCGTTAGGATAAACTTTCATCACATCCACTGTTTATAAATCTTGTTTGATCCAAGTTGGCTCCATCACCTTACCTGTTGACCTTATCTCTTTAAAGATACTTGCACTTGACGTGATTTTAGGGATTGATTGGTTAACTACTCATCATGCCAAAATTGATTGTTTTCGTAAGGTTGTTAGTTTTTATATTCCTAACCAACCTGTTGTGCAAATTCAAGCAACTAAGCCATTAAAATCAATCACTGTTATATCAAGTCATAAAGCTATTCGTTTATTAAAAAACGGATGTCAAGCTTTCTTAGCCCATGTTATGGATTTGAATAAAGACACGTCATATTTGAATAATATTCCTGTTGTTATTGACTTTCCTGACGTATTTCCTGAAGAACTTCCCGGTCTACCCCCGGAACGTGAAGTTGAATTCTTTATTGATCTTGAACCTGGTACAAAGCTCATTTCTAAAACCCCATATCGAATGGCTCCTATTGAACTTCAGGAGTTAAAGGTTCAACTACAGGAGTTGTTAGACATCAGTTTCATTCATCCTAGTACATCTCCTTGGGGTGCTCCTGTTTTATTTATAAAAAAGAAAGACGGGAGTATGCGACTTTGTATCGACTACCGAGAATTAAATCATGTCACTATCAAGAATAGGTATCCACTACCTCGTATTGATGACCTGTTTGACCAGTTATAAGGAGCACAATTCTTTTCAAAAATCGATCTTCGTTCTAGATATCATCAGCTGAAGATTAGAACTGAGGATATTCCAAAGACTGCCTTTAGAACTCGATACGGGCATTATGAATTCTTAGTCATGTCTTTTGGATTGACTAATGCTCTTGCTGCTTTCATGGATATGATGAACCGAGTATTCAAGGAATATTTGGATCAGTTCGTTGTTATCTTCATTGATGACATCCTCATATATTCCAAAATTCGTGAAGATCATGAGCACCATTTGAAGCTGGTACTCCAAAGGCTTTGTGAAAAAAAGTTATATGCCAAGTTGAAGAAATGCGAGTTCTGGCTTGAGGAAGTAGCATTCCTAGGGCACGTGGTGTCAAAACATGGAGTATCTGTTTACCCGGTGAAGATTGAAGCAATACAAAGTTGGGAGCAACCAAAGATGGTGACCGAAGTATGTAGCTTTCTGGGCTTAGCTAGTTATTATCGGAGATTCGTGGAAGGGATTTCTCGAATCATTACCCCGTTAACTCAGCTGACTCGGAAGGATACATATGACGCCCCCAAATCCGGGTATCTTCTAACCCGACAGATGGTGCTCCACGATACTACGATCCATACAATCATTCCATTGAGCTAACAACAAAATGAGTGCAATTACTATCTTTGTATTACATTAGTAATAAATCCTTTCCCAGGTTCATAACCGAATACATTCGTTGTTCTTCATAAGTATATTACATAAATATACTAGTCTATTACAGGACGATTAATTGTCCATCTTAGCCTTGCCTTTATCTCTCATAGAACTCTCGGTTCGTTTCGCTTTAGCTTCAAACATATGGTTCAAACAAGAATGAGCATAACTAGCTCAGTAAGTCTTAACAAGGAATCATATGAATATAACTCTAACAATTTCATGCTTTAATTCCATATCTAGACAATTATCTATGAAGCACTACAAAACATTTAACTAGTATTTCTCATAACAACAATTCCAAAGTATATATAATAGCTTAGGAATGATGAACCGGTCAATAGACCATGAACATACTCTTTTCATTTTCATACTTGAAAAGGATATCCGGCACTAAGGCCATCCACCCGTCTTTACTTACGAGCACTTCTAGGTGATTAGCCTATTGTACTCTATATTGATCAACACTCTTACGTTAAACGTATTTACGTTTAACATTTGGCAACCTCGCGTGCCCATCGAATAATCGATGAAAATACTTTTGTTTGTACATAGACAAACTTACCTTCTCATCCGTACCAAATATTTGGCATATAATAGCGTTAACAGTTCTATATCAACAGACTTGTAAACAAATCAATCAACTCTTCAATACTTGTCTAGCCCGAATAAAACAGGCATCTACTCTTTTATGTTTACCATTCATGCATCGTATAACATGCATCACGTAAAAACTTGACTAACACGAAGGTCAGACAAGCGTTAAGAAAGATTTGCCTTCAAGCGTCTTCGAATATATATTTCAACTATTCTCAGTCTTTACAGGATCTACATGATACATTCACATAGCATACTGTTATTAGTTATCAAACAAACTCACTTTACGGTTCTAACCAACTTCTTTCTCTTCTAGGTCTTATTTATTTTAACTTCGTTATTAAAGTCGATTCAACTCTTTATACTTTGTCATGTTTCATTAACGTTCTTTCATCCTTACCCGACATTCGATCATAAATGGTTAATTACCAACGTTGAACGTAGTTCACGGTTCACTCATTACGTATTTGTGTTCTTCGTTTAATTTCCATTAAACCTTACTCGTTCTTCTTACATTAACATCTTATAAGTGTTTTAAAGTAAGTCTCGTTATGTACTTTAAGTACCTTTAACATCTTACTTTAGGTCTACATTCAAAATGGAACTAAACCTAACTTGGTCAACTTTCCCCCCTTTATTATTGCCATGTACATGCAGTATCCCTTATATTTTAGTGGCGTTACATGCGAGTTAGTGGTACTCGGTCGAATCTAGTCATGGGCGCCACCACTTTGTATTGGTTTCAGTCATGGCGCCGAAGTCGTGAACCGATTAGCCAAAACAGATTTGGATTCTTAACGAAACTCTCGGCTTCCTAATTTGTTCGTTTTACATCCGAATTGACCCATTCGAATTCCTACAAGTCAAAAATTACATCCTTTATGTGTTCGTATAAGAATTTCACCTTTTCGAATCTGTTAACTCGGAATTCACCTTTAAGTTCATTTTTAAGCGTTCGTTTAACGTTTTCGTCCGATCAATACTCGTTTTCTTCTTTATAAGTCAGAATGCGACGATTCTTTTGCCAGCGACTCTTAATTACCTTATCTCACATGTTCACATTGAAAATCGATGTTTTCAAGTCACACAGAAACTTTTGACCTTTAATCCGAGCTTTATACATTTTTGACGTTTAATATCTATTCCCGTAAAATCCGCCATAACTTCGTTACTAATGTTCTCTAAGCCAAATCACATGGAATACTCCATGGACTTCATATCTACATCTTAACCACATCAAGATGCATATACCTTAGCTACAACGATTTCCAAAACGTTCAATTATAACTAAGTTCATGTTCAAGACTTTTTATGGTTTTAACTCACGCAAACACTTACGATTTCTATTTGGTCATGTCCTATCCATGATTTGGTCATTAATAGGCATTCTTATATCTTCTCAATAAACATTCTCCACTCATCTAAGATTCTTCTATGAGAAAGAAATCAAAAAGGATGAAGATTACGATTTATAGGAATTTACCTTTGATGTAGTTAACGTTCTTGATAAACGTCTAGTGGTTTGCTTGGAAGTAGAAAGATTATAAGTTTCTAGCTATTTTCTCTCTCTCAAATATGTTAGACAACTTTGTAAAACAACAAAAATCCAACTCTTAGCTTTCTATTTATAGAAAACCAAATGAGGGGCAAAATGGTCCAATTTAGCACCTCCTCACTTATTTACAACTTTGTCACCAAGAAAAATACTTGGTGACCAAGTGACTCACTTGCCATGCACACCAAGTGGCCGGCCCACCTTGCCCATGGGTTGCCCCATGGGTTTTACCCACCCCTTGACCCGCCGGTTCGACCCACGGTTTAATTCTTTGGATTGGGCTTGACATTAATAAACATTGGGCTTGCATACTTAATAAACATTGGGCTTGCATACTTAATTCATTGGGCTTGATATTAATCCAAGTCCAATTGGATTGGATAAAATCCTTAGCTCATACTCTAATAATATAATTCGTATTCTACGCGTATTATTCACGTATTCTCTTTGTATAATATTCATATAATACTCGTATTATACATCGTACTATTCTTCATATCATACTCGTATATATACTAGTATAATACTCATATTCCTTACATATAATAATCAAAACGACTATATGCATTACATTTCCCTTTCGGAAACCTCATTCACAAACCCTTAGGTTTTAAGTCCGCAGGCAAAAACTGCATTTGTCATAATGGAAATATTATTGGATTTTCCATAATATCATCATATTCTAACATTACGCGTTTCTCAGAATTTCAAACCCTAGCTCCGAACGTCATCTGATGAATAGTGTTTTTACGCAAATAATTTCAAAAAACCTTCGTTCTCATCTTGATAATTCACAATAATTAATTCTAGCACCAAGCCAGAATGCTAACCACATCTACACATTCTAGGCCATAGAACGACCTTCGAACATCTTACTCACATAATAACTCAATTAAATTCATTTAATCCACATAATCAAATAAAAATTTAATTCATTGAAAATTCAAAATTCTTGGGCGTTACAATACAAAATTCGTATGGAGCGAGGAATGCGAGAAGAGTTTCCAAGAGCTCAAGTGGAGACTCATTTCGCACTACAAAAAAATGGGGCTTCAGCAACAACCGATTTTCGTTGCTAAAAGTGTCAAATTTCGTTGCAAAAGGGTTTTGGCAATGACTTTAGTGTCGTTGCGTCTTTCGTTGCGCAATGAGCATTGCTAATTGTTCCGCAACGAACGTTTTTTTTTCGTTGCCAAAATTAATACATTTTGTAACGAAATTTATCTTTCGTACAGAGACATCGATCCTTTAGCAACAAAATGTATTGTTGCAGAATAATTAAAATTTCGTTGCTAAAAAACCCCATTTCGTTGCAAAAGCCTGCTAATTGGCAACGAAATGAACTCTCTTTTTTTTGCAACGACCATACATTTTCGTTGCAATTGACACCATTTTGCAACGACATTTTTCGTTGCAGTAAATTATGAAAATTGTTGCCTAAGCTTACTTTCGTTGTGGAATGTAAATTTTTTAGCAACGATTTTCGTTGCTAATTATATTATTTGGCAACGAAATTATGCTGAATCAACAACGAAAATGTTTGTTGCAGATTATTTTTCAATAGCAACAAAAGTCGTCGATTAGCAACGACATTATATGTTATCGTTTCTTTATAAGTGTAACGAAAGTTGATATGATTTGCAACGATAAAAAATGTTGCCTTTTATGTTAGTATTAGCAACAATATCCTCTCCGTTATTATTAGGTTAATTTTTCGTTGCCAAATATTATATTTTTAATGCCATTAGCAACGAAAAATTGTTGCTAAATGTATAAAAAATTGTTGCTATATTAAAACTTGTCCAATGCTTTGGTAACGAATTATATTTTTGTCAAATCAAAATTTGACATTCTTTTTGTGTACCTGGCTGGCTTAATGTCCCCATAACAAATAATGGCAAAAGTACAAAAAACCAAAATATTATTAACTTAATAAAATCATTCACTACATAATCATTCATTATCTTTACAATTAACCATCTAAAGCTGCCACAGTTCTTTAATTAAAGTATATATCTACATATATAGAGAGAGTACACTTCATAATTTCGTCCCTTGTCTTCCGTAAACGTAGCACGGAAATTTGATACCCAATATTGTAAGGCAGGTCGTAGAAGCAGTCTTCCTGCACATATTTAAAAATAATAACAAGTCAGGAAAATGAAACAAATAGGTCACCAGATGCGCTTGGTATTTATAAGTTGTAACCTTGCCCTGTGCCTTTTTGCTGTGATTGCTGAGATTTGAAATTTCCCCATTCTAAGCTAATAACCTGAAAGTTAAAACAGTCGTTAATCATTAGTAATTAGATCTTATTTCTTGTATGAGATAACTAGGAATTAGTACTACTATCAAATTACTGACCATTTCTCCAGATTCAGGGGATGGACCATGCCATTTGGGAACTTCTTGAGGTGGTTCTATGTAAGCAGCATTGGTGGTCATACCTAGAGTAATTGATGTTATGCTCTCATTGTTGTAGGAAACTAATTCGGAACGAAACGTTAAAAGAAAAGCTACTGCTATTGAAAAAGCATCCCAATGACCATAACGGATATGCATTCTAGCCTTGAATGGGGCATCCATTCTACAAATATAATTATGTGTTGGGTTGTTCTTGCCTTGAATGTTATTGAGGATGAAAAAATAGAAAGCAACAACTATGTCTCTTCTTTTACTTTAATTGGAGAATAAAAAGCAAATAATTAGTTCTAATTAATAACATAAGAACATGAGGTATTCATTGTTTAAACCATGAATAGGTCCACTCTTAATATAGAAATGAAATTTGAAAAGCATAAGAACAACTTGCATGTGACATAGTATGTAATAATATAAGAATAGTAGAGAAGGAAAAGATTCTACTAGAACCACATAATTCTGGAGCTCTATACCATCTTAGAGAAAAAAGAACCACATAATTCTAGAGCTCTATACCATCTTGTAGCAACATAATCCTATAAAATATCAGTGTAAAAGTTAATAATGACTCATATAGTCCATACAGTATAATTCAAAAACATATGTATAAAAGTGAACGAGTGAAAGTTGAAAATTCATGTATCATGGTTCTAGATCACATATCGTCCAAAATATAGTAGTAGGTGTATCATTGAATTCACCGTCTGGTCAAACCCATCCATCTGCAAAAGTTGATCTAATTATATAAACTTGAAAATTATTGCCTAAAAAAGATGGCCAAGTGCAGGATGCCTCCATCTATGATTTCGCACAAAGCAAACAAAGGAAGCTGATTATTCCACTCGCCAATAGTCAACTCTAATTATCTTAAAGTTTACCTGGTTTAGAAGTTCCATGAGAATTCGCTGGACTTCTCTATCAGCTCTAGTCTGAGCATCAAACCTAGCAGTTGCAATGGCATCTACCTCATCAATAAAAATAATTGTAGGAGCATTCCCTTGGCAAGGCGAAAAACATCACGAACCATTTGAGCTACATTCCCAAGCTGAGATATAATTATTGCAAATAATACTCGATATTTAATTTGCACCATTTTAATAAATTAGATTTTTGATAGCATACTAGGAAATTGAGAAAATAGTTTTTATTGTTTAAAAATACTATGTATATAAGCTAAAATGTTTCAGGGAGAGTCTATTCAAAAAACTAAGAGGTAGAGATAGGGTAGTATATTTTTGAATTGGAGGGTATTTTTGCCTTCAAAATAGTTGTGAGAGACTTGACTTTGTAATTATGAAAACCTGGTATTCTTCCCCTGCTTGCCAAATCCTCAAATTCATCATGTAAAATTCTTGGTATAATAATGTTGCAGGGATCATAAAAATGAAATGAGAAATAAGATGATCCTTCATTAGTCCAACCTTCTCTATTAACTTGCCTAGTATATGGACAGAAGTGAAGCATTTCATAGTTTGCATTCCCTAATTCTGATTGCCGACACTTAAAAGTTACAAGGCTCGGGTATTTGTAATATATATGCATTGAACTAGGAAAGCACAACACTGCACATATTGTAGTGTCTGTAGGTGAATGAATCTAGGCTCCATTTCAATAAGCCATAAACACACAAGACAAGCACAAACTTGTAAATGTTTGTTGTAAGCTTAAAAATCATAGATTTTTCAAGAAAATGCATATCATCTAAATAAGCAGAACTTCTTCGACTCGTTCACTTTTCATGATGTATCAGTATGACAAATGATCGATCTCCCGTTGTTTCTTTTTCTACCAGAGAACTACCACTTTAGGTTTACTATTTACTAGACTATATCACAATTATACAATAACCTTTGGGTATTGTATAATCACTGGCCAGAGAAGAAAAAACTGCAATGCAATGCTAACAGCTATGCTTTCAGCTGATCGACTTCAAATTGAATTCTTCAACAAAATCAACCAGAAGTTAAGAGTAATAATTAACCTTAAAAGTACTACTGAGACTTGAGACACCTGAATCAAAATCTTTGAACATCCATCTCCTAATTCACATGCCCTGGATAATCAGCACAAAACAAGGCTGTCGAAGAACGCATCCAGACAACATCAAAATAATAAGGTTGAAAGATGGATACAACACCTGAAGACATTTTGCTTGAACTTTGTTATATCACACTCCCAAATCAAACAATCAATCCAAAAACAATTCCATTTAATCTCACACTTTAGAATGAGTTTCAAAAAAAATTAAACATAATAATTATATCAAATAGAAGTTATTATAACTCTTTTGTATTCATTCAATAAAAATTCCCAAAATTGGGGTTTGGCAAGGCGAAAAACATCACGAACCTAGCAGTATGTTTGTTTGTTAGTTGTCCAGTTTTAGAGAACAGGAAATGAGGATTTATCCCAATTCCCAGCAGCAGCAGTAAAAAAATTCCCTCAATGTTAGCCATAAAAAACTGCCATAACAAGCTAATTAGAAATCTATAACCCATCTGACCTTAAAATCTATTACATAAGCAAAAAAACACATAATCACACATATCATCGAATCATAAATAAATGGATATAAAGGGAAATCTAGTTTCTGTCATGTTGCAAATGGTCCATAATTTAACAAGTCATATGCTATATAATGTATGTATGTATGTATCTCTCTTTATTTTATATATATATATATATATATATATATATATATATATATATAACTAAATGAAATTAGTTAATCCATAACTACTCATCGATCGTGTTTGCTAAACAAGGCCATTGTTAAAAATATTCCAAAAGATCAAAGAAGATCAAAAAAATTAAAAACCATAAAAAATTCATGGGGCGGGGGGTTAATTAACCTAGCTAAGAAATTAAGAAACAGAACTTAATTACCCAAAAAAAATTATTTCATAACAAACCCTAGAAAAAAAAACTTAATTCAAGAAATATTGAACTTAATTCAAGAAAATATGAATAAAACACATGGATAACAATTTAGAAAACAAATGAAGAAACATAACTTAATTACCCAAAACAAAACTATTTCATAACAAACCCTATAATCTGTGCAGAAGATGTAAGACCCCAACTTATTATTAATGAAATTTAATTTTCTCTATTTATTATTTTGAAATAGTAAGGGTTCATTTGATTAATGTGGATAGTTATGGGTAAAATACATAAATATTTCAAAATAAGCAAGTGGTTATAAAATATTCATTGTTGTTGGGAATATTAGATTTGGTCGTGTATTATTCTTCACGTCGGGGAATATTAAATGCAATTGACGGTGTAGATCTTTTATGGGCCCCATGCGAGAAAGCAATTGGATGAAGAAAGCGACAAATATAAGTTGTTTAAAAATAGCGGTGTAGTTATTACAGTTAATCTTTGTTAAAATACTAAATTGGTTAAAAAACTGATATTGCAGCGGTATTACACCAATTATTGATTCTTACGTGAAGAAGGCACTACTCAATAATGGTTCTGAGTAATTACTATTTAGTATTTTATTGATTTAATAATTCTTTGCGTTGATATTTTATATTGTTGTTGTTTCAATAATTGTCATTTACGGTATTTTTCATTATCGAAGCAATAATTCATATTATTTGAATAATATTATTAGATAACATTATTGGAAATGTCTAGGAAGTTACATCTAAGGAGAGGTTTGGTCACCTAATTCGGCATGATGAGGAGAAATTCTTATTGGAAAGCCCCTTCTTTCCAAGAAGGCGCACGGTTGTCAATATTGTGATTACGTAATATTATTTGTGAATAATTAATTATTGATTCATATGATGAGGAAAATATTGATTTTATGTGGATATAGATGGAGAAAATTTTTAATGTGACAATCGTTGAAAATTGAAATTTTATCTTTTACGATAAAATAATTCATTTAAATATATTATTATATTTTAATAATATAATAATGATGATATTTTTACGATGAATGTGGGATATATGAGTATATGTGGAGGAGGAGTATTTTTGTTACCAAAAATATTTAAAGCATGTTTTATGTGTCGGTGGACCACATTTCTTGACTGAAATTTGATTATAGCCTGTAAAATTGCCCATGTGTGGATTTCGGTCAATTTCTGTTTGGAATTTGGAAAAACTTCCTTCTGCAAAGTTGTAGATAATGGAATTTCCTATAAAAAGCAAAGTTGGAATTTGGAATTTCTGTTCGGTCAATTTCTGTTTGGAATTTGCATAAACTTCCTTATGCAAAGTTGTAGCCTGTAAATTTGATTTTTTTCCTTTTCGTCTAAAATATCTATTGTGGATACTAGCTTTGATTGTATCCATGTTCTGATCATTCTTGAATTTTACACCACTATGATTATTTTTGAGGTATTTTTAAACATGGATAAAACAAAGTACGAATCCTTAATCCTTAATCCTTGTCATTTTGTTTCACGAGATTCGTTTCTTTAAAAATATTTTCATCATCCTCGGTCTTAAATGATGATATTATTGAATATCTTTGCTTTGTAGTGCAAAGATGAATGATTTCGATGAATATCTTTGGTAGTAGTGCAAAGATGAGCAGTGTTTAGATGAACATGAATTAATCGATGAATATCTTTGGCTTTGTAGTGCAAAGATGAATATTTGATTCGAGATATATATTGATTGAAATTCTGAGGGGATAAAAGATGAGCGATGAACTTTTAAATTCATACATATAAGATAGTAGTTTGCATTCTCTACTTAAATCTTCTAATGAATTATTATTTCATTTGCGAATATTGATTTAAAACTTGTTGTCTATTGTATTCTATTAGATTTTTCCTGTTGAAGACTAACGATAATTTGTTGTATATTATCTTAGTCATAATAGTCTTCTTTGGGCTAGTTGAGCTCACCCTTTTCCTTTTTGTTCCATTTTTCTTCTCGGGATGCGAGAATATAGCGAGTACAGTGGGGGTATGGAATGAAGGTTTAGAGAGAGTTGTTTAGTAGTCCTCACCTTTTTTGTAAAATAATGTATCAATAAATGTGATGAGGATTTATTTGAGTATAGATATTGTCTAGAAGATAATATTTGTATTCAAACTCACAGTTTCTTGTTGTAATAATAAAGTTGTAGTTGTTTACATGTACCATGTATTGACAACTCGGAATGGGTGATGTATACCTATTTTGGGGCGTCCACGGTTGGTATCGAGCTTAGGGATATGATCTCTGGCGGAGATCGGGGAATAGAACTAGGAGGGGAGAGCGAGTAAATCCTTTGCTAGTGTGTCCTACTAAGCTTATTTGTTAGTTAGTCGTTATATAGGGATATTATGTGATATATTGATTTCCTTAATTAACCCTTATTTTATGGCATGTATTTGAGAATGTCAGTCGAGAATATTAACAATGGAAATGAGACCGTGGAGACGCATGTACTCACCAACGAGGAGAAGCGTGCAACACAGTGGCAATGTTCCTCCTGTGAACAACACCACTGGCGAGATGATGAGCGAGGGGATGTTTAGAAGCTTTTTGCGATTCATGCAAAATCGACGAGGAGACTCGTGTTCAAAATACATGAGGAAATGATAGCAATTCACGGGTTGTCACGGCCCAGTAGTTCAAAGAGTTGGGACCACGAATTTAAGGGAAAGCGAGATCCGATCAGGCGGAAACATGGGTCAAGCAAATTACCAAGATATTCGATGTCTTGGGATGCATGGAAAACAGAAGGTTCCATTCGCCACCTTTATATTTCGTGGTGAGGCGGACTCTTTGGTGGGAGTGCGTAAGCGTACCCATCCGGTAGCTTTTCGGCATGTCTTGGGAGACATTTCAAAAACTATTTAATGACAAATACTTTCACGAAAGTGTTCGTCATATGAAGGAAGTGGAGTTTATTAGGCTGGAGCGAGAATAACATGGCGGTGTCCCGGTATGAGGCAAAGTTTGCTTGAGTTATCCAGTTTGCACCTCATTTGGTGGAGAATGAGGAACATATGACGCGGATGTTTCTTAGAGGTTTGAAACCCGGATACGTCGATATCTCATTTCTCATAAATTTTCTCTCTACTCGGATGTTGTAAGCAGGCTCAATTATTAGAGCGAGATAACGAGTACGGTCAACCGAGGGACCACAACCGAGGATAATCTAGGAGATAGCGATCAACAAAACAACAATAACCGGCGGAGAAAGAAAAAGGCGGACAAAATGGTAACCACTCGGTGGTAATCATGGCCATGAAAATAGAAAAAGCGAGTCGGGATGAGATTTAAAAAAGGAGATTTAACAACGACCATGTGAAGAAGGCGATTGTCGGCAAAGAATCGGTTCTAAGGAGGAGAACGACCACCGGTCGTATATGCTATAAATGCGGAAAGAGGGACATATCGGTCAAAGCGCCCACAACAGTTCAAGGTATGCTATAATTGTGGAAAGGAAGGACATATCGCTCGAGATTATGCAGATGTAGCGAAACCTAGTTCAATGAGACGGTGACTCAAAAGACATCCCGAAAAGTCAATATCAAGCGGTTCCTGGAAGAGCGTTTGTTGTGGTTGGTCAAAATGCGAGAACCCAAACGAGGTGATCACGGGTAAGCTATTTATAAATTCTTGCGAAGTTTATACCTTACTTGATCTGGGTGCTACCCATTCATTTATCTTTCTGCTTGTGCTCAACGTTTAAACTTGACTCAGGAGAAATTAGACTTTCACCTATCTGTAGAAACTCGGATTCGAAAAAACTTTCATCACATCCACATTTATAAATCTTGTTTGATTCAAGTTGGCACCATCACCTTACATTGACCTTATCTCTTTAAAGATACTTGCTTTTGATGTGATTTTAGGGATTGATTGGTTAACTACTCATCATGCCAAAATTGATTGTTTTCGTAAGGTTGTTAGTTTTCATATTCTAACCAACTTTGTTATGCGAATTCAAGTAACTAAACCATTAAAATCAATCAACGTCATATCTAATCATAAAGCTATTCGTTTATTGAAAAAAGGATGTCAAGATTTCTTAGCCCATGTTATGGATTTGAATAAAAACACGTCAAATTTGAATAATATTCTGTTGTTATTGACTTTCCGACGTATTTCTGAAGAACTTCCGATTCTCACCCCGAATGTGAAGTTGAATTCTTTATTGATCTTGAACATGGTACCAAGCCCATTTCTAAAACCCCATATCGAATGGCTCCTATTGAACTTCGGGAGTTAAAGGTCCAACTACGAGAATTGTTGGACATCGGTTTCATTCGACTAGTACATCTCCTTGGGGTGCTCTGTTTTATTCGTAAAGAAGAAAGAGCGGGAGTTTGCGACATTGTATTGACTATCGGGAATTGAACCATGTCACCATCAAGAATAGGTATCTCTACCTCGTATTGATGACTTGTTTGACCATTTGCAAGGCGTAATTTTTTCAAAGATCGATCTTCGATTCGGATATCATCAATTTGAAGATTAGAAGGCGAGGATATTCAAAGACCGCTTTTAGAACTCGGTATGTGCATTATGAATTCTTAGTCATGTCTTTCGGATTGACTAATGCTCCTACGGCTTTCATGGATATGATGAACCCGAGTATTCAAGGAATATTTAGATCGATTCGTTGTTGTCTTTATTGATGACATCCTCATATATTCCAAAAGTCGGGAAGATCATGAGCACCATTTGAAAGTTGGTACTCCAAAGGCCCGTGAAAACAAACTATATGCCAAATTAAAGAAATGCGAGTTACGGCTTGAGGAAGTAGCATTTCTTGGGCACGTGGTGTCAAAACATGGAGTATCCGTGGACGGCCGAAGATTGAAGCAATACAAAGTTGGGAGCAGCGAAGTCGGTGGGAAAAGCACGTAACTACGGGCTTATTTGGTTATTATCGAAGATTCGTGGAAGGATTTTTCTCGAATCACTACTCCATTAACTTCAATTTGACGGGAAGATATAAAATTCGTATGGAACGAGGAATGCGAGAAGAGTTTCCAAGAGCTCAAGAGGAGACTCATTTTGGCACTGTCTTTAACAATACCATCTTGTTTGGATGGATTTGTTATCTACAAACGATGCTTCGGGCAAAGGGTTAGGATGTGTTCTCATGCTGCGTGGGGAAAGTCATAGCCTATGCCTCGCGACAACTTAAAGAATATGAGAGGAATTATCCTACTCATGATCTAGAGTTAGCGGCGATGCGTTTCGGGCTAAAGATATGGAGGCACTATCTATATGGGGAGAAAGTGGAGATATATTAGGACCATAAAAGCCTTAAATATTTCTTCACTCAAAAAGAACTCAACATGCGGCAGCGACGTTGGCTCGAGCTATTGAAAGACTACGACCACACTATTCAATACCATCCTGGAAAAGCGAACGTGGTAGTTGACGCGTTGAGTAGAAGATCATATGCAGGAATGAGTGCGATGATGTCAAGTATACGACGTAGAGCCAACTTTAATAGAAAAAGTTAAGGTTGCTCAAGCCACCAGGCCGGGAATGATGCGTATGAAGAAGAAAGTACAAGAAGGTGCTATTCGAGCGAGAATTGATGAAGAATGAATACTTCAAGTCCACTCCAGACTTTGTGTCCCTAACGACTCTGATTTGAAGTACAAGATTATGATGGAGGCACAATACACCATTTGCAATCCATCTCGAAGTACCAAAATGTATCGTGATCTTGACATACATTTTGGTGGAACAATATGAGAGAGAGATTGCAAAGTTTATCTCAATGTGTTTAACTTGTCAACGTGTAAAGGCGGAGCATCTAGTACCTAAGGGTCCGTTGCAACCACTTGAGATTCTGAAATGGAAGTGGGAACACATTACCATGGATTTCGTTACGGGTCTTCCTATGGTTTCTCAAGGCATCAATGCTATTTGGGTTATTGTTGATAGATTAACCAAGTCTGCTCATTTCTTGCCGATACGGGAGACTTATTCCCTTGAACGTCTTGCTAGTATATATGTAAATGAAATTGTGAGGTTGCATGGCATGCCAGTATCCATAGTTTCAGATCGTGACCCAAGATTCACTTCAAGATTTTAGGTTAGCTTGCAAAAAGCTATGGGCACAGATTTACGATTCAGTTCGGCATACCATCCTCAAACGGACGGACAATCAGAGAGGACTATTCAAACTCTTGAAGATCTATTAAGACTCTGTGTCCTAGACTTCAAGGGCAGTTGGGATAAGTATTTACCATTGGTGGAATTCTCCTACAACAACAGTTATCAGGCAAGTATAGGTGTGGCTCCATTTGAAGAATTATATGGACGAAAGTGTCGCTCTCCAATATGTTGGGATGAGGTGGGTGAAGCAACATTGTTGGGACCCTGAGGAGTTGAAATACGTATGACTCACTAGAAAAGATCCAAATGATTGACAACAATACAAAGCAAGACAAGATCGACAAAAGAGTTATGCGGATCTTCATCGAAAGGACGTGGAATTTAGTATAGGGGATCATGTATTATTGCGAGTTCCTCCATGGAAGGGAGTTACAAGATTTGGGAAGAGAGAAAAGCTCAATCCACGATTTATTGGTCCATTTCAAATTCTTGACCGAGTAGGAAATGTAGCCTATAGACTCGCGTTACCTCCGAGTATGTCTCGTGTTCATAATGTGTTTCACATATCGGTACTTCATAAATATGTGAAAGACCCGAACCACGTTATAGAGTTAGAACCAGACGAGATAGCCGAATACTTAACGTATGAGGAGATACCTGTCAAGATCTTGGATAGGAAGGAGCATGTCCTACGCGCAAAGGTCACACCACTATGATTATTTTTGAGGTATTTTTGGACATGGATAAAACAAAGTACAAATCCTTAATCCTTAATCCTTGTCATTTTGTTTCACAGGATTCGTTTCTTTAAAAATATTTTTCATCATCCTCAGTCTTAAATGATGATATTATTGAATATCTTTGGCCTGCAGTGCGAAGATGAATGATTTCGATGAATATCTTTGGTAGTAGTGCAAAGATGAGCAGTGTTTAGATGAACATGACCAAATCGATGAATATCTTTGGCTTGTAGTGCAAAAGATGAATATTTGATTACGGATATATATTGATTGAAGTTACTGAGGGGATAAAAGATAGAGCGATGAACTTTTAAATTCATACATAGAAGATAGTAGTTTGCATTCTCTACTTAACTCTTCTAATGAATTATTATTTCATTGCGAATATTGATTTAAAACTTGTTGTCTATTGTATTCTATTAGATTTTTCCTGTTGAAGACTAACGATAATTTGTTGTATATTATCTTAGTCATAATAGTCTTTCTTGGGCTAGTTGAGCTCACCCTTTTCCTTTTTGTTCCATTTTTCTTCTCGGGATGCGAGAATATAAGCGAGTAAATGCAGTGGGGTATGGAATGAAGGTTCTAGAGAGTTGTTTAGTAGTCCTCACCATTTTGTAAAATAATGTATCAATAAATGTGATGAGGATTTATTTGAGTATAGATATTATCTAGAAGATAATATTTGTATTCAAACTCACGCTTTTCTTGTTGTAATAATAAAGTTGTAGTTGTTTCTGTACCATGTATTGACAACTCGGAATGGGTGATGTATACCTATTTTGGGGGCGTCACAGAAGAAGCCAATAATCAAGTGTAAATCTTATTACCTAAAAAAGAAGCAGCGCAGAGATTGATCGGAGACCGAGAAAGAAGATAGAGACTGAGATGGTGATTGGAGAGTCGATCTGTGATCTGTCGACTGTCGATAAGTCAATCGATTGTCGATGAGCAGTAATGGAGATGACTCTGACAAGACCGAAGACGACTCAAACCAGATGAGACTAAAGAGTGGAGATAGAGAGTAAAAATGGTGAGTCGGAGAAGAGAGCGACAAGAGATCGGTTTTGATTTGGGTCTTTGGGATAAAGGCAGAAGACGTAGAAGGTTTATAATTAGCAAATAAATGGTTTTATTCAATTAACCGGTAAAACCCAATTATTTGCACAACCCTATTTATTACTGTTGAATACTTTTTATCCATCTATAAAATTAATTGTAAAAAAATAAAATATTACGCTTGATAGTAATATATGAGATATATCTTTTTCAGCCCAAATATTTGTGTTGTATAATTTTATCTATCTATAATAAATTGTAAACAATAAATAACTTAAACTTGATTGCAATATATAGAATACAATAATATATAAGACAAATGATGTAACAGTAAATCATAACTAATTTGTAATTTAAAGTATTGATTACTCTGGTATAAATTTTTCGCATTTGTTTCGATGCAAATAAAGATGTTTAACGATTCAAATAAATTTTTATCATTTTAAAAATCCTAAATTTCAAAATAAATAATCTAATTATAAATATAATTAGAATAAGAATAAATAAATAAATAATGAGTTTTAAAGTATAGTTCATTATTTAATGAATGTTAATTTATTTATTTTTAATAAATACAATAATCAATACTCTAAAGGGATAAAGTCCAAAAATACCCCTGATATTTTTCTCAATGTCTACCGAGCACCCTATACCTTTTTTTTGTCCAAAAATACCCTTAACGTTATAATTTTTGGGTCATTCGTGCCCATGCCGTTAACAGTTATGCCAAATAGACAAACGGGATTGACAGTTGGACATATTTTGCTGACGTGTCAAATAATTAAAACAAAAAATGCTATTGTACCATCTAATGTGTATAAAAATAATATTTTATATATATTTGATAATTTATTTATTATGTGTATTTTATTAATAAGTTTTATTTATTAATAATTGAATTTACCATGTGAACCACCAAGTCCACCACCACCACCACCACCAGTCCACCACCACCACCATCTAATATCACCACTAGGGACATCAACACCACCAACAACCGAAATCAAGTCAAGATCTGAGAAATATAAAAATCAAGTCAATCGGCGAAATCAAGTCAATGAACAAAAAAGCATCAGTTGATAGGAAATTAAAACATTAATCAACCGAAACAAATATAAAAATGTCAGGGGCATTTTTGGACCTTATCCCATACTCTAAATTACAATTCAAATAAGTTTTCATCATTTTCAAAATCCTAAATTTAAATTTCAAAATGAAAGCTCTAATTACAACTATAAATATAATAAGAAAATAATAATAATGAGTTTCTAAGTATAAATAATAATGTTCTAAATTACAATTCAAATAAGTTTTCATCATTTTTGAAATCCTAAATTTCAAAATGAATGCTCTACTTATTAATGTTTAGATGTCCATTAATAAGTAGATGTCTATTTTATGCGTGTGGAGTAATATTGTGGTGTGTATAAATATTTATAATCTATAGTTAGATTCAAAAGTTTACATTGAATATTTAATTATTTTTTTCTCAAATACTTGATTAAAACTTTAATAATATGTTTATGGGGACTTTTATTTATTATTTATCCTCAATACTCTACTTCAATTTGAATTCATAATCGAATTTGATTTGGATTCGAATTGCATTTATGAAACTCTAGTCAAATTTGACTCGACTCAAATATTCATTACTCAAATTCGATCTGACTCGGATCGAATTATATTCAAACTACTTGTGAGCTTCGAAAAATTTTAATATTACACGTGTGCCACGTAGGCGCCACGTGTGCCACGTTAGCAACTTATAAGTATAATTTATACAGCTTATATGTACAATTTATATTAGTAAATTTTAATTGATTTTTATGATCAATTATGAATGATGATGTATTTGATATGTCTCCCATTTATGATATGTATTTTTACAACTTTAAATGGTTGTGATTTGTTAGTAATTGGTCAATATTTTTTATTTTTACTTTTTATAAATAAATTGTTTATTAGGTGATTGACATTCGAATTCGGATATTTGAATAATTTGTTTATTCGAATAAAAAATGGAAACGAATATGTTCCGCATTTGGACATAATTTTTAAATACTAAATACGAATATTTTTTGACAATTCTCCAAATACCGAATATGGTCTTACTAAAACATGCTTATTGGGATTATCTTAATTTAAGGCAACATTTTAATAGTCGTTGGAAAAAGTTTTATAAAATATGCAACGAAAATAAAACTTGTTGCCGATAAATGTGGTCCATATTAGGCAACGAAATATAGCAACAAAAAAACTTTCGTTGCCCACGATGAGGAGAAATCAAGTGGTTAGAAATTTTGCAACGAATTTCTAACGAATTTTGTTTCAAAATTTTGCAACGACTTATGAATTTCGTTGTAAAAAGTGAAAGCCTGACACAATGTGCAACGAAGGACAAGTTTTGTTGCTAAACATACACTTTTAGCAATGACTTATAAAGTCGTTGCATGAAAAATCGTTGCTAAAGCCCCATTTTTAGCAACAAAAACACTTTTGTTGCCCACGATGACGGAAAATCAAGTGGCTGAAAATTTTGCAACGAATTTCTAACGAAATTTTTTTCCGCCAATGAATTAGCAACGAAATTTTGCAATGACTTATGAATTTCGTTGCAAAAAGTGAAAGCCTGACACAATCTGCAACGAATGACAAATTTCGTTGCTAAACATATACTTTTAGCAACGACTTATAAAGTCATTGCCCGAAAAATCGTTGCTAAAGGCCCATTTTTTTGTAGTGTCGGCACCTGTTTTAACCATACCATCTGGTTCGGATGGATTTGTTATCTACAGTGATGCTTCAGGCAAAGGGCTAGGATGTGTTCTCATGCAACGTGGGAAAGTAGCCTATGCCTCACGACAACTTAAAGAATATGAGAGGAATTATCCTACTCATGATCTAGAGTTGTCTGATGATTGCTTTTTAAAGAAGATGGAGGCACTATCTATATGGGGAGAAAGTGGAGATATATTCAGATCATAAAAGCCTCAAATATTTCTTCACCCAAAAAGAACTCAACATGCGGCAACGACATTGGATCGAGCTGTTGAAAGACTACGACCATACCATTCAATACCATCACGAAAAAGCTTAACGCGTAGGTTGGCGCATGCGCATTAAGTAGAAGATCTTATGCGAGAGCGAGTGCGGCGTCACAACACAAAGGCCCATTTTGTGTGACTTACAAAGGTTGAAGATAGAATGCAAGACTCCGGGGACCCATGCGATGATGTCAAGTATACGCATAGAACCAACTTTAATCAAAAAAGTTAAAGTTGCTCGAAGCCACGAATCGGAGGTGATGCGCGTATGAAGAAGAAAGTACAAGAAGGTGTTATTCCAGAAGCAAGAATCGATGAAGAAGGAATACTTCGGGTCCACTCTAGACTTTGTGTTCCTAACGATTCTGATTTGAAGTACAAGATCATGATGGAGGCACACAATACACCATTTGCAATCCATCCTGGAAGTACCAAGATGTATCGTGATCTTTGACATACATTTTGGTGGAACAATATGAAGAGAGAGATTGCAAAGTTTATCTCGAGGTGTTTAACTTGTCAACGTGTAAAGACGAAGCATCAGGTACCTAAGGGTCCGTTGCAACCACTTGAGATTCCGAAATTGAAGTGGGAACACATTACCATAGATTTCGTTACGGGTCTTCCCACGGTTTCTCAAGGAATAAATGTTATTTGGGTTATTGTTGATAGATTAACCAAGACTGCTCATTTCTTGCCGATACGGGAGACTTATTCCCTTGAACGTCTTACTCGTATGTACGTAAATGAGATTGTGAGATTGCATGGAATGCCAGTATCCATAGTTTCGGATCGTGACCCAAGATTCACTTCAAGATTTTGGGTTAGCTTGCAAAAAGCTATGGGCACGGATTTACGATTTAGTTCGACATACCATCTTCAAATGGATGGACAATCGGAGAGGACTATTCAAACTCTTGAAGATCTATTAAGACTCTGTGTCCTAGACTTCAAAAGGACTTGGGATAAGTATTTACCATTGGTGGAATTTTCCTACAACAACAGTTATCAGGCAAGTATAGGTGTGGCTCCATTTAAAGCATTATATGGACGGAAGTGTCGCTCTCCAGTGTGTTGGGATGAGGTAGAGCAACATTGTTGGGACCAGAGTTGGTACGTATTACTACAGAAAAGATCCAAAGGATTCGACAATGTATACAAACGGCACGGGATCGACAAAAGAGTTATGCAGATCTTCATCGAAAGGACGTGAAATTTAGTATTGGGGATCATGTATTGTTGCGAGTTACTCCATGGAAGGGAGTTCAAGATTCGGGAGGAGAGGAAAGCTCAATCCACGATTTATTGGTCCATTTCAGATTCTTGACCGAGTAGGAAATGTGGCCTATAGACTCGCGTTACCTCCAAGTATGTCTCGTGTTCATAATATTTTTCATATATCTATGCTACGTAAATATGTGAAAGACCTGAACCACGTTATTGAGTTAGAACCGGACGAGATAGCCGAAGACTTAACGTATGAAGAGGTGCATGTCAAGATTTTGGATAGGAAGGAGCATGTCCTATGCACAAAGGTCATACCACAAGTCAAAGTTTTATGGAGGAACCATGTTATTGAAGAAATGACCTGGGAGTTTGAAACGGAAATGAAAGCGAGGTATCCTCATCTTTTCAAAACACCAAGTACGTACGTCAATTTCGAGGACGAAATTTCATAAGGAGGGGAGGTTGTAAGACCCCAACATATTATAAATAAAATTGAATTTCCTTTATTTATTATTTTGAAATAGTAAGGGTTAATTTGATTAATGTGGTTAGTTATGGGTAAAATGCGCAAATATTTCAAATAAACAAGTGGTTATAAAATATTAATTGTTGTCGGGGAATATTCGTTTAGTCGTGGAATATTCTTACTGTCGGAGAATATTAAATGCGACGGTGCGACCTTAATGTGGGCCCCATAACTAAAAGCGATTGGATGAAGAAAATGATAATTATAAGTTGTTTATAAATAATGTACGTAGTTATTACAGATTATCTTTGTTGGAATACCCGGTGGCTAAAACACGAGAATCTGGCGTTGTTGCACAAGATTACTGCAGATTGCACCAATTATTGATTCTTACGTAAGAAGGCACTACTCAATAATTATTACGATAATTCTTATTCGATATTTTATTTTATTGATTCAATAATTTACTGCGTTGATATTTTATATTCTTTGTTGTTTCAATAATTGTCACTACTACGGTATTTTCCATTATCGGAGTAATAATTCATATTATCTGAATAATATTATTAGATAACATTATTGGCAATATCTAGAAAGTTCTGTCTAAGGAGAGGTTTGGTCACCTAATTGCTTGCCTTGATAAGGAGAAATCCTTATTGGAAAGCCCTCTCTTTCTAGAGGCGCTTGGTTATCGATCTTGTGATTACGTAATATTATTTATGAATAATTAATTATTTATTTATATGATGAGAAAAATATTCATTTTATGTGGATATAGATGGAGAAAATTTTTAAAGTGACAATTGTTGAAAATCGATATTTTATCTTTTCTAATAAAATAATATTTTATTATATTATTATAGTATAATAATGATGATATTTTTACAATGAATGTGGGATATATGAGTATATGAGGAGAAAGAGTATTTTTGTTGCATTAAATGATTAACACATGTTTTGTGTGTTGGTGGACCCCATTTCTTGACTTAAATTTGATTATAGCCTGTAAAATCGCCCGTTTGTGGAATTTGGTCAATTTCTGTTTGGAATTTGGAAAAACTTTCTTCTGTAAAGTTCTAGATAATGGAATTTCCTATGAAAAAGACATGAGGTTTGAATTTTTCTGATAAAAGGGCTATTTGTTATGAATTATTGAAGTTCCGAAGTTCCGAAATAATTGATTTTTGGAAGTTTTAAATATTTATATTAACAAAAACGTTTTTTACATTTTGTGGGCCTCATTTGCATGTGTTCAATTGCTGAATTCAGATTCAAAGGTGTGCGTAGGAATTGTTATTATAAATAATAATATTTTTTTTAAATTTTCTGCTTTGGTGTTCTAAGCATTTTCCTATAAATAGGGTGTTTAGGTTAGAATTAAAAATCACACCAGAAATTGAAGTTTTCTCTCTTTTTCTCTCTCTATATTATCGAGCGTATTCTTGTGAGTATTTTGATACTTTGAGTGTTGCTTTATCTGGTGCAAGTTCCTTCAAAGACTATATCCAGTATTCTAGTCAGAAGTATTGTCTTTCTGAGGTAAGGGATGTTATTTTCTTCTTAAATGATATTATTTTCTTCAATATCATTATGCCAAAATATTGGTTTGAACTTTTTATCAAATTTGGAACTTTTTGTGTCGGGGTTACTATTCACGTATACGGTACTATTCACGTATACGGCACTATTCACGAATACGACACTATTCACAGAAAAATTAAATTTTCATTTTTTGTCCAAAATATCTATTATGGATACTAGCTTAGATTGTATCCATGTTTTGATCATTCTTGAATTTTACTCCACTATGAATATTTATGAGGTATTTTTGGACATGGAATAGCTGAAATACGAATCCTTAATATTTATTCTTTTGTTTCACTGGATTCGTTTTCTTTAAAATATTTTTCATCATCCTCAGTCCTAAATGATGATATTCTTGAATATCTACATGGCTTGTAGTGCAAAGATGAATGATTTTCGATGAATATCTTTGGCCCGTAGTGCAAAAGATGAGCAGTGTTTAGATGAACATGACCGGTGATGAATATCTTTGGCACGTAGTGCAAAGATGAATATTTAATTCCAGATATATATTGATTGATGTTACAGGGATAAAATATCGATGATGAACTTTTAAATTCATATATAGAAGATAGTAGATTGCATTCTCTACTTAACTCTTCCAATGAATTATTATTTTCGCTGCGAAGATTGATTTAAAACTTGTTGTCTATTGTATTCTATTAGATTTTCCCCTATTGAAGACTAACGATAATTTGTTCTATGTTATCTTAGTCATAATATTCTTTACTGGGCTAGTTGAGCTCACCCTTTTCGTTTTTGTTCCATTTTTCTTCTCAGGAGGCGAGAATGTAGCGAGTACTAGTCGGGGTATGGAATGAAGGTTCTAGGAAGTTGTTTTAGTAGTCCTCACCATTTTTGTAAAATATTGTACCAATAATTGTAATGAGGACTTATTTGGGTATGAATATTGTCTAGATGGCAATGTTTGTATTTAAACTCACAATTTTTATGTTGTATTAATAAAGTTGTAGCTGTTTTTGTACCATGTTATTGACGACTCAAAATGGGTGTTGTATACCTATTTTTGGGGCGTCACACTTTGAGTGTCGAATATGATCCTTCTTATCCAAGATTTTAACACGTATCTCATCATACGTTAAATCTTCTGTTGTCTCGTCTAGTTCCAATTCAATAATGTGGTTCGGGTCATCCACATATTTACGTAACATCGATACGTAAAAAAAACGTTATGAACACGCGACATACTTGGCGGTAAAATGAGTCCATAGGCCACAGTTCCTACTCAATCGAGGATTTCAAATGGGCCAATTAAATCGAGGGTTGAGATTTCCTCTATTCATCGACTCTTGTTTCTAGAATAACGTCTTCTTGAACCTTCTTCTTCATCTTCATCAGCTCCGGGTGTGTAGCTTGAACGGCCTTAACTTTATCGATTAAAGTCGATTCTAATCGTATATTCGTTATCTTCATGTGGGCCCCTAGAGTCTTTAACTCTATCTTCATCATTTATAAGTTATACGAAATAGGTTTTTTTTGTTAACAACATCGCACTCGTAAACGCATACGATCTTCTACTCAACGCGTCAGCTACCACGTTCGCTCTTCCATAATGATATTGAATGGTACAGTCGTAATCTTCAACAGCTCGAGCCAAATCCTTTGGCGCATTATACGTTCGTTTTGGTTGAAGAAATGGGTTTTGTACTGGGGTCAATACAAAATTCAATTTTACGCTCTAGGGGTAAGCCAGTAAGTCTTCAAGAATACGTCAGGAAATTTATTAACAATAAAAATATCATTCAAAACTGTGACTCTCATCCAAGACTTGGATAGTACGTCACATTGATACCTATCAACTTGCCACCGTTATTCATAACGTCCCCTACGGAAAGTTTGGCTTCGGTGCATTCCACATAAGGAAGTCACCGGTGAAAGGCTCGGGGCTCTTTACTTATGGCTTGATATGACAATGATTAACTTTAGTATTTTGGTTGCTTGAATTCACATAACAGGTTGGTTAGGAATATGAAATCTAACAACCTTATGAATAACATGATGAGTAATTAACCAATCAATTCCTAAAATCGCATCAAAGGCAAGTATTTTCAAAGAGATAAGATTGATAGGTAACGTTAAAGTGTCGATTTGAATCAAACAAGACTTATAAACAGTGGAGGTAACGAAGGTTTCTCCTAACCGAGTTTCAACCAATAAGTCAAAGTCTAATCTTTTCGGAGTCAAATTTAAACGTTGAGCGCAAGCAAGAGAGATAAAAGAATGGGTAGAACCGGTATCTAACAAGGTATAGACTTCACAAGAATTTATAATTAACTAACCTGGTAACTAACCGTTCGGGTTACTCATTTTTGAGAAGTCACAAAAAACGCTTTCTACACGAAACCACCGACTTTGTTTTGTCGTCAGATCGCCTTTGGTGCCACCATCCCGGTGGACTTGACTTTGGTGCACGCGACAAAATCGCTAAGCTAGGTGACCTTCTTCTCCATAATTGTAACATGCTTTTGATCGCATCGTGCGACTTTTTGATATATCCCTCCCTCGCATTTGAAGCATCTGATTGGTGGTCGTTCTCCTTCCTTGAAAAGCGGGTGTTGGTCTGCCGCTATCTTTCCATCGTTGTTGAACCTTCTTCTTGAAATTTCCACTCCTATTATCTTGGCCATGATTACCACCGAAGTGGTTACCATTCTTGGCATGATAATTTCCCCCACAATGGTTATCATTGTTCCGATTTCCGTTGCCACCAGTATGATTATTATCGTGTTGTTGCTCGTTACCTTTTGGTTGTGATGACTCATTATCGCGCTCCAATAACTTAGCCCTATTCACAACATCTGAATATAAACAAAGTTTATAAGAAATGAGGTATTGACGTATATTGGGTTTTAAACCTCTTAGAAACATCCGCGTCATTCCCTCTTCATTATCTACCAAATGGGATGAAGACTGGGATAACTCGGCAAATTTAGCCTCATATTGCGACACGGTCATATTGTTTTGCTCTAACTTGATAAACTCCACCTCCTTCATGTGATGAATACTTTCGGGAAAGTACTTGTCGTTGAACAACTCTTGGAACTTCTCCTAAGACATCTTGAAAGCGCCAGTCGGGTACGTTTACTGATTCCCACGATGAATCTGCCTCTTCACGCAACATAAAGGTGGCAAAGGGAACCTTTTTCTCCTCGGAGCATCCCAAGACATCAAATATCTTGGTGATCTGCTTTAACCACGTCTCCGCCTTAAGTGGTTCTGGCTTTCCCAAAATCTCTGGCGGTCCCAGCTCCTTGAACTGCTTAGCAGTGACCATTCGAGAGTTGCCAGGAGCCACTTTCGCCTAATGTTGCATGAATTGCATAAAGCCTCTGATCATTCCATCGTTCATCATCTGATCGGTGTTGTTGTTTACCTAAGGATTATTGTCTTCCTGTTGCACATTATCCTGGGTATTGATCGTTGGTGACTCAACGGTCTCATGTGCTTCATTGATGTTCTCAACATTTTTAGATGCCATTTTCAAACACTGTCACAAAACAAGGGTTAATTGACATGCAACATATTATCCCTATACTTTGACCGGCCAATTAAAAACCAAATAAACTTAGGTAGGTCATACTAGCGAAGGAATTCTCCGTCTCTCCCCTCCTAGTTCTTGTCTCACATCTCAGCCAGGGATCATATGTAAGACCCCAAATTTTATGAATAAAGAATAATTTTCTCAAAATATATTTTTGAATATTATGGTGTGGATTTGATATAATGTTATAGTTGTTGGTAATATTTACAAATTTTGCAAAGTAAGCAAGTGGTTATATAATATTCGATTGGTTGGGGAAAATTCGTTTTAATAGGGAATATTAAATGACGACTGACAATCATTGGTGGACCCCACAATGAAAGTATTGTCGTAGTTAGAAAATGATGAATTATCTTTTATAAAAATAACTTGCGAAAGTGTTACCTGATTAGAACTGTTGAACTACCATTAGTAGTAAAAATACAATAATAATGCACGTGGTTGCATAGTAGCACACGGTATTGATTATTGAAGCTTACGTGAGAAGTCACCGGTTATACTCAATTATTGCTCACGATAGAATTTGCATCATATCTCTCATATTATTGATTCCATTATTGTCACGATTATCATCTGCATAATATTTATTATTATTAAATCAATAATTGAGACGATAAAGTTATTCATATTATTATTTGCAATATTACATGATGTCAGAAGTTACATCGAGGAAGTTTGGTCACCTAATTGCTACGCATGATAAGGAGAAATCCTTATCGGAAAGCCCCCTCTTTCCTGGGAAAGACCTGGTTGTTAAATATTGTGAGGTATAATATTAATGATGAATAAGTTGTGTTGATTAAAGATGAAATTGATAGTTCCATTATGTTGGGATTATTAGTGTTAGTGGAAATCGACATTTATTTCGATAATAATTGATGTCTGGAGGTTATATTAACCAATCGGGTAATTAATCGGATAAATGAGCAATTAATTACTATTATTTCACATGCTTATAACTATTTGTTGACATGTGTGTACTATTGATTCACATTCATGTACTATTAGGGGAGGAGGTGCAAGATTGATAATACTTGCATGACTAAATTAAAAATAGAGGTATAGATGAAGGTACTATATCGTAACTATTTTTTTCACATGTATAGAACTATTGATTCACATGAATGTATTATTGATTCACATTCATGTACTATTAGGGGAGGTGATGCAAGTTTGATAATACTTGCAGGACTAAATTAAAAATGAAGAAAAAGAGGAATGTATTATACTGTAATATTTCGAGTCCCAAAAAGTGCAATTATCGAAACTATATTTTTCTATAAATAGAAGCTCATTCATCTTTCATTCTCACCAATTCACTAAGTCTCACAAGAGAAATTATTACAGCGAGAAATTATAAAGAGAAAGAAGAAGAGAAGTTTGTTACCTCACTATTCCAGTATCCAGTTTTTCTAAGGTAAGGGGTATTATTCTTTCGTATTCATGAAGAGAGTTATTTTCTTTCAATACTCGTAAGGGTTGTTATTCCATTCTTTATTATTATGTTAGAATAACTTTAATCTATACAAATTACCGTATACATGGTGAAAATTCTTCATTATTCCATTCTTTATTATTCATTGGAATAACTTTGTCAAGTCTTGATCTATCGCGTACAGTGAATTCTGTTGTTATTCCATTCTTTATTATTCATTGGAACATCTTGTTTGTGCGGATTACATGATCTAGTTCCATTCTTTATTATTCATTGGAACATCATGTGCATGCGATTACGCGTGACACGGTTCCATTCTTTATTATTCATTGGAATATCCTCACATGCATCACGGATTACGCATGACCTAGTTCTATTCTTTATTATTACATTGGAATAATGCATCTCACGTGGATTACCGCATGGTGGCAAAAATCCATTTGTGGTTTCATATATTCTATTATACTCGGTTGATTAAAGTTTTGGCTTTATACTCCATGAAATTAGTGGAATATCCTTGATATTTGCGCTTCACCGATATCTTTTCATGGAAATATTCTTACGAGCATTCTTGAATTTTACTCCACAAAGCGAATATCATGTTGACAATTTGGGACGTTATTGATTTTGGATAAATTAAATTATAAATCTTTACAAATTTATCCTTGAACTTGTTTTATTGAATTCTTATATCATTTTCATCATCCTCATGTTTATAATATGTTGAAAGTCATATGTTTGTAGTGCATAGATGGACTTGGTATGATTATGAATGAGGATTATTCGGTATAATCATGGTAGTAATGTTACAAATGATGTGGTAAAAGTCCTCATTGGTCGTAGTGCATTGATGGACGGGTTGTTGGCATGATCATTACCATTGATGAATACACGAATATCCTTGGCCCGTAGTGCATGGATAATTTGTAGTCGTGATACTAATGAATATCCTTGGCCGTAGTGCAAGGATGATGTGGTTTATTTATTAAGCTGAGTCTCAGCGATAAAAGTGATGAAAAACATTTTAAATCATAGAAGATAGTAGATTTTATTCTCTACTTGACTCTTCTAATGGATTGCTTGTTCCGCTGCATTTAAACTTGATGTTTATTATATTTTATTAGTTTAACACTATTGAAGGCTAATGATAATTTATTCTGCATTATCTTAGTCATAATATTGAGCTCACCCTTTCTTTCACTGTTCTCTTCAGGAAATGAGAACGTAGCCGGGACTAGTCGGGGAACGGAGTGACGGTCCAGATGATAGCATAAGTAGTCCTCACTATTCTGTTAAATAGTGTTACAATAAATGTAATGAGGACTCCATTGAGTGTGAATATTGTTTAAATGACAATATTCTTATTAAAACTCTTAGATTATATTTTGCCGTATTTTACATTACTGTTATATAATAAAGTTGTATTTGATTTTTGTACCATGTATTTGGCGACTCAAGATGGGTGATGTATACCTATTTTGGGGGCGTCACATCATATCCCTAAGCTTTGATACCAACTATGACGCCCCCAAAATAGGTATACATCACCCATCTTGGGTCGCCAGATACATGGTACAAAATTCAAATACAACTTAATTATACAACAGTCGTGTACAATATGACAAAACATAATCTAAGAGTTTTAATAAGAATGTTGTCATCTAGACAATATCCACGCTCAATGGAGTCCTCATTACATTTATTGTCACACTATTTTATAGAATAGTGAGGACTACTAAAACAACCATCCATGGATCGATCATCAATCCGCTCTCGACTCGTCTCCCAGCCTATATTCTCATTTCAAGAGAACAAATGAAAGAAAAGGTGAGCTCAACTAGCCCAATAAGAAATATTATGACTAAGATAATGTAGAATAAATTATCCTTAGCCTTCAACAGTATAACAACTGATAGAATATAATAGACAACAAGTTTTAGATCAACAACTGCAACGGAATAAGCAATCCATTAGAAGAGTCAAGTAGAGCAAAAAATCTACTATCTTATATGATTTAAAAAGTTTTTCATCAACTTTATCGCTAAGACTCACTTTTAATAAATAAAATCGAATCATCCCCGCATCACTACCAAGGATATTCATGTCATCATCAATGGTCATGATTATACCGAATAATCCCTGGTCATAATCATACCAAAAACTGTCCACCAATGAACTACAGGCCAATGAGGACTTTCACCACATCATTCGTCACACTACGGTCATGATTATACCGAATAATCCCTGGTCATAATCATACTAAGTCCATTTATGCACGTAAGCCAAAGATGACTTTCATCACAATATAAGCATGAGGGTGATGACAATGACATAATAATTCAATAAAACAAGTTCAAGGATAAATTTTAAAGATTTATAATCTAATTTATCCAGAAATAAATAACGTCCAAATTGTCAACATGATACTGCTTTGTGGAGTAAAATTCAAGAATGCTCAGAAGAATATTTACATGAAAAGATACTGGATGAAGTGCAAATATCCAGGATATTCTACTCATTTCATGGAGTATAGAAGCCAAAACTTTAACCAAATGAGTATACTAGAATATTTGAAACTGCAAATGGATTTTCACCCGCCATGCGGTAATCCACGTAGACAGATCATTTTCATAATTTAATAAGAAATGAATACGAAGGATCATTCACCATGCATGCGATAATCCACATAGACAAAAGTTATTCCAATGTAATAATAAAGAATGGAATAATGTAAGAATTCACCATGCATGCGGTAGTCCGCGTGAGAAAAGTTATTCCAATGTAATAATAAAGAATAGAATAATGTAAGAATTCACGGTATGCGATAGACCATACGCATGATTATTCCAATGTAATAATAAAGAATGGAATAACAGAAGAATTCACCAGGCATACGATAGACCGCACAAACAGGTTATTCCAACAAAATAATAAAGAATGGAATAACAGAAGAATTCAATAGGCATGCGGTAGTCCACACAGACAGGTTATTCCAACAGAATAATAAAGAATGAAATAACAAAAGAATTCACCAGGCATGCGATAGACCGCACAGATAGGTTATTCCAACAGAATAATAAAGAATGGAATAACAACCCTTACGAGTATTGAAAGAAAACAACTCTCTTAATGAATACGAAAGAAATAATACACCTTACCTTAGACGAAAATAGGATACTGGAATAGTGAGGTAGCAAACTTTTCTTCTTCTTTCTCTCTATAATAATTGCTCTATAGCTTTAGTGAATTGGTGAGAAATGAAGGAAGAATGAGCTTCTATTTATATAAAAATATAGTTTTGATAATTGCATGTTTTGGCACTCAAAATATTACAGTATAATACCTTCCTCTTTTTCTTCATTTTTAATTTAGTCCTGCAAGTATTATCAAACTTGCACCACCTCCCCTAATAGTAAATCATGTGAATCAATAGTAAATCATGTGACTCAATAGTTCTAATCATGTGAAAAAAACAATTACAGTATAGTACCTTCATCTATACCTCCTTTTTTAATTTAGTCATGCAAGTATTATCAATCTTACACCAACTCCCCTAATAGTAAATCATGTGAATCAATAGTACACACATGTGAACACATAGTTATAAGTATGTGAATTAATAGCAATTAATTGCTCATTTATCCGGTGAATTATCCGATTGGTCAATATAACCTCCAGACATTAATTATTATCGAAATAAATGTCGATTTCCACTACCACTAATAATTCCCACACAATGGAACTATCAATTTCATCTTTAATCAACACTTAACTTATTCATCAAGAATATTATAACTCACAATATTTAACAACCGTGTCGCTCCCAAGAAAGAGGGGCTTTCGATAAGGATTTCTCCTTAGTGGCGCCATAATTAGGTGACCAAACCTCTCCTCGATGTAACTTCTAGACATTGTCAATATTGCAAATAATAATATGAATAACTTTGCCGTCTCAATTATTGATTTAATAATATATATTATGCAGATGATACTGTGACAATAATTGAATCAATAATATGAGAGATATGATGCAACAATTACTGTAGCAATAATTGGGTATAACTGAGTGACTTCTTACATAAGCATCAATAATCAATATCGTGTGCTACTATACAACCACGCGTATTACTGTACTTTTACTACCGGGTAGTTCAACAGTTTTAACGGTAACACTTTTGCCGTTATTTTTATAAAAAGATAATTATGTCGTTTTCTAACTACGACAATACTTCTGTTGTGGGGTCCACCAATGATTGTGTCGTCGTACGGATATTCCCGATAAAAAGAATATTCCCCGACCAAACGAATATTTTATAACAACTTGCTTACTTTGCAAACAATTTTACATATCACCCTTAACTTTAACCTTTTATCAATTTAACCATTTACAAAATAAAATTATAATTATAAGAAAATTGAATACTTTCATTTCATAAAATTTGGGGTCTTACATAAAGGGTTAGGATGTGTTCTCATGCAACATGGGAAATTCATAGCAGTCGTTTTCGCGTTGAAGATCTGGAGACACTACTTGTATGGGGAGAAAGTGGAGATCTATACAGATCATAAAAGCCTCAAATATTTCTTCACCCAAAAGGAACTCAACATGCGGCAACGACGTTGGCTCGAGCTGTTGAAAGATTACGATCATACCATCCAATATCATCCTGAAAAAGCAAACATGGTAGCTAACGCATTGAGTAGAAGATCATATGCGGATACGAGTGCAATGTTGTTAACACAAAGGTTCATTTTGTATGACTTGCAAAGGATGGAGATAGAGGTAAAGGCTCCAAGTACCCACGTGATGATATCAAACATACGAGTATAACCGACTTTAATCGATAAAGTTAAAGCTGCTCAAGCTACAGACCTGGAGCTGATGCGTATAAAGAAGAAAGTGTAAGAAGGTGTTATTTTAGAGGCAAGAATTGACGAAGAAGGAATACTTCGAGTTAACTCCATAATTTATGTTCCTAACGATTCTGACTTGAAACATGGAGTCCTGATGGAGGCACACAACACACCGTTTGCAATCCATCATGGGAGTACCAAAATGTATCATGATCTTCGACATACATTTTGGTGGAGAAATATGAAGAGAGAGATCGCGGAGTTTATCTCGAGGTGTTTAACTTGTCAACGTGTAAAGGCGGAGCATCAAGTGTCAAAGGGTCCATTGCAACCACTTAAGATTCCAAAATGGAAGTGGGAACACATTACTATGGATTTCGTTATGGGTCTTCCCAAGGTATCTCAAGGCATAAATGCGATTTGAGTTATTGTTGATAGATTAACCAAGTGTGCTCGTTTCTTGCCTATACGGGAGACTTATTCCCTTGAACGTCTTTCTCGTATGTACGTGAATGAGATTTTGAGATTACATGGCATGCTAGTATCCATAGTTATTGATCGTGACCCAAGATTCACTTCACGATTTGGGTTAGCTTACAGAAAGCTATGGGCACGGATTTACAATTCAGTTTGGCATACCATCCTCAAACAGACATGCAATAAGAAAGGACTATTCAAACAATTGAAGATCTATTAAGACTCTATGTCCTAGATTTCAAAGGGATTTGGGATAAGTACTTACCATTGATGGAATTCTTCTACAACAACAGTTATCAAGCAAGTATAGGCATGGTTCCATTCGAGGCGTTGTATGGAAGAAAATGTTGTTATCCAGTATGCTGGGACAAGGTGGGTGAAGCAACATTGTTGGGACCAGAATTGGTACACATAACTACAAAAAATATCCAAACGATTCAACATTATATACAAATGGCACAGGATCGACAAAAGAGTTATGCAGATCTTCATCGAAAGGACGTGGAATTTAATATTGGGTATCATGTATTGTTACGTGTTGCACCATGGAAGAGAGTTACAAGATTTGGGAAGAGAGGAAAGCTCAATCCAAGATTTGTTGGTCCATTTGAAATTCTTGACCGAATAGGAAATATGGCCTATAGACTCGCATTAGCTCCAAGTATGTCTCGTGTTCATAATATTTTTCATATATCTATGCTTCATAAATATATGAAAGACCCAAACCACATTATTGAGTTGGAACCAGATGAGATAGCCGAATATTTAACGTAGGAGGAGGTACCTGTTAAGATCTTGGATAGGAAAGAGCATGTCCTACGCACCAAGGTTATACCACAAGTTAAGGTTTTGTGGAGAAACCATGTTATTGAAGAAATGACCTGGGAGTTGGAATCAGAAATGAAAGCGAGGTATCCTCACCTTTTTGAAACACCAGGTACGTACGTCAATTTCGAGAACGAAATTTCATAAGGAGGATAGGTTCTAAGACCCCAACTTTTTAATGAATAAAATCGAATTTCCTCTAATTATTATAGTGAATAATAATGTGTTAATTTGATATAATGCTTTGGTTATGGGTGAAATATGAAAATTTTGAAAAATAAGCAAGTGGTTACAAAATATTCATTGTTGTCGGAGAATATTCATTTGTTCGTGGAATATTCTTGTTGTCGGAGAATATTCGTACGACGGCGCAGCCATTTGTGGGCCCCATAACGGAAAATGATCGGATGAAGATAACGACAAGTTTAAGTTTTTATAAATAACGGCGTAATTGTTACCGTTAACACTGTTGGAATACCTGGTGGTTAAAATACAGTAATATGCGTGGTTGCACAGTAGCACACAATAATTATTACAATAATTACTGTTCAATATTTTATTTTATTGATTCAATAATTGCTACATTGATATGTTATATTATTGTTGTTTCAATAATTATCACTGCACAATATCTCCATTATCAGATCAATAATTCATATTATTTGAATAATATTGTTAGATAGCATTATTGACAATGTCTAAGAAAGTTCTGTCTAGGAAAGGGGCTTAGTCACCTAATTTCGCGTTAATAAGGAAAAAATTTTATCGGAAAGCCCCCTCTTTCCTATGAACGACCTGATTGTCATAATTGTGATTCTGTAATATTATTTGTGAATAATTAATTATTAATTTATATGATGAAGAAATATTTATTTTATGTGGATATAAATGATGGATATATTTTATGTGGACATAAATGAAGGAATTAATGCTGAGGTATTTTATCAGTATTTTATCGAAATGAAGGTTTTAAAAATTATTCGTATGTGGATTTCGGTCATTTTTCGTTTGGAATTTGAAAAAACTTAAATCTACAAAGTTGTAGAGAATTTAATTTCCTATGGAATGGACATAAAATTTGTATTTTTCTGATAAAAAGGCTATTTATTATGAATTATTAAAGTTTCGGAAATAAATGTTTTTATTAAAAACATGGTGGGCCCCACTTTTAGTTGGTGAGAAATGAAATGTGCTGAAATTTTATTTTAAAAATAGTGGGCGTGAATAGTAGCAGGTAAATCCATCAGGTAGCACGTTAGTCTGCTATGGCGTTCTAAGTATTTTCCTATAAATATGGTGCTTAGTTAGAATTAAAAATCACACCAGAATCATAAGCTTTCTCTCTCTATATTATCAAGCGTATTTTGTGAGTATTTAGATACTTTGTGAGTTGATATTCAGTGCAAGTTTCCTTCCGCTTTACATCTGATATTCCAATCAGAAGTACTGTTATTTTGAGGTAAGGGATGTTATTATGAGGTAAGGGATTTTATTTTCTTCCTAATGATGTTATTCTATCAATATCATTATACCGAAATATTGGTATGGATTTTATTGTGGAATTTCTACCTTTTTGTGTCGGGGTTACTATTCACATATACAAAGACTATTCACGATACAAGACTATTCACTTAATAAACACTATTTATAGAAAAAATGAAATTTTCTTTTCTTTGTCCAAGTTGTCTATTATGGTTACTATCTTTGATTGTATCCATATTTTGATCTTTATTCTTGAATTTTGCTGCACAATTGATTATTATAAGGTATTTTTGAACATGGAAAAACTAAAGTACGAATCCCTAATCTTTGATCTTTTATCTCACTGGATTCATTTTCTTTAAGATATTTTTCATCATCCTCAGTCCTAAATGATGATATTACTGAATATCTTTGGCCTGTAGTGCAAAGATGAATGATTAACTGATGAATATCTTTGGCCCGTAGTGGAAAGATGAACATGTGTTGAGATGAACATGACAAACTGGTGATACAAATGAATATCTTTGGCCTGTAGTGCAAAGATGAATATTTGATTCAAGATGTATATTAATTGATGTTACAGGGATAAAATATTGATGATGGACTTTTAAATCTTAGAAGATAGTAGAATTCATTTTTTACTTCACTCTTCTAATGAATTGTTGTTTTTGCTGCAGTTGTTGATCTAAAACTTGTTGTCTATTATATTCTATCAGATTTTTCCCTGTTGAAGACTAATGATAATTTGTTGTATATTATCTTAGTCATAATATTCTTTACTGGGCTAGTTGAGCTCACCCTTTTCCTTTTTGTTCCATTTTTCTTCTCAACAGGTGAGAACATAACAGGAACTAGCCGGGGTATGGAGTGATGGTTCAGGATAGTTGTTTTAGTAGTTATTTTAGTATCAATAATTCTAATGATGACTCCATTTGAGTTTGTATATTGTCTACTAGACAATATTTGTATTTAAACTCACAGTATATGTGTTGTCGTATTTTGCACGACAATTGTATTACTGAAGTTGTATTTATTTCTGTACCATGTATTTGGTAACTCAGAATGGGTGATGTATACCTATTTTGGGGGCGTCACAAGGTGGGTGAAGCAACGTTGTTGTGACCAGAGTTGGTACGTATGACTACGGAAAAGATTCAAACGATCCGACAACGTATAAAAACCTCACAAGATCGACAAAAGAGTTATGTTGATCTTCATCGAAAGAACGTGGAATTCAATATTAGAGATCATGTGTTGTTACGTGTTGCTCCATGGAAAGGAGTTAGGAGATTTGGAAAGAGAGGAAAGCTCAACCCTCGATTCATTGGCCCATTTGTAATCCTCGATTGTGTAGGAACTGTGGCCTATAGACTCGTTTTACCGCCAAGTATGTCTCGTGTTCATAACGTTTTTCACATATCTATGTTACGTAAATATGTGAAAGACCCGAACAACATTATTAAATTAGAATCGGATGAGATAGCGGAAGATTTAACTTATGAAGATGTAACTGTTAAAATCTTGGATAAGAAGGATCATATTCTACGCTCCAAGGTTATACCTCAAGTCAAAGTTTTGTGGAGAAACCACAATGTTGAGGAAATGACCTAGGAGTTAGAATCTGAAATGAAGTCAAGGTATCCTCACCTCTTCAACATACCAGGTACGCACCCTAATTTCGAGGAAGAAATTTCATAAGAAGAGGAGGTTGTAAGACCCCAAATTTTATGAATAAAGATTAATTTTTCTCGAAATATATTTTTGAATATTATGGTGTGGATTTGATATAATGTTATAGTTGTGGGAAATATTTACAAATTTTGCAAAGTAAGCAAGTTGTTATAAAATATTCGATTGGTCGGGGAATATTCATTTTAGCAGGGAATATTCGTACGACGACACAATCATTAGTGGACCCCACAAACGGAATTATTGTTGGAGTTAGAAAATGATAGAATTATCTTTTATAAAAATAAAGGGGAAAGTTTTACCGTTAAACTATTGAAATACTCGCTGGTAAAAGAACAGTAATACGCGTGGTTGCATATATAGTAACACGCGGTATTGATTATTGATGTTTACATGAGAAGTCACTCAGTTATACTCAATTATTGCTACAGTAATTGCTGCATAATATCTCTCATATTATTGATTCAATTATTGTCACAGTATCATCTGCATAATATTTATTATTATTAAATCAATAATTAAGACGACAAAGTTATTCATATTATTATTTGCAATATTGACAATGTCTAAAAAAGTTCTGCCGAGGAGAGGTTTGGTCACCTAATTGCGCGCCAATAGGAAAAAATCCTTATCGAAAAGCCCCCTTTTTCCTGGGAATGATCTGGTTGTTAAATATTGTGAATTATAATATAAATGATGAATAAGTTCGTGTTGATTAAAGATGAAATTAGTATTTCCATTGTGTTGGGATTATTAGTGTTAGTGGAAATCGACATTTATTTCGATAATAATTGATCTCTGGAGGTTATATAGACCAATCGGGTAATTAATCGGATAAATGAGCAATTAATTACTATTAATTCACATGCTTTTAACAATTGATTCACATGCATGTACTATTAGGGGAGGTAGTGCAAGATTGATAATACTTGCATGACAAAATTAAAAATAGAGGTATAGATGAAGGTACTATATCGTAACTATTTTTTTCACATGTATAGAACTATTGGTTCACATGAATGTACTATTGATTCACATTCATGTACTATTAGGGGAGGTGGTGCAAGTTTGATAATACTTGCAGGACTAAATTAAAAATGAAAGAAAAGATGAAGGTATTATACTGTAATATTTTAATCCCCAAAACGTGCAATTATCGAAACTATATTTTTCTATAAATAGAAGCTCATTCTTCTTTCATTCTCACCAATTCACTAAGACTCACAAGAGAAATTATAGAGAGAGAATCTATGACGCCCCCAAAATAGGTATACATCACCCATCTTGAGTCACCAAATACCTGGTACAAAATTCAAATACAACTTAATTATACAACAGTCGTGTAAAATACGACAAAACATAATCTAAGAGTTTTAATAAGAATATTGTCATCTAGACAATATCCACACTCAATGGAGTCCTCATTACATTTATTGTCACACTATTTTATGGAATAGTGAGGACTACTAAAACAACCATATGGACCGTCAATCCATTCCCCGACTCGTCCCAGCTATATTCTCATTTCCTGAAGAGAACATTGAAAGAAAGGGTGAGCTCAACTAGCCCAGTAAGAAATATTATGACTAATATAATGCAAAATAATTTATCGTTAGCCTTCAACGATGTTGTTAAACCGATAAAATATAACAAACATCAAGTTTAAGCTGCTTGTTGGAACAAGCAATCCATTAGAAGAGTCAAGTAGAGAATAAAATCTACTATCTTCTATGATTTAAAAGGTTTTCATCACTTTTATTCTTCGAGACTCGACTTTAATAAATAAACCACATCATCCCCGCACTACTAAGAAAGGATATTCATTAGTATCACGAACACAAATTATCCATGCACTACGGGCCGAGGATATTCGTGTATTCATCAATGGTCATGATCATGCCAACAATCGTCCATCAATGCACTATGGCCAATGAGGACTTTTACCACATCATTTGTAACATTACGGCCATGATTATATCAAGAATAATCACTCGGTCATAATCATACCAAGTGCATCTATGCACTCTGAGCCACTGAATGACTTTCAAATATATTATAAACATGAGGATGATGACAATGATATAAGAATTCAATGAAAATAGTTCAAGGATAAATTTGTAAAGATTTATAATTTAATTTACCTAGAAATCAATAACGTCCAAATTGTTAACATGATACTGCTTTGTGGAGTAAAATTCAAGAATGCTCGGAAAAATATTTCCATGAAAAGATACTGGATGAAGCGCAAATATCAAGGATATTCCACTAATTTCATGGAGTATAGAAGCCAAAACTTTAATCAACCGAGTATAATAGAATATATGAAACCGTTAAATGGATTTTTTGCCGCCATGCGGTAATCCACGTAGATGCATTATTCCAACGAGAATAATAAAGAATGGAATAATGAAGAATTCACCAAAGTGATGCGTAATCCATACGCATGATTATTCCAATGTAATAATAAAGAATGGAACTGTGTCATGCGTAATACGACAAACAGGATATTCAATGAATAATAATAAAGAATGGAACCGGGTCATGCGTAATCCACATGCATCGGGATGATCCAATGTAATAATAAAGAATGGAATAATGAAGAATTTCACCATGTATGCGGTACTTCACATAAACAAAGTTATTCCAACATAATAGTAAAGAATGGAATAACAACCCTTACAGTATTGAAAGAAAATAACTCTCTTCATGAATACGAAAGAATAATACCCCTTACCTTAGAAAAAGCTGGATCTTTGGAATAGTGGTAGTGAGACTTTCTTCTTCTTTCTCTCCATAATTTCTCTCTATAATAATTGCTCTAAAGCTTTTGTGAATTGGTGAGAAATGAAGGAAGAATGAGCTTCTATTTATAGGAAAATATAATTTCGATAATTGCATGTTTTGGGGGTCAAAATATTATAGTATAATACCTTCCTCTTTTTCTTCATTTTTAATTTAGTCCTGCAAGTATTATCAAACTTGCACCACCTCCCCTAATAGTAAATAATGTGAATTAATAATTCATTCATGTGACTCAATAGTATAATCATGTAAAAAAACTAATTACAATATAGTACCTTCAACTATACCTCCATTTTTAATTTAGTCGTGCAAGTATTATCAATCTTGCACCACCTCCCCTAATAGTACATGAATGTGAATCAATAGTACACACATGTGAACAAATAGTTATAAGCATGTGAAATAATAGCAATTAATTGCTCATTTATCCGATTAATTACCCGATTGGTCAATATAACCTCCAGACTTCAATTATTATCGAAATAAATGTCGATTTCCACTAACACTAATAATCCCAACACAATGGAACTATCAATTTCATCTTTAATCAACACAACTTATTCATCATTAATAATATAACTCACAATATTTAACAAACAGGTCATTCCCAGGAAAGAGGGGGCTTTTCGATAAGGATTTGTCCTTATTGGCGTGCAATTAGGTGACCAAACCTCTCCTTGACAGAACATCTAGACATTCTCAATATTGCAAATAATAATATGAATAACTTTGTCGTCGCAATTATTGATTTAATAATAATAAATATTATGCAGATGATATTGTGACAATAATTGAATCAATAATATGAGAGATATGATGGAGCAATTATTGTAGCAATAATTGAGTATAACTGTGACGCCCCCAAAATTAGGTATACGTCACCCATCTTGGGTCGCCACTTACATGGTACATAAATTCAAATACAAACTTAATTATACATCTATCGTGTAACATACAACAATACATAAACTGAGAGTTCTAATAGGAATATTGTCATTTAGACAATATCCATACTCAAGGAGTCCTCATTACATTTATTGTCACACTATTTAACAGAATAGTGAGGACTACTAATGCTATCTTGGGACCATCACTCTTTCCCCAGACTTCGTCAAATTTATATTCTCATTTCCTGAATAGAACAGTGAAAGAAAGGGTGAGCTCAACTAGCCCAGTAAGAAATATTATAACTAAGATAATGCAGAATAAATTATCAATAGTCTTCAACAATGTTAAACTGATAAAACACAATTGACAACCAGTTTAACTGCAGCGGAATATGCAATCCATTAAAAGAGTCAAATAGAAAATAAAGTCTACTATCTTTTAGGTTTTAAAAGGTTTTCATCAATTTTTATCACTAAGACTCAGTTTAATGAATAAACCACAATATCTAATCATCCCTGTACCACGGTCAAGGATTTTCATCAAATTATCAATGGTCAGCTGACTATACCGAATCACCCCGGTCATAATCATACCAAAAACTATCCATCATTTGCATTACACAGTCCATCGAGGACTTTTGTCACATCATTTATATCAAGCCATGATTATCTTAGAATGATCCCTAGTCATAATCATACTAAGTTCATCTATGCACGTAAGCCAAAGATAACATAATATAACATGAGAATGATGACAATGACATAATAATTCAATAAAACAAGTTCAAGAATTAATTTATCTAGGAATTATTAACGTCAAATTGTCAACATGATCTTTGTTTTGTAGAGTAAAATTCAAGAATGATCGGAAGAATATTTCCATGAAAAGATCTTTGGATGAAACGCAAATATCAAAGATATTCTACTAATTTCATGGAGTATAGAAGTCAAAGTTTTAACCAATTTGGGTATAATAAAGAATGGAATAACAAAAGAAATCACCCATGCATGCGGTACTTATCAGACAGACGAGTTATTCAATAGAATAATAATAACGGAACAGTCGGGTGAAATTCACAATCTATGCAGGATGATCCAACAGTAATAATAAATGCTGAATAATAAACAATGGAACCGGGTTGATTGTAAAATACGCATGTGATATTCCAATGTAATAATAAATGCGGAATAATAAACAATGGAACCGTGTTAGGTGTAAAACACACGCATGGATATTCCAATGAATAATAAAGAATGGAATAATGAAGAAGATCACCAAGTATAGGGGATTCCAAGCGTATCGTGAGTTATTCCAATGAATAAATAAGAATGGAATAATATAAGGATTTCACCAAGTATAGGGTATATCGGCATATCAAAGGTTATGTATAGGGTATGCCACTTTTACAAAAGTTATTCCAACAGAATAATAATGAATGGAATAATGAAGTTCTCTTCATGAATAAGAAAGAATAACACCCCTTACGAATGTACAACAAATAATATCCTCACCGTAAAAAGACACCGGATATCAAAGTAGTGAAGTACCGAGAATACTCTTCTTCTTTTCTCTATAGATTTTCTCTCTATAGCTTCTCTATAATTTCTCTCTAGAGTTTTTTGGTGAATTAAGTAAGAAAATAATGAAGGAATGAGCTTTATTTATAGGAAAATAGAATGCATAGTAATTAATCCATGAGCGGTCCAGATTGATTTACTTTAATCGACGGTTCATATTTAAAGAAAAATCTTTTAAATAAAATATCATATATTCTATTTATATAAAAACATTTTACTATGCAAACACTATGCAACACTATGCAAAACACTACGTGAAAACACTATGCAACACTATGCATAATAAAATATAATATATTCTATTTATAGAATAACTTTAATAAAGTATTCATTTTATATAAAAGATGTTTCATTTTATTACGTTAATAATACTGAATAAAACAAAAGCGTCATTATCATTATAATAATTCATATTATTAATCGACAATAATGGAATCAAACCGAGTGACTTCTCACATAAGCATCAATAATCAATACCGTGTGCTACTATGCAACCACACGTATTCATCGTACTTTTACTACTGAAAGTAGTTCAACAAAGATCAACCAGTAAAACTTCCGCCGTTATTTTAATAAAATATTTTTGTCGTTTTCTCAATCCAAACAATAATTTTGTTGTAGGGTCCACCAATGATTGAGTAGTTATAGACGAATATTCCCCGCTAAACCGAATATTCCCAGACCAATCGAATATAATATAACCACTTGCATACTTTGCAAAATTTATAAATACTACCCACAACTATAATATTATCTCAAATTCACACCATAATATTAAAAATTATTTCGACAAAATTTAAATCTTTATTGATAAAATCTGGGTCTCACAATCTCCCTCCTTATGGAATTTCGCCCTCGAAATTTGGGTACGATACTGATATGATAAAGAGGTGAGGATACCTTGAATACCTTTATCGTTAAAAATATTAAATTCATCTTCGCTAATCCAAACCCAAAGATATTCATTAACAATTCATCTTTGCACTACAGGCCAAAGATATACAACTGTAAAACCAATAATGCTGAGACGAAGCTTAATAGTATCACGACCACGAATTATCCATGCACTACTGGCCAAGGATATTCGTGTTTTCAATTACGGTCATGATAATACCGAATAATCCTTGGTCATAATCATACCAAGTCTATCAATGCACTACTGACCAAAGATGACTTTTTATCAAGCATCCATGAATTAATATTTCATTGCTGAGACTCAACTCAATAATTAATCCATATCATCGAATCATCCCTGCACTACAGGCCAAGGATATTCATTAGTATCACGACCACGAATTATCCATGCACTACGACCAATGATAATCGTGTATTCATTAGTATCATGACCACAAATTATCCATGCACTACGGCCAAAGATAATCGTGTATTCATTAGTATCACGACCACAAATTATCCATGCACTACGGCCAAAGATAACTTTAAAAAAAATATAAACATGAGGATAATGATATAAAGAATCAATCAAATGAGATAAAGGATAAATATTAAACATTTATAATATAATTTATCCAGGATTCATGAATATCCCCATGTTATCAATCACTTAATAATCTCATAATCTAATATCATTAATATTATAACAATATTTTAATCACTTCTTAAATTTATAAACAATTTATCTCAATTGTTTACGCTTTTACCATATAATGCATTTAATCATTCAAAATGCCATACTCATAAGATATCATCACCAATTATCAAATCCTCATCAAAAAATATGCATATACTCTATATAGGATTCTCTAGCCATAAAATCCTATTTTCAACTTTGTTACTTCACATAACATATTTAACTCATATGTTCGTAACAAAACTATTTTCATGAAAAATACCAAATCAGTCCCAAAAATATTTCTTTTCTGGGGTTTAGCATAATATACTCCCATAATGAAAATATATTTTTCTCGAAATTTTAAAATTCATTTACTATTTTTCAAAAATCAATTTCTAATTAATTCCTTAAGAAATTTGCTACCTCAAGTTTAACTCTAGAAATTCCCAAATCTTGGCAGGACCTTACACATGTTAATGTGAGCCTCCAGTTTAAATTTCATGGTCATCGGAGTTATAGAACTCCAGTTATAGCATTTTTCGTCAAAAAAATCTAAATATTGAAATGGTCATAACTTGTTCATTTTAAGTCAGAATGAGCTCATTTTTGGACAGGAGGTACTTTATAACATATATTTTCATGTCCCAAAAGGCCTGAATTTTTCTCACTAATTAAGTGGCCGAAAAAGCCCTTACAAAAATGTGGCAGCAGCTTTTTGGACATTTTGAAGTTTTGACTCCTTTGCTAAAATCAGTCCACACGAAAATCTACAACACCTTTTTCATTGACTCTACTTGGATTAGTTAGGTAACTCATAGATCTAACTCTAGGACTTAACCACGCTCAAAAATTCAAAATATAATAAGAGATTTGGTCAATTGAATTTCATGTATACGCGTTTTCACCAAAATCTGGTTTTTAACTCCTTGTGATTTTTAAGAAACTTTCATGTTTTCACATACTAACCAACATAACTCATCATAACACTTACTAATACCACGTATACCCATGGTTTTCATTAGTCCAATACTTTTATTATGACTTTCATCATAAACCACGTAAACTGTTCATTTTAGTTGAAGAAATATTTGAGGGTTTAAGAAATATGTTTTATCTTTGGGGTCAATACTGAAATTGATTTCACGCTCTAAGTAGGCTAAGAAGTCTTCAAGAATACGCCAGAAATTTATTAATAATGAAATATCATTCAAAAGCGTGACTCTCATCCAAGACTTGGATAGTATGTCACATTGATACCAATTGTGACTTCTATCCCTTAACCTAGATAGCACCTCACAATGATACCTATAAACTTGCCATCTTCATTCACGATGTCGCCGCCTGAGTAAAAGTCGGCCGTTGCATTCCACACAAGAAAGTCAACAACGAAAGGTTCGGGGCTCTTTACTTATGGCTTGATATAACAATAATTGACTTTAGTAGTTTGGTTCCTTGAATTCGCACAACAAGTTGGTTATGAATATAAAAGCTAACAACCTTACGAAAAGCATGATGAGTAGTTAACCAATTGATTCCTAAAATCACATCAAAGGCAAATATTTTCAAAAGATAAGATCGACAGTAACGTGAAAATGTTTATTTGAATCAAACAAGATTTAAAAATAGTAAGCGGCAGAACGTAAGGCTCCTACTAACGAAGTTTCAACCAATGAGTCAAAGTTTAACTTCTTGAGTCAAATTTAAACGTTGAACACAACTAGGTGAAAAATAAAGAGTGGGTAGGCGGTATCTAACACGGTATAGACTTCGCAAGAGCTTATGATTAACTTACCGTGATAATTTTATTCAAGTTCCTCGTCACGAGAGAAAAACGCTCTCTCTTAAACTCTCGGCTTTGGTTTATGCAGGGGATGACCTTTGGTGCCTCCATCCTAGTTGAATTTGTCTTCGGTAAATGACAAAATCGAGCTAAGTGACCTTCTCTTCCACAATTATAACATGCTTTGGACGGCATGGCGCAGTTCGGACTGATGTGTTCCTCTCCTCCGCATTTGAAGCATATGATAGGTGGTCTTTCTCCTTCCTTAACAACGGGTGCTGGTGCTGACGTCTTTCCATCATTGTTGAATCACCTTTTCTTGAAATGTCCATTCTTATTGCTTTGACCCTGATTACCACCGAAGTGGTTACCATATCTGGCCTGTTGATTCCCTCCACGCTTGTTGTCACCGCTTTGATGACTACTCTCGCTGGTATTATAATTTTGCCGGCTGCTCTCTTTTAGTTGCGTTGACTCATTATCGCGCTCCACTAACTGAGCCCTATTTACAACATCTGAATACAAACACAGTTTATGAGAAATAAGATGTTGACTTATCTCCGGCTTCAAACCTCTTAAAAACATTCGCGCCATTCGCTCTTCATTATCCACCAAGTGGGATGTAAATCGTGATAACTCATAAATTTTGCCTCGTTTGTACACTTGGCCATATTATTTTGTTCCAACTTGATAAACTCCACCTCCTTCATGTGGCTAATACTTTTTCAGAAAGTATTTGTCGTTGAATAGCTCTGGAACTTCTCCCAAGATATCTTGAAGACAAAGAAGTTGAGTACGTTTTACCGATTCCCACCGAAGAATCGCCTCCTCCGTAACATAAAGGCGCATAAAGGGAACCTTTTGCTCCTCAAGCATCCCAAGACATCAAATATCTTGTAATCTGCTTTATCCATGCTTCCGCTTGAAGTGGTTTTGGCTCTCCCTTAAACTCCGGTGGTCCCAGCTCCTTGAATTGTTTAGCGGTGACCGCCGAGAGTTTTCCGTGTTTCCACCTACATTTTGGATGTAAGACGCTTTACTTTGATGTTGCATGAATTCTAAAACCTCTTAAACGTCACAATCGTTCATCAATTGATCAGTGTTATTGTTTATGGGAGGATTATCGCCATCCTGTTGCACATTGTCTCGATTATTGATCGTGGAGAATCAACGGTCTCACCGTGCTCCATTGCTATTCTCAACATTCTCGGATGCCATTTTCAAACACTGCCACAAAATAAGAGTTAATTGACATGCAACATATTATCACTATACTCTGACCGACCAATCAAATACCAAATAAACTTAGGTTGGTCATACTAGCGAAGGAATTCCCTATCTCTCCCCTCCTAGTTCTAGTCTCACATCTTAGCCAGGGATCATATCCTAAGCTCGATACCAACCGTGACGCCCCCAAAATTAGGTATACGTCACCCATCTTGGGTCGCCACTTACATGGTACATAAATTCAAATACAAACTTAATTATACATCTATCGTGTAACATACAACAATACATAAACTGAGAGTTCTAATAGGAATATTGTCATTTAGACAATATCCATACTCAAGGAGTCCTCATTACATTTATTGTCACACTATTTAATGAATAGTGAGGACTACTAATGCTATCTTGGGACCATCACTCTTTTCCCCGACTCGTCCCCGGCTATATTCTCATTTCTCACGAATAAAAAGTGAAAGAAAGGGTGAGCTCAACTAGCCCAAGAAGAAATATTATAACTAAGATAATGCGAATAAATTATCAATAGTCTTCAACAATGTTAAACCGATAAAACACAATTGACAAACCGGTTTAATCATAATGAATATGCAATCCATTAAAAGAGTCATATAGAAAATAAAGTCTACTATCTTTTAGGTTTTAAAAGGTTTTCATCAATTTTATCACTAAGACTCGGTTTAATGAATAAACCACAATATCTAATCATCCACGCACCACTGGTCAAGGATTTTCATCAAATTATCAATGGTCATGACTATACCGAATCACCCCCGGTCATAATCATACCAAAAACTATCCATCATCGCACATTACGGTCCACCGAGGACTTTTGTCACATCATTTATATCAAGCCATGATTATACCGAATGATCCCTGGTCATAATCATACTAAGTTCATCTATGCACGTAAGCCAAAGATAACATAATATAACATGAGAATGATGACAATGACATAATAATTCAATAAAACAAGTTCAAGAATTAATTTATCTAGGAATTATTAACGTCCAAATTGTCAACATGATACTGTTTTGTAGAGTAAAATTCAAGAATGATCAGAAGAATATTTCCATGAAAAGATACTGGATGAAACGCAAATATCAAAGATATTCTACTAATTTCATGGAGTATAAGTCAAAGTTTTAACCATTTGGGTATAATAAAGAATGGAATAACAAAAGAAATCACCACGCATGCAGATTAGATAGACAGATAAAGTTATTCCAATAGAATAATAATAACGGAACCGGTCGGTGAAATTCACGCGTTGAGGATGATCCAATGTAATAATAAATCTTTGAATAATAAACAATGGAACCAAAGTTCGTGTAAAATACCTGCATGTGATATTCCAAATGTAATAATAAATGCGGAATAATAAACAATGGAACCAGTCCGGTGTAAAAACACATGCAGGATATTCCAATGTAATAATAAAGAATGGAATAATGTAAGAAGATCACCAAGTATAGGGGATTCATGATACTGAGTTATTCCAAGCAGAATAAATAAGAATGGAATATATAAGGATTTCACCAAGTATAGGTATGTGTTGCGTATCAAAGTTATGTATAGGGTATGCCACTTTTACAAAAGTTATTCCAATGTATAATAATGAATGGAATAATGAAGTTCTCTTCATGAATAAGAAAGAATAACACCCCTTACGAACTGCACAACAAATAATATCCCTTACCGTAAAAGACATTGGATATTAAAGTAGTGAAGTACCGAATCACTCTTCTTCTTCTCTCTATAGATTTTCTCTCTATAGCTTCTCTCTATAATTTTCTCTCAGAGTTTCAATTGAATTCGTAAGAAAATAATGAAGGAATGAGCTTCTATTTATAGGAAAATAGAATGCATAGTAATTAATCCATGAACGGTCCGATTGATTTACTTTAATCGACGGTCCATATTTAAAGCAAAATCTTTTAAATAAAATATCATATATTCTATTTATATAAAAACATTTTACTATGCAAAACTATGCAACACTATGCAAAAACATTACGCAAAAACACTACGCAACACTATGCATAATAGAATATAATATATTCTATTTATAGAATAATTTTAATAAAGTATTACATTTTTATATAAAAGATGTTTCTATTTTATTACGTTAATAATACTTAATAAAACAAAACGTCATTATCGCTTATAATAATTCATATTATTAATCGACAATAATGGAATCAAACCGAGTGACTTCTCACATAAGCATCAATAATCAATACCGTGTGTTACTATGCAACCACACGTGACATCGTATTTTTACTCTTGAGTAGTTCAACAAAGATTATCAGTAAAACTTCCGCCGTTATTTCAATAAAATATTTTTGTCATTTTCTCAATCCGACAATAATTCTGTTGTGGGGTCCACCAATGATTGAGCCGTTGTACGAATATTCCCTGCTAAACCGAATATTCCCCGACCAATTGAATATAATATAACCACTTGCATACTTTGCAAAATTTATAAATACTACCCACAACTATAATATTATCTCAAATTCACACCATAATATTAAAAATTATTTCGACAAAATTTTAATCTTTATTTATAAAATTTGGGGTCTCACAATCTCCCCTCCTTATGGAATTTCGCCCTCGAAATTTGGGTACGTACCTGATATGATAAAGAGGTGAGGATACCTTGAATACCTTTATCGTTAAAAATATTAAATTCATCTTCGCAATCCGGCCAAAGATATTCATTAACAATTCATCTTTGCACTACAGGCCAAAGATATACAACTGTAAAACCAATAATGCTGAGACGAAGCTTAATAGTATCACGACCACGAATTATCCATGCACTACTAGCCAAGGATATTCGTGTTTTCAATTACGGTCATGATTATACCGAATAATCCTTGGTCATAATCATACTAAGTCTATCAATGCACTACGGCCAAAGATGACTTTTACCACATCCATGAATTAATATTTCATTGCTGAGACTCAGCTCAATAATTAATCCATATCATCAAATCATCCCTTCACTACAGGCCAAGGATATTCATTAGTATCACGACCACGAATTATCCATGCACTACGGCCAATGATAATCGTGTATTCATTAGTATCACGACCACAAATTATCCATGCACTACGGCCAAAGATAATCGTGTATTCATTAGTATCACGACCACAAATTATCCATGCACTACGGCCAAAGATAATCGTGTATTCATTAGTATCACGACCACAAATTATCCATGCACTACGGCCAAAGATAACTTTAGAAAAAATATAAACATGAGGATAATGATATAAAGAATCAATCAAATGAGATAAAGGATAAATATTAAACATTTATAATATAATTTATCCAGGATTCAAGAATATCCCCATGTTATCAATCACTTAATAATCTCATAATCTAATATCATTAATATTATAACAATATTTTAATCACTTCTTAAATTTATAAACAATTTATCTCAATTGTTTACGCTTTACCATATAATGCATTTAATCATTCAAAATGCCATACTCATAAGATATCATCACCAATTATCAAATCCTCATCAAAAATATGCATATACTCTATATAGGATTCTCTAGCCATAAAATCCTATTTTCAACTTTGTTACTTCACATAACATATTTAACTCATATGTTCGTGAATTAAACTATTTTCATGAAAAATACCAAATCAGTCCCAAAAAATATTTCTTTTCTAGGATTTAGCATAATATAGTCCCATAATGAAAATATATATTTTTCTCGAATTTTAAAATTCATTTACTATTTTTCAAAAATCAATTTCTAATTAATTCCTTAAGAAATTTGCTACCTCAAGTTTAACTCCAGAAATTCCCAAATCTTGGCAGGACCTTACACATGTTAATGTGAGCCTCCAGTTTAAATTTCATGGTCATCAGAGTTATAGAACTCCAGTTATAGCATTTTTCGTCAAAAAAACCTAAATATTGAAATGGTCATAACTTGTTCATTTTAAGTCAGAATGAGCTCATTTTTGGACAGGAAGTACTTTATAACATATATTTTCATCTCCCAAAAGGCCTGAATTTTTCTCACTAATTAAGTGGCCGAACCAGCCCTTACAAAAACGTGGCAGCAGCTTTTTGGACATTTTGAAGTTTTGACTCCTTTGCTAAAATCAGTCCACACGAAAATCTACAACACCTTTTTCATTGATTCCACTTGGATTAGTTAGGTAACTCGTAGATCTAACTCTAGGACTTAACCACACTCAAAAATTCAAAATATAATAAGAGATTTGGTCAATTGAATTTTATGTTACGTTTTTCACCAAAATCTGGTTTTTAACTCCTTGTGATTTTTAAGAAACTTTCATGTTTTCACATACTAACCAACATAACTCATCATAACACTTACTAATACCACGTATACCCATGGTTTTCATTAGTCCAATACTTTTATTATGACTTTCATCATAAACCACGTAAACTGTTCATTTTAGTTGAAGAAATATTTGAGGGTTTAAGAAATGTGTTTTATACTGGGGTCAATACGAAATTCGATTTCACGCTCTAAGTAGGCTAAGAAGTCTTCAAGAATACGCCAGAAATTTATTAATAATGTAAATATCATTCAAAATCTGTGACTCTCATCCAAGACTTGGATAAGACGTCACATTGATACCAACTGTGACTTTTATCCCTTAACCTAGATAGCACCTCACAATGATACCTATAAACTTGCCATCTTCATTCACGATGTCGCCTACGTAAAGTCCGGCTTCGGTGCATTCCACACAAGAAAGTCAACAACGAAAGGTTGAGGCTCTTTACTTATGGCTTGATATAACAATAATTGACTTTAGTAGTTTGGTTCCTTGAATTCGCATAACAAGTTGGTTATGAATATAAAAGCTAACAACCTTACGAAAAGCATGATGAGTAGTTAACCAATTGATTCCTAAAATCACATCAAAGGCAAATATTTTCAAAAAGATAAGATCGACGAAGTAACGTGAAAATGTTTATTTGAATCAAACAAGATTTAAAAATAGTAGCGTGAACGAAGGCTCCTACTAACGAAGTTTCAACCAATGAGTCAAAGTTTAACTTCTTCTTGAGTCAAATTTAAACGTTGAACACAACTAGGTGAAATAAAAGAGTGGGTAGAATCGGTATCTAACACGGTATAGACTTCGCAAGAGCTTATGATTAACTTACCCGTGATAATTTTATTCAAGTTCCTCGTCACGAAAAAACGCTCTCTCTTAAACTAGGCTTTGGTTTTATGCTGGGATGACCTTTGGTGCCTCCATCCTAGTTGAATTTGTGTCTCAGAACGGCACAAAATCGAGCTAAGTGACCTTCTCTTCCACAATTATAACATGCTTTGGACGGCATGGCGCAGTTCGGACTGATGTGTTCCTCTCCTCCGCATTTGAAGCATATGATAGGTAGTCTTTCTCCTTCCTTAACAACGGGTGCTGATGCTGACGTCTTTCCATCATTGTTGAATCTCCTTTTCTTGAAATGTCCATTCTTATTACTTTGACCCTGATTACCACCGAAGTGGTTACCATATCTGGCCTGTTGATTCCCTCCACGGTAACACTTTCACCGTTATTTTTATAAAAAGATAATTCTGTCGTTTTCTAACTACGACAATACTTCCATTGTGGGGTCCACCAATGATTGTGCCATCGTACGAATATTTCATGTTAAAACGAATATTCCCCGACCAATCGAATATTATATAACCACTTGCTTACTTTACATAATTTGTAAATAATACCCACAACTATAACATTATATCAAATCCACACCATAATATTCAAAAATATATTTCGAGAAAAATTAATTTTTATTCATAAAAGTTGGAGTCTTACGATAATACATTCCTCTTTTTCTTCATTTTTAATTTAGTCCTGCAAGTATTATCAAACTTTCACCACCTCCCCTAATAGTAAATAATGTGAATCAATAGTTCATTAATGTGACTTAATAGTATAATCATGTGAAAAAACTAATTACAGTATAGTACCTTCATCTATACTTCCATTTTCAATTTAGTCATGCAAGTATTATCAATCTTGCACCACCTGCCCTAATAGTACATGAATGTGAATCAATAGTACACACATGTGAACAAATAGTTATAAGCATCTAAAATAATAGCAATTAATTGCTCATTTATCCGATTAATTACCTGATTGGTCAATATAACCTCCAGACATCAATTATTATCGAAATTAATGTCAATTTCCACTAACACTAATAATCCCAACACAATGGAACTATCAATTTCATCTTTAATCAACACAACTTATACATCATTAATATTATAACTCACAATATATAACAACGAGGTCACTCCCAGGAAAGAAGGGGCTTTCCAATAAGGATTTCTCCTTATTGGCGCGCAATTAGGTGACCAAACTTCTCCTTGACAGAACTTTTAGACATTGTCAATATTGCAAATAATAATATGAATAACTTTGTCGTCTCAATTATTGATTTAATAATAATAAATATTATGCAGATGATATTGTGACAATAATTGAATCAATAATATGAGAGATATGATGCAACAATTATTGTAGCAATAATTGAGTATAACTGAGTGACTTCGTACGAATATTCCCATGATTGTGTCATCGTACGAATATTCCCTGCTAAAATGAATATTCCCCGACCAATCGAATATTTATACAAAACTTGCTTACTTTTCCAAATTTGTAAATAATACCCACAACTATAACATTATATCAAATCCATACCATAATATTCAAAAATATATTTCGAGAAACATTAATCTTTATTCATAAAAGTTGGGGTCTTACAACCTTCCCTTCTTATGAAATTTCGTCCTCGAAATTAAGGTGAGTACCTGGTATATCAAAGAGGTGAGGATACCTTGATTTTATTTCAGATTCTAACTCCCAGGTCATTTCCTCTACATCGTGGTTTCTCCACAAAACTTTGACTTGAGGTATAACTTTAGAGCATAGAATATGATCCTTCTGATCCAAGATTTTAACAGGTAACTCTTCATACGTTAAATCTTCCTCTATCTTGTCTCGTTCTAATTCAATAATGTGGTTCGGGTCTTTTACATATTTACGTAACATAGATATGTGAAAACCGTTATGAACACGAGACATACTTGGCGGTAAGGCGTGTCTATAGGCCACAGTTCTTACTCGATCGAGGATTAAAAATGGGCCAATGAATCAAGGGTTGAGCTTTCCTCTCTTTCCAAATCTCGTAACTCCCTTCCATAGAGCAACACGTAACAACACATGATCTCCAATATCGAATTTCACGTCCTTTCGATGAAGATCAGCATAACTCTTTTATCGATCTTGTGAGGTTTTTATACGTTGTCAGATCGTTTGAATCTTTTCCGTAGTCATACGTACCAACTCCGATCCCAACAACGTTGCTTCACCCACCTCATCCCAGCATACTGGAGAACGACACTTTCTTCCATACAATGCCTCAAATGGAGTCATGCCAATACTTGCTTGATAACTGTTGTTTTAGGAAAACTCCATAAATGGTAAGAACTTGTCCCAACTTCCTTTGAAGTCAAGGACACAAAGTTTTAATAAATCTTCAAGAGTTTGAATAGTCCTCTCCGACTGTCCATCCGTCTGAGGATGATATGCCAAGCTAAATCGTAAATCCTTGCCCATAGCTTTTTGCAAACTAACCCAAAATCTTGAAGTGAATCTTGGGTCTCGATCAGAAACTATGGATACCGGCATACCATGCAGTCTTACAATCTCATTTATGTATATACGAGCAAGACATTCAAGTGTATAAGTTTCTCGTATAGGTAGGAAATGAGCAGACTTGGTTAATCTATCAACAATGACCCAAATTGCATTTACGCCTTGAGAAACCTTGGGAAGACCAGTAACAAAATCCATGGTAATGTGCTCCCACTTCCATTCTGGAATTTCAAGTGGTTGCAACGGACCTTTTGGTACTTGATGCTCCGCCTTCACTCATTGACAAGTTAAACACCTTGAGATAAACTCCGCTATCTCTCTCTTCATATTGCTCCACCAAAATGTATGTCGAAGATCACGATACATTTTGGTACTCCCAGGATGGATTGCAAACGGTGTGTTGTGCGCCTCCATCATGATTTTATACTTTAAATCAGGGTTGTTAGGAACACAAAGTCTGGAGTTAACTCGAAGTATTCCTTCTTCATCGATTCTTGCTTTCGGCATAACACCTTCTTGTACTTTCTTCCTCATACGCATCAGCTCCAGGTCTGTAGCTTGAGCAGCTTTAACTCTATCTATTAAAGTCTGTTCTACTCGTATATTCGCCATCATCACATGGGTCCCTGGATTCTTTAACTCTATCTCCATCCTTTGTAAGTCATATAAAATGGGCCTTTGCGTTGACAATAATGCACTTGTATCCGCATAAGATCTTCTACTCAATGTATCAGCTACTACGTTTATTTTTCCAGGATGGTATTGAATGGTATGATCGTAATCTTTCAATAACTCAAGCCATCGTCGTTGCCGCATGTTGAGTTCCTTTTGAGAGAAGAAATATTTGAGGCATTTATGATCAGTATAGATCTCCACCTTCTCTCCATACAGGTAATGCCTCCAAATCTTAAGTGCAAAACTGCTGCCAACTCTAGATCATGAGTAGGATAATTCCTCTCATATTCTTTGAGTTGTCGTGAGGCATAGGCTATGACTTTCCCATGTTGCATGAGAACACATCCTAACCCTTTGCCTTAAGCATCCCTGTAGATGACAAATCCCTCCGAGCCAGATGGTATTGTCAGAACAGGTGCTGAAATGAGTCTCCTCTTAAGTTCTTAAAAACTATTCACACATTCCTCGCTCCAACCGAATTTTGTATCTTTTCGAGTCAGCTGAGTTAATGGAGTAGCGATTCGAGAAAACCCTTCTACGAATCTCCGATAATAACCAGCTAAGCTGAGAAAGCTACGTATTTGGTCACCGATTTAGAGTTGCTCCACTTTGAATTGCTTCAATCTTTGCCAGGTCAACAGATATCCCATGATTTGATATCACGTGCCCAAGGAATGCAACTTCCTCAAGCCAGAACTCGTATTTCTTCAACTTGGTATATAGCTTGTTTTCACGAAGCTTTTGGAGTATCAGCCTCAAGTGTTGTTCATGGTCTTCACGGGTTTTGGAGTATATGAGGATGTCATCTATAAAGACAACCACAAAGTGATATAAATATTCCTTGAGTACTCAGTTCATCATATCCATGAAGGCAGCAGGAGCATTAGTCAATCCAAAAGACATGACTAAGAATTCATAATGCCCGTACCGAGTTCTGAAAGCAGTCTTTGGAATGTCATCAGTTTTAATCTTCAATTGATGATATCCGGAATGAAGATCAATCTTTGAAAAGAATTTGGCTCCTTGTAACTGGTTAAACAGGTCATCAATACGTGGCAATGGAAACCTATTTTTTATGGTGACATGATTCAACTCCCGATAATCAATACAAAGTCGCATACTCCCTTCTTTCTTCTTCACAAATAGAACAGGAGTACCCCAAGGAGACGTACTAGGATGAATGAAACCGATGTCTAACAATTCCTGCAGTTGGGTCTTTAACTCCTGAAGTTCAATAGGAGCCTTTCGATATGGAGCTTTGGAAAGGGGTTTTGAACTGGGTTCAAGGTCGATACAAAATTCAATTTCACGCTCTGGGGGTAGGCCAGGAAGTTCTTCAGGGAATACGTCAGGAATTTATTAACAACAGAAATATCTTTCAAAACTGACGTATTTTTGTTTAAATCCGTGACATAAGCTAAGAAAGCTTGACATCCGTTTTTTAATAAACGAATAGCTTTATGGCTTGAGACGACAATGATTGATTTTAATAGTTTGGTTGCTTGAATTCGCATAACAGGTTGGTTAGGAATATGAAAGCTAACAACCTTACGAAAACAATCAATTTTTGCATGATGAGTAGTTAACCAATCAATCCCTAGAATTACGTCAAATGCAAGTATTTTTAATGAAATAAGATCGACAGGTTATGTGCGGTTACCGACTTGAATCAAACAAGACTTATAAACAGTGGTTGTAATGAAGGTTTCTCCCAACGGAGTTTCAACCGATAAGTAAAAGTCTAATTTCTCCGGAGTCAAATTTAAACGTTGAGCGCAAGTAGGAGAAATAAAAGAATGGGTAGAACCGGTATCAAATAAGGTATAGACTTTGCTAGAGTTTATGATTAGCTTACCCGTGATCACCTCGTTCGGATTCCTCGCTTTTTGGGAGGTTACGACAAACGCTCTCCCTTGAACTACCGGTTTTATCTTGTCTGGGACGGCCTTTGATGCCTCCATCCCAGCTGGACTTAACTTTGGTGCACGACAAAATCGGGCAAGGTGACCTTCTCTTCCACAATTGTAACACATTTTGGACTGCTGCGCACAGTTTGGACTGATGTGTCCCTCCCCTCCGCATTTGAAGCATATGATAGGTGGTCGTTCTCCTTCCTTAACAACGGGTGTTGGTGCTGACGTCTTTCCAGCATTGTTGAATCTCCTCTTCTTGAAATGTTCATTCTTATTGTCTTAGCCATGATTACCACCGAAGTGGTTACCATTTCTGGCATGTTGATTCCCTCCACATTTGTTGTCACCGCTTCTATGACTGCTACAACTAGTATGATCATTTTGCTGGTTGCTTTCTCTTGGTTAAGTTGACTCGTTATCACGCTCCAATAACTGAGCCCTATTTATAACATCTGAATACAAACACAGTTTGTGAGAAATTAGATATTGACGTATCTCGGGTTTCAAACCTCTTAGAAACATCCGCGTCATTCTCTCCTCATTATCAACTAAGTGGGATGCAAAGTGGGACAACTCAGCAAACTTAGCTTCGTACTGCGACACTGTCATATTGTTCTGCTCCAACTTGATGAACTCTGCCTCTTTCATGTGATGAATACTTTTGGGAAAGTACTTGTCGTTCAATTGTTCGAGGAACTTCTCCCAAGACATCTTCAGTGCGGCAGGTTGAGTACGCTTTACCGATTCCCACCAATAATCTGCCTCTCCTCGCAACATAAAGGTGGCAAAGGGAACCTTTTTCTCCTCAGAGCATCCAAAGACATCAAATATCTTGGTGATCTGCTTTATCCACGCTTTCGCCTTAAGTGGTTTTGGCTCTCCAATAAACTCCGGTGGTCTCAGCTCCTTGAACTATTTAGCGGTGATCGTCCGAGAGTTTCCAGTGTTTCCACCTACATTTTGGACAGGAGCCGTTCTCGCCTGATGTTGCATGAATTACATAAAGCCTCTGAACATTCCATCGTTCATCATTTGGTCAGTGTTGTTGTTTACATGAGGATTATCGCCTTCCTGATGCACATTATCCTGATTATTGATCTGTGGAGACTCAACGGTCTACTGTGCTCCATTGATATTCTCAACATTCTCGGATGTCATTTTCAAATACTGCCACAAAACAAAGGTTAATTAACATGCAACATATTATCCCTATACTCTGACTGACCAATTAAATACCAAATAAACTTAGGTAGGTCATACTAGCGAAGGAGTTCCCCGTCTCTCCCCTCCTAGTTCTAGTCTCACATCTTAGCCGGGGATCATATCCCTAAGCTTTGATACCAACTATGACGCCCCCAAAATAGGTATACATCACCCATCTTGAGTCGCCAAATACATTGTACAAAATTCAAATACAACTTAATTATACAACAGTCGTGTAAAATACGACAAAACATAATCTAAGAGTTTTAATAAGAATATTGTCATCTAGACAATATCCACACTCAATGGAGTCCTCATTACATTTATTGTCACACTATTTTATAAAATAGTGAGGACTACTAAAACAACCATCTAGACCGTCAATCCGTTCCCCGACTTGTCCCAACTATATTCTCAATTCCTGAAGAGAATAGTGAAAGAAAGGGTGAGCTCAACTAGCCCAGTAAGAAATATTATGACTAAGATAATGCAGAATAATTTATCGTTAGCCTTTAACAGTGTTAAACTGATAAAATATAACAAACATCAAGTTTAACTGCAGCGGAACAAGCAATCCATTAGAAGAGTCAAGTAGAGAATAAAATCTATTATCTTCTATTATTTAAAAGGTTTTTCATCACTTTTATCTCTGAGACTCATCTTAATAAATAAACCACATCATCCCTGCACTACGGCCAAGGATATTCATTAGTATCACGAACACAAATTATCCATGCACTACGGGCCAAGGATATTCGTGTATTCATCAATGGTCATGATCATGCCAACAACTATCCATCAATGCACTACGGCCAATGAGGACTTTTACCACATCATTTGTGACATTACGGTCATGATTATACCGAATAATCACTGGTCATAATCACACCAAGTCCATCTATGCACTACAGGCCACGGATGACTTTCAACATATTATAAACATGAGGATGATAACAATGATATAAGAATTCAACAAAACAAGTTCAAGGATAAATTTTTAAAGATTTATAATTTAATTTATCCAAAACTCAATAACGTCCAAATTGTCAACATGATACTGTTTTGTGGAGTAAAATTCAAGAATGCTCAGAAGAATATTTTCATGAAAAGATCTTTGGATGAAGCTTAAATATCGAGGATATTCTACTAATTTCATGGAGTATAGAAGCCAAAACTTTAACCAACTAAGTATAATAGAATATATGAAACTGCAAATGGATTTTTGCCCGCCATGCGGTAATCCACGTAGACAGATCATTTCCACAATTTAATAAGGAATGAATACGAAGGATCATTCACCATGCATGTGGTAATCAACATAGACAGGTTATTCCAACAGAATAATAATGAATGGAATAACAAAAGAATTCACCAGGCGTGCGTAATTCGCGCGATGCAAAGTTATTCCAATGAGAATGATAAAGAATGGAACGGTCATGTGAACGTAACATGAGATGAGGATATTCCAACAGAATAATAAAGAATAGAACCAGGTCATGCGTAATCCGCACAGACAGGATATTCCAACAGAATAATAAAGACTGGAATAACAACAGAATTCACCAAGCATGCGATAGACCAAACAGACAGGTTATTCCAACAGAATAATAAAAAATGGAATAACAGAAGAATTTCACCATGTATGCGGTACTTCTCATAGACAGGTTATTCCAACATAATAATAAAGAATGGAATAACAGCCCTTACGAGTATTGAAAGAAAATAACCCACTTCATGAATACGAAAGAATAATACCCCTTACCTTAGAAGAAATTGGATACTAGAATAGTGAGGTAGCAGACTTCTCTTCTTCTTTCTCTCTATAATTTCTCTCTATAATAATTGCTCTTGTGAGACTTAGTGAATTGGTGAGAATGAAAGAAGAATGAGCTTCTATTTATAGGAAAATATAATTTCGATAATTGTACATTTTGGGGCTCAAAATATTACAGTATAATACCTTCCTCTTTTTCTTCATTTTTAATTTAGTCCTGCAAGTATTATCAAACTCACCCTACCTCCCCTAATAGTAAATAATGTGAATCAATAGTTCATTCATGTCACTTAATAGTATAATCATGTGAAAAAACTAATTACAGTATAGTACCTTCATCTATACTTCTATTTTTAATTTAGTCATGCAAGTATTATCAATCTTGCACCACCTCCCCTAATAGTACATGAATGTGAATCAATAGTACACATATTTGAACAAATAGTTATAAGCATGTGAAATAATAGTAATTAATTGCTCATTTATCCGATTAATTACCTGATTGGTCAATAAAACCTCCAGACATAAATTATTATCAAAATTAATGTCGATTTCCACTAACACTAATAATACCAACACAATTGAACTATCAATTTCATCTTTAATAAACACAACTTATTCATCATTAATATTATAACTCACAATATTTAACAACGAGGTCATTCTCAGGAAAGAAGGGGCTTTCCGATAAGGATTTCTCCTTATTGGCGTGCAATTAGGTGACCAAATTTCTCCTTGACAGAACTTTTAGACATTGTCAATATTGCAAATAATAATATGAATAACTTTGTCGTCTCAATTATTGATTTAATAATAATAAATATTATGTAGATGATACTGTGACAATAATTGAATCAATAATATGAGAGATATGATGCAGCAATTACTATAGCAATAATTGAGTATAACTGAGTGACTTCTCACGTAAGCATCAATAATCAATACTGAGTGTGTTATTATGCAACCACGCCAGATTCTTGTACTTTTACTACGGGTAGTTCAACAAGGTTTAACGGTAACACTTTCGCCGTTATTTTTATAAAAGATAATTTCGTCATTTTCTAACTACGATAATACTTCCGTTGTAGGGTCCACTAATGATTGTGCCATAAATCATTTAATATTCCCTATTAAAACGAATATTCCCCGACCAATTGAATATTATATAACCACTTGCTTACTTTTCAAGATTTGTAAATATTACCCACAACTATAACATTATATCAAATCCACACCATAATATTCAAAAATATATTTTGAGAAAATTATTCTTTATTCAAAAAAGTTGGGGTCTTACAACCTCCCCTTCTTATGAAATTTCATCCTCGAAATTAGGGTACGTACCTGGTATATCGAAGAGGTGAGGATATCTTGACTTCATCTCAGATTCTAACTCCCTGGTCATTTCTTCCACATCGTGGTTTCTCTACAAAACTTTGACTTGAGGTATAACCTTGGAGCGTAGAATATGATCCTTCTTATCCAAGATTTTAATAGGTAACTCTTCATACGTTAAATCTTCCTCTATCTCGTCTGGTTCTAATTTAATAATGTGGTTCGGGTCTTTCACATATTTACGTAACATAGATATGTGAAAAATGTTATGAACATGAGACATACTTGGCGGTAAGGCGAGTCTAGAGGCCACAGTTCCTATTAAAAATGGGCCAATGAATCGAGGGTTGAGTTTTCCTTTCTTTCTAAATCTCATAACTCCCTTCCATGGAGCAACACGTAACAACACATGATCTCCAATATCGAATTCCACGTCCTTTCGATGAAGATCAGCATAACTCTTTTGTCGATCTTGTGAGGTTTTTATACGTTGCCGAATCGTTTGAATCTTTTCTGTAGTCATACGTACCAACTTCGGTCCCAACAACGTTGCTTCACCCAGCTCATCCCAACATACTGGAGAACGACACTTTCTTCCATACAACGCCTTAAATGGAGCCATGCCAATACTTCTTGATAACTGTTGTTATAGGAAAACTCCACCAATGGTAAGAACTTATCCCAACTTCCCTTGAAGTTAAGGACACAGAGTCTTAATAGATCTTAAAGAGTTTGAATAGTCCTCTTCGACTGCCCGTCCGTTTGAGGATGATATGCCGAGCTAAATCGTAAATCCGTACCCATAGCTTTTTGCAAACTAACCCAAAATCTTGATGTAAATATTGGGACTCGATCGGAAACTATGGATATTGGCATACCATGCAGTCTTATAATCTCGTTTATGTACATACGAGCAAGACGTTCAAGTGTATAAGTTTCTCGTATAGGTAGGAAATGAGCAGACTTGGTCAATCTATCAACAATGACCCAAATTGCATCTATGCCTTGAGAAACCTTGGGAAGACCATTAACGAAATCCATGGTAATGTGCTCCCTCTTCCATTCTGAAATTTCAAGTGGTTGCAATGGACCTTTTGGTACTTGATGCTCCGCCTTGACTCGTTGACAAGTTAAACACCTTGAGATAAACTCCACTATCTCTCTCTTCATATTGTTCCACCAAAATGTATGTCGAAGATCACGATACATTTTGGTACTCCCAGGATGGATTGCAAACGGTGTGTTGTGCGCCTCCGTCATGATTTTATCCTTTAAATCAGGGTTGTTAGGAACACAAAGTCTGGAGTTGACTCGAAGTATTCCTTTTTCATCGATTCTTGCTTCCGGCATAGCACCTTCTTGTACTTTCTTCATCATACGTATCAGCTCCAGGTCTGTAGCTTGAGCAGCTTTAACTTTATCGATTAAAGTCTGTTCTACTCGTATATTCGCCATCATCACATGGGTCCCTGGAGTCTTTAACTCTTTCTTTATCCTTTGTAAGTCATATAAAATGGGCCTTTGCATTGACAATAATGCACTCGTACCCGCATATGATCTTCTACTCAATGCATCAGCTACTACGTTCGCTTTTCCAGGATGGTATTGAATGGTATGATCGTAATCTTTCAATAGCTCAAGCCATCGTCGTTGCTGCATGTTGAGTTCCTTTTGAGTGAAGAAATATTTGAGTCTTTTATGATCCGTATAGATCTCCACCTTCTCTCCATACAGGTAATCCCTCCAAATCTTAAGCGCAAAAACGACAGCTGCCAACTCTAGATCATGAGTAGGATAATTCCTCTAATATTCTTTGAGTTGTCGTGAGGCATAGGCAATGATTTTCTCATGTTGCATGAGAACACATCCTAACCCTTTGCCTGAAGCATCACTGTAGATGACAAATCCCTCCGACCCAGATGGTATTGTCAGAACAGGTGCTGAAATTAGTCTCCTCTTGAGTTCTTGAAAACTCTTCTCACATTCCTCGCTCCAACCGAAATTTGCATCTTTTTGAGTCAGCTGAGTTAATGGAGTAGCGATTCGAGAAAACCATTCTACGAATATCCGCTAATAACCAGCTAAGCCGAGAAAGCTACATACTTCGGTCACTGATTTAGGTTGTTCCCAGCTTTGAATTGCTTAAATCTTTGTCGAGTCAACAGATATCCCATGATTTGATATCACGTGCCCAAGGAATGCAACTTCCTCAAGCCAGAACTCGAATTTCTTCCACTTGGCATATAGCTTGTTTTCACGAAGCTTTTGGAGTATCAACCTCAAGTGTTATTCATGGTCTTCACGGGTTTTGGAGTATATGAGGATGTCATCTATAAAGACGACCACAAAGTGATCCAAATATTCCTTGAATACTCGGTTCATCATATCCATGAAGGCAGCAGGAGCATTAGTCAATCCAAAAGACATGACTAAGAATTCATAATGCCTGTACCGAGTTCTGAAAGTAGTCTTTGGAATGTCATCAGTTTTAATCTTCAACTGATGATATCCGGAACGAAGATCAATCTTTGAAAAGAATTTGGCGCCTTGCAACTGGTTAAACAGGTCATCAATACGTAACAATGGATACCTATTTTTTATGGTGACATGATTTAACTCCCGATAATAAATACAAAGTCGCATACTCCCATCTTTCTTCTTCACGAATAGAACAGGAGCACCCCAAGGAGACGTACTAGGACGAATGAAATCGATGTCTAACAATTCCTGCAGTTGGGTCTTTAACTCCTGAAGTTTAATAGGAGCCATTCGATATGGGGCTTTGGAAAGGGGTTTTGTACTAGGTTCAAGGTCGATACAAATTCAATTTCACGCTCTAGGGGTAGGCCAAGAAGTTCTTCAGGGAATACGTTAGGAAATTTATTAACAACAGAAATATCTTTCAAAACTGACGTATTTTTGTTTAAATCCGTGACATAAGCTAAGAAAGCTTGACATCCGTTTTTTAATAAACGAATAGATTTATGGCTTGAGACGACAGTGATTGATTTTAATAGTTTGGTTGCTTGAATTTGCATAATAGGTTGATTAGGAATATGAAAGCTAACAACTTTACGAAAACAATCAATTTTTGCATGATGAGTAGTTAACCAATCAATCCCTAGAATTACGTCAAATGCAAGTATTTTCAATGAAATAAGATCGACAGGTTATGTGCGGTTACCGACTTGAATCAACCAAGACTTATAAACAGTGGATGTAATGAAGGTTTCTCCCAACGTAGTTTCAACCGATAAGTCAAAGTCTAATTTCTCCGGAGTCAAATTTAAACGTTGAGCGCAAGTAGGAGAAATAAAAGAATGGGTAGAACCGGTATCAAATAAGGTATAGACTTCGCTAGAGTTTATGATTAGCTTACCCGTGATCACCTCGTTCGGATTCCTCACTTTTTGGGAGGTTACGACAAACGCTCTCCCTTGAACTACCAGTTTTATCTTGTCTGGGATGGCCTTTGATGCCTCCATCCCTGCTGGACTTGACTTTGGTGCATGACAAAATCGGGCAAGGTGACCTTCTCTTCCACAATTGTAACACGTTTTGGACTGCTACGCACAGTTTGGACTGATGTGTCCATCCCCTCTGCATTTGAAGCATATGATAACTGGTCGTTCTCCTTCCTTAACAACGGGTGTTGGTGTTGACGTCTTTCCAACATTGTTGAATCTCCTCTTCTTGAAATGTTCATTCTTATTGTCTTAGCCATGATTACCACCGAAGTGGTTACCATTTCTGGCATGTTGATTCCCTCCACGTTTGTTGTCACCGCTTCTATGACTGCTACCACTGGTATTATCATTTTGCCGGTTGCTTTCTCTTGGTTAAGTTGACTCGTTATCACACTCCAATAACTGAGCCCTATTTACAACATCTGAATACAAACACAATTTGTGAGAAATTAGATATTGACGTATCTCGGGTTTCAAACCTCTTAGAAACATCCGCATCACTCTCTCCTCATTATCAACTAAGTGGGACGCAAACTGGGACAACTCTCGCAAACTTAGCCCGTCTTTGCGACACGGTCGTATTGTTTACGCTCCAACTTGATGAACTCTGCCTCTTTCATGTGACGAATACTTTTGGGAAAGTACTTGTCGTTGAATAGTTTTAGGAACTTCTCCCAATACATCTTCAGTGCGGCAGGTTGAGTACGCTTTACCGATTCCCACCAGTAATCTGCCTCTCCTCGCAACATAAAGGTGGAAAAGGGAACCTTTTGCTCCTCAGAGCATCCCAAGACATCAAATATCTTCGTGATCTGCTTTATCCACGATTTCGCCTTAAGTGGTTTTGGCTCTTCAATATACTCCAGTGGTCCCAGCTCCTTGAATTGTTTAGCGGTGACCATCCGAGAGTTTCGAGTGTTTCCTCCTACATTTTGGACAAGAGCCGATCTCGCCTGATGTTGCATTAATTGCATAAAGCCTCTAAACATTCCATCGTTCATCATTTGGTCAGTGTTGTTGTTTACATGAGGATTGTCGCCTTCCTAATGCACATTATCCTGATTATTGATCTGTGGAGACTCAACGGTCTCCTGTGCTCCATTGCTATTCTCAACATTCTCGGATGTCATTTTAAAATACTGCCACAAAACAAAGGTTAATTGACATGCAACATATCCCTATACCCTGACCGACCAATTAAATACCAAATAAACTTAGGTAGGTCATACTAGCGAAGGAGTTCCCCGTCTCTCCCCTCCTAGTTCTAGTCTCACATCTTAGCCAGGGATCATATCCCTAAGCTTTGATACCAACTATGACGCCCCCAAAATAGGTATACATCACCCATCTTGAGTCGCCAAATACATGGTACAAAATTCAAATACAACTTAATTATACAACATGCGTGTAAAATACGACAAAACATAATCTAAGAGTTTTAATGAGAATATTGTCATCTAGACAATATCCACACTCAATGGAGTCCTCATTACATTTATTGTCACACTATTTTATAAAATAGCGAGGACTACTAAAACAACCATCTAGACCGTCAATCCGTTCCCCGACTCGTCCCAACTATATTCTCAATTCCTGAAGAGAACAATGAAAGAAAGGGTGAGCTCAACTAGCCCAGTAAGAAATATTATGACTAAGATAATGCAGAATAATTTATCGTTAGCCTTCAACGATGTTAAGCGATAAAATATAACAAACATCAAGTTTAAGCTGCGGTGACGGAACAAGCGATCCATTAGAAGAGTCAAGTAGAGAATAAAATCTACTATCTTCTATGATTTAAAAGGTTTTTCATCACTTTTATCGCTGAGACTCATCTTAATAACTAAACCACATCATCCCTGCACTACGCCCAAGGATATTCATTAGTATCACGACCACAAATTATCCATGCACTACGGGCCAAAGATATTCGTGTATTCATCAATGGTCATGATCATGCCAACAACTGTCCATCAATGCACTACGGCCAATGAGGACTTTTACCACATCATTTGTGACATTATGGTCATGATTATACCGAATAATCATTGGTCATAATCACACCAAGTCCATCTATGCACTACAGGCAACAGATGACTTTCAACATATTATAAACATGAGGATGATGACAATGATATAAGAATTCAACAAAACAAGTTCAAGGATAAATTTTTAAAGATTTATAATTTAATTTATCCGAACTCAATAACGTCAAATTGTCGACATGATCTTGTTTTGTGGAGTAAAATTCAAGAATGCTCGGAAGAATATTTTCATGAAAAGATCTTTGGATGAAGCCTAAATATCCAAGGATATTCTACTAATTTCATGGAGTATAGAAGCCAAAACTTTAACCAGCTGAGTATAATAGAATATATGAAACTATAAATGGATTTTTGCCCGCCATGCGGTAATCCACGTAGACAGATCATTTCCATAATTTAATAAGGAATGAATACGAAGGATCATTCACCATGCATGCGGTAATCCACATAGACAGATTATTCCAACAGAATAATAAAGAATGGAATAATAGAAGAATTCACCAGGCGTGCGTAATCCGTACAGACAGGTTATTCCAACAGAATGATAAAGAATGGAACCAGGTCATGCGTAACCCGCACAGACAGGATATTCTAACAAAATAATAAAGAATGGAACTAGATCATGCGTAATCCACATAGACAGGATATTCCAACAGAATAATAAAGAATGGAATAACAACAGAATTCACCAAGCATGCGATGAAGCAATACAGATGAGAGTTATTCCAATAAAATAATAAAGAATGGAATAACGGAAGAATTTCACCATGTATGCGGTATTGCCAGATGTAGACAAAGTTATTCAACATAATAATAAAGAATGGAATAATAACCCTACAGTATTGAAAGAAAATAACCCTCTTCATGAATACGAAAGAATAATACCCCTTACCTTAGAAGAAATTGGATACTGGAATAGTGAGGTAGCAGACTTCTCTTCTTCTTTCTCTCTATAATTTCTCTCTATAATAATTGCTCTTGTAAGACTTAGTGAATTGGTGAGAATGAAAGAAGAATGAGCTTCTATTTATAGGAAAATATAGTTTCGATAATTGCATGTTTTGGTGCTCAAAATATTACAGTATAATACCTTCCTCTTTTTCTTCATTTTTAATTTAGTCCTGCAAGTATTATCAAACTTACACCACCTCCCCTAATAGTAACTAATGTGAATCAATAGTTCATTCATGTGACTTAATAGTATAATCATGTGAAAAACTAACTACAGTATAGTACATTCATCTATACCTCCATTTTTAATTTAGTCATGCAAGTATTATCAATCTTGCACCACCTCCACTAATAGTACATGAATGTGAATCAATAGTACACACATATGAACAAATAGTTATAAGCATGTGAAATAACAGCAATTAATTACTCATTTATCCGATTAATTACCCGATTGGTCAATATAACCTCTAGACATCAATTATTATCGAAATTAATGTCGATTTCCACTAACACTAATAATTCCAACACAATGGAACTATCAATTTCATCTTTAATCAACACGAACTTATTCATCATTAATATTATAACTCACAATATTTAACAACCAGGTCGTTCCTAGGAAAGAGGGGGCTTTTCGATAAGGATTTCTCCTTATTGGTAGCAATGATTAGGTGACCAACCTCTCCTTGTGAACTTTTAGACATTGTCAATATTGGAAATAATAATATGAATAACTTTGTCGTCTCAATTATTGATTTAATAATAATAAATATTATGCAGATGATACTGTGACAATAATTGAATCAATAATATGAGAGATATGATGCAGCAATTACTGTAGCAATAATTGAGTATAACTGAGTGACTTCTCACGTAAACATCAATAATCAATACCGTGTGCTACTATGCAACCACACGTATTACTATACTTTTACTACCGGGTAGTTCAAAAGTTTAACGGTAACACTTTCGCCGTTATTTTTATAAAAAGATAATTCTGTCATTTTCTAACTACGACAATACTTCCATTGTGGGATCCACCACTGATTGTATCGTCGTACGAATATTCCCTGTTAAAACGAATATTCTCCGACCAATCGAATATTATATAACCACTTGCTTACTTTGCAATATTTGTAAATACTACCCACAACTAGAACATTATATCAAATCCACACCATAATATTCAAAAATATATTTCGAGAAAATTATTCTTTATTCAAAAAAGTTGGGGTCTTACAATACTGCTTTGTGGAGTAAAATTCAAGAATAATATTGTATCAAAAATGATTTGGACAGCAAATAAATCAAATTTTGTCATGAATAATTCCCCAGGTGAATAGTACCGAGTGAATAGTATCCCGTGAATAGTACTTTGTGAATAGTATCCGGGAATTATACTTTGTGAATAGTACCCCATGAATAGTATTCTGGCATGAAAAGATCAATAATTATCAAGAATACTTAAAATAATATTTTCATGAAAAGATACTGGTTGAAGCGCAAATATCAAGGATATTCTACTAATTTCACGGAGTATAGCAGCAATACTTCAATGAGTGTAGAATTAGAAATACGAAACGAAATAATATTACTCACATACTACAAAATAATATTACTCACATACTACAGAGTACGGAAGAAAATATTATTTCCTACGAATGGTGAACAAAAATAATATCCCTTACCTCAGAAGAAGACTAGATACTGGAATAGTGAAGTGGCAGACTTCTCTTCTTCTTTCTCTCTATAACTTCTCTCTCTATAGATTTTGTAAGACCCAAACTTTTTTGAATAAAGAATAATTTTCTCGAAATATATTTTTGAATATTATGGTGTGGATTTGATATAATGTTATAGTTGTGGGTAATATTTACAAATCTTGCAAAGTAAGCAAGTGGTTATATAATATTCGATTGGTCGGAGAATATTCGTTTTAACAGGGAATATTCGTACGACGACACAATCATTGGTGGACCCCACAATGAAAGTATTGTCGTAGTTAGAAAACGACAAAATTATCTTTTTATAAAAATAACGGCGAAAGTGTTACCGTTAAACTTTTGAACTACCCCAGTAGTAAAATACAAGATGTCGCGTGGTTGCATAAGTAGTACACCGGTATTGATTATTGATGCTTACGTGAGAAGTCACTCGGTTATACTCAATTATTCAAGCTGAAGAATTCACGTGATCATATCTCATATTATTGATTCAATTATTGTCACAGTATTATCTGCATAATATTTATTATTATTAAATCAATAATTGAGACGAAAAAGGTATTCATATTATTATTTGCAATATTGACAATGTCAAAAATTTCTGTCAAGGAGAGGTTTGGTCACCTAATTGCGCGCCAATAAGGAGAAATCCTTATCGAAAAGCCCCCTCTTTCCTGGGAACGACCTGGTTGTTAAATATTGTGAGTTATAATATTAATGATGAATAAGTTTGTGTTGATTAAAAATGAAATTGATAGTTCCATTGTGTTGGGATTATTAGTGTTAGTAGAAATCAACATTAATTTCGATAATAATTGATGCCTGGAGGTTATATTGACCAATCGGGTAATTAATCGGATAAATGAGCAATTAATTGCTATTATTTCACATGCTTATAACTATTTATTCACATGTGTGTACTATTGATTGACATTCATGTACTATTAGGGGAGGTGGTGCAAGATTGATAATACTTGCATGACTAAATTAAAAATGGAGGCATAGATGAATGTACTATACTGTAATTAGTTTTTTCACATTATTATACTATTAAGTCACATGAATGAACTATTGATTCACATTATTTACTATTAGGGGAGGTGGTGCAAGTTTGATAATACTTGCAGGACTAAATTAAAAATGAAGAAAAAGAGGAAGGTATTATACTATAATATTTCGAGCTCCAAAACGTGAAATTATCAAAACTATATTTTCCTATAAATAGAAGCTCATTCTTCTTTCATTCTCACCAATTCACTAAGTCTCACAAGAGCAATTATTATAGAGATAAATTATAGAGAGAAAGAAGAAGAGAAGTCTGCTACCTCACTATTCCAGTATATAGTTTCTTCTAAGGTAAGGGGTATTATTCTTTCGTATTCATGAAGTGGGTTATTTTCTTTCAATACTCGTAAGGGTTGTAATTTCATTCTTTATTATTATGTTAGAATAACTTGTCTATGCGAAGTACCACATACATGGTAAAATTCTTCTGTTGTTCCATTCTTTATTATTCTGTTGGAATAACTTGTCTGTGTGGTCTATCACATGCCTGGTGAATTCTGTTGTTATTCCATTCTTTATTATTCTGTTGGAATATCCTGTCTGTGCGGATTACGCATGACATGGTTCCATTCTTTATTATTCTATCGAATATCCTGTCATAAGGACACGGATTACGGTGACTGGTTCCATTCTCTATCATTCATTGAATAACTCGTGCATGCGGATTACACACGCTTGGTGAATTCTCTTTTTTTCCATTCTTTATTATTCATTGGAATAACTTGTCTATGTGGATTCCGCAAGATGCATGGTGAATGATCCTTCAGATTCATTCCTTATTAAATTATGGAAATGATCCGTCATACGTGGATTACCGCATGGCGGCAAAAAATCCATTTATAGTTTCATATATTCTATTATACTCAAATTGGTTAAAGTTTTGGCTTCTATACTCCATGAAATTAGTAGAATATCACGGATAGTTGCGCTTCATCCAAAGATCTTTTCATGAAAATATTCTTCCGAGCATTCTTGAATTTTACTCCACAAAAACAAGATCATGTTGATAATTTGACGTTATTGAGTTACGGATAAATTAAATTATAAATCTTTAAAATTTATCCTTGAACTTGTTTTGTTGAATTCTTATATCATTGTCATCATCCTCATGTTTATAATATGTTGAAAGTCATACGTCATCCTCGTAGTGCATGTAGATGGACTTGGTGTGATTATGACCAATGATTATTCGGTATAATCATGACCATAATGTCACAAATGATGTGGTAAAAGTCCTCATCGTCAGTAGTGCATTGATGGACGATTGTTGGCATGATCATGACCATTGATGAAAACACGAATATCTTTGGCCCGTAGTGCATGGATAATTTGTGGTCGTGATACTAATGAATATCCTTGGCCGTAGTGCAGGGATGATGTGGTTTAGTTATTAAGATGAGTCTCAGCGATAAAAGTGATGAAAAACTTTTAAATCATAGAAGATAATAGATTTTATTCTCTACTTGACTCTTCTAATGGATTGCTTGTTCCGTTGCAGTTAAACTTGATGTTTGTTATATTTTATCAGTTTAACACTGTTGAAGGATAACGATAAATTATTCTGCATTATCTTATTCATAATATTTCTTACTGGGCTAGTTAAGCTCACCCTTTCTTTCATTGTTCTCTTGTGAAATGAGAATATATTTGGGACTTAGCCTGGGAATAGATCGACTATCCGAGATGGTTGTTTTAGTAGTCCTCACTATTCTATAAAATAGTGTGACATTAAATGTAATGAGGACTCCATTGAGTGTGGATATTGTCTAAATGACAATATTCTTATTAAAACTCTTAGATTATGTTTTGTCGTATTTTACACGACTATTGTATAATTAAGTTGTATTTGAATTTTGTACCATGTATTTGGCGACTCAAGATGGTTGATGCATACCTATTTTGGGGGCGTCATAAGTATCATGTTGACAATTTGGTCATTATTGAAATCTGGATAAATTAAATTATAAATCTTTAAAAAATTAATCATTTTCTTTCTTTTAATTGAATTCTTATATCATTGTCATCATCCTCATGCTTATATTGTGATAAAAGTCATCTATGGCTTACGTGCATAGATGTACTATTGATCGGTATGATTATGACCAGGGATTATTCGGTATAATCATGACCGTAATGTTACAAATGATGTGGTAAAAGTCCTCATTGGCCCGTATTGCACCATTGACCCGTATTGCATTGATGGACAGTTGTTGGTATGATCATGACCATTGATGATTACATGAATATCCTTGGCCCGTAGTGCAGGGATGATTCGATGATGTGGTTTATTTATTAAGCTGAGTCTCAGTGATAAAGTTGATGAAAAACTTTTTAAATCATAGAATATAGTAGATATCATGTTCTACTTGACTCTTCTAATGGATTGCTTGTTCCGCTGCAGTTAAACTTGATGTTTATTGTATTTAATCAGTTTTACACTGTTGAAGACTAACGATAATTTATTCTGCATTATCTTAGTCATAATATTTCTTACTGGGCTAGTTGAGCTCACCCTTTTGCTTTCATTGTTTTCTTCAAGAAATGAGAACGTAGTCGGGACTAGTCGGGGAACAGAGTGACGGTTCGAGATGGTGGCTATAGTAGTCCTCACTATTTTATGAAATAGTGTGATAATAAATGTAATGAGGACTTCATTTGAGTTTCAATACTGTCTATGAGACAATATTCGTGTAAAAACTCTAAGCTACGCTGTTTTCGTATTTTATAAAAGAAGTTTGTATTTGATTTATGTACCATGTATTTGGCGACTCAGAATGGGTGATGTATACCTATTTTGGGGGTGTCACACTATATATAAATAGTAAACGCACCAGATGTATATCCAGACTCAGTCAAGTCGCATTCGATAACAATATATATATATATATATATATATAATATTCAGAGCGTTTACTTCTTTTATATATATTTATATATATATACATATATATATATAAAAGCAATAAAGGCCACGGATCGACGATCCGGGCAAACACACTCAACACGACTCTCAACGTGAATAAGTAAGTGTGACGGAAGTGGAGAAAGGCTGAAAGAAATATGAGATGTCTTACAGTGGGCTGACAAGAAGACTTCAGATAGCTTTAAATGAATGAATACTCGGTTTCCACGGGTAAAATATAGCAAAACACAAGCTCACAAGTGTTTGTAAAAAGAAAGCACTCAGTTTAAAGTGTGTACAGAGCAAAATGGACAGGGCTTCCTCGTCTTTTCTCTTATTGGATCACTATAGAAGTATGTATGAAGTGAAATGGGCAGGGCTTCCTCGCCTCTTCTCTTCTTAAAATGGCCACCCCAAGCCCTCTATTTATAGAGGGGGGAGCCGCAGGTGTACCTACAACTACCCGGGGTGCCCCGGGCTCTGTGGGCCCACCGTCTTGAAGTACGTGCACGCATACAACATGTTGTCTGCTCGAACCTTCACAACTTTCAATCCAGACATCCGATTGAGGCGTATAATACCTTTCCGGAATGCTGTTGTCGAGAGCTACACAATGACATGGGATATGAGGTTGTACGAAGCCGGGAAGATTGGTCCATGATAATATCTTCAAGTCTTCAAATTCTATCCGGTGTATTGTCTTGCGTAATAGTCAGTCGGGATTTGAGCTATGGTTCTTGTAGGACACTTCTGTGTAGAATGTGGTGTAAAATGATGCTGAGACAGCGTGAATATGGGATCAAAGTGGAAAAATAATGATTTTGCCCCTCACCAGGGTTGTCTCTGGCTCTGGGCTAATTTAGTCGTCGTTGCTCAGGGTTATTTCTGAGATTGAGCTGCTGTAGGTACTGAATGTCCTTAAGGTTGTCTCTGAGGTGTGCCTGACCTCCCGAGGTTATCTCCGGGGTTGGAACTGAGTGCCTCAGGGTTATCCTAGAGGTTGAAGCTGACTTCTGGGGATTTAGAACGTATTTCTCCGGGGTTATCTCCGGAACTGAAACTGCATCCCGGCCTCAGGTTATCTCCGAGGTTGGAACTGAATCTCCCGGGGTTGTCTCCAGAACTGGAACTGAGTATCTCGGGGTTGTCTCCGAGATGGAAAATTGAGTATCCCGGGGTTGTCTTCGTGATTGAGCTGATTTGACTTCCAAGGTTATCTCCGGAAGACGATTTTGCCCTCCTACAAGGTTAGTAACATAAATACAAAATTTTGAGTGTCTACATCCATATTAAAGTGCGAACATGAGTTCAAATGTACGCTTTGATGGATGGATGGACGACGCTCCCTATGAATCACTCTCCATAGATATTTACATTCAATTGTTAACAAATAAATTAATATATTTTCATCGACTATTATCAATGCTTGTCCGTGCACGATATCATGCTTTTGTATATGCAATACGTCTAGGGGGGACATTTTTCTTGTGACATTCTAGTGACCTTTTTTTTTGGTTTTTTTTGCAGTACCTCTCAAAAAATGTATAGTATTTATTTCAATTGAAATTTTTATAAAAAAACATTGTTTTAGGTGTAATTTGGATACATACAAGAAACATGGTATGTACCGTCTATACAACCCTGTTTGTTGTATGTATTAAATCTATATATACTAAATCACAGTACATAACACAATATATTGACATCTGTCATTCTAAAAACTTAACATCTGTCCATCCTAATTAATGCTCCTAGATATCCTTTACCAAAATACCCTTCACAACAGTGCCTCTATAAAATAACAACTGGAATCCTATCTTCAACTTTGGCATTCGAATAACAACTGGAATCTTATCCTATCTTCAACTTTGGCATTCAAATAACAACTGGAATCCTATCTTCAACTTTGGCATTCAAATTCAATCAAACGACGAAGAATAATTAACCCCAAATGATGAATCCGAAGAAGCATACCACGGCGAGCAAAAAGTATTGATTTGTGACGAAACAACAAACCTCTAGAGAAGAAAAAGTTGTTCTGGTGAGCATTTCCTCTGTCATTTAATAAATCTCTATTGGAAATCTATTTTTTGAACTTCCAACTATATTTATATCCACTTTATTGTCTGTTTTGGATCGTCCTTATTTTTTGTCGAGTGAAACCATATATTTTCGAGCAATTGTATGGCATTGAGAAGAAAAAGTTCAACATGGAAGCTTGCAGGTCCATACATTAATTCTATCTGAGCTTTTTTAAATTTAGTTTTCGATCATGTTTTAGACAACATTATACAATTAAACTCATTTTCAATCATATGCCTATAATTTTGTGCCTTACGAAATACTAAGATGTGCTTAATTTAATGTACTAAGTTGGGTCGTCCTTGCTCATGCTTGCAGTTGCTGTATAGATACAATCAAAGTTATTTATGGTTCTCAATCAAAAGAGTTGGACAATTTTAATCATGCTATAAGGAGCAAAACTCCTGAGTAATGATTAACTTGGCTTGGTCAACTCCAAAGTGATTTCTGAAGGTCAATTACACTATTATTTTCTCTCTAACGATGCTGCCTTGAGATTGTATTGCATGCATGATAATGAGAACTGATATATTTGACAACAATGAGCATGTTTTAATCCAGATTACAAATAATGCAAATCAATGCATATAAGAAGTTGAAAAGGTTCCACATTGTCAAACCCAGATTACCTGATTAAAGGAATTGTTCTCTTTCTTGTATGCATATTTTTTGGAATTTTATCTCTTTTGAGGCTATTCATAGATACGTTTACATAACAGATAATTCTAGGAATTTTTTTTTGAGGCTATTCTATGAACAAGTCACTTGATTAAATTGGCAAGATATAAGTTTAATAAATCTTCCATTATGTAATATTTGAATCCTGAAAGGGATGTCCTCTTTCTCGATGTATACTTTCAACTTAATAAACAATTACTATAATTGTGCCTCAACTGTGATTTTGTTTTTTGCGATTATGGCTAGAAAGGTTCCAACTGTTTTATCGTATTATTGTAGTTTTTTATCATTATATGTGCTCCTTGCTTATCTCGAGATCATAGATTTAAATATAAAAACTGATTATTTTACTTTAGAATATTTATAAATAGAAAAACAACTCTTCAAAAATATTTAAACCTTCCAATTTCAAATGTAGTATATATAATAATGTAGCTCAGTTAAATCAAGATATTTACCATGTGGTAAGGTTACATAAAGATGCCTTTTATATTGTTTATTTGAGTAACATGTGAAAAGAGTACCATCTGCGAACTTGAACTTGATGAATCAAAGGTCAAACAGTTCAAGGATGCTATTGAAAATAGCTATTGGTTTGAATTTTTCATGGGTATGTTATGTTCTCTATATTTTATGATTGCTGCCATGTCAATATTATGCATTCATTTAAATTGTGCTAAGATTTCAGGCTACATTTAGAAAGGAAAATTATTTGATTTGAGCTTATTATATTGAGAGTCCTACTTGACAATACCATGCACTCATTTAAATTTACGCTCAAACATCATGTTACGTTTATTTAATGAGAATCCTACTATGCAGTATTGCAGTATAATTGTAGTTTGAGAACAAAGTAAGGTCAAACTGTTTAAGAATGCTATTGAGAATAACTTTTGGTTTGAATTTTTCAAGGGTTGGTTATGTTCTATCATATTTTTTGTACGACCGACAACATGATATTATACACACATTTATAGTACTGAAATTTTAGGCTACATTTGTAAAGGTGAATAGAGATTGAACATGTCTAGACGAAGAAACCTTCTTCCATTTCCATATTCTGTTGTAAATATAGGTGAGATTTTAAGTGTTAAAGTTGAGGATTTGATTCTGTATTGTTAGCTCCCAATAGTTTGATGATGTTCAACAAGCATGCAGTTGTATGAGTCATTATTTTACTCATTCACTTTATCATATCAGAGTTCTTTGAAAATATTGTAGAGCCCTTGCCTTGATTTCCAACTTTCGCTTGACTTTTACGTAGCTTTTCTTTTGGAGTTGTTTTATGTTGTTATGTGGTGGTTTGTCTTCGTTTTGGACTATATTGGTTCGAGAATATACATAATTAGTAACGTGATAACTGCTTTTATTATCTGTATGCTTTTTTGTTGTTTTAAAGGTTTAAATTTGCTTGCTTGCTTCCTTGAAGAGTTATTCCCATTCTATTTAACCTTTTTCTGATATCAATTTGTTTGATCTCATGGTGAATACAAGCTCAGATGATCTGCCATTATGGGGTATGCCTTCATGTAACTCTTTGTTATTTAGTTCTTAAGAACTATCTTACAAGCACAATGATTGTAGACGGGTTAGTGCGAAGTGTAAAACCGAGGGTCGTCCTTCATGAATTGCGTGCATCAAGATTGGCTACCACACAACTATTTATATTTAGGAAGTTGCATGAAACCCATACTTGTGGAGCAGGTACCAGTGTTGCAAATCGACCTCAAGCCTCAAAAAAGTTGGTGGTAAGCATTATGAAGGACATTTTGCGAGATTCCCTAACTAGCAAGCCAAAGGAAATTGCTGATGAGATCCAACAGGATTTTGGGATTGAATTGCAGTATTCACAAGCATGGGCGCGGAATGGAAACTTGCCAGAAGGAGCTTGAGGGTTCATTCAAAGATTCATACAATTACTTACCCTGGATATGTGAGAAGATTGCAAAGACAAATCCTGGTAGTGTAGCCACACTTGCAACGAGAGAGGATATGAGCTTTCATGGCCTTTTTTATTGCGTTTTACGCTTCATTGACTGGTTTTCGAAATGGTTGTCGCCCTCTCCTTTTCCTTGATACCATTACTTTGAAATCAAAATATAATTCAGAGCTTCTAATTGCTATGTCATTGGATGGAAATGATGGTATTTTCCCTGTTGCTTTTTGATGTGATAAAAATATGTACTGCAAGTGAACAATGTCTAATTGAAGAACTGTCAAGTACAGGTCGAACCCATAGAGACTAGATTAATTTTAATGTTTCCTTAATATTTATTTTAGGCGAATTAGAAATAAAGATTGAGAATTAATTAACTAGAATATGAAAACAATTAACGAGAATGCAATCTAGGAATCTGAATCCACTAAATAATAAACATAACATATAATTCAATCTCTTCTATTTTTATAACTCAAATTATGATTTTGATCTCCCTTTCCTTTAATTTAGTAATTTACAATTAACGTGGGAGAGCATAGACTATGAAAATTTAAGGATTAACTATAACCCATCAAAACTTCTTTGAGCAAGCATGAATTATGAAAAACTCATATCTTAACAATAATCTATCAAAACCTCTTAATTAATTTAAAATCACATAAGAACTATAAAACGAAGGTATTTCAATAACGAAACATGAAGGCGAAATCAATTAAACATAAAAGCATAAATAATATAAGAGACTAAAAATATTATTACGAATAATTATTTAATTTCATCTTCATCCTAGATTAAAGAAATTAACTAGACATTAAAATAAATAAATTAACTAAAATAAAGAAAAAGTAGAAGATTGAAAATAAATAAGAAAACTCCCTTTATTCACGATCCTCCAACAAGCGTTGAAACATAATTTAATTTACTCCTACTCCTAACCTAAAGTAATACAATACTTAATTAATAATTTCTCTCTAAAACTAGAGACCTATTTATAGGAAAAATAACTTTGAACCCTAATTTAGATTCATTGAATTTGGACACTTTTGTTTCCTTTCCATGTAGGATTCAACTTCCTAGTGGCAATCGACTTCTCAAAAAGATCTTCTAGATAGACTTTTCTTTCTCTTGTTGGATTTGACTTGCACACCAAGATTGTTCCACGTCTTTCCTTCTCCTTGTAGGATTCTTCTTGGATATTCCTTAAATGAATAAGAGCATTAAATATCGATTGATCACCAAGATTTTGACTTTATTGCAATAAATATTAAATCCTACAAAATAAAGTAAAACATATTAATTTAATAAACTAATATAATTAAAAGGACAAAATTAGGGATAATAAAATGTATGAATTACGTGTCAATCACTTTTGCGATAGTAGATAGAGTGAATGATGATAAAAGCATTAGTCACATACTTAGAGCATACTTAGAGTGTAATGTACAAATCGGTAAACTCTCACCACTATTCCCTATAATGTATATTCATTTATTTTTTTTATGTAAAATTTGATCATTGCAAAATAATATACTATTTTCTTATTATATTTTAATTTATTAATTGTACGAACATATTTATTATTAAAATTTTGAATAATCCAGTCGCAACGCGCGGGTTTGTATGTAGTTATACCTAAAACACTGTTTTTTATAAAAATTTCAATTGAAATAAATATTACTCTCTCTGTTCCTTAATATAGGTCGTTTTAGACACGTGTACAAGAATTAAGGAAATGATTGAAAAACATTAACTATAGTATGAATTGTCTATAATACCCTTCACCTCACTTATCTCATAAATATGGATCAAAAGATTAGGTGGAGTAATAAGAGGTAATTTAAGAAAAATAGTAATCAATTCTTCTAGATAACCATAAACGATAAATAATTAAGAATAAAAAAAAAGTCTAAAACGACCTATATATAAGAACGGAGGAATATACATTTTTTAGAAGTTACTACAAATAAAAACCAAAAAAAATAAGGGTCACCGGAAAAATGTCCCCCCGGAAGGACTCTTTGTATATGTACAAATTCAGCCAAATCTGATCCCCAAACAATATTGTCGCAAACTAAATAGTCCCTCCACGAATTCAATATATCTTTCATTTCGGGAAGTACAACACAGAGATGACAACTACAACGGTGAGTGGACAACCGGAGATACTGAAGATAATATGGAACGAGGGTCAAAAGAGGTTTGAAACGGAAGACAAGAAAGCTTATTTGGTTTATGAGCTCAGAAATGGCGGCAAAGTGATGGACATAGTCCACACTTTCGTTCCCACCAGCAAGAGGGGCTTAGGTCTCGCTTCCCACCTCTGCGTTTACGCCTTCGATCGCGCCGATTCCCATTCCATGTCTGTCATACCCAGTTGCTCCTATGTCTCTGTAAGCTCTTCTTCTCTCCCCACGCCTACAAATTATATTTATGTGTGCGAGTGTATGTGATGTTTTCTTTGTGGATTTGATTTAATTGGGTCCTGCTAGGTTGTTAATTTTTGTTAAGTTGATGTTCCGTTTCTGGGTTTTTACGCTTTTGCTGATTTACATGTGGCAATTTCATTAGTTTCAGGTGGGTTTGATCTGTAAGGTCTTCTTCTCATATATACATGTTTGTGTATGTGATATTTTCTTTGTGGAATTTTTACTCAATTGGGTCCTGCTAGATTGTTATTTTTTGTTTATATGATGTTCTATTCTGAGCTTTTACTCTTTGATTAATTTTCGTGGCAATTTCATTAATGTCTTGTGGGTTTGATCTGTAGGCTCCTCTTCTCATATATATGTTGTTTGTGTATGTGATATTTTCTTTGTGGGTTGTACGCAATTGGGTCTTGCTATATTGAATTTTTTTGCTTATATGATATGTTTTTTAGGTTTCTTTAATTTCATGTGGGTTTGATCTGTAAGCTCTTCTTCTCTCTCCACAGCCACCCACATACATACATACACACACATATATATATATATATGTGATTTGTTTATGAGTTTTACTTAATTAGGTCTTGGGAGATCGCTAATTTTGTGTATATTGTGTTCTGTTCTGCTTATTTAATTGTGACAATTATATTAATTTCATTTGGGTTTTGGTTTTCATTGTTATGAGTTTGAATTTGGGTCTTATTATAAAGATAGAATGTAGGTTATACAAACAGAACTGATTAACACAGATACACAGAGTATATCGGTTTCTAGATATGTTTGATTAATAATTCGGGAATAGGTTCTCTCTCTTACTTTTGGATTTATCACTTACTTTTGGAGAAACTTTTTGTCTTGTACGCATGCAGGATACATTAAGATCAATTTAGAATCCAAGATTAATATAGCTGAAAATTTGGAGCTAATTTGAAGTTTGTTAATAAGTGCCTTATGTTAAGTATGTGCAAGAAGAATGTCAAACTGGGAGTTTGTGGAGAAAATGTCTGTTAAAATGGCTCATATACTATGATGCCAATCAACTATAAACTTTGGAAGATTATATGTTTAGCTGGATGTTTAGTTTCTAGACTTAACTTGGTATTTTGCGGGTGTACTACAGAACTCAGTTTCTGGAGCTAATGAAATTTTAGTTTCTAGCCTTAACTTGGACTTTGTGGGCGTACTATGAAGCTAAGTTTCTAGAGCTAGTGAAAGTCATGTCGGGACTAAATGTGAGTGTAAAACAAGTGCATCATGGAGATTGATGCCGTCATCTAAAGAGAATAGGTGATTCATTACTACATTATTGGGATAATGTTTGTTCATGGAGTAATGCATATTGTGGTAATGTTTTCTTGATGGAGTAAAGCATAAAATAATTATCTTTTAATCTTGAATTATATCATGTAGATGCATGCAGTAAGGTCAATATATCTATGTATAAACTCATAAAATTTCCAAAGGAAATGTGATCTCTTGAAGAGTTTTGTCTGCCAATTCTTAAAGTTGATGAAGACATGAGTTGCTCAAAGATGGACATGACATAAAATGAACACATTTAACTGACCCTTTAGGAGGAAAAAAGAAGACGAAAAAAATGAATGGATTATTACCTAAGAAGTTAGGAGGCAACATATATATGGGAGTGACACATAAAATTGTGCAAGGAAATGCGATCTCTTCAAGAGTTTTGTCTGCCAATTCTTAAAGTTGATGATGACATGAGTTGCTCAAAGATGGACATGAAATAAAATGAACACATTTAACTGACCCTCTAGGAGGAAAAAAGAAGACGAAAAAAATGAACGGATTATTACCTAAAAATTAGGAGGCAGCATATATATGGGAGTGACACATAAAATTGCGGAAGGAAATGCGATCTCTTCAAGAGTTTTGTCTGCAAATTCTTAAAGTTGATGAAGACATGAGTTGCTCAAAGATGGTCATGACATAAAATGAACACATTTAACTGGCCCTTTAGGAGAGGAAAGATGAATGGATTATTATCTAAGAAGTAAGGAGGCAGCATATATAGGGGAGTGACACATGGGTGTCTATGTGTGCATGTGCATGCTTATAATGTTATGATTCCGCTGCTATTCCACCAATCCACCTTCACTATCACAATATCTTTCATGTATCTTAGTTCTGTTTCAAGACATTTTCTTTACTATTTGTTTTTGCATAATTCATGCTTTGGTTTTTCTTCATAACAAGTGATGAGTGGATTTTATACCCTATAAATTGGGTAGTCTTGGCTTGATGATTTTGTGAGTTTTTGAGTATTTTTAGTTTATTTTGATGCATTTTAGTGTTTTTATGTTGAAATTGAGATTTAGCGTGAAATGGTGTATAAAGCATAGAATTAGGGATTATCAGTCATAATTGAGAAGCAAAATGCAGCGTTAGGTGCTCGGCATGCATGATGGCGTGTGGCTCAGCATTGGCATGGCGAAGCAAGTTTTGCATGGCACGACGAAGCAAGGCGAGGCAGGATTGGCTCGCATGGGTGCGCTAGGTTGGCACAGGGCAGCACCAGCGCTGCGGCGTTGGTGGACCAGTAACATAGTGTTGCGGTGCTGTTGCGTAGAGCCGCGACGCTACGGCTGGTAGTTTGTGGGCTGAGTCTGTTGAGTACTTCTGTGACGCCCCAAATTCAGATATCTGTACCCAATGTTCTAAAAGGCGCTAGAAGGGGAGGCAAGCTGGTGAAGAGGGGAGAGAATTTAGCGCTAGGGGGCCTAAAGGGCGAAAGCTAGGCGAGATTTTTTATTTAAGCCAATTTTAATATTTTATTTTACAGTTATCTAAACAAAACAATAATATAAAGCAAAACAATCTATAATAAAGATAATAAAGGCATTTGCTTAAAGTTCAAACACATATTCATATTGTTAATGTCAAAGTTCAAACACAAACATGCAATTGTTTAAAGTTAAAACATATTTTTAACGTATTAGTTTTATTCATAAACAAGATTGCTATTAAATAATAAAATTTAAAATTTTAAGAATTTAATTCAATATTAAAACTTAAGAAACTAAACATAAATTTTAGAATTAGTATATTGAATTAAACTAAATATTACAAATGTATCATCATTTATATAATTTGAAGTTGGTACAAGTTCAAAAAATTACAACTATAATAGAAGTATCTACTTTGACTTGATATTGTTCACTTTTTATTTGTGATTTGATATGCTACAACATGTATTATGAATATGGTAAATCATTAGAAAAATAAATATATTAAAAACTAATTTAGATAGTTATTAAAATAAAAAAAATCTCTCCGCCTAGACCCACCTAGGCCCCGCCTAATTTTCTGGAGGGATTTTTTGCGACTTTAGGCCAGGTGAGGCGTCGGGGAGGCCTAATGTGGCATGAGGCGCCAGTGGGGGCTGGCGCTTTAGTGGGCGCGAAGTAGCCTAGCGCTAAAGTGCACTTTAAAGGGGATTTTAGAACACTGTCTGTACCTTGAATTTTGTGCTTCACGTTCTAACATACTACTAACTCAAACAACGGAATAATAGAATAATTTACATTGATATAATATAAATATTCTCATCCCAAGTCTCTCAATTTTAACTAACACATTACATAACTTAAAACATAACATACTTGATATATAACCATACTCAAGTCTTAATACAACTTGAAAATTAAAATCCTAACATAGAGGACCAAGCTACTCCATAGCTTTGTCCTTTCCCTTATCCTTGCCTGATGTTTCACCACGTTCTGCCTTAATTGAAAGTTTTAAAGAAAGTAATAATGAGCAACAAACTTGCTCCGCAAGTATTATAACAATAAGGGTGAACAGACATAAATATCAAGATAATAATCTCAAAGGTATAATGATAAAGGATAGCTCGAGAGTTTAAAGAATAATGTTGTAGACAAAAAATCTCAATAGTTCCAAATTTGTCCTTTGAATTTTAAACAATGAGTCATTATAGACCGAATAATTATCAAAAGAATCCAAAGGTTTCAACAGTTTCAAGTTAAAGAATATTTAACACCGAGTAGTCACTATGGAACAAGAACTCTGGCTAGAATTAAAAGTATTTCACTGATAATCCAATATAAACAAGTTCAATAGGTGATCAACCCAAAGTACCATACGTTATGCATAACATTTAAACATGTTATTCACGCGTGCGTTGGTTTCCCAACGTAATATAATTACGCCTTCTATGAGGGTTGTTCATCTCAGCAGATTATAAGAGTCCGCACCAAGACAATTGGTTTGGATAGCTTTCTAACTCATAGGTATTGGTCTAGCCGAATCAAATGACTTAGACACCTTTTCTTAATACACTTGGGAACAATTTATAAGTTCAAAGCTTGCAACATGAATCAAAGAATATAATTGTGATTCCAAATCAAGCTTCAGATTATGAATAATATTTTCCAATAATTTAGATAACACAAGAGTTGCTCTATAGAACGATTATACAATCAACAAGTGTATTTGCTAATAATATATATAGTTGATATAACACAATTAGAAACTTGCACAATATTCAAGGTTGTGTAAGTTAGGGAACTTGTCTTTCGCGTAGATTACAGTTCTAAAGCTTAACGTCACTTCAATGTCCTATATTAATAGTTATGTATATATACTCGTACATTAGTTATACACGCTCGATATGTAAACCAACAATCCTACACAACTATCATACACATGCTTAATCATGTACATCATTTACATACATTTAGTCATATATTCAATACACATTCAAACCACTTAGTTGCTTAATCAACCTTGCATTTGCCCTTGAAAGTTTTATTTAGAAATGTTTTAGAAACTTTTGAAATCTTGCTTCAACATAGTTATTACATGTTTGAATACTTAATACATCACTTTCACACTGTATTATAGTTTAAGATATTAATATACACATGTTTCCAGGTCCAGATCATAATTAAAATAATTAAATCAAACACTTTGCCGTGCGGCCTTGGTCGAAATTGCATTTTGACACAGGAGTGGTTATGCCATACCGCTCCCCGATCGGACCGAGTTGAGTTTGCTTTTTCTTATTTCCAGCTTTCTAACATACATGGATACTGATACATAGCATAGACACATGTCAAGAGGTCTTGGGCTAGGTTTGGTCTCTCCTATGGTTATTTTAAGTTTAATTTCAAACGTTATGGCTTTATTTTGAAATTTCGATTCGACAAGGCTAAATGAATTCATTTAACAAAGGACTACTATGTTAACCATTAAACCACATAATGATGCTACATAGACTGTTAATACGCATGCTCAAAGTTATTCAACTCATTTACACGTAGTTAACATAGCTTTACTCTTGAAATTTATTGTAAATTATGCTTGAATAGTCCATATCATGCCTAACTCGGGGGGTGTACATATTACTCATGTTTAGAGGCATATAAAGTCATATCCTACATGCTCAAAAGGTCAGAATGCCAATAGGACAATTTTCAACAAAGTTTGTTTTCGAGATTTATAAGTTTTCTTTTAAAAACTCATACCAAGGTAACTTATTTCATGCGAGGCAACTTGGACAACATACCAATCTATTTTTATATATGACTAAGTTAGATACACATACTCAGAATATCAGAAAGCAACAAAACCATTTTTAAGTACTGAGGACCAGCACGGCCATGCTGGTTTGAACTGAGGAAGTGGCGCGGCTGCGCCACTTCGGGGCAACCTCAGACCAGACTCTGTTATAGCAGAACTCAGAACACATTACATATGATTCTTCTATCCTGCATATTCAAACCTACCACATTGCTTCTTAAACATACATACAAACTCAGATACACAATGACATCCACTTCCAAACCAATTATCAAGTACATGAAATTTCTAAGAATTTGTAAAACTTTGAAATCAAGAACATGCTAAAGGACATTACCTCTTTGAAGTTGAAATGCTAATTCTTTGCTTCTAACTTCAGATTGCTTTCCAATTCAGCACACTCGCTCTATATTGGACTTAACAAAAAAAAAACTAGCAACTTGATTTGGGAAGGGGAAGCCTCTATTTATAGGGAAACCCTTACCCAATTGCTAGGTTTTGCCCAAAGAATTGAACCAACAGGAAGAAGAAGAAGAAACCATTGGGCAAGGAGAATTTGGTGAAAAGCTTTACCTGCTCCCATCAACCCACACCCTCAGCCATCATTTGCAATTTCTGTTAATAAGCAAAGTAGAGACTAGGCCAATGGCCTATATGCGGCTGGATCACAAATGAGACTGATTATGGGACAAGAGCTTTATTACTCTTTACTTACCAGCAAAATGAACCTCATTCTACTAAGGTTAATTTCTTTTGGACTCCCAAGTTCAATTTTAATGACTTAATATTTATTACCTTATGCTAAGTTATGGGCACATATACACACATATATCCATACCTATATATATATATATATATATACACACACACACCCACCCACATAAATGTAAGTATACCTATACTTTAAATATATACAAATACATATAATCTATATAATAAAACAGAACCCATTTTGAATCTTTCATTTGACAAAACACAAGAACGGCTCAGATTTTATCTCAATTCTTCCAACTTAATCTAAAGGCTCATATTTCATCTAACCCTAAAAATTCCCGCCCAAATTAAATTCACCCCTAAAAATTCCCGCCCAAATCAAATAGCAATAATTATAACAATAATGATACTAATACTAATAATAATAATAATTATTATAATAATAGTAATAATAAAAAAAAAATAATAATAATAATAACTATAATAATAATAATAATAATAATAATAATAATTACTACTATTATAATAATAATAATAAAAATTATTATTATAACAATTAGTAGTAATAGTAATAATAATAATAATAATAATTATTATTATTATTATAATAATAATAATAAAAATAAAATATAAAATAAAATAATTATTATTATAGTAATAATTATAATAATAATAATAAGAATAATAATAATTATTATTATTATAATAATAATAATTATTATAATAGTACTAATAATAATAATAATTATTATAATAATAATAATACTAATAATAATATTAATAGTAATAATAATAATAATAGTAATTATAATTATTATAATTATAATTGTTATTATTTTAATTATTATAATTATAATAATAATTATTATAGTAATAATAATAATAATAGTAATAATAGTATTTATAATAATAATAATAATAATAATAATAATAATAATTGTTATTGTGGTGGTGTGGTGAATTATGAAAATTGTTATTGATGATTTATAAGTTTTGTAGACATGTTTATATTTTTTTTGATATATTTTTAAAGGAAAATTAATTATTGTGGTGGTGTGATGAATTTTTATAATTGTTTTGTGTGATTGTAAAATTTTTTAGGTTATAAAAAATTATTAGATAATGTAGTATTTTTCGAATTTTTATGTAATTTTTCGTTACGTCGTGCCTTCAGGCACGGGCAATTACTAGTATCATATAATTCATGTACATTAGGTTAGTCCAATTAATATATGAATTGGGCTAAAATACAATTTAGTTGGGTACTAGCAACCCATTATTTTCAAAAAAACTTATTATTCTAATTGCACCCAAATACCGTAATGAGAATTAATATCAACCATTTATTTCTAAAAATTAGTTTTCTTCCTTAATTTTAAAATACACACATTATTGATTCACAATGAATCATTATGCCACACAAGGCTAATTTATGCAAGCTTAGTATATTACATAACTCAAGCTTATTTTCACAATATAGTCTTGCATGAATAATTATTCATATTATAATATTATTCTTAATATCCCATCTTATATTTTATACATGATGCCATTTTATTTATATGCTCACACAACACATATAATTTGCACATAACAAATAAATAATTAAATAATAACAATAATTAGTCCATCACATTATTTAATCATTTTCTCATTAATTTAATTAATGAATTACTTAGTCCACGGTTGTGCCACACTAGGCATACCACATTTCTCCATTATCACTTACTTAATTCTATTTAAATTGAATTATCACACTTTATGTCACACAAAATATACATGTATTTGAAATAAATATTCAAACATTTTTATTTTCAATAATAATATTATTTATAAAATTCACGGGTATTACAACTTCTATTTGACCTATGATGCTAAGCTAAGTTGAGTTGGGCAAGGATTGTGCATCTTAGGGCTGTATAAGGGCTTATATATATATATATATAGAGGGTTGCTATACAAAGAGAGGACAACACATCAGATATTGGAGAAAAAAACACCATTGAAGGCTGGTTTTCATCAGATTTTAGGGAGCAAGGCAGAGGATCAAGGGAGGAAGGCTGAGTTGGAGATTGAAGCTGCGGTGACAGTTTTAATTCTTATTCTCTGCTCTTTTATTCTTTGTAATCGAAGATGCTTTTTAATTATTTGATGATGTTCCTAGACTTTGATATGAACTAATTTTCTTTTAAGATTGCAATGGAACCCAATGCGTAGTTTAAATTAATTTGCTCTTTTCGTGATTGTTGATTATGTATGAATCGTTTATCATATTTTATGCTTAATTAATAATTGTCTGATCAACAATTATTTGATAAATTCTAGATGAAATTGGAAAATGAATTCTAGAATATGATAACGTGTGATCTTGATTATTCTTTGGGTTGAATAACATGATTTGTGTATAGGATAGAAATATAGCTATATGCTGTATGTAACTTTGCTGAGAGTTGATGCTTAATGAATCTATTCTTAATTATTTTGCATAAGAATATAGTGATTTAATTGGAATAAATATATACTTTAAAAGGGTTGTAATCTTAATATTTTAATCTGGTGTTAATCTCTATTAATTAGTGCAGTTAATTTTAATAATTAGTTTTATAATCTTAAATTGCATTGGTTTAAAACATATTCTTCGTGGGATCGACACTTTACTTTCACTATATTACTTGTTGATCGCATATACTTGCACGTAAATTGTCTAAAAAATCAATTCGGACAACAATAAGACATCTTCGTTCTATGTGAAACAAACAACATATCTCCAGACTAGATTTATCAATTACTTAGGCAGTGACAAATTTTCTTTATACTACAATATTTGATTGGTAATGTGGGGATATGTTGATATTCCAAGCACATCTAAGAACCAAGAGTTGACCTCTTGGGAATATAACTTTCAGGAGAGCTATTACTCTCACTAACAGTTTGCTGGCTTCCACATGAGAGTTTAATTTGCGTGGTTTTCATTTGGATTTCTCGTTTTCTTTTTAGTAACTTAAAACATAATAATTTTCAGTAACTTTCCAAGTTAAAAATTTTAAGTTTAATATTGAGAAAAGAAAATCATTGAAAAAATAATGTCCAAGTGTGTCCTAGCTGCGACTTTTATTTCTGGATGGAGGGACCAACTGAAGACTACAAATATGAACTAAATACCAACACCGACAAAAATCCAAAAGTATGGTATCCTTGCATCCATTTTATTTGCTTTAGAAAATTTGTCATTAGAGCTTTCTTCCTGAAGCTAAAGATCATCCTAAACCCTTTGCAATTCTCCATGTAGATCTGAGGTGCGTCAGCGCTCATCGCAACCATTTTAATTCTTTTCCGTAATCCAAGTCATGAGGTCTCTTCTCCAAACAACTGATGGAGCTGCCTACTTTCCTTCTATCATCACTCTGTTAGGATTGTGCTAGATCCTAATAATGTTTCAGATCGATAAAAGAAAGAGTTCAGATTTAGAACTGGAGGGAGAGAGAATGGGGGTAGAAAAACGAAGAACTTGAGGAAAGGGATAAGGGAGAGAAACTTATCTCAATATTAAATATTCATATTCCTACAGCTAGTAGAACCTTCTAGAAGCTACTACATTCTCCTATCCCGTTCTTATCTTAACAATCTTGGCATGGGCCATGTGAGGTGCCACTGTCTAATAGGTAGCAAAATGTTACAAAATAACATAACCATCACCGACCTATCTCCATATCCTTGCAGCAACCTACAATAAGGCCTAACCAAGAAGCACCAACTAATGTGTTAGTTCCTTCCATTGAACTATGTCAATCAATGACAACAAGTCTGCCACTTCCTTAAGTTCTCCCAAAAGTTCCACCTTAAGACCCGTTGCCACGTTTATCTTTCCTTAAATTCTGAATCAATGTAAGAAAGTCTAGCCTTCAGATACACCACAGTACTCAAAAGGATTCGAAAGATACTCCTCAAGAGACGCATCCCCACACAATATATCTGCCAAAAAACTACTCTTCTTCCTCTCCAATTGCCCATGCTGTGTACCTAAAGAACAAAAAAGTACACTACAACCACTGTTATAAGGCAAAAGGCGCACCTAAAAAACAAATTAAAGTCTACTAACAACCTTTGTTATTTACTGCAACCATTGATGATTTATTGAGATTTTATAACCTGGTAGTGATGATTTATCTTGTCATCATTACGAAGTTAAACACTCAATAAGAAAATTTTACAAAAATTACCTGCATCCGTCTCCGCCTCAGCTTTTCTCAAGTACAAAATCATGAACAGAAAGCAGTTCTGATGAACATATTTTAGAAAGAAAGACAATGACAAAAACCTGAATTATGGTACTCAAACTCGCACTATACATGCACAAAAATAAGTTAATATAGGATTGATGTTTTTGGCGAAGATGGGATTACTTTAGTTTCTTGTTTTCATTTTCTAATACGATTTTTCTTTTTGTTATTTGCTAAGTGCCTTGTGGTCTGAACACTAATGCAATCATTTCACTTGGCAGGATGCTTTTCTCCCTCGAAACCCGTCTTGGGATCGTCTTGTGTACAAGGAGGATCCCAAATCAAACATGTGAAGGTATGAGCATCTTGCGAGCTTTCTGCCATATCTCTATGAAAATAATAGTTCAGTTTCTCCCACTTGAACATGATTGAGTTTCTCACTTGAACATGAATGTATGGGTATATTTGTAAATCTAGGACAGGAACATGATACTATGGTTATTATTGTGGTTCTTCACTTGCATCTCGATTGCCATAAAAAAAGTGTTTTCTTTGTTCGTTTGGGAGTATTGTTATGCTTGAAAATGTACTCCTATACAAGTTTTTTCTTTTCTACAATTAAGCATATCAATAGATATCTTATTTCATAGATTGAGATTCATATACCATTTTTGTGCCAGATATTAGAGATTCATAATCTATTTGTTAAATCTTTTTAATGTTAGCGCTTGGGAACTCTCCAAATGCCTCGTCCTTTATCTCGTAATTCAGATCTTCTGTAAAGCTTTAGTTTGCTGGTGGCATTCTTGTGGATAATTTGGTGGAGCATTGAATTGTACTTGTGATTCTGCAGAATGGAAAATTGTGGTGGTGGGTAGTTGGGTGGAGCTTAGAAATAAGTCAGGTATTATAATATAGGAGTTGCTGTATATAAGGGGATTAACTTATTGGTTCTTTTATCAGTCCCAGATTTGGCTGTGGATGCGTCTACTAGTCAAGCTATTATGGCTCTGCACACACTATCAGGTAGGTATTTCTCTCATTGTTTTACACGTTTTCGTTTGTGTACTACTGCCCGCTTGTTAATTTCTCATCTTTAAAGGGTCACTCTTGTGCATTTTTGATTTCATAAAATTAAGAAATTTGCAGTATAATCTGTTACATTGTCAAATTTTAAATTGGTGTTAACCATGCTTGTCAAGTCGTCCCCTAGGCGACGACTAGGCGCCAAGTCGAAAAAAAAAATCAAGTTGTCTGGGCGACTTGGTGGTAGAGCACAAAGTCGGGCGCTCAGTAGATGCTTTGGACGAGTTGGACGACTAGTTTGAGAAGCGGGCGACTTTCTGGACCGGGTTTGTTCCGACCCGAAGCTTACCTAGGTAAAAAAAAGAAGCCCTAAGTCGATCGGTACAGGCGACTCGATCCCTAATCGATCCTCACAACTTCGAACTTCGAGAGAGGGAGAATACGTGGAGAAAACAACAGAGTAGCAGACCCAATCTATCGATGATCGGTATAGGCGAGTGTCGCGACTCACTTTGCGAGGCGACTTTCAGGTATTCCTCTTCTTCTTCTTCTTCTTCTTCTTCAGTTCTTCTATGTATAAAGTCATATGTCGCCTAATCTAATTTTTCTTCCTATTTTCTATTCAACGTGGATAATATCTATCCCCCCCTTTGCCATTCTAAATTTGAAAAAAACAAGCTTTATTTGTGCTTTTAGTGCATACTGACACCACCATGTTTAATTTCCTTTGAGAGCATCATTAAATATTGTTTTGGCTTCTATGACTATGACTAGGTTGTCTGTTGTATGGAGCGTGGAGACCTACCTTTTATTTATTTATTTTCCTTTAAAAAATTTGTTCAATTAAGTTGTTAATAAATAATAATAGCCTCATTAATTTGTTTTCGACTTGTCTGAGAATGAGATGGATCCAATATTTGTTGGTCTGAAGTATGATATTATTGTTTTCAGTTTACTTACTTTTGAGCGTTTACTCTACTTTTTAATACATCTATCATGTTTCTACTGCAAAATATATGTTATTTTTTGATGCACTGAGGTCCGAGAATGAGATGGATCCAATAGGTTATCGTTGTTTAAATACATTGTTTAACTTATTTGTTTGTATAATTGTATTTTGTAGATAGTTAAATGGGGGAAAGTTCTGGAGCGGAGGGTTATGATCCAAGTAAGGATCCTAAAAGAAAGGCCAAGTCTAAGGATCCGAGATGGAAATATGCATTTTGGCTAGAATTGAACGATAAAAATCTTGTTCAATGTATACTCTGTGGAGAAAAGGTTCATGGAGGAATCAAAAGATTCAAACATCTTACCGGTGGGTATGGTGATGTGTCTAAGTGTCCTCGAACTACAACAGAAATTGCAAATGAGATGCATCAAGATATAACGAGTAACAAAATGAGTAAGCCAATTCAATTTGATGACACTGACGAAGTAGAAGAAATTCAATCATCTAATAATCCAATTCTAAGCAATCCTTCGAATCCTTCAACTGCTTCAACTGTTCCAAGTTCTGGGACTGCATCTAAAAGGATGAAAAGTGTATTTCAATTCCCTAAGCCACAATCACAACAAAAGACGATTGAAATTCATCTTAGGAAATCTCCTGAAGAAGTTGTGGACAAAAGGCATCGTAAAAGTCCTAGTCAAACAACTTTGGAGAATCGTTTAAGGTCACAGGAAGAGAGAGACAAAGTTCACATGCACATTGCCAACTGGTTTTAAGAATGTCATTCCTTTTAATGCATCAAATTCAAGAAGTTTTGAGGTGATGATAGAGGCTATCAGGCAATATGGGTCAGGTCTGAAGCCTCATTCGTATCACGAGTTGAGAGTTTCTCTTTTAGGGAAGACAGACTAAAATAGAGGAACTGAAGTAGAAACACAAAACTTCTTGGAAGCAGTACGGTTGCACTCTTATGTCAGACGGATGGATAGACAGAAGAGTCTTCTGGCGGACACTTGATCAATTTTCTTGCTAATAGTCCTTCAGGGGCTTACTTTATAGGATCAGTTGATGCTTCTAGTCAATGTCAGGATGCAAGCATGTTGGCAGAGTTGCTTGATGGCAAGATCAAAGAGATTGGGCCCGAGTATGTTGTGCAAGTAGTGACAGACAATGCCTCCAATTATAAGGCAACTGGTAAGATTTTAATGGAGAGGAGACCTACTTTATCTTGGACACCATGTGCAACCCATTGCCTAAACCTTATGCTAGAGGACATAGGCAATTTGAAACAATTCAAGTCTACGATCGGGAGGGCAAGAAAAATAACATTCATTTATAGATATGGTTGCCTTCTTGATGCGATGAGAAGCAAAACAAATGGGAGAGACCTTGTGAGATCGGGAGTCACCCGATTTGCTACATCTTTTCTGACCCTTCAAAACTTGTGCAAGCACAAGGATGCTTCGAGACATTTATTCATCAGTGATGATTGGACGCATTCTAAGTTGTCGACTATAGAGGCGGGGAAGAAAATGTATGATACAATTATTTCTTCTAGTTTTTGACATGTCGCTGAAGATTGTATTAGAGCGTCACAACCATTACTTGTTGTCTTGAGGATTGTGGATTCGGATGAGAGGCCAACTATGCCTGAGATTCTTGCTGCGATGGAATTTGCAAAGATGAATATCAAAGATGCCATTAATAACAAACAAAGGCTATATAAGAAAGTGATCGACATTATCGAGCGAAGATGGGCATGTCAAATGAAGCAAAAGTTATATGAGGCAGCATTGTTTCTAAATCCAGGAAAATATTTTGACATCAAAGAAGATGAAGAATCGGTTTAGCTTACAAGTTACGTAGCAACTTCAATGAGGTTCTTTCAAAAATGGTTCCCGACCAAGTTTTGGCAGACAAGATAAACGACCTAGCTGATGTCTATGAATCTTCTCGTGATGACTTTTCTAGAGACATGCCGATTAGGCAACGAAAGACAAAAAATCCTAGTGAGTATATTAAATTAATTATAAAATTTACTAAGTTTTATAATTTAGACTATATTTGATTTTTTAATTTTTTACATCTAATGTAGTTGATTGATGGAATGCTGTTGGTGCTTGTGCTATTGAGCTTACAAGGTTTGTAAAGCGAATCCTCGGCCTTTGTTGTTCTTCTTCTTGTTGTGAACGCAATTGAAGCACTTTTGTGTTTGTAAGTATTTAGTAATTAAATGTTGTATTTAATATTACTTAGTACATAACTAAATCTATAAATATTTTATATATTCTTTTGCTTAATATTTTTTTAAACAAAAATTTCAGATACATACGAATAAGAGAAATAGGTTGGAGCATCAAAGGTTGAATGATTTAGTGTATGTGAAATACAATCGCCGAATTGTTGACAGGTTCCAAAAGAGGAGCGAACTTGGAAGAAACTTTGATTCATTAGTCTTAGATGATTTTGATTGGGGTAGTGAATGGATAGTGCCCGAGCAAGATGTAGTTCATCATGAAAATGATCTTACATGGGAGGATGTTGAAAGAGTTGTTGGTGCATCCGATGCCGCCGAGGGCCGCAATCTTCGTAGAACGAGTCATGTCTACTCACGGCGTGGTGGTGCTTCGACTTCGAGGGAACTGAAGATAAGAGGTTTGATTGACTATGATTCTGATATTGGAGAAGAGGAGGAGGAAGGCCTTCCTAATGATGATGAGGATGTGGATGATTATTATGGTAGAAGAGTAACTACTGTTTCGAGTGATGATGTCACTGCTGGGAGAGATGATGATTTGATCTTTGATGATTTTGCTTGATAGCTTGAGTGATCTTTTTATTCTGTAAAATGAGACTTTTGAATTGAAAAATATTAGTTTGTATGACTTTATTTTTATTTCTATATTATGTTTGTTTTTGGCAATGTCACAATGAATGTCTTTATCTTATTAAGAACGATTGTCTAATGTTATGATATTTCTAAATGCTTGTTTATACCTTTATCTTAACAATGTTTGTTTACTTGTTTTTATCATAAATTATTAAAATTATTCTATTTATATGATCTTAAAAATTAAGAAACAAAACATAAATTTAAGAATTATATTGATTTAACTAAATATTACAAATGTATCACCATTTATATAATTTGAAGTTGGTACAAGTTTTAAAAATTATAACTATAGTAAAATTATACTTGATCTTGTCTGCTTCTTCTTATGATTTGATATGCTATAACCTGCATTTTGAATATGAAAAATCATTAGAAATATAAATATATAAATATTCATATAAATGTTAAATATATATAATTTTATACGTATTAAATTTACATTGAACGACTTGTCGACTTGCGGACAAATAGTCAGGCGTCTTGCGACTAAGCGCTTGAGCTCTTGGTTGTCGCTTTGCCTCAACTTGGTGCCTTGATAACTATGGTGTTAACAAATTTGATTTAAATTAATATAATTATTGGCATTATAAATAATTTTTAAAAATATTAAATTGCGAATTTGTTGTTTTCAAAATTTAAGTGGAATCACATTAATTCTAAATTCTAAAATTCCCTCTCCCTTCCTCCCATGTGCATTTTGTGCGGCCTTTAGATGAAGTATAGATCGTCGACTCTCTCTATATCTTGTTTAGGCGTTTATTATTATAATTAATAAAATAATAACAAAGTTAAAATCTTGTGGATACGCAAATATTTTATTACATCTTACCCTTGAATATATGTTCGAGGATATAATCCAGGATCCAAGCTGACCTTGGTCCTATTTTTGGCCAGCTGATCTAGCACCATTTGTCTGAAAAATGAGTGGCCGCAATTAAAAGGCAACTTAAAGTATCAGTAAGCAACTCTTTTGAATGTCACAATTTTTGTGTATAATTTAAATAAGAGTTCAAACCAACTAAGCTACAACAACTATTTGTTTTTAATGCAATCTTCAATATATTTTTACTATAATTGAAAATTATAATTAAGATATGTAGTTAATGTAGGTAATTAATTAATAATACTAATTTATAATACTATTAAAATTTTAATTGATTGAGATATGTAGTTAATAATTTCAAAGTATAAAACTATTAAACTAACAAATAACAATTATTAGTTTAAGTTAGATAATATAATTATAAAAATTTAAAATTATCTATATATTAGTATTAATTAAAGTATTTATTATTTTTAAAAGTTAAATAAATTATATTAATTTTAAAGAATCAAATTTGATTATATACTTTGAATTACTAGCAATATATAATCCGAATCATAGATAATTTTATCCCTTAATTATGCAATCCCCTACTTATTGTAGTACATTTGGAAAGTAAATCAATCATTATTCCTTAATTATGCATTCCCCCTACTTATTTGGAAAGTAAATCAATTATTATCCCAAATCATGCCTTTAGAATAATATCTAAAATTATAATACTATTAAAATTTTAATTGATTGAGATATGTAGTTAATTTAAGTAATTAGAATTATTGTTTATTATAAATTATTTTATTACTTTTAATATTTATTATTATTACTATTTTTGGTGTATCAAGATTTTGTTAAAAAAAAAAATAGGAAAAAGTTCATGGTGACTTACCGGTCATTCAAACCCGCCACTTGCCTAACAAATTTAGCTCGCCAAAATTGGCCTTTTCACTACCCCGGTCGGTCGCTGGTTCTTTGGCAGCGCCTTCGGCTAAGGCCTACCACTTGGTTGCCGGTCCGACATCGACCAATGTTGACTATCGGAGGGAAATTATTGCAGATAGCTTTGTCAAAATACTTGGTGCAAAAACTATCGCTAATGATTTCTTGGTTGCATGATATAGCTTATCTTGGTGAGTATATAAAAGCATTACGAGAACATTTGAGGTTTTTTCTTAAAACTCTTGCCAATGTTCTAAAAGGCGTTAAAGCAAGTGGTAGGCGACGAGGGGGCCTAGTGCCTAGGCGGGGCTCGGGCAAAGGTTTGCCTTTAATTTTTTATTTTAAATCAATTTTAATATTTTATCTTACATTTATCCAAACAAAACAATAATATAAAGAAAAACAATCTATAATAAAGATGATAAATGCTTTTGCTTAAAGTTCAAACACATTCATATTGTTAATGTCAAAATTCAAACACAAACATGCAATTGTTCAAAGTTCAAACATATTTTTAACGTATTAGTTTTATTCATAAACAATATTGTTATTAAATAATAAAATTTAAAATTTCAAGAAATTAATTCAAAGTATTAAAACTTAAGAAATTAAACATAAATTTAAGAATTATATTGAATTAAATTAAATATTACAAATGTATCATTTATATAATTTGAAGTTGGTACAAGTTCAAAAAATTACAACTATAATAAAATTATTTATTTTGACTTGATATTGTTCACTTTTTGTTGTAATTTGATATGCTACAACATATATTATGAATATGATAAATCATTAAAAAAATAAATATATCATGATTTGGTTTGGGTAGTTATTAAAATAAAAAAAAACCTCTCCGCTTAGACCCCACCTAGGTTCCGCCTAATTTCTTGGAGAGATTTTTTTGCCGCCTTAGGCTTAGGCCTAGGCGGACCTAGGCGGGGATTTTTAAAACACTGACTCTAGCCGCTAGCTTCTCTCCTTAGGTGACTTCACCATTTCCTTCTCGTAAATCTTGATGTAACTAACAATTTGGAACATCTTCGTCAAGTTGTAATCCATTAGTTTTGCAATACTTGATTTTTTTTTGCAGGGAATATAGAGTTATATTGGAGCATTTCTTTTCATAAATCTTCTTGTTAATGTTATTTTTTGTTTGATAGGCGATTGAGTTGGGATTTTTTCAAAAGAAGGGTACCTAGATCAGCTAGAGTACCACTGACCCATTTTGACACAATTGAATACTAAATGCTTGATAGCATGTAACAATTTGATAGTTTGAATACATTTAGGTAATACCTAAATCATCAGAGAACATGGTGGCCTTAAGGGTCTAGAAGCAACACACGTGATGTTTTAATTACTATCGATTGAGGGGGTCGTATATTGCTATTTGGGATTCAAACCAACAAGATTTGCTAGCTTGTGTGGTTGATGCATTAGAAGTAATTAATTCTATTGAATTCTACATGAATCGGTATAAGAAAATAACCCCTAGGCATATACATAGACCTCGCATGGACAGTGATGAAAAAAATAAGAACCACGAGCCTTTTTCAATCATATAGCAACTATAAATTTGTAAGTATTGTCTTTGTTGTTTTAATTTGTAATGTTTATATTCGTATTATTAAAGAACTTATGTTACGTTTGGATTGGATTAGAGTAATGAAGGTGAGAATGAAATGATTCATTCATATGGAATGAAAAAATTGTATTTGGTTGCGATTGAAATAAAAAAAATTATATTTGGTTCTTTGGAGGGAGAACATATGGAATAACTCATTCCAACTAGAATGAAATGAATCGTTCCATTCTTCATTTCATTCCTTGAATCCAAACGTATTATTTTTTAATTTAGATTTATTTTGCTTAGACTGAATAATGGTTTCCTTTTTTGATGCACAATAAACATTTTAGCTTTGCCTATATAATCTCTTTGCCTCTTTCTCTTGCAATCTTCACATCATCATCTTTGACCCGAAATTAGTTATTTATTTAGTTCTCAGATTTAAGACAGTGATATAAACTAGAACAAATGTCATTCAATTTACATATTTTCCAATTTTCTTAATTTAAATTTCAAAGATTTCAACATCTTCGAAGTGTACAATTTTTTTGACCAATAGTATGAATCATGAACATAAATACATTCATCTAAAATTTGCATACTAGAAGAGGAAGAACTATTAAAAATTAAGCTAAACATATTATCAGCCATGGTAGAAATCTTACCATTAATTGTTGATGAACCGGAACAAGAAGATTGAGAGCTTGCAGTTGATTTAAGAGAGCAAGGCAGCTAGGATTTCTAGAATAAGCTCTAAATGTTCGTGACTGCAGGTTTTATAATCCACATAGACTATCTGCAAGAAATTGTTGCGGGATAGTTTGCAGCAAGTATTTTGACAAAGCTATCCGCAACAATCTCCTATGAATATGACTTGGGGGCTGTTTGTTAAAACTGAATGAAACAGTTCTGAATGTTTTAAGTAATTTGAATGATTTAAATAAAACTGAATGATAATTGATATGTCTGAAACATGTAAATAACAGTCTTTTACTATTTTACCCCTTTAAATTATGTTGAACAAATACATGATTCTGTATATACTAAAATAAATAAATTAAATACAATATTCATTGTACAACAAATAAAAATAAATAATTCAAACAAATTATCAAATAAAATATTAAATAATTCAAACAATTTGTAATTTTATTGTTTCCCCACAATTTTTTTGAACAATTATTTAACATCATCAATATTGTTTCAATGGTATAAAATTACAAAGTATGTCAATTTATTTGTAAATAGATTCAATCACGTCATTGATATGTGCACTGGGTTATTTTTAAATCACAATAGGATAAACTATTAGTATGAATAACACTCTAAATTATTGACCAAAGTGAACACACCAAATTCAATTATATGTATAAACGTCAACTGAGATTTTTCCTTTATATTTTACTTTTAGCGTTACTTTTTCTGAATACTGAATTTGGTGGAAAAATATTGAGAGAGTTAGAAAGAACTCAACAATAATTTGCCAGAGGACGAATTCGATGGAGATATTCAGTTCAGTCATAAAGATGAAATCAGAGAGAAAAAAGAGACATGTTTCATCATATATTGAATAATGAGGTGGTTTGTCGGTTATTCAGAGAAGAAACAAAGGATGTCGTAAGTAATTTCGTAATTGTGAGAGGGCATTCAAGTAACAAGTCATTCAGTGAAACAACTTACCGATTCAGGTAGGAAAATTAGATTTGATTCGGTCAGTGTTGTTAGGAACCATTCAGATTAGTATTAGACCCAAACAAACAGTCTTAATGACTTATTCGCTTAGATCTTGACTCATTCAGTCCTAAACAAACAGCCTTTTAATCAACATTGGTTGTAAAGTGGAGATTATAATAATTTCACACATTTAAATTATCAACAAGTAAAAGTTGCGATATCTGCAAGAATTACTTGCAGATACTTTAAGTTACCTTTTAATCGCGGACGATCATTGTTTGGATGGACAGTGTGCTAAATTTGCTAGCCAAAAATAGGACAAGGTTGGATCGTCCTCTTATATATATGTATAAATCCATTTGATTTGTGTAACGATCGAGCATCGTGTTTAGTCTTGTAATTAGGATCTTTGAATATTATTAAATAAAATGAGATTTTATGAATATTATTATGTGTTGTGTTTAAAGGTCGATTCTACGACCTAGAATGTGTTTACGTGTTAGAATATACGAATTAGGGTTTTGTATAATAAAATATTTTTTTCTGAAAAATTACGTAAAAACACTATTCACGCTAAAAACGTTTTTATTTTTTTTTGACTTTTTGAATTACGTCATAACGTTTATATGAGGAGGAAAGACGAAGTGTTTAATAAAATTTAAGAGAGAAAAATTAGGTTATTTGATTAATTGAACTAATTTGAAAGCTAACCGAGTATAATATGAAATATTATACGAGTAGAATACGATAGTAATACGAGTATAATACAAAATATTATGAGTAGAATATAAGAATAATATGAGTATAATACGTAAATTATAAAATAGAAATACGAAAGTTAAAGTCAAATTACGACTAACTAATTAGTTGGAGTAATCGAACTAGAGAAAAAAATCTACTTAAACTAATTAAGAAGTAACTCAATCCAAGTGAATTCAAATGGACTAATCAAAGGAGAGGGAGTGCTAAGGAAGCAACCATCCCATCTCCCACCACTAAACCATGGTTAGTTGATAGTTAAGTTAACCTAAATCACCATACTACCCCAACTCTTGATTCTCCTATAAATACAAGTCATTCTCTTCATTAACCATTACCAATTCACCAAAGTAAGAAAAGAAACTCTGCCAATATTGAGAAAGAAGTGAGAGGCTCGGGAATTGAAAGAGAAAGGAAGAGGAAAACAATCTTAATCCATCCGTTATTAAGATTAAGAAGTTAACCAATAAGGTAAAACCCTTAAATCAATCTCTTTTAAAACTGTATGTATAGTTATGTATTGCTTTGTTGGTGGTGGTTGTTATGATGTGGATCATGAAGGATCTAGAGGAATAAGGATGAGGATATTAGTGGACTTAATATTACTGGTAATATGTATGAAAAGTGAGTAACGAAACTAAAGTAACAAACCAAACCAAGAAAGCATGAAAAATGTGTTATTTATTGTTTATCGAACTAGTGTAAATCATTGTTTGTAAGCTAATATTTAAAATCCGGAAAGAAGGAAATATACATATGTAAATTACGAAAATGTTCCAAGTGGAAATGGAGTAAAAAACTGATATAACGAAGTTATGACGAAAATTTTAGTAAAAGATGTTAAAAGTCAAAAAACCTAGCTTGGTACAAATTCCTGGCTAATTTTACGGGTAGTTAACGATTCCAAAAGATTATGTTTTTCTAGGATTTGTGTAGAGCATAGTAAAAGTGAGTCGTAGGCTCAAGAACGGGCTCATTCCGACTTCGGATGAGTAAATTACGATAATTTGAAAAATCAATGTCAAAAACGTTAAGTTAAAAACTATCTCACTAAGGATTTTTGAGCCAAAATTTAGGCTTGTTAGAAAATCAGGAAAATTATTTCATCTAGGGGGATTTATAGAGGATGTTACGAGCAATAAAATGGCTCAAGATCGGACTCATTCTGATATCGGGTGAGGAATTTATGAAGGTACGAAGTATGTGCGATGAAAATGAAAACTGCCGAGTGATGACGTCACTTGCAATAGCTGATTTAGGCTTGGAACGAAGAGGCGCTGGGTTTTAGTGCCGGAGTGCTTGAACTGTAGTAGCTAATTGGGTTCGGAGTGCCAGGGCACTGAGCAGAGAGTTGCGACGCTTGGGCAGGACAATTTTAACATGACTTTGTAATTTGGGCATAACTGTAATACCCGGAAAAAAATATATAATAAATTAATAAATATTAAATAATAAAAATTATTTTGTTTTAAAAACATATTAATTGGACTTTGTGATTTATTTGGGTCAAACTAGTTATTTAATTTATATGAGCTAATAAATATTAATAAGTGTGGATAAATTAAAATTTTAAAATTGGGCTTTAAAAAACTAATTTAGTTTAATTTATGTGGGTAATAATAAATTCTATTAAAAATAGGAGAGTAAATAAGATATATTAATTAATAAATAAATAAGTACAAAACCTAATCATATAAGCACGTCTCATACGAATTGAAAAGAAAAAAAAGGAGAAAGCTAACTACGGTGTGCAAAAGGAGAAGGATAAATCAGATTATTTGGTTGTAGCTTGTGATTTCAGGTAAGGTATAGCAGTATCACCTATACATATATATGATTAATATAATATATATGTTGTACTCAGATCATTCTATATATATATATATATATATATATATATATATATATATATATATATATATATATGGATATCACGTGAATTGATGATTGCTTTTCTTATAAAAAATCGTTAAAATGATTGATTGAAAAAACTTTATACTATTGTATTATTATAAGGATTATATATATCGGGTTATTTAACTTTTTAGGCATATATGATTCCATTATTTTATATAAACATATATATGAGGATATATATATATATATATATATATATATATATATATATATATATATATATATATATATATATTATGTGCATAAACTTTTGGCCATGAAACTTTTAATGTAATTAGTAAATCAATTGAAGTTATGCATATTAATTTGAATTAATTAATTTTTGTCGACATAGTTATAATTTTTTTTTAATAATAATATTTAATAGTATTATGTTATAAATAATTGGATTGTAATAAAATTTTATTAAATTATTTAGATTGAACGGAGAGAGTCTAAATGAGTCAAATTTAGAGTATAAATTTTGGGTATTACATTGCTTAATCCAGGTACGGATTTCGTACTCTTTTCAGCGAGACTCTTTTGTTTTTAATTTGTTCGTTTCGTTATTCGTTTCGAAATTTTGTTTTGCCCCTCATAATTGTTCCTTCTTAAATTCGTGAGAATGCTTCATTTTGGCATTAGTATTTGAAGCTAGTATTTGTACTCTTTGGTCTAGTGTGTCATTGTTAATATTTATTTCGATCTTTGTAGAAAGTACATGTTAATATTTTTGGAGACTTTGTGTTGATATTTTGTTTCAGTTTAACATGTACATGTTAGAACCCCTTTGTTGTGTCGCATGTGTTGTGACATTATATTTTGTTAGAATACCGTAGGGTATACTTGAGCTATAACCACCTGTGGGGGTACCACATGCATGTCCTCTTGGCACCGAGGCATGACACCTTCCGTGGCGGTGTGATCAGTCCACGGCGTCTCCGTTTTGTGCTCCGATGGGAGTTGGCCATTTGGTGTTTTTTGTTGGGGGCGTATGGGTTGACCACTAGTTTTTACGTTACATTACATTCTGCGGATTGGTGATGTTTGTGCCAAACACACCTTTTGATTTTACATGCATTGGATTCGCGGTCCAACGTGTGTGACTTGCCTGTGTGACATTATTTGATTTGCCTGTGTGACATTATTTGACTTGCTTGTGTGGCAATGTATATTTTGTTTTGTTCTGAGCTCGGTATGAAATAACATCCAACCATTTGATTCAGCCTATCATTTCGTTGTGTTAGTTTTGTTCGTTTCGTTTCAGTTCGTTTTGTTTCATTTCATTTAATTGAGTTAGTTATTTTGGTTCATTATTTGTATTCTATATCCGTACTGGGCATTTGGCTCATCCTGTGTTTTTCTTCCGACAGGTAATCAGGGGGATCAAGGGCAAGTGTGAATAGAGCTCCCTTTTATCCAAATGATTTAGATATATTATGGTTAGGTTGTGATACATTAGTTTTGTAAGACCCCAACTTTTATGAATAAAGATGAATTTTCTATAAATATCATTTTTGAATATTATGGAATGAATTTGATATAATGTTATAGTTGTGGGTAATATTTATAAATTTTGCAAAAGTCTGCAAGTTGTTATATAATATTCGATTGGTCTGGGAATATTCGTTTTAACAGGGAATATTAAATACAATCTACACAATCATTAGTGGACCCTACAACGGAATTATTGTCGGATTAAGAAAATGACAAAAATACTTTATGAAAATAACGGCAAAAAGTTTTACTGTTAAGCTGTTGAAACACCCGGTGTTAAAATATAGTAATACGCAGAAGTCGTTAAAGAGTTACTGTACCGGTATTGATTATTGATGCTTATGTGAGAAGTCGCTCAGTTTTGTTCAATTATTGTTACAATAATTGCTGCATAGTATCTCACGTTATTTGATTCAATTATTGTCAATATTTTATAATCAATAATTGAGATGACAAAGTTATTAATATTATTATTTGCAATATTAACGATGTCAGAAGTTACATCGAGGAGAGGTTTGGTCACCTAATTAATTGGCGCCCAATGGGGTGAAATTCTTATTGAAAGCCCCTCTTTCCACGGAGCGACACCTAGTCGATTAATATTGTGAATTATAATAATAATGTTGAGTTTTGTTTTATTAGTATTATTAATGTAATAAAAGCAGAAAAACTTTTTATATAAAAGCAGAATACTTTTATAAATTTATTCGCTTTTATTAGACTAATAGTAAAATCTTTTTTATATAAAAGCAGAATACTTTTATAAAGTTATACATTTTATTAGACAATAATTATAATATATTATATTTTATTATTCATAGTGTTTCATAGTACTGCGATAGTGTTTGCGTAGTAAAATCTTTTTATATAAAAAGAATACTTTTATAAAGTTATTCGTTTTATTAGATTATAAATAGAATATATTATATTTTATTGTAAACCAATACGACCAGATTCGTTTAAAGTAAATCAATCTGGACCGTTTATGAATTAGTTCTTATGCAGGTCCATTCTTCTATAAATAGAAGTCCATTCCTTCATTATTTCTTACTTAATTCTTTGAAACTCTAGAGAGAGAAACTATAGAGAGTTCTTCATAATATCGAGCGTATTTCTTTAGAGTTTAAGAAAGTTTTGAAGCGTAGTGCAAGTTTTCGTTGAGTATATCCTCGCTTCTACCTACCAATAAAAATACTCTTCTTTTACGGTAAGAGATATTATTTGTTGTACTCGTTAGGGTATTCCTTCTTTCTTATTGGTGAAATTCTTTTGTTATTCCATTCTTTATTATTACATTGGAATAACTCAGATCTGTGAGGATACCCTATACTTGGTGAAATTCTTCTATTATTCCATTATTTATTATTCTGTTGGAACATCCTGTCTGTGCGTTTACGCATGACCTGGTTCCGTTGTTTATTATTCTGTTGGAACATCTTGTCGGTGCGTTTACGCATGACCTGGTTCCATTATTTATTATTCTGTTGGAATAACCTATCTGTGCGGTCTATCGCATGCCTGGTGATTTTTTTTGTTATTCCATTCTTTATTATACTCAGTTGGTTAAAGTTTTGACTTCTATACTCCATGAAATTAGTGGAATATCCTTGATATTTGCGCTTCATCCAGTATCTTTTCATGGAAATATTCTTCTGAGCATTCTTGAGTGTTACTCTACAAAGAAGTATCTTGTTGACAATTTTGACATTATTAGTTCCTGGATAAATTAATTCTTAAACTTGTTTTATTGAATTCTTATATCATTGTCATCATCCTCATGTTTATATTATGTTGAAAGTCATCTGTGGCCTGTAGTGCATAGATGGACTTGGTATGATTATGACCAATGATTATTCGGTGTACTCATGACCGTAATGTTACAAATAATGTGGAAAAAGTCCTCATTGACCCTTAGTGCATTGATGGACAGTTGTTGGCATGATCATGACCATTGATGAATACACGAATATCCTTAGCCCGTAGTTCATGGATAATTTATGGTCGTGATACTAATGAATATCCTTGGCCGTAGTGCAGGGATGATGTGGATTAATTATTAAGCTGAGTCTCAGCGATAAAAGTCATGAAAAACCTTTTAAATTATAGAAGATAGTAGATTTTATTCTCTACTTGATTCTTTTAATGGATTGCTTGTTCTGCTGCAGTTAAACTTGATGTTTATTATATTTTATCAGTTTAACATTGTTGAAGGCTAATGATAATTTATTCTGCATTATCTTAGTCATAATATTTCTTACTGGGCTAGTTGAGCTCACCCTTTTGCTTTCATTGTTCTCTTCAGGAAATGAGAACGTAACAGGGACTAGTCGGGGAACAGAGTGATGGTCCAGATAATAGCATTAGTAGTCCTCACTATTCTATGAAATAGTGTGATAATAAATGTAATGAGGACCCCATTGAGTTTGTATATTGTCTAGATGACAATATTTGTATTAAAACTCACAACATATGTTTAGTCGTATTTTACACGACTGTTGTATAATTAAGTTGTATTTGAATTTTGTACCATGTATTTTGCGACTCAGAATAGGTGATGTATACCGATTTTGGGGGCGTCACAAGTTTGTTCGGAATTGTAATAATTATTTTAGATTGTGGTTTGAGACAATTTGATATTTATTATGGTTGACTTTGATATTTATCACATATTAAGACTATTTTTGTGTGGCTTTGAGGCTTGCTATTAAATTCATTAGTTTTGTTATGTTTTGAGTAACCCCTCTTTTTATTTCGAAAAGGGGGTGTTACATAGTTGCTATCAAAGCTTAGGTTCTTTCTTGTAGAAAACCTATTTAGGTTTGACCTTTGAGTTGTGGGTAGACTTCTGGGTTAGGTTTCTGTTCCGTTTGATTTTCTGTTCAGCTATTATATCAACTATATTCGAATTTGTTTCTAATTCGTTTGTTATCTATTCGTTGACTTTTTTTTTAGATGGCTCGTAGATCTGCCAGAGTTGTTGGGAGGCGAGGTAACAATAGAGGAAGAGGTGAGGGTCAGCCGAATGAACAACCTAATGATCAGATAAATGCTCAATTGGCTACCTTGGTAAATCAGGCGGTGAATTAGGCTTTACCTCAATTGGTGGCACATGTGTTATGCTGAAGCAATGCTGTGGTATACCGACATTCTGAGCAAGAGAATCCGGGAAATAATGGTTAACGTGTAAATATTGAGGAAGGGAATGTGGATGGTCATAATCAACAGGGGGTTGCAATGTATGTATGGTTGGAGAGGTTCCAGAAGTAGAAACCACAATCATTCAGTTCAGCTCCGACTCCAATTGATGCAAAGAATTGGATTGCCCACCTAGAGAAGATTTTTGATGTGTTGGGGTGCTCAGATAATCAAAGAGTGTTGGTTGCTGCTTACAAGCTGGAAGGGGATGCGCAGAGGTGGTGGAAGGCGACGAAAGTAACAAAAGGTGAAAACTATGCTGAAACACTTAATTGGGCAGAGTTTTGTGAGGTCTTTTATCAGTAGTGCTTTCCAGCTGCTAATAAAGAGGCATATGCTAGAGACTATCTGTCCATTCGACAGAAAGATGATGAGTCCATCACGGATTTCATGACGAGTTTCACCAGGTTGGCAGGATTTGCGGGAAGCTCAGCAGGGACCGCAACAGAACAGGCAAAGAAATTCAAGTGGCAGATTCATTATAGGTATCGCTAGCATCTTATTAACAACAAGTTTGCAGACGTGTCAACAGTGGCTAATGCAGCCAAGAATATTGAAATGGAGCGACAATGTTTTCGATCCTCTAAACCGGAAGGGAGTCGAAAGAGGGACAGAGATAACCAGCAGGGTCAAGCATCGGGTCAACATGGGAAGAAGCAGGGTGGTCATTGGAACAAGAATCGTGGTGGCCAACAGGGGCAGTGGCGTGGCCAAAATCAAAACAGGGGTTATCAACAGATGCCTCATCAAGGGCATAATCGTCAGCTGCAACTACTTTGGAATGGTCAGAATCGTCAGCTGTGGTAGAATCATCAGTAGGGGCAGAATCAGGGTCGTTATCCGGGACCAGCTGGTGGGGGTAACCCAAATTTCATTATGATAGCTCCTTGTGCTACTTGTGGGGCTAATCTTCCAAGGAGGCAGTGCCACAGACTCACAGGTGCATGCTTCTTGTATGGACAGATGGGTCATATTGCTAGGGATTGTACCGGTCCACGTGGTAATGGTGGTGGTGGTGATAATGGTGGCAATGGAGGTCAGCGTCAGGGTGGTCGAGTGTTTGCCTTGACATATAACCAGGCGGCAGGTGCACCAAGTATTGTTTCTGGCACTCTTTTAGTTGGCAATCGTGAAGCTTCTATTTTGTTTGATACAAGTTCAACTCATTCCGTTGTTGCTCAGTCTTTTGTTCGGCACCTGGGTGTGCCATCTCAGTCTTTAGATTCTGTTATGTCTATTGCTACCCCGATGGGGACTTCTGTTGTTATTTCTGATTTGTATCGAGGGTGTCCGATCAGTTTTGGGGATAAAATTCGTAGGGCTAATCTTCTTCCAATGAGTATGTACGATTTTGATGTCATTCTTGGGATGGACTGGTTGGATAAGCATCAGGCCACTATCGACTGTCAGGCGTAGAATGTTATATTTAGAGATGTGAAGTCTCCAGAGTTCGTGTTTCAAGGCTCACAACCGAGTAGAGTGGTGAAGTTAATTTCAGCTTTGAAGGCTGGAAAGTTGGTGGCAAAGGGTTGTGAGGGGTATTTGGCGTTTGTGAAAGATACCTCTAAGGGTGAGTCTCGTATTGTAGATGTTCTAATTGTTCGTGACTTTCTCGATGTGTTTCCTGAGGAGTTGTCAGGGTTTCCACCACAGCGGGAAGCAGAGTTTTCTATTGAGCTTGTTCCTGGTGCGGAGCCTATCTCTAAGGCTACCATGTCGGATGACAGATTAGAGTTACAATAGTGAAGGAAGCGATTCAGGAGAGCTGTTAGATCGTGGTGTGATTCGGTCGAGTGTTTCACCGTGGGGTGCTCCGGTCTTGTTTGTGAAGAAGAAGAATGGGTCTATGAGGCTGTGTATAGACTACAGGGAGTTGAACAAGATTACCATCATGAATCAGTATCCATTACTGAGGATTGATGACTTGTTTGACCAACTTCAGGGGGCAAAATATTTTTCAAAGATAGACTTGAGGTCGGGCTATCATCAGTTGAGGGTGAGGGATGAGGATATCCCTAAGACAGCTTTTCGCACTCGCTATGGGCATTATGAGTCTGGTGATACCATTCGGGTTGACTAACGCTCCAGCGATGTTTATGGATTTAATGAATCGGGTGTTCAGGGAGTACTTGGAACAATTTGTTATTGTCTTTATTGATGACATTTTGGTTTACTCCAAGTCTAAGGAATAACATGAGGAGCATCTTCGCACAGTGTTGGGGATTTTGCAGAAAGAGAAGTTGTATGCTAAATTCTCTAAATGCGAGTTTTGGTTGGAGCAGGTTGCATTTTTGGGCCACGTTGTTTCTGCTGAAGGCATTATGGTGGATCATGCGAAGGTTGAGGCTATCACTAAATGGCCGACACCTACTACTATGATAGAGATTAGGAGTCTCTTGGGTTTGGCAGGGTATTATAGGCGGTTTGTGGAAGGGTTTTCCTTGCTTGCCTTACCATTGACTCAGTTGATGAGAAAGGGCACGAAGTTTGTGTGGAATGAGGAACGTGAGAAGAGTTTCGAGGAGTTGAAGAAATGACTTGTGACAGCTCCTATACTTGCATTGCCATCGGGGACTGGAGGTTACCAGATTTATAGTGATGCTTCTAAGAAGGGTTTGGGTGTGTGTTTTGATGCAACACGGTAAGGTGTTTGCTTATGCTTCTAGGAAACTTAAGCCTTATGAGGTGAACTACCCCACTCATGATTTGGAGTTGGCAGCGGTGATCTTTGCCATAAAGATTTGGAGGCATTATTTGTATGAAGAGACTTGTGATATCTTCACCGATCACGAAAGTCTTAAATACATTTTCACTCAGAAGGAGCTCAACATGAGGCAGAGGCGTTGATTGGAGCTTTTAAAGGATTATGATGCTCGAATTCAGTATCACCTGGGGAAGGCAAATGTGGTTGCTGATGCTCTTAGCCGAAAGAGTTTAGGGAGTGTAGCAGCTCTTATTACACAACCTCAGATTATTTCAGATATGGAGCGGCTCGAGTTGGAGTTGTATGTACGAGGTTCAGATGGGCATTTGGCGGGTATGAGAGTTGAGCCCTCTTTTAACTCGCGGGTCAAAGAAGCTTAAAAAGAAGATGGGGAGTTATGGAGTATGACGCAGAATATATAGGAGGGCAAGCAACCCGAGTTTCGTATTGATGACCATGGTGTGATTTGGTTGGGTGAACGATTGTGTGTACCGTCGGATCCAATCATTCGAGAGGCTGTGTTGGCTAAGGCTCATAGTTCGTCATTTTCTATTCATCCAGGTCCTACAAAGATGTATAGGGATTTGAAGAAGAATTTTTGGTGGAATGGGATGAAACGAGACTGACTGAATATGTTGGGAAGTGTCTTTCTTATCAACAAGTGAAGATAGAACATCAACGAGCTAGTGGTTTGTTGCAACAGTTTGACATTTCAGTGTGGAAGTGGGAAGATATCACGATGGATTTTGTGACTGGTTTGCTGAAGACTTTCGGGAAGAATGATGTCATTTGGGTAGTGGTGGACCGACTAACCAAATCGGCACACTTTTTAGCTATCCATGAGGGTTACTCGGTGGATAGGTTGGCACAAATCTTTCAGCAGGAGATTGTTAGAGTTCATGGTACTCCGATGTCTATTGTTTCAGATCGAGACCCACGGTTCACTTCACGATTTTAGAAAGGGTTTCAACGAGCTTGGGGCACTCGGCTCAACTTTAGTACTTCTTTTTATCCGCAAACTGATGGGCAATCCGAATGGACTATTCAGACATTAGAGGACATGTTGAGGTCTTGTGCACTTGAGTGGTCGGGTAATTGGGATGGTTACTTGAGCCTAGTTGAGTTTGCTTATAACAACAGTTGGCATGAAAGTATTGGAATGGCTCCTTTTGAGGCACTGTATTGTAGAAAGTGTCGGGCACCAACTTGTTGGGATGAGGCTGGCGAAAGGGCTATAGAAGGGCCTGAGTTAGTTCAAATCACTACGGAGAAGGTAGCGGTGGCTAAGGAGAAATTGAAGTCGGCTCGATCACGACAAAAGTGTTATGCTGATAAACATAGGAGGACTTTAGAGTTTGAACCTGGTGAGCATATGTTTATAAAAGTTTCTCCTTGGAAGGGCATTCGGCGATTTGGGTTAAAAGGGAAGCTTAGTCCGCGTTATATTGGCCCATTTGAGATTCTAGAGAGGGTTGGTGAGGTTGCATATCGGTTAGCTTTGCCTCCACAGCTAGCTCATGTGCACAATGTGTTCCATGTGTCAGTGTTAATGAGTTATCATTATCATCCATTGCACGTGGTGAAATATCCATTCGATAAGATTCAGGAGGATCTTGTTTGTGAGGAACAAGCCGAGGCGATTTTGGATCGTCAAGAGCGGATTATGAGAAGGAAGACAATTCTGTTTGTTAAGGTTATGTGGAGGAATCATTTGAAGTGGGAGGCTACATAGGAGATGGAGGAGTTTATTCGAGCAGAGTATCCGCATCTCTTTGAAAATTAGGTGCGTTCCATTCTTTTGATTCCGGGGACGGAATCCTTTTTAAGGGGTAGGTGATGTAATACCCGGAAAAAATAATATAATAAATAAATAAATATTAAATAATAAAAATTATTTTATTTAAAAAATATATTAATTGGACTTTGTCATTTATTTGGGTCAAACTAGTTATTTAATTTATATGGGCTAATAAATATTAATAAGTGTGGATAAATTAAAATTGGGCTTTAAAAAACTAATTTAGTTTAATTTATGTGGGTAATAATAAATTCTATTAAAAATAGGAGAGTAAATAAGATATATTAATTAATAAATAAATAAGTACAAAACCTAATCATATAAGCACGTCTAATACAAATTGAAAAAAAAAATGAGAAAGCTAACGGCGACGCGCAAAAGGAGAAGGAGAAATCAGATTATTTGGTTGTAGCTTGTGATTTCAGGTAAGGTATAGCAGTATCACCCATACATATATATGATTCATATAATATATATGTTGTAGTCAGATCATTCTCTCTCTCTCTCTCTCTCTCTATATATATATATATATATATATATATATATATATATATGGATATCACGTGAATTGATGATTGCTTTTCTTAAAAAAAAATCGTTAAAGTGATTGGTTGAAAAGTACATTGTCTTTGTTGTATTATTATACGGATTATATATATATATATATATATATATATATATATATATATATTATGTTAATAAACTTTTGGCCATGAAACTTTTAACATAATTAGTAAATCAATTGAAGTTATGCATATTAATTTGAATTAATTAATTTATTTACGATTATAATTTTTTTAATAATCAAATTTAATACTATTATGTTATAAATGATTGGATTGTAATAAAATCTTATTAAATTATTTAGATTGAACTGAGAGAGTCTAAACGAGTCAAATTCGGAGTATAAATTTTAGGTATTACATTGCTTAATCAAGGTACGGATTCTGTACTATTTCAGTGAGACTCTTTTGTTTTTAATTTGTTCGTTTCGTTATTCGTTTCGAAATTTAGTTTTGCCTCTCATAATTGTTCCTTCCTAAATTCGTGAGAATGTTTCATTTTGGCATTAGTATTTGAAACTAGTATTTGTACTCTTTGGTCTAGTGTGTCATGGTTAATATTTATTTCGATCTTTGTAGAAAGTACATGTTAATATTTTTGGAGACTTTGTGTTAATATTTCGTTTCAGTTTAACATGTTAGAACCCATTTGTTGTGTCGCATGTGTTGTGACATTATATTTTGTCAGAATACCGTAGGGTATACTTGAGCTATAACCACCTGTGGGGGTACGACATGCATGTCCTCTTGGCACCGAGGCATGACACCTTCCGTGGCGGTGTGATCAGTCCACGACGTCTCTGTTTTATGCTCCGGTGAGAATTGGCCATTTGGTGTTTTGTTGTGGGAGGCGTATGGGTCGACCCTAGTTTTCTGTTCTGTTCTGTTATGCGGATTGGTGATGTTTGTGCCAAACACACCTTTCGATTTTATATGCATTGGATTCGCGATCCAACGTGTGTGACTTGCCTGTGTGGCATTATTTGACTCGCTTGTGTGGCAATGTATATTTTGTTTTGTTCTGAGCTCGGTATGAAATAACTCCCACCCATTTGATTCAGTCTATCATTTCGTTGTGTTAGTTTTGTTCATTTCATTTCAGTTCGTTTCGTTTTATTTCATTTAATTGAGTTAGTTATTTCGGTTCATTATTTGTATTCTATATCCGTACTCGGCATTTGACTCATCTTTGTGTTTTTATTAGGTGTGAGTGTAATCGGGGATCGAGGGCAAGTGTGTGAGAGCTCCTTTTATCAAATGATTTAGATATATTATGTTTAGGTTGTGATACATTAGTTTGTTCGGAATTGTAATAATTATTTTAGATTGTGGTTTGAGATAATTTGATATTTATTATGGTTGATTTGTGGTATTTATCGCATATTAAGACTATTCTTTTGTGGCTTTGAGCCTTTCTATTAAATTCATTAGTTTTGTTATGTTTTGAGTAACCTCTCTTTCTATTTCGGAAAGGGGGTGTTACAATAACTCTCTCATATGAACTTTAATTTGGATGATCTAAGATGTTCTGGAAAGCTAACAAGTAAATCTAGAACCTTAATGTTTTAAGAATTTAGAGTTACTGCCTGGAGCGAGGTCGATATCGGGCGTTTTTGGGTATGTAGTGCAGTCAAGTGTCGACGTTCGAGCATGCGACATGCAATGTTTTTGACACTAAGCTATATTGTTCTAAGTAATAAAAGATGAACTTTATAAACGTAAAATACTTAATCAAAGAGTATTCGAAAAGTTGTATGGGCATGCTAAGCGTATACAAGGGTGTGTCACTTGGGCGTTCGTGTAAAGTAAATTAGGCGTGCGACGTACGAACGTTGAAACATCAAGTATTAATGAACTTGAAAAGTGTTCCAATTGTAATGAACGAACATTATAAGATATGGAATGAAGTTAATGTAAACCATAATTAGCGTTTATACGTGGCTAATTGGTGTGTCAACGTGATTGATATCGTGTAAGACATTTGAAGAGAGTTTAAACATATAACTTAAAGAACGTGTCAATTATGTTCTTATAAATGTTGTGACACCCCAAATTCGGGTACTTCAATCCCACATATTTTGTGTTCACTATCTAATTAATCACATCTATCTACTCATAAATAAAGAATATGAATAAAACTCACAACTTAAATAATAATCCTCCCATTAAAGGGTTACATAATCTCAAAAGTAAATATCAGGTTATCTAACATTTGTTACATCATTTGCGGAATATAAAAACATAAAAATAATAATTAAGTCTCATTACATTACCATTATCAAATAAAATTAAACTATTCTTCATCATTTGTTCATCTTGCATGCGCGTATCCAAGTTTTCCGTTTTTTCTAGACACAGATCTAGGGTCGCGTAGTCGCTTAATATTTACAAAACTTAGAAAAAGAAAACTAGATTTAAATAAATCTTAGACATTCTAGCTTAACGGTTCGAGTTTTACAACTTTTCAATCGGTTAGAAGTTAGATATGGCTAGATTTAAATAAATCTAGTCCACAAATTTTAAATATTACAACTTTACATTGAATGAACAGTTAAAACTGATATTTAATCATAGTAAACAGTTAATATATATATATATATATATATATATATATATATATACGGAGAGGCTCTAAAGCGAACTTTAAAAGCGAACTAATAATGATTTAAATGTTGTCTTTGGTGTCATGGCGATGGTTAGGCCACGTCACGCCAAAGATTACATGGCTATGGCGACGGATCGAACTGCCGCCGCCATAGACACTGAAAGACGATTAAATCTTTGGTTCGCTTCTTTAGGGGTTCGCTTTTAGAGAGACAGATATAGATATATATATATATATATATATATATATATATATATATATATATATATCGTGGAAAAAGCCACAGATTAGCAATTTAGGCCAAACCGGTAAATATAAATATCTATATAATAAAACAGAACTCATTTTAAAATTTCCATTTGACAAAGCACAATGACGGTTCAGATTTCATCTCAATTCTTCCAACTTAATCGAACGGCTCACATTTTATCTCACACTAAAAATTGCCGCCCAAATCAAATAACAATAATAATAACAATAATGATAATAATAATTATAATAATAATAATAATTATAGTAATAGTAATAATAAAAATAATAATAATAATAATTATAATAGTAATAATAATAATAATAATTACTACTATTATAATAATAATAATAAATAATTATTATTATAATAGTAGTAATAATAATAATATTTATAATAATAATAATAAAAAATAAAAAATAAAAAAATTATTATTATAATAATAATAATAGTAATAATAATAATAATAATAATAATAACAATAATAATTATAATTATAATTATAATAACAATAATAATACTAATAATAATAATAATAATAATTATTATAATATTACTAATAATAATAATAATTATTATTATAATAATAGTATTAATAATAATAAAATTATTATTATTATAATAGTAATAATAATAATAATAATAATAATAATAATAATAATAATAATAATAATAGTAATAGTAATAGTAATGGTAATATTTATTATTATTATAATAGTACTAAAAACAATAATAATAGTAATAGTAATAGTAATAATAATAATAATAATTATTATTATTAGTAGTACTATTATAATTATTATAATAATTGTAATAATTATAATAATAATAATAATAGTAATAATAATTATAATTATAATTACAATAATAATAATAATAATAATAATTATTATTATTATTATAATAGTAATAGCCCTGCCTTGGCATTTCCAATGATTCAGCTTTCAAAATTGTTGAGATCGACGCCTCGGATATTGGATTCGGATGCAAAAGATAGGATTAAAAATGTGCATTGATTTTAAGTTAGCCAAACAAGCTAGTAAAGACAAGAAAAAAGCTAAATATGAGCTCGGAACATTCTGCGAGCAATATGGTTTACCTCCTGTGGGTCCTTCTAGACGAAAAATGTGCATTGATTTTAAGTTAGCCAAACAAGCTAGTAAAGACAAGAAAAAAGCTAAATATGAGCTCGGAACATTCTGCGAGCAATATGGTTTACCTCATCTGAATAGGTCTAGCCTTAGTGGGAATTAAATGTTCTTTGAATTCCTTAGCATAAGGAAGCCTAACCATATGTTTCTTTCTATGCCAAAAGGCATTGGGGGAATCAGAACAAAGGTTATTCTTCATATGAGGTTTTAATTCTTCAATTTTTAAGAATCTCTTTAAGTGATTCATAGAAGGAGTGAAGAACTAGAATAGTCCTCTATAATAATCGGTCTTCTAGAACGTTCAAAGCTAACTTTGACAGTTCCATGAGAAAATTGCCTTATGTTTTCAATGTTCACTACGTTGTTTACTACAGGCTGCTGTGGTATTTCACTTGGTAAAATCCATTGACTGGGTAATGTAATATCTTTCCATAGAATTGTTCTAGGGATGCGGATATTAGCATCCTTTGGTTGAACTTTGAATTAATACGATTGTGATCTTTAGGGCTTTTATTAAGAGCATGGACATTCAAATTAGTTTTCATGGTCTTATAATAAATTCTATAGATTAGAGCAATTGGTTGAGAACCTTCAATCATTTGTGTAATTTCTCCTATTTGTTTTAATATTTAATGTTAAAGCTTTTAATAGGTGTTGATCACTTTAGACTAAGTGTGAAGTCGGAAAGAAATTAAAATGGATAGGACCATCATGCGGATGGCTTCCATAGCACCTATTATGCTTGGATAATAATTCAAAAATCTAGCATCTACGAGAGAGGTAGATACTTGAATTAATTCCTTTAATATTCAATGGTTTAAGCTGCTACTTGAAACTAGACCTATGTGGATGAAATTATTATTATAATTATAATAATATAATAATAATTATATTATTATTATAATTATAATAGTAATATTAATAATTATAATAATAATTACGATAATAGTAATTATAATAACAACAACAATAACAATAATAATAATAATAATAATAATAATAATAATAATATAATAATAATAATAGTAATAATAATAGTATTTATAATAATTATTTATAATAATAATAATAATAATAATTATTATTATTATAATTATAATTATAATTATTGTGGTGGTGTGGTGAATTATGAAAATTATTATTGATGATTTGTAAGTTTTGTAGACAGGTTTAGATTTTTCATGATATCTATTTTTAAAGGAGAATTAATTATTGTGGTGGTGTGGTAAATTATGATAATTGCTATGTGTGAGTGTAAGTTATTTGCAAAAAGTCTTTAGGTAATGTAGTATTTTTCAGGTTTTAATCAAATTTTTCGTTACATCGTGCCTTCAGGCACAAATAATTACTAGTAAATATATATAGCCGCATTATCAATCCAGGCTAAAATGGTAAATAGAAATATATATATATATATATATATATATATATATATATATATGTGTGTGTGTGTGTGTGTGTGACGCCCCCAAAATAGGTATACATCACCCATCTTGAGTCGCCAAATACATGGTACAAAATTCAAATACAACTTAATTATACAACAGTCGTGTAAAATACGACTAAACATATACTGTGAGTTTTAATACAAATATTGTCATCTAGACAATATACAAACTCAATGAAGTCCTCATTACATTTATTATTACATTATTTCACACAATAGTGAGGACTACTAATGCACCATCTAGAACCATCACTCTGTTCCCCGACTAGTCCCTGCTACGTTCTCATTTCCTGAAGAGAACAATGAAAGCAAAAAGGTGAGCTCAACTAGCCCGGAAGAAATATTATGACTAAGATAATGCGAGAATAATTTATCGTTAGCCTTTAGCGAGTGTTAAAGCGATAAAATATAATAAACATCAAATTTAAGCTGCGGTGAACACATGATCCATTAGAAGAGTCAGTAGAGAATAAAATCTACTATCTTTATGATTTAAAAGGTTTTCATCACTTTTATCATTTGAGACTCGACAATAAATAATCCACATCATCAAATCATCCCCGCACTACGGGCCGATGATATTCTTTAGTATCACGACCACGAATTATCCATGCACTACGGGCCAAAGATAATCATGTTTTCATCAATGATCACGATCATGCTATAAAACAATTCATCTTTGCACCCTTGGCAAAGAGAATCCATAGCCATAATCATACCAAAAAGCGTCCATCAATGCTCTACAGGCGATGAGGATTTTTTCACATCATTTGTAACATTACGGTCATGATTATACCGAATAATCCTGGTCATAATCATACCAAGTCCATCTATGCACTACATACCCACAGATGACTTTCAACATAATATAAACATGAGGATGATGACAATGTCATAATAATTCAATAAAACAAGTTCAAAAATTAATTTATCCAGGAACCGATAACGTCCAAATTGTCGACATGATATTGCTTTGTGGAGTAAAATTCAAGAATGCTCGGAAGAATATTTCCATGAAAGATCTTTGGATGAAGCGCAAATATCGAGGATATTCCACTAATTTCATGGTGTATAGAAGTCAAAACTTTAACCAACCGAGTATAATAAAGAATGGAATAACAAAAGAAATCACCAGACATACGATAACCGACACGAGCAGAGTTATTCCAGCGGAATAATAAATAACGGAACCGGTCATGCGTAAGCGCGCGAGACAGGATATTCCAACAGAATAATAAATAATGGAACGGTCGTGCGTGAAGCCATACACGATGATATTCAACAAAATAATAAACAACGGAACGGTCGTGCAAACGAGCGTGACGAGGATGTTCCAATGAGAATAATAAAAATGAAATAATGGAAGAATTTCACCATGTATGCGGTGCCAGATGAGCAAAGTTATTCAACATAATGATAAAGAATGGAATAATGGAAGAATTTCACCAAGTATAGGGTATCCAGCGTATCTGAGTTATTCAATAGAATAATAAAGAATGGAATAACTGAAGTTCTCTTCACGAATAAGAAAGAAAGAATACCCCTTACGAGTACAACGAATAATATCTCTTACCTTATAAAGAAGAGTATTCCGACTGGTAGGGCGAGGATATACTCGAAGAAAACTTGCACTATGCTCAAAGCTTTCTTAAACTCTAAAGAAATACGCTCAAGATTATAGAAAAAGAACTCTCTCTATAGTTTCTCTCTCTAGAGTTTTAGTGAATTAAGTAAGAAATAATGAAGGAATGAGCTTCTATTTATAGAAGAATGGATTTGCATAGTAACTAATTCATGAGCGGTCCAGATTGATTTACTTTTTAATCAAACGATCCATATTTAAAGCAAAATCTTTTAAATAAAATATAATATATTCTATTTATAATCTAATAAAAGCGAATAACTTTATAAAAGTATTTTGTTTTTCTATAAAAAGATTTTACTATGCAAAACAATATGCGAGGCCTTTACAACACTATGCATAATAAAATATAATATATTTTATTTATAGAATAACTTTATAAAAGTATTACATTTTATATAAAAAAATTTACTATACAAAACACTATGCATAATAGAATATAATATATTCTATTTATAGAATAACTTTATAAAAGTATTCTATTTTATATAAAAAGCTTTTCTATTTTATTACATTAATAATACTAATAAAACAAAAATGAGTGACTTATCACGTAAACATCAATAATCAATCTGGTATTACTCTTATGCGACCTCAGCGTATTCTTGTACTTTTACTACTAGTAGTAGTTCAACAGTTTTAACGGTAAAACTTCCGTAGTTATTCTCATAAAAATTTTTTGTCGTTTTTCTCAATCAAGCCAATAATTCCGTTATTAGGGTCCACCAATGATTTCTAAATCGTCGTCTGGATATTCCCCGACAAAAAGAATATTCCTCGACCAATCGAATATTATACAACAACTTGCATACTTTTCAAAATTTATAAATACTACCCACAACTATAACATTATCTCAAATCCACACCATAATATTAAAAACAATATTTCGAGAAAATTAAATCTTTATTCATAAAATCCGGGGTCTCACAATCTCCCCTCTTTATGAAATTTCGCCCTCGAAATTTACGTACGTACCTGGTATGCTGAACATGTGAGGATACCTTGACTTCACTAAAAATTCTAACTCTTGAGGTATAACCTTTGAGCATCGAATATGATCCTTCTTATCCAAGATGTTAACATGTATCTCCTTATACGTTAAATCTTATGCTATCTTGTCCGGTTCTAAATTAATAATGTGGTTCGGGTCGTCCACATATTTACGTAACATCGAAACGTAAAATAAACGTTCTGAACAGGCAACATACTTGGCGGTAAAACGAGTCTATAGGCCACAGTTCCTACTTCATCGAGGATTTAAAATGGGCCAACTAAATCGAGGGTTGAGATTTCCTCTCTTCGTCGATTCTTGCTTCTAGAATAACGCCCTCTTGAATCTTCTTCTTGACATTCATCAGCTCTGAGTATGTAGCTTGAGCGGCTTTAACTTTATTGATTAAAGTCGATTCTAATTGTATATTCGTTATCTTCATGTGGGTTCATATATTCGCACTTGTAACCGCATACAATCTTCTACTCAACGCGTCAGCTACCACGTTCGCACTTCCACGATGATATTGCATGGTACGATCGTAATCTTCAACAGCTCGAGTCAACGTCTTTGGCGCATGTTACATTCGTTTTAAGTAAAGAAATATTTGAGGGTTTTAGAAATGGGTTTTGTACTTGGGTCAATAGAAAATTCGATTTCACGCTCTAGGGGTAGGCTAAGAAGTCTTCAAGAATACGTTAGAAAATTTATTAACAATAGAAATATCATTCAAAACTGTGACTCTCATCCAAGACTTGGATAGCACATGTAATGAAGGTTTTTCCTAATGGAGTTTCAACCGATAAGTCAAAGTCTAACTTCTCTAGAGTCAAATTTAAACGTTGAGCGCAAGCAAGAGAGATAAAAGAATGGGTGGAGCCGGTATCTAATAAGGTATAAACTTCGCAAGAATTTATAATTAACTAACCCGTGCTAACTTCGTTTGGGTTACTCGCTTTTTGAGAAGTCACGAAAAACGCTCTTCCTGAAACCACTGACTTTGTTTTATCCGTATCAGCCTTTGGTGCCACCGTTCCAGCTAGACTTGACTTCACTATACGACAAAATTGAGCTAAATGACCTTCTCTTCTTGAAATTTCCATTTTTATTAACTTGGCCATGATTACCACCGAAGTGGTTATCATTCTTGGCATGATAATTTCCCCCCACGATGGTTATCATTGTTCCGATGGCCGTTGCCACCGGTATGATTATTATTGTGTTGTTGGTCGTTACCTTTTGGTTGAGCTAACTAAACGGTCTCATGTGTTTCATTGCTTATCTCAACATTTTCAGATGCCATTTTTAAACACTGCCATAAAACAAGGGTTAATTAACGTATCACATATTATCCCTATACTCTAACCGACCAATTAAATACCAAATAAACATAGGTAGGTCATATTAGCGAAGGAATTCCCCGTCTCTCCCCTCCTAGTTCTTGTCTCACATCTCAACCAGGGATCATATCCCTAAGCTTTGATACCAACTGTGACGCCCCCAAAATAGGTATACATCACCCATCGTGAGTCGCCAAATACATGGTACAAAATTCAAATACAACTTAATTATACAACAGTCGTGTAAAATACGACTAAACATATGCTGTGAGTTTTAATATAAATATTGTCATCTAGACAATATACAAACTCAATGGAGTCCTCATTACATTTATTATCACACTATTTCACAGAATAGTGAGGACTACTAATGCACCATCTAGGACCATCACTCTGTTCCTCGACTAGTCCCTGCTACGTTCTCATTTCCTGAAGAGAACAATGAAAGCAAAAGGGTGAGCTCAACTAGCCCAGTAAAAAATATTATGACTAAGATAATGCATAATAATTTATCGTTAGCCTTCAACAGTGTTAAATTGATAAAATATAATAAACATCAAGTTTAACTGCAGCGGAATAAGCAATCCATTAGAAGAGTCAAGTAGAGAATAAAATCTACTATCTTCTATGATTTAAAGGTTTTTCATCACTTTTATATTTGAGACTCGACAATAAATAATCCACATCATCAAATCATCCCCGCATTATAGGCCGATGATATTCTTTAGTATCACGACCACGAATTATCCATGCACTACGGGCCAAAGATAATCATGTTTTCATCAATGGTCTGATCATGCTATATAAAAAATTCATCTTTGCACCCTTTGTAGAAGAGAATCCATAGTCATAATCATACAAAAAGCGGCCCATCAATGCTCTACGGACGATGAGGATTGTTTTCACATCATTTGTAATATTACGGTCGTGATTATCTTAGAATAATCCCTAGTCATAATCATACCAAGTCCATCTATGCACTCTGAGGCCACAAATGACTTTCAACATAATATAAACATGAGGATGATGACAATGACATAATAATTCAATAAAACAAGTTCAAGAATTAATTTTTCCAAGAACCGATAACGTCAAATTGTCGACATGATCTTGCTTTGTGGAGTAAAATTCAAGAATGCTCGGAAGAATATTTCCATGAAAAGATCTTTGGATGAAGCGCAAATATCGAGGATATTCCACTAATTTCATGGAGTATAGAAGTCAAAACTTTAACCAATTTGAGTATAATAAAGAATGGAATAACAAAAGAAATCACCGGGCATGCGATAGGCCTTGCAGAGCGAGTTATTCCAGCAGAATAATAAATAACGAAACCGGTAAATGCGTAAATGCACGCAGACGAGGATATTCAACAAAATAATAAATAATGGAACCCGGTCGTGCGTAAATGCGCGTTATTCAACGGAATAAGCATACGAGACATGATATTCAGCAGAATAATAAACAACGGAACCAGGTCATGCATAAACGAACAGACAGGATGTTCCAACAGAATAATAAAAAATAGAATAACAGAAGAATTTCACCATGTATGCCGTACTTCGCATAGACAGGTTATTCCTACATAATGATAAAGAATGGAATAACAAAAGAATTTCACCAAGTATAGGGTATCCCTCGTATACAGGTTATTCCAACAGAATAATAAAGAATGGAATAACAGAAGTTCTCTTCACGAATAAGAAAGAAAGAATACCCCTTACGAGTACAACGAATAATATCCCTTACCTTATAAAGAAGAGTATTCCGACTGGTAGGGCGAGGATATACTCGAAGAAAACTTGCACTACGCTCAAAGCTTTCTAAAACTCTAAAGAAATACGCTTAAGATTATAGAAGAAGAACTCTCTCTATAGTTTCTCTCTACAGAGTTTAAATTGAATTCGTAAGAAATAATGAAGGAATGAGCTTCTATTTATAGAAGAAGGAATTTGCATAGTAACTAATTCATGAGCGGTCAGATTGATTTACTTTTAATCGGATGGTACATATTTATATCAAAATCTTTTAAATAAAATATAATATATTCTATTTATAATCTAATAAAACGAATAACTTTATAAAAGTATTTTGTTTTATATAAAAATATTTTACTATGCAAAATACTATGCAGGCACTATGGAACACTATGCATAATAAAATATAATATATTCTATTTATAGAATAACTTTATATAAGTATTCTGTTTTATATAAAAAAAATTACTATGCAAAATACTATGCATAATAGAATAGAATATATTTATTTATAGAATAACCTTATAAAAGTATTCTGTTTTATATAAAAAGCTTTTCTGTTTTATTACATTGATAATACTAATAAAACAAAACTGAGTGACTTATCACGTAAACATCAATAATCAATACCGTGTGCTATTATGCAACCTCGCGTATTACTGTACTTTTACTACCCAGTAGTTCAACAGTTTTTGTCAGGAATAAACATGTGAATGATATTTCTATTTAATATATGATTTGATTAAGATATATATGTGAATGAATATGCAAGTATGCTTGCATTAAGAAAAGCTGTAAAGTCCTTTGATAGATAATAGAAATATATGTACAAGGACTTAGAATGAATTGATCAAATATGTTAGGTTGATCCTACATAAGCAAAACAGCTTTGTAAAGTCCTTAAAATGAAATGATGTATAAGGACTAAAAATATAGAAAGATCAAGCTTGTTAGGTTGATCATATGATGTAATAGATAGACTTGTGTGATCGCCGAAGCCTTTTGAAGTAAGTCGAGTCTCGCCAGGTGAGTCAAGGTTAACTCAAGAGCTATCAAGGCAGAATAGAAGTATGTAAGATAGTAGATCTCGGAGTTAGAATCGCCAAGAGGAAGCGAAGAAGGATCGTAGTGTATCGGTAGAGCTTCCTCGGGATCATAGTGTCTTTGAGGAAGTCGTGTTCGAGAATCGTGAGAGATGACTAACTTCTGAAGCGGAATAGATCATCCGTCGAAGCAAGTCGAATCGTAGACTACACTTTCGAGTCGTAGAGTCTCACGATGCCAAAGCCAAGTCAAGGATCGTAGATCACACTCGAGTTAAGTGAGAGTCATTGATTACATGCAGAGATCGTAGTCAAGCAAGATCAGATGAAAACAACAAGCACAAGGTAGAAATCGTAGAGTGTCAAGATCTGATCTCGGGATCGTAGTATCTGCACGAGCCGAAGCTGAATCGTAGAGTGCAGAACTATGACCTCAACAGAAGTGGTCACAATGCCAAGGTTAAATCGTAGAGCATATACGGTTCTCAACAAATGAGCACTCCCAGAATATCCAAAGGAATGAAGCCTCTGGTTGGCACTGCAAAGATGCATTCCACCTTAAGGGAACCAGAGAGCACTCAACGAATGACATGCAGGCCAGCAGAAGATCTAAGCACCAACCCAATCAGCATCAAGATTGAGTTGTAAGGCCATTCATGATGAAGTCTTCCACGAGGAGATCAAAGAAGACTTGGTCGACTAAGGAAAGTCAAACAAATCAAGAGCTATCAAGTGAGCAGAAGATAACGATCTTGGAAGCAACCAAGATCGTAGTGTTTGCCAAACAACGAAGGAACCGATGGAAGGTGAACCAGAGATCTTGGTGGGGCTCAAGAGCAAGGCTAAAGTGATTAAGTGTGGTCGGTTCATTGATGATAAGTGAGCGGAGATCACAAGAGAAAAAAAAATTTGGACGTGCCACAAATCAAGTGTCTTGATATTCGAGAAGGGGACCAGAGCAAGGAATTAGGCCATCAGTCTCTGAGAACAGTCGAAGCAAACAGAAGTATTGAAGCACTGCACAATACAAGGAAGAGGTGTTCTACATTAAAGATCCAATCAATACTCTTCAGGATCGTAGTGTTAACTCTACCAGTCAATGAGCAACACTCAACAAGACACTACGATCAGGTCCTCGAAGATGTGCATCAGAATCGTAGAGTTCGAACACCCGAAGACTGAAGCATTGGCAACGGTTCAATCTGAAGGATGGTATTCAGACAAAAGCTTATTGAGAGCATCGATGCAAAAGGACAACCTCTGATCGAGGAATCAGAAGGAGAGAATAAAGTCTTCAACCTGCCCAAGACATTAAAATGACAACTCTGACGGGTAGGTGAAATAGTAGACTGCAATGTCAGATAAAGTATGACATGTCACATCAGCAGTCTACCTCTATCAACTCGAGATCTGTGAAGATATTTGAATAGCCTTCAATGGCTACTTTCCAACGTAAGGATTGGGAAGGAGTATAAGTCTAGAAGATCTTCAAAGATCGAAGGGGCTGGAGTTTCCTAGTTTGGAGTAAAGGTGGACTGATCTAAAGCATGTGAAATAGTGAGTCCGAAGGCTCACTCTACGATCTACCAAGAACACTCAGAAGTCAGACAAAGAAAGAAGTAGAAGTGTGAGTTCTACTATATAGAAGTGAGAGTTCTACTACATGAAGAGTGTTCTGAACTGCCGAGAGAGAGAAGAGCATTATGTCATCTTGATGTTCATCATGGGAAGACTCTAAGTACAATAGAGAAGAGCTCACAGTCATCTTAGCAAGTCCATCATGAGAAGGCATCAAGTATCAAGAAGGGAGATCACAAATGCCATCTTGGTGTCAAGCGTGAGAAAGCTTCTAAGTATCTAGCAGAAGAACTTACAGTCAACTTAGAAGCCTCTCATGTGCAACCATCAAGTACCAAGAGGAATGATCTTCAAGGCAGTTGTGACGAACGAATTTTTTGTAATTTAATTTTAATATTTATTGAAGTAAATAAATATTTTCGATGATTTAATTATTAGATTAAATAATTAATTGATGAAATTATGGTAGATTAATTTAATTATATGTGTTACATTTATTAAATTAATGTGGAAATTTTATTATCGAAGTATGTGATTATGTGAGCTTATTGTATTAAAAGAAATATTTAATAAGCCTATTGGTATTTTAATTAATTTAATTATTAATTAGAGAGTTAATAATTTGACATTATTAATTAACAAGAAAATTAATTATATGATTATTTGAATTTATGATAGATTATTATATTTTATTTAATTTAAATTAAATAAATTAATTGAGTTATTTTATAAAGGGTGTGACATTATTTAAACTATATGATAAAAGAGTTATTAAATTAAATGGGATTAAGTTTTTAAAGCTAGCCAAACATGGCCTTAGTGGGAGTTATTAGTAGTTACCATGGTGGGTTAGCGACCATTATCTTAGCGTCGATTGCTTTATTATATTATACGTATCCTTTTCTTTCTTATTATTTCTAAGTCTGAAAACAGAGAGGGAGAGAGAGTTTGAGAAATTGTCAGATAGAAATTGAGAAGTTTGAGAGGAATTGTGAGTGTGTAATCATCAATCATTTGTGAAAGGATCATCATTGATCATCTCTTCTAAATTATACTCTGGGTAATTTCTCCAAACCTAGTTTCTATTTCACGTCATTTAGTTTTTTTTATGAAAATGGCTTTCAAACTTTGGTAAAGTCTCTGTAATTGGGAAAGGGTATGATTATGAGTTTATATATGTGTTAAATGTTACCATATCTTAGTTGATTATATATATTTTATAAATCACGTCACCAGTTTCATGAAAATACGTCGTATATGTTGATCAAAACTTACAAAGTATGGGTTTTGGCCATATGGCCCTTATACATAAATTTAATGTGTCAAACATAAATGGTTTTATAAATATTATACTTGTATATTATTATGCATGTTAATATGAAGAAACAAAAGTTTAAATGAACGGATTCGGTGTTATAACGAATCCGTAGTGTTAATTTTCATGTTTTGTATTCAAAATCTTCAAGAACAGTGAAAAAATTTCATATTTAATTCTTTAATTATGTGTTTAATGGGTTAAATTCGTTCTGTAATTGTTGGGTAATGATTATATATGAATTATAACATGTGGGTATGTTTAATTTGGAGAATTAATGATTATGTAGTGTTTATTTATTTGAATTACGTGTTCTTCTTATTTGGAAATTGAGATCTGGAGTGTCGTGCACGACGCATAACTCCAACTGAGACTCAGCACTGCAGGGCGCTTGAGACACTTATGGTCTGGCGCACATGTGGCATGCATGCCATAAATACCAAGACCAAGAGAAAAGTGGCTGGCCTTGTGCCTTAGCGAATGGCCCAGAAATGAGTTTTTAAAATGTTTAAGTCTAGCAATGTGTTATTAACTGAATCTAATGAATATAAAAACTTGCTAGACATATAATGAGGTGTTAAAATAAATTCTTAACACGTCCATAACACAATTACGTGTGAATTGAATGATCGAATGCATAGTTAGCTTATTGTTCATAAAATCTAATTTTTGACAATAAGTGTAGTAATTGACTAAGTATAGTCATGAATTCGAGTTAGACAAAAGAATAAACGTATGATGTTTAGTACGTTGTAATTGACTGGTATTGTGAACGTAATGGATATGTAGGATTTTAAATCAAAGAACGAGTTTAGTTAAAGTGTAATCTACGCACGAGGTAAGTTTCCTAACCCCACTTGTTATCATTATAGAGTTATTCTCATTATTATTAATCAAGTTCAATTGTTATATTAAAGATTGATTATCTTTTCGAAGCATGATTCTGTTATACAATAATTGTCCTATTGTATACCTATTGAGATTATTATTCAATAAATATTATCATTATTGTTGAACCTTATTAGACTAGCGAACCCTTATTGATTCGACTAGTCCATAGTTGATGAACGTTCTATATTTCAGAACCCTTATTGAATTATCCAAACCAAACTTCCTTTGGTGCGGACTCGAATGTCAAACTGAGATGAACAACCCTGCAAAGGGATTTACTTATGTGTTAGCGTTAAGATATTGTGCACAGTATAATACTAAGGGCTGATCCCCCTAAGTACGAGAAGAAGAGTCCATAGTCTTATGACTGTTAAAGGTTTCAAGTATAACCCTTGATAACCTAGGACATAGTTCAAGGTCTTATGACCCTCAGAAATCTTTTGATTCTTGTTATCCACTCTTGATTCAAAAGTTGAGCTTTTATTTTAGAAATTTTTGATTTATTCGCATGTTATTATTTCATTATTATATTGTTATACTTGTGGGCAATCGTGCTCACTCTTGCGTAATAATAACATTGCAGTTAAGAACGAAAGAGCAGACGAACCTTCCACTAGTAAAGGCAAGGGCAAGCTTAGCAAGTAATGAAGATTGATTATTTATTTGGTTATATAATGATAATTAGAATTGATGTTACTTAAGACTTATTTGTTTATGTTTCTGCATAGATGATTTAAGGTTAGAGTAACCTGGGATTTATTTATTATGTAGTTGATGTAACCCCATAAGGGGAGATTTATTATTATTTCTATCTATTGCATGGTTTGCATTTATTTATGGGTAGATAGATGGATGATGTTTGTACAGTGAACACCAAATCCTGTGGAAATGGAAGTACCGGATTTGGGGGTGTCACAAGTTGGTATCAAAGCTGTAGGTTATGAACCTTATGTAGTAGCCTTATAGAAAGAACATAGTGATGGAAAACTCTTATCGAGTTCTAGGAAAAGAATTTTTGTAATTCATTGAAGATAATAAAAGACTTTATGTGCTTATGTGTTAATCTATGTGTTCGCTAGCACAAATTAGTAACTAAAACTTAAAATTTTATTGTCAGGATGTCGGATGTTAGAGGAACTAGTCGAGCAGGGGGGGAGGAACCCCGAGGACCTACAGAGGAGGAGCCTAGAGACATTCATGTCGTTAGGGAACAGTTGGTACAGAGGGAGTCATCTCCATTGATCACCGTTGTTGGTCAGGAGCATGAACCTGATACTGATCCTGAGGAGGAATTTGAAGAGGAAGTGGAAGAGGAAGAAGAGGAGTTTCCACAGCACTCCATTGATGCTGAAATGTACGACACATTATACGACCGTAACGTGGAGTTACGAGATGAGGTGCAGGATCTGACTGAGCGAGCGATTATTCAGCAAATTACTCTCGAGCAGAAGGAGAGGGAGATTTCGACTCTTCACTCACGATTGGGAATTGTAGAATGGGATTTGGTCCACGAAGAGGGTTAAACCGAAGATAAGACCGCAGAGATAGAAAAGTTGAAGAAAGAACTGAAGGAAAGCTCTGAAAGGCTGATCATAGCAGAGGAAGGCTGGGTAAGAGAGTCACGTCGTGCTGATCTTGCAGAAGAGGACGGTCGTGCAAAGAAGGCGAAGCTTGGGGAGACATACTCCACACTTAATCATGCAATGGATGAGGCCTAGGATCGAGTTTTGAGGTACCCCATCCAATTTGAAGGACTTCCATCGTACATGCTGGATCGCAGGACGATGTCTCGTATCATGGAAGAGGAGCGTAGCAAGGCTATTCAGCGCCTTGACAGACAGTGATAGAATTTGTTTAATTATGTGAAATACTTAATTAATTTTTATATGTAAATTCTGATGTGTTTATGAACGAAGGAATATTTTAATATTTTAAATCCTGTAGATTCTTTATCTCAAGATAGATGATGTAAATAGCAGTGATGCTATCGTTTGATGTTAAAACTTTTGAATTGAATGAAATGTCAAAGTTTATTTAAATTAATGTGTTAAGTGAATTATGATTAAATGTTCTAGCTAAGCCTTAAATGTTTGAGGAATTGAATAAAGACCTAATAAGCGAATATTCTTAACAGAAATATGCCGCCTAGAAGAAGATAAAATCGTCAGCAAGCGCAAGAAGAGTAAGTGAATAACAACAATAATGCCAATGCTAATCTTGTTCAGCAATTGGTTAACTTGCTAGTTGGAGCAATGAATAATCAACCTCAAGCTCCACCAAATACTACATTTAAGGATTTCAAGGCGGTGGGACCTCCAGAATTTAAAGGTTCCATGAACCCGTCGAAGCGCAAACATGGGTTATGGAAATGGAGAAGGTTTTCGACGTCGCTAGGGTTAGAAGACCGAAGACCGCCTTTGCAACGTTTATCTTTGAAGTCCGAAAGCTAGCTATTGGTGGCAAGCAAACAAAGTGCGAGGAGGTGAAGGTGTAATTACTTGGGAGAGATTTAAAGAGATGTCCTTGAGATGTATTTCCCAACCCATTTCATGAGAACCGGATGGAGGTTCAATTTATGGAATTGAAGCAAAGAAATATGAGCGTACCTGATTATGCGGCTAGATTCAATGAGTTAGCGAGGTTCGCCCGTGTATCAAGTAATACCGCGGATGAGAGAAAAGCCGGAAGATTTGAACAAGGACTAAAGCCTTGGGTATCTGATGAAAATATCGATGTTTCAGGATAAACACTTTTCTTTGGATCTTGGAAAAGGCCATCCTCATTTGAAGGTGGAAGCGATGCGATGACCAAGTACAATCAAGATAAGAAGTAGAAGAAGAGTGAAGGTGAAGGAAATAACAAGGCTAGTGGAAGTGGCACATGAGGTAGTAATTTTAATCAGAAGAAAAGGTGGAATGACAATTCATCATCGGGGAATTAACAAGGAATTCAAAAGAAAAGAATCGAAGCATGCCCGACCTACGGGAAAGCTCATATGGGATTTTGTATGAAGGGAAAAAGAGTGTGCTACAATTGTAGTCAGGAAGGACACATAGTACCTAACTGTCCTAACCCAAAGAAGGGTGCTTGTTTCACTTGTGGTTTGAAGGACCATTTGGCAAGAGACTGTCCTAAGAAGGGATCGGGAGGTGCGGATCGAGGAGGAAACCGGGAAACAACGGTGGAAATGCCTTAACTATCAGGAGGACCAAAGCGCAACAAAAATGCAAGCCGCGAGAACTTTTAACATGGCGAGTGCAGGATGCGATTCGATCTCGTGATGTGGTGTCAGGTATCATTCCGATCAATAAAGTTAATGCTTATGTATTATTTGATTCGGGTGCTACTTGTTCCTTTATATCCGATGACTTTGCTAATAGTTTAGATTTGCTTAAGGATGAGTTGGAATATCCCATGATCATAGAAATTTTGAATAAAGAGATAATCCCTGTTAAGTACGTGTATAAGAACTGTAGAGTAGATATTAAGGGTAATATCATGAACGTAGATCTTATCCCTATTCGACTTGGGGAATTTGATGTTATATTGGGAATGGATTGGTTATTCAATTACGGTCTTTGTAATTGATTGCAAAAAAGCGTATTAACCTTATGACTCCGTCAAAGGTTGTGTTTTATGGTAGCAAGTTGCCTAGACAAGCGTGTTGTCTGACGATGATGTAGGCCAGGAAGTTATTAAGACAAGGCTGTGTAGGATACTTAGCTTACATAGTCGACAGTCGAAAAGAGAATCCGAAGGTAGAAGAGATACCGATTGTGAGGGACTTCGTCGACTTTTTTCCAGACGATTTGCCAGAACTTCCACCAGATAGAGAGGTAGATTTCGTGATCAATTTGGCGCCCGAAACTGCTCCAATATTGAAGGCACCATACCGAATGGCACCAATAGTTATGAAAGAATTAATGGTACAAATACAAGAATTACTGGCAAGAAGTACATTCAACCGAGCATATCGCCGTGGGGAGCGCCAGTGTTATTTGTGAATAAGAAGAACGGATCGATGCGGCTCTGCATTGACTACAAAGAATTGAATAAGGTCACTATTAAGAACAGATATCCATTACCGAGGATCGACGACCTGTATGATCAATTAAAGGGAGCGAGATACTTTTCCAAGATAGACTTGAGGAGTGGTTATCATCAACTGAAGGTGAGGCCAGAGGATGTACCAAAGATAGCATTCAGAACGCGATATGGTCACTACGAATTTTTAGTAATGTCATTTGGTCTAACGAATGCTCCTGCAACATTTATGGGACTAATGAATGGTGTGTTTAAGCCGTTTTTGGATAAATTCGTAGTTGTATTTATAGACGACATTTTGGTATATTCGAAAACCAAAGAAGAACACGAAGAGCATTTGAGATTAACGTTGGAGGTATTGAGAAGGGAGAAGTTGTATGCTAAGTTTTCGAAATGTGAATTTTGGATCGAGCGAGTACAATTTCTTGGTCACGTGATCGATAAAGACGGAATTTCGGTAGATCCATCAAAAGTCGAAGCCATGATTAACTGGGATTAGCCGAGGATGCCGTCGAAAGTACGAAGTTTTCCTGGATTGGCAGGATATTATAGAAGTTCATACAAGACTTTTTCAAGATCGCAACTCCGTTAACGAATTTAACTCAAAAAGCTGTGAAATTTGTTTGGACGGATAAGTGTGAGGAAAGTTTTCAAGAATTGAAGAAGAGGTTGAGTATGGCCTTTGTGTTATCTCTTCCGGATGATGCAGGAAATTTTGTTGTTTATAGTGATGCATCGCATAAAGGACTTGGCTGTGTGCTGATGCAAAATGGCAAAGTCATTCCGTATGCATCACGTTAATTGAAGGATTACGAGAAGGGATACCCGACCCACGACTTGGAGTTAGCTGCAGTTGTTTTTGCTTTGAAAATTTGGAGGCACTATCTCTACGGGGAGAAGTGTGCAATATATACGAACCACAAGAGTCTGAAATATATTTTCACGCAGAAGGATTTGAATATGCGTCAAAGAAGATGGTTGGAATTAATTAAGGATTACGACTATAAGATTTTATACCATCCGGGTAAAGCAAATGTAGTTGCCGATGCCTTAAGTAGAAAGGGTCGTGAGAAATTGACAATGTTGACGGCTCAGGAGGAGCTAATTGCAGAAATGGAGAAACTGGAATTGGAAGTGAAGTATCCTATGGAGATTGATGAGAAGCTATTTCAAATGCAATCTGGTACAACCCTACTGGATAAAGTTAAGGAGGCTCAACTTCAGGACGAGGAATGTAAAAAGGTGATAAGGAAGATATCTGAAGGAACCGAACAAAGATTTAAGATGGATAAGGAAGGAATATTGAGATTTGAGAGCAAAATTTGGGTACCGCCAGTACAAGAGATTAAGGTAGACATTTTGAGCGAGGCTCATAGTTCACGATATTCGATTCACCCTGGTAGTACCAAGATGTACCAAGATCTTCGACAACATTTCGGGTGGCCAAATTTAAAACGAGATGTTGTAGAGTGTGTTGTCAAATGTCTGACCTGTTAGAAAGTAAAAGTAGAGCATCAGAGACTAAGTGGATTGCTACAACCGTTAGAGCTCCCATAGTGGAAATGGGAACATATTACAATGGACTTCGTGGTTGGCCTTCCGACAACTCAGAAAGGCTATGACGCAGTATGGGTTACCGTTGACCGACTGACGAAATCCGCACACTTCCTTCCGATCAAAATCAGATTTAACCTAGATCAGTTGGCGAGAGTATACGTAAAAGAGAATGTTTCAAGGCACGGAGTTTCGGTGTCAATTATTTCTGACAGAGATCCGCGTTTTACGTCGAACTTCTAGAAACGTCTACAAGAATGCATGGGTACACAGTTGCGAATGAGTACGGCATATCACCCTCAAACGGATGGACAGAGTGAAAGAACAAATTAGACATTGGAAGATATGTTAAGAGCTTGTATAATGGACTTTAAAGGAAATTGGGATGATCATCTACCGCTCGTAGAGTTCGGTTACAACAACAGTTACCACGCTAGTATTGGAATGCCACCTTATGAAGCGTTATACGGCAAAAAGTGTAGAACTCCGCTTTATTGGGATGAAGTTGGCGAAAGGCAATTGCTAGGGCCAGAATTGGTACAACAGATAGCAGAAATAGTCAAAGTGATCCGAGCACGACTGGTAGCAGCTCAAGATCGACAGAAGAAATACGCTGATCCACATCGTAAAAATATCGAATTTGAATCAGGTAGTTATGTTTTCTTGAAGGTCTCTCCTTGGAAGGGAAAGATCAGGTTCGGAAAGAAAGGGAAATTAAGCCCAAGATTCATTGGACCCTTTGAAGTACTTCGAAGAATCGGAGAAGTCGCGTACGAGGTAGCCTTACCTCCAGCACTCTAGAATGTCCACAACGTCTTCCATGTTTCTGTGTTACGACCCTACAAAGCCGATTACAAGTATGTAATTGAATACGAACCCCTACATTTTGAAAAAGACTTATCTTACGAAGAAATTCCTGTTCAAATTGTCGACAGAAAAGAACAAGTTCTCAGAAATAAAGTAATACCTTCTATTAAGGTAATTTGGAGGAACCACAACGCTGAAGAAGCTACGTGGGTACTCGAAGAGAATATGATGAAGAATTACCCTCATTTATTTACTTAATTTATGTGTAAGCGATTCTGGGTTCAGAATCTTTGTAAGGGGGGGAGAATGTAACGGGTTGAATTTATTGAGTCGTGATTCTGGGGACAGAATCCTTTTAAGGAGGGAAAGATGTGACGAACGAGATTTTTGTAATTTAATTTTAATATTTATTGAAGTAAATAAATATTTTCGATGATTTAATTATTAGATTAAATAATTAATTGATGAAATTATGGTAGATTAATTTAATTATATGTGTTACATTTATTAAATTAATGTGGAGAAATTTTATTATCGAAGTATGTGATTATGTGAGCTTATTGTATTAAAAGAAATATTTAATAAGCTTATTGGTATTTTAATTAATTTAATTATTAATTAGAGAGTTAATAATTTGACATTATTAATTAATGAGAAAATTAATTATATGATTATGTGAATTTATGATAGATTATTATATTTTATTTTATTTAAATTAAATAAATTAATTGAGTTATTTTATAAAGGGTGTGACATTATTTAAACTATATGATAAAAGAGTTATTAAATTAAATGGTATTAAGTTTTTAAAGCTAACCAAACATGGCCTTAGTGGGGAGTTATTAGTAGTTACCCATGACTGGGTTAACTGACCATTATGCGCGTCAGTTGCTTTATTATATTATACGTATCCTTTTCTTTCTTATTATTTCTAAGTCTGAAAACAGAGAGGGAGAGAGAGTTTGAGAAATTGTCAGATAGAAATTGAGAAGTTTGAGAGGAATTGTGAGTGTGTAATCATCAATCATTTGTGAAAGAATCATCATTGATCTTCTCTTCTAAATTATAATCTGGGTAATTTCTCCAAACCTAATTTCTATTTCACGTTATTTAGTTTTTTTTATGAAAATGGCTTTCAAACTTTGGTAAAGTCTCTGTAATTGGGAAAGGGTATGATTATGAGTTTATATATGTGTTAAATGTTACCATATCTTAGTTGATTATATATATTTTATAAATCACGTCACCAATTTCATGAAAATACGTCGTATATGTTGATCAAAACTTACAGAGTATGGGTTTTGGCCATATGGCCCTTATACGTAAATTTAATGTGTCAAACATAAATGGTTTTGTAAAAATTATACTTTTATATTATTATGCATGTTAATATGAAGAAACCAAAGTTTAAATGAACGGATTCGGTGTTATAACGAATCCGTAGTGTTAATTTTTATGTTTTGTATTCAAAACCTTCAAGAACATCAAGAACAGTGAATTTTTTTTTCATATTTCATATTTAATTCTGTAATTATGTGTTTAATGGGTTAAATTCATTATGTAATTGTTGGGTAATGATTATATATGAATTATAACATTAGGGTATGTTTAATTTGGAGAATTAATGATTATGTAGTGTTTATTTATTTGAATTACGTGTTCTTGTGAACTGAAATTGAGAATCTAGAGTGTCATGTGCATGACATAACTCGAACTGAGACTCTCATGGCGCCACCAGGCCGCAATGCTTGTGCACCTTGTCAAGACTTGACCACCAGTGGCCAAGTAGCAAGAACCAAGATAAAAAAATATAACTAACGCCGCTTAGCAGAATGGCCTAGAAATGAATTTTTAAAATGTTTAAGTCTAGCAATGTGTTATTAACCTAATCTAATGAACATAAAAACTTGCTAGACATATAATGAGGTGTTAAAATAAATTCTTAACACGTCCATAACACAATTACGTGTGAATTGAATGATCGAATGCATAGTTAGCTTATTGTTCGTAAAATCTAATTTTTGACAATAAGTGTAGTAATTGACTAAGTATAGTCATGAATTCGAGTTAGACAAAAGAATAAACTTATGATGTTTAGTACGTTGTATTTGACTGGTATTGTGAACGTAATTGATATGTAAGATTTTAAATCAAAGAACGAGTTTAGTTAAAGTGTAATCTACGCACGAGACAAGTTTTCTAACCCTACTTGTTATCATTATTGAGTTATTCTCATTATTATTAATCAAGTTCAATTGTTATATTAAAGATTGATTATCTTTTCGAAGCATGATTCTGTTATACAATAATTGTCCTATTGTATACCTATTGAGATTATTATTCAATAAATATTATCATTATTGTTGAACCTTATTAGAATAGCGAACCCTTATTGATTCGACTAGTCTATAGTTGATGAACGTTCTAAATTTCAGAACCCTTATTGAATTATCCAAACCAAACTTCCTTTGGTGCGGACTCGAATGTCAAACTGAGATGAACAACCCTGCAAAGGGATTTACTTATGCGTTAGCGTTAAGATATTGTGCATGATGATAATACTAAGGGTCGATCCCCTAAGTACGAGAAGAAGAGTCTATAGTCTTATACGATCATTAAAGGTTTCAAGTATAACCCTTGATAACCTAGGACATAGTTCAAGGTCTTATGCCCTCAGAAATCTTTTGATTCTTGTTATCCACTCTTGATTCAAAAGTTGAGCTTTTATTTCAGAAATTTTTGATTTATTCGCATGTTATTATTTCATTATTATATTGTTATACTTGTGGGCAATCGTGCTCACTCTTGCGTAATAATAACATTGCAGTTAAGAACGAAAGAGCAGACGAACCTTCCACTAGTAAAGGCAAGGGCAAGTTTAGCAAGTAATGAAGATTGATTATTTATGTGGTTATGTAATGATAATTAAAATTGATGTTACTTAAGACTTATTTATTTATGTTTCCGCACAGATGATTTAAGGTTAAAGTAACCTGGGATTTATTTATTATATAGTTGATGTAACTCCATAAGGGGAGATTTATTATTATTTCTATCTATTGCATGGTTTGCATTTATTTATGGGTAGATAGATGGATGATGTTTGTACAGTGAACACCAAATCCTGTGAAAATGGAAGTACCGAATTTGGGGGTGTCACATCAGTTCATCGAGGGGTCATCCGAAGTGGTTGAGTAACTGAAGAAACTGAGCATCATGCAACACTCAACTGCTCTTCAAGGATGATCGAGCCAAGCTGCTGAGTATAGAAGATGTTCAGAGCATGAAGACATCTTAGCAGCTCAGCACCGACTCTGTGACGCCCCCAAAATTAGGTATACATCACCCATCTTAAGTCGCCAGATACATGGTACATAAATACAAATAAAACTTAATAATATAATTGTCGTGTATAATACGACAAAACATAGGCTGGGAGTTTATACAAGAATATTGCCTTCTAGACAATATCCACACCCAATGGCGCCCTCATTGCATTTATTATTACACTATTTTACAGAATAGTGAGGACTACTAATGCACCATCTAGGACCATCACTCTGTTCCCCGACTAGTCCCAACTACGTTCTCATTTCTTGAAGAGAACAATGAAAGAAAGGGTGAGCTCAACTAGCCCAGTAAGAAATATTATGTCTAAGATAATGCATAATAAATTATCGTTAGCCTTCAACAATGTTAAACTGATACAATATAACAAACATCTAGTTTAACTGCAGCGGAACAAGCAATCCATTAGAAGAGTCAAGTAGAACATAATATCTACTATCTCTTCTAGATTAAAAGTCCATCGTTGATATTTTATTCTGTCATTACTCATCAACAGGTTCTTTGTTATACTCAAGACAAATAGAACTTTCATCACTTGTCTTCACCTGAACCACCAAAGATGTTAGTTAAATTCACAATTCATATTTATAATAATTTGAATTAATAGTTCCTTCTTGCCACAAAGGCTTAATAAAACGTTTACTCAATATCCTTACCCAAAAGGCTGAAGATATTCAAATGTAATAACAATGATCATACCAATCAGTTGTCTATCTTTGCACTACGGGCCAAAAATATTCAACTATAAAACCAATGGTCATGATCATACCAATCAATTAATGCGTCGATTGCACTACGACCAAAGACATTCAATTGTTAACTAATGGTCATGATCCCGCTTAATCACATCATTGAATTATCCATGCACTACGCCGAGGATATTCGTTAGTATCACTAGTGGTCATGATCATGTCATACACCTGTCCATCTTCGCACTATGGGTCAAAGCTATCAAACAATAGATTATCTTTGCACTACAGGCCAAAGATATTCAACAACATATCATCTTTGCACTCTGTGCCAAAGACATACAACCTGTAAAACCAATAACCAACAAAGTATAATAAAGAATGAAATAATAAAAGAATTTCACCATGTATGCAAAGATTGCTTAGCATAAAGCGAGTTATTCCAACATAATAATAAAGAATGGAATAATGAAGAATTTCACCATGCGTGCGTAATCCGCATGCATGAGTTATTCAAATAGAATAATAAATAATGGAACCAGGTCATGCGTAATTGCACAGACAGGATATTCCAACAGAATAAATAAGAATGGAATAACAACAGAATTCACCATGCATGCGATAGATCGCATAGACATGTTATTCCAATAGAATAATAAATAATGGAACCAGTCCCACAAAAATGCATGATAAGATATTAAACGAGAATAATAAATATTGGAACGAAGTCGGCATAAACGCGCATGACGAGGATATTAAAACGAGAATAATAAAGAATGGAATAATAAATAATGGAACCAGGTCAGGCGAAATTCGCACCGATAGGATATTCCGACAAAATAATAAAGAACAGAATAATAGAAAAATTTCACTATGTATGCGGTACTTCGCATAAACAAGTTATTCCAACATAATAATAAAGAATGGAATAATAGAAGAATTTCACCATGTATGCGGTACTTCGCATAAACAAGTTATTCCAACATAATAATAAAGAATGGAATAATAGAAGAATTTCACCATGTATGCGGTACTTCAGATGACAAAGTTATTCAACATAATAATAAATAATGAAATAATGGAAGAATTTCACCAAGTATAGGGTATTTCGGCGTATACTGAGTTATTCCAACAGAATAATAAAGAATGGAATAATGAAGTTCTCTTCATGAATAAGAAAGAAAGAATACCCTTATGAGTACAACAAATAATATTCCTACCTTAGAAAGAAGAGTCTTTGGATATAGAAGTAGTGAAGTAGCAAAACACTTTTCTTCTTCTCTCTATAGTTTCTCTCTCAGAGAGTTCAAATTGAATTAAGTAAAGAAATAATGAATGAATGAGCTTCTATTTATAGAAAAATGGGACGCATAGTAACTAGCTCATGAAGCGGTCCAGATTGATTTACTTTTAATCGGACGGTCCATATTTAAAGCAAAATCTTTTAAATAAAATATAATATATTCTATTTATAATCTAATAAAATGAATAACTTTATAAAAGATTTTACTATGCAAATACTATCGCAGTAATTATATGCAAACACTATGTATAATAAAATATAATATATTCTAATTATTGTCTAATAAAAAATGATAACTTTATAAAAGTATTCTGTTTTATATAAAAAGATTTTACTATGCATAATAGAATATAATATATTCTATTTATAGAATAACTTTATAAAAGTATTATGTTTTATATAAAAAGCTTTTCTGTTTTATTACATTAATAAAACCAATAAAACAAAACTTATCACTTATATTATAATTTCAACCAACGGTCTGAAAAATTAGCACCTCTCTTCATGGAATAATATTGTACTCAAAAATGATTTGGGCCGAAAAGAAATATATTTTTAGGGTGAATAGTACCCCGTGAATAGTACTTCGGGAATAGTACCCTGTGAATAGTATCCCGACACAAAAAGTGTCCCAAATACCAGAGTGATCAATACTAGAGTGAATAGTAATCGGGTGAATAGTAACCCGTGAATAGTAACTCGTGAATAGTACTCCGACATGAAAAATACCCCAAATACCCGAGTGAATAATATTTGGGTGGATAGTAATTTTGGTGAATAGTAACACGTGAATAGTAACTCATGAATAGTAGTCCGACACAAAAAGTGCCCCAAATACTCGAGTGAACAATACTAGAGTAAATAGTAACCGGGTATTTTATGACAACTTGTCTACTTTGAAAATTTTTCACATATCACCCTTAACTTTAAACTTTTATCAATTTAACTATTTACCAAAATAGAAAAATTGAATACATTTATTTCATAAAATTGAGGTCTCACACCCTCCAACAACAACAAACAAACAACTCAACAAAGCCGAGTGCGAGGGGTCCTTGTCAAGAAGGACTAAACAAAGCGAGGGCGAAGGGTCCTTGTGGGAGGGATTAAAGCGAAGTTCCAAGCCCATTTGGGCTTGAAGAGTTCCTAGGAACTAAAGGAGTCCCAAGGCTGGCGGCCTTGAAGAGTTCTTAGTGAATCAAGTCCCAAGGTCAGCGGCCTGAAGGAATCTTAGTGATTCAGGTGTTTCCTTCCTTAGTGGAAATCCTGTTAGTTGAAATCAGAAGAGTGGATTAGGAGCTTGAGTCTTTGAACCACTTAAAACCCCTTGTGTCTTTTACATTATGCTATTTACCTTATGTACTATAACTGCTATAACGGCTGTGTATGTTTTAACTGCTTACAACCAAACTAACTCTATGAACAATGTATGTATGATTATGAATATATCAATGAAGGGGATCTTTTACTTATTCCACTGTGCTTGAAAAGATTATTATATTTGTCATATGCTAATTTAATAGCTATACAAAATAATAGAGAAAAGTATTTGAAATAAAAAGGATCTATTCAACCCCTTCTAGATCTATTGTACTCTTTGGGAACTAACAATTGGTATCAGAGCGAGGTTCTCATGCTATATTCAAAAGCTAATCGCTTTGAGTCTGATCCCAGGCACTAACATTGTTCTAAACTTAGTTTAGGAGTAAGTAACTTGTTATATGCTGATGAGCTCACATGTTGGAAATATTGTGTATAGGTTAAATGTGTATGTACACCTGAAGTTGATCAGATTGGTCCATGGTCTCTATTATTATATCAACAAGACCAATTCTAGCCTGCAGTCAATCTTGTAGTCCGAAGACCAGACGAGAGAACTCAAGAGACATAAATGACAAAGAGTCAAGCACCCACCAGTCTGATAGACGAAGAAGCCATACATGCTAATAAATGCTTATCGAGAGAAAAAAGAAGATCTTCTCAAACTTATGTCTGGCCAACCAATAGCTGGGTGCAAACTCTGTCAGCTGAAGGATGTCAAAGATCTTAATGCTGAGATTCTCTTGGCCTACATCTTCAAGACCACGACTGATTGATTAAAGGCCAACAAGAGCAATAAGCTGTCAGGAGCAAAAGTAAAGCTATGCACATCAATACCTAAACTCATTATATCTAAGAAAAATGACTGTTTGGTAACTGACAGTAAAAAGGTATGGTTCCTCTCTATTATAAATGTATACATCAAAATTGCTTCTTCTTATGAACTATAACAGTATTCTGTCAAGGAGTCATAATCTACCTAAAAATGTGAAGAGAGAAAGTAACCTGAGGATGGAAACTCAAATGACTATAAACTTTCTCTCCATCCAAGTTTTAGGTTGAAGATGACATCTTGAAGGAAATCTGAAATAGGTCATAAGAACATCACATGCTTAATAAACTTTATGAGAAGTAATCTTTACTGGTGGGTTAGTATGTATGTACAAGCCTATGTTCTTTGTGTTTGACAACACACAAAGTATGATCAGTTCTGCAAGAGGATCTTGCTGATTCGTAGAAACTGATCACCTCAATGAATCAACTAGATACTCCTAAAATCGTAGAGTTGATTCTCACTCTGAGACCACTTAAACATTGTGAACATAAACCAGTAAATGATGAATCCATCATAGATAATGAGTGTGTTATTTTAATGTCAAATCCTACACACACTCATCATGCATCTCAAAATGTATTATCTTAAAATAGTTGCATGCATGAATATGTCTGTTGGTGACAAATATAATGGTTATCCAAATAAGAGGAACAAGGGTGTAGAAAACTAACCTAGCAGGACCCATTTAATTATGGGTACCAAAAAATAGAAATATATTTAAACCTGCAAGTACTTGAGTCGATTCGACCACACTAAGGAATGATGAAGCGAAGACTTGATCAAGAAGACTCAACCAATAGAAGGCAAAAAGATTGCTGAATTGATTCTGACAAAATTCCTATATGTCCAAGCCTGTCCTTGAAGACCCTCTGAGCTAATAAGAATGAAGCTCACATGGCTGCTAATCTGTATATGGAAGCAAGCCATTCAGCTAAAGAAGGAAAGAGTCTTATGTGCTTAAAAGCCAGTCAAGAATGCTATATGAGAAGAATCCTCAAGGAAGCTCACAACAGAAGATCATCGAGCATCATTTAAGAGGAACTAATTGCAAGAGCAGAACTTCACAAACACAACTGTCAAAGAAGACTACGTTCGTAGTGCTGTCAAATAATCGTAGAGTGATCAGTCCTGAAAAAACTCATCTCTACGATACAGGGAGATCTAAGTGATGATGGAGATTTCAGTCAGAAGGAGATATGTAAGGCTGCCTTCAAATGAACCTGAAGAAGAGGGAATCACATCTATCTGGGAAGACAACGTCAACAACGGGGGAGCAGTAATCTGTTAAGAAGCAACAGAACTGAAAGTATACTATGAGGAAATGTACCAGCTACAAAGTCCCAAAACTTTGTGGCTGATGAACCAAATGAAGATCCATAGTCAGTAGGAACGTCTCAAAACGTACTACTGATAACCTTTTAGCCACCCAACTCAAAATCATGGAGTGCCTACGATCAAGCATCTGATCGCAGTGTAGAAGCAGGAGGACACCATGATTACAGCAAATGTAACTGTCTAAAGGGGGTAGAGGATCTCCCCATCAGAAAAGGTCGAATGAGATATCAATGCAAACCACTTCTATATCATTTCATCTGGAAAGCGCCTCAGGGACAAACCTGACCCTTAGCTCACTCTAAGAGGTTGGCCCTTCCTGAGCTACCTTATCCCAGAAGAATTGCTTGATCAAATTTATCTCAGGGACCAAGTCAGTAGACGATCGTAGAGTCAAGGTTGAAGAGAACTCCACGATCGCAGAGCAACATCAACGATCGTAGAAGACAACTCGACGATCGTAGTTCTATCAAAGGGTACTCCAGTTCACAAGGAGTTTGAAAAATGAGACAATTGCTCAACCATTCAAAAGGAGGAGATAAGTTCGAGTATATCAGTAATCATGCTATGCTGCATCAAAATGAGGATAGAAGTTAAAGCCATCCACTGCAGCATCTCTCAAAAGTTGATTGTTGAGTCAACAAAGGAAATCGTAGAGTCCATAGCTGCCTTACCATGCTACCCTACGAATCAAAAGGTCAATGGTCAGAGCCACGTCGTTTAAACGACTACTCTTCTAAAAGGAAAAATCTAACTGAAAAGTTATGGGGAGTTATAACTCATTACTGAGCATCGTGCAACCAATGGACGGTTGACACATCACTGATTATGCAGAGTTAGAAGGAACTGCCTTAAAGATAATTTCATATCTGCAGACAGTTACCAAAAGCTATCGAACCTTTCTCCCTCCCATTTTCAAACCCTAGAATCCTCTCAAGAGCCAAAATCAGTTAACTCTCCAAAGCCTTACCAAATCACATTCAGTCATCTCTTATAAACATCTCTAAATCAGATACCCACATTCTTCGAACTACTCAAATGGAAAACTGGCAAGTAATCACTAGCATTCAGCTCAGAACCAAATCGTTTGAGAAATCCGAAAAGAAGTTCAGGGACATTCTCGAGCTTGTGAAGAAAGCTGGATTCTCAGAATGTCTTAAGGCAAATACTCGAGTCTACATCGACTTGGTTAAAGAGTTCTACTTAAACGCCTCCATCAACTCCGAAATCCTTACTACCAAGGTTAAAGGTCAGTCTCTGAAGTTAAAATCTTCTGACCTCAATCAATGCCTAGGTTTTCCTAATGAAATGGGTGAAGAACCTTGATAATGTCAATCTTGAACCAAATGAAGGAGGTTATGGGGTACCAAAGAAACCCCAGTTTTAAAGACATGAAGAAGAAGGAATTTCCTGAAGAGTATGAGTTCCTTGCTGAAATAGTTGGAAAATGCATACTGTGCAAGAACACTACACATGACACCGTGATTGACCAACAGTTGAAAATAATGTCAGCAATAGTTCTGAAGAAACAAATCGACTTTAGAGCTATCTTGTTCGATCAAATCTCCAAGTGGGTAGAAAAGCCTGAGAAGAAGATATCCACTGAAAAACCTCTGACCAAGGTGTTTCATGGTAGGCTACTGAGTATTGTACTGAAGAAGAAGCTAGGAGGGAAAATCAAGGATGATGAGGTCGAAACTTTGAATGTGCACAAAGTGATGTCTCCACAATTATTTGTGAACTGGAAGAAGAACCCTAAGAAGAACAAAATGCTGACAGCTGGGAGCAGCAGCAGAGCCTATGCAAAGAAAAGGAAAATAGAAGAGGCAGAGAACTCTGAGTCTGATGAATCTGAACCAGCAAAAATCACACCAACCAAGAAGAAATCCAGAAATGTGAAGAGAGCTGGAAGTGTGAAGAAAGCTCAAACCTCATCAGGAAAAGTCTCCTCAAAGGACAAGGATAAAGAAGAAAAAGTCCTAACTGCTGAAACAACAAAGAGGAGAAGCAGCAGGTTGCTTCAAGAGCCAGTCAGCAAGAAAGCTAAGATGGAAGACAAACCAACCTCAGCTTCCCAAAATAGTACATCTGCTGAAGAGAGGGACGTAGAGTCAGCAGAAGAAAAAGAAACAGATGTCAAGGCCTAGTCTCCACAGATAACATCTAGCAATGAAAATGAAGCTGATGTGATGGAAGAAATTGCAGCATCTGCTGATAAAGAAGAATGCTCAAGCCCCATGGCTAATCCTCAAAGCAGTCACTCTGTGAATGAAGAAGAGATGCAAGATGACCAAACTCAATCTCTAAGTGCAACTGCCCCAATGACCCAAGATGATAGGTCAAGTAATGCTGTGTCTGAAGAAGAAGAACTTGCCCCCTCCAATCCTGATAGCCTCCTTGATGACTCAGAAGGTGATGAGCCCAAAGAAGAAGGATCTGCCCCTGCCAGTGTTGAACCCCAAAGAAGTCTGTCTGTTGAACCAGAGGAGTCAAAGTCTGAAGAAGAAGAAGAGTTTGACTCTCCAATTGTTGAACCTCCACGAAGAAGGAAGAGCTACAGACTGCAAGCCAAGTTTGCCTCCAAAAGGAGCAGTGGTCAATCAAATGCCATCATTGAATTGAGTGATGATGAGTCTGTATCCCCGGGAGAAAGTGCTGAAGATGAAACCAGAAATGAAGAAGATGAATCTGAAGAAAACCTTGCTGAAGAAGGCTCTGGAAATGAAATGCAGCAGGAGGGATTCACTACTGGAAATGTTCAAGATGGCTCAGGCTCTAAAGGAGAAGAGATGAGAGATGATTACAATTCTGCAAATGAAGAATCAGAGGAACAAGAAGAATATCCTGACCTCTCTCCTGCAAGATTCACCAGGAGAATAGTGGTAGAAGTCCCTAATGAACCACCAGAGACTCCACCTGAAAGATGGGTAAACTATGGAGATGAGCAGCTCAAAGTAGTAAGAATGACTACTTTTGACTTAGCTAAGAACTAGAACAACATGGAGCTAGACTGCTTAACCATTCTCTACAATCCTGATGACTTGCTGATGAGATGGTTCTTCCAGTGGATGCCATGGCTAAAGGCTCATACTGAAGGAGATGGAAGCTACCTCAGCTGGTGCTACTCTCACTTTCCAAGCATGGAATTGGTGGCTCAGAACTTTCCAAGAGTAAAGAAGTTTGCCACCAAACTGATCAAAGACCAGCCCCACTTCAAAGTCTATCGTCATGCTGAAAATCTCTATATCCCCTACGATCTTAGAGTGGATTCTGAAGGACGATGAGTCATGATCAAGGAGCTGATCGTAGAGTCTGTTCACTCTACTGCTGATGATGTTCAAGCCCAAAACCAGAAGCCTCCTTATGCTCAAACACTACTATCAAAAATTCCCCCATCCTCAACCAGTGAATGGAACTCAACGATTGCTCAGATTCTCCAAGCCTTTGAAAAACTGTCCAAAGATGAAAATCGTAGAGTCCAATCCAATGCTCAACCTGAAGCTGCCCAATAAAAGGTTCAAACTACTTTGGAGTAGGAACTACTGAAGAGTTTTGATGATCTAAGCGAGAAAATATCTCTGCTCACTGAAGATTCATAGAAGCTGATAGTAGCAGGAGATAATTCCTTCCAGCACAAGCTTCAAGCTACTATGGCTGATGTATCTTTCAAACTCCAAGAGAGAGATAACATCTATCAGAAGGCCATACAAGATCAAAAGGCAGAAGCTCTATGAGTTCAGAAGGCAAATGAAGAGCAGATCCAAGCCCTGTCTGACAATATTGATGACCTGAAGTAATCCTTCTCAGTGCAACTTGAGCTAGGCCAACAGGAACTCAAGTTTGAAGTTGCCAACTCCTCCTACCTAATGGAGCACCTTATGTCCAACATGGAGAAACTCTCTCAAATGATTGATGACAAAAAGGGGGAAAAAAGAGGCATAGAAAGAAGAGGAGCAAGAGGCACTCAAGGAAGAGCAGAGGGTTAAGAGAGAAGAAGTCAAAGAAGAAGACAGCAGCTGCAACAGAAAAAGAATCATCATCTGAGGGGGAGCATGATCAGAAAGATGCTAAAGGGGATCAAAGCAAAGACAGAAGGTCATCATCCCAGGGGTAGCAAGAGCAAGAAGAACAATCAGATGAGTAGCTGATCAACAATCATCCTGGAAACATACAAAAAGCCAAAGAGGTACATCTCTAACTAGTTAGGTATGTTGTGGATCCAGGATGTAGAATGTCTTAATATCTAAATTGCCATATCAATATAAATGACATTCATAATTATCTATTTTAGAAATACAGCTGCTCACTGCATATAAGATTCATTCATAACATTCATATGCACTTAATGTTTTTGTCATAATCAAATAGGGGGAGATTGTCAGGAATAAACATGTGAATGATATTCCTATTTAATATATGATTTGATTATGATATATATGTGAATGAATATGCAAGTATGCTTATATTAAGAAAAGCTGTAAAGTCCTTTGATAGATAAGAGAAATATATGTATAAGGACTTAGAATGAATTGATCAAATATGTTAGGTTGATCTTACATAAGCAAAACAGCTTTGTAAAGTCCTTAAAAAGAAATGATGTATAAGGACTATAAATATAGAAAGATCAAGCTTGTTAGGTTGATCTTATGATGTAATAGATAGGCTTGTCTGATCGTCGAGCACTGCACTAGAAGTCATAGTCTACCAGGTGAGTCAATGTTAACTCGAGAGCTATCGAGGCAGAATAGAAGTATGCAAGATAGTAGATCTCGGAGTTCGTAGACTGCTAGGGGAAACAAAGAAGGATCGTAGTGTATCGAGTAGAGCTTCCTCGGGATCATAGTGTGCTGAGGAAGTCATGTTCAGAATCGTAGAGACAGCCTGCTTAATGAAAGAGATAGATCATCCGCCGAAGCCAAGTCGAACGTAGACTACACTCAGTCGTGAGAGTCTCATCGATGCCGAAGCCAAGTCAAGGATCGTAGATCATACTCACGAGTTAAATAGAGTCTATTGATTACATGCAGAGATCGTAGTCAAACAAGATCAGATGAAAACAACAAGCACAAGGCAGAAATCGTAGAGTGTCAAGATCTGATCTTGGGATCGTAGTATCTGCACAAGCCGAAGCTGAATCGTAGAGTGCAGAACTACGACCTCAACAGAAGTGCTCACAATGCCAAGGTTGAATCGTAGAGCATATACGGTTCTCAACAAATGAGCACTCCCAGAATATCCAAAGGAATGAAGCCTCTAGTTGGCACTGCAAAGATGCATTCCACCTTAAGGGAACCAGAGAGCACTCAACGAATGACATGCAGGCCAGCAGAAGATCTAAGCACCAACCCAATCAACATCAACATTGAGTTATAAGGCCATTCATGATGAAGTCTTCCACGAGGAGATCCAAAGAAGACTCTAGAAGCTGACTAAGGAAAGTCAGTAAATGCAGTAGCTATCAAGTGAATAGAAGACAACGATCTTGGAAGCAACCAAGATCGTAGTGTTTACCAAACAAAGAAAGAACTGATGGAAGGTGAACTGAGATACTGGTCAGGCTCTGAAGAGCAAGGCTAAAGTGATTAAGTGCAGGGTCAGTTCATTAATGATAAGTGAACGGGAGATCACAAGGAGAAAGCAAGCTGGACGCGCCACAAATCTGTAATGTCTTGATATTCAAAAGGGGACCAGAGCAAGGAATTAGGCCATCAGTCTCTGAGAACAGTCGAAGCAAACAGATGTATTGAAGCACTGCACAATACAAGGAAGAGGTGTTCTACATTAAAGATCGATTCAACACTCTTTAGGATCGTAGTGTTAACTCTACCAGTCAATGAGCAACACTCAACAAGACACTACGATCAGGTCCTCGAAGACGTGCTTCAAAATCATAGAGTTCGAACACCCAAAAACTGAAGCATTGGCAACGGTTCAATCTGAAGGATGGTATTCGGACAAAAGCTTATTGAGAGCATCGATGCAAAAGGACAACCTCTGATCGAGGAATCAAAAGGAGATAATAAAGTCTTCAACCTGCCCAAGACATTAAAGTGACAACTCTGATGGGTAGGTGAAACAGTAGACTGCAATGTCAGATAAAGTATGACATGTCACATCAGCAGTCTAGCTCTGTCAACTCGAGAACTGTGAAGATATTTGAATAGCCTTCAACGGCTACTTTCCAACGGAAGGATTGGGAAGGAGTATAAGTCTAGAAGAGCTTCAAAGATCAAAGGGGGCTGGAGTTGCCGAGTTTGGAGTAAAGGTGGATTGATCTAAACCATGTGAAATAGTGAGTCTGAAGGCTCACTCTACGATCCACCAAGAACACTCAAAAGTCAGACAAAGAAAGAAGTAGAAGTGTGAGTTCTACTATGTAGAAGTGAGAGTTCTACTACATGAAGAGTGTTCTGAACTGCCGAGAGAAAGAAGAGAATTATGTCATCTTGATGTTCATCATGGGAAGACTCTAAGTACAATAGAGAAGAGCTCACAGTCATCTTAGCAAGTCCATCATGAAAAGGCATCAAGTATCAAGAAGGGAGATCACAAATGCCATCTTGGTGTCAAGCGTGAGAAAGCTTCTAAGTACCTAGCAGAAGAACTTACGGTCAACTTAGAAGCCTCTCATGTGCAGCCATCAAGTACCAAGAGGAATGATCTTCAAGGCAGTTCATCGAGGGGTCATCCAAAGTGGTTGAGTAATTGAAGAAGCTGAGCATCATGCAACACTCAATTGCTCTTCAAGGATGATCAAGCCAAGCTGCTGAGTATAGAAGATGTTCAGAGCATGAAGACATCTTAGCAGCTCAGCACCGACTCCAACAATAACAAACAAACAACTTAACAAAGCCAGAGCCTGAGGGGTCCTTGTCCGAATGGACTAAACAAAGCAGGGCTAGAAGGGTCCTTGTCCGGAGGGACCAAACGAAGTTCCAAGCCTGCTGGGCTTGAAGAGTTCCTAGGGAACTAGAGGAGTCCCAAGGCTACTGGCCTTGAAGAGTTCTTAGTGAACTGAAGTCCCAAGGCTGTTGGCCTTGAAGGAATCTTAGTGATTCATGGTGATGCCCTTCCTTAGTAGAAATCCTGCTAGTTGAAAGCAGAAGAGTGGATTAGGAGCTTGAGTCTCTGAACCACTTAAAACCCCTTGTGTCTTTTACATTATGTCATTTACTTTATGTACTATAACTGCTATAACTGATGTGCATGTTTTAACTGCTTACAACCAAACTAACTCTACAAATAATGTATGTATGATTATGAATATATCAATGAAGGGGATCTTTTACTTATTCCGCTGTGCTTGAAAAGATTCTTATGTTTTTCATATGCTAATTTAATAGCTATATAAAATAATAGAGAAAAATATTTAAAATAAAAAGGATCTATTCAACCCCCCTTCCTTCTAGATCTATTGTGCCTACTGGGAACTAACAGTTTTAACGGTAAAACTTCCGCCGTTATTCTCATAAAAATATTTTTGTCATTTTCTCAATCCGATAATAATTCTGTTGTGGGATCCACCAATGATTGTACCGTCGTACATATATTCCCCGACAAAAAGAATATTCTCCGATCAATCGAATATTATACAATAACTTGCATACTTTTCATAATTTATAAATACTACCCACAACTATTACATTATCTCAAATCCACACCATAATATTAAAAAAAATATTTCGAGAAAATTAAATCTTTATTCATAAAATTTAGGGTCCCACAATATATATATATATATATATATATATATATATATATTAAAGTAGTAAAAAGCCACAGATTAGCAATCCAGGCCCAAAGAACAGTTATATATATGTATATATATAGTTGGGGTTCCATCCACAGCAACCGGTTGCTGTGGAGCAACCCCTTTTTTGGCCTGTGAAATTTTGGCGTGAGTAAAATAAAATAAAATAATAATTTCACAGGCCAAAAAGGGGTTGCTCCACAGCAACCGATTGCTGTGGATGAAACCCCTATATAGTTATATATATAATAAAGCAAGTAAAAGCTTCAGATTTGAAAAAATCCTACAGTGTGTAGCGAGGCATGCTTTAGACTGCTTTTGAAGCTTGAAAACTAAGTTTCTACTGGTTAAAACTTTATATGTTGTAATATAGATGTATAAAAATGTTTACAACGAAGAATATTAGAATTTGGAACACTGTTGGAAGGGTTAAGAGCTGAAATGGGCGAAATTTCCTCTATTTTCTTTTTTCTTTTTTTAAAATGGTTGATGGGGGGGTCGTCTATTTATAGACCAAATCAGTCGCGGGTCAACCCGCGATAGCTGCGGGTCTACTTGTGGTTGACCCTAGTGGGCCCATCCCCGTGGGTCCGTTTGTCTCGAAGTACGTGCACTCTAACCAACATGCTATTTGTTCGAACCTTCATAACTTTCAATTCGAAATTCCGATGGATGCGTGCTATACCTTTCCGGAAAGCCTTTTCTGAGAGCTACACAATGACATGTGACTTGACCTTTTCTGAATCTTGGAAGATGGGTCCATGACTAGATCTTCGAGTCTTTGCAGTCCGTCCGTTGAGCTGTCTTGTGCCGTTTTCACTCGGGATTGATGTTATGGTTCTTTAGGACCTTCATGGAAGTGATTTGACTTGATTTGATGTTGAGTTCGCAAAATTACTCTTTTTCCCTCCCGAGTTGTTTTCGGGCTTGACGTGGCGGCATTTGTCTTCCTCAGGGTTATCTCTAAGGTTTGACTGCTAGTGCTTCCTATCAGTATTCAGGGTTATTTCTGAAGTTGATTTGATAATTTCTCGAATTTGTCACTGAGTTTTTTCAAGATCTCCCTGGGTTGTCACCGAGGTTTGACTTGATCTCCTGGGGTTGTCGCTGGGGTTTGACTTGATCTCCCGGGGTTATCGCCGGGGTTTGACTTGATCTCTCGTGGTTGTCACTAGGATTTGTCTTGATCTCCCAGGATTGTTGCCGGGGTTTGACTTGATCTCCCTGGGTTGTCATTGGGGTTTGACTTGATCTCCGGTGATTGTCACCGGGGTTTGTCTTGATCTCCCGGGATTGTCACTAGGTTTGTCTTGATCTTCTGGGGTTGTCATCGGGGTTTATCTTGATCTTTCGGGGTTATCGCCGGGGTTTGTCTTAATATCTCGGGGTTATCATCAGGGTTTAACTTGATCTCCCGAGTTTGTCACCGGGGTTTGTCTTGATCTCCTGGGGTTGTCACCAAGGTTTGACTTGATGATTTTGACTTCCAGGATTGTCTCTAGAAGATAAAAGACAATTTTGCCCTCCTGCATGTTTAGTAACAGGAATGCGAAGTTTCGAGTGTTTATGGATGCCCCTCTTTATCATGTTTATGTAATGTAATGGAATGACGATGATAAAGATTACTAGACACATGAAATATGACAAAATTAAATGATGTCATACAATGCAACAACATATGATGTTATGGACTCTAACCATTTTTGTTTGGAGTTACTTCCAACGGTATTCTATCATTGACTACTCCTACCATTTCTGCCGGGGATGGAGTTGTCAATGATGATCTCCACTAAATTGTCTAGATGTCTACTCGAACGGTAGTTTGCAAAGCTTTCATCACCGGATCTTTCCTGATGCTATATTGGGTTGAAGCCAACGGTTTAACATGTTCGTCAGTGCTATTGAGACTGATTTGATGACATGTTGTCGAGATGTTTTCATGATCCCTGCTGGGGAGATTTTCCTATGGCTGATACTACTGGACCTTTCTGAATTTGACGTCGGGGTTGTCACCAACGTTCTTTGTCTTCAGATACGCTTTCTTACTTTACCTCCGCTGGGGATATTCCTCTTCTGACGAGTGACCTCATTGGGGATTCCTGATGCCTATCCTGATGCTAGTTTACACTAGTTTACATCATCAGATCCCTCCCGATGCTATGCTGGGGCTGTCACCAACGATTTGGAATCTTATCCAGTTGACGCCGATGTCGTTGTCGGGGATAGAGCTTACATTAGTAATTTCCTAAACATCCTTCTAATGCCTACTCAAATAGTAGTTTTCAATTGTCCGAAAATCATCGAATCTTCACGGTGCCTTAGCTGTGGATTTATATAATAGATTTTGTAGACACTCGAAATTTTGCATTCCTGTTACTAACATTGCAGGAGGGCAAAATCGACTTTCAGAGATAACCCTCGAAGAAAACTCAACTCAGTCCTAGAGACAACCCCAGGATCCTCAGTTCCATCTCGGAGACAACCCCGAGAGATTCAGTTCCAATCCCAGAGACAACCTCAAGAGATTCAGTTCCAATCCCGGAGACAACCCCGGGAGATACAATTCAAACCTCGGAGACAACCTCGGGAGATTCAGTTCCAATCTTAGATACAACCCCGAGGAATGCAGTTCCAGTTCCGGAGACAACCCTAGAATCCTCAGTTCCATCTCGGAGACGACCCTGAGATATTTAGTTCCAATCCCGGAGACAACCCCGGGAGATACAATTAAAACCTCGGAGACAACCCCGAGGCATGCAGTTGCAGTTCCGGAGATAACCTCGGAAATGCTCTTTTCCACTCCCAGCAATCAGCTTTAACACTCAGCGATAGCCCCAAGGCACTCATTCCCCAACCCGGAGATAACCCCGGGAGGTCAGGCACACCTCAGACATAACCCTGAGGACGATCAACACTTGCAGTAGTTCAATCTCAGAGAGAACCCTGAGCAACGACTGCTAAATCAGCTCAAACCGGAGATAAGCCCGGTGAGGGGCAAAATTGTCATTTTGCCATCTTGATCGCACATTGCGCTGTCTCAACAACATTCAAACATACATTTTACACAGAAGTTTCCTACAAGAACCAAAGAGCTCCAATCCCGAGTGACTACTACACAAGACAACACATCGGGTAGAATTTGAAGCCTGAAGACCAAGGGCATGGTCCCATCTTCCTAACTTCGTACAACCTTTAATCGCATGTCATTGTGTAGCTCTCGACAACAGCATGCCATAAAAGGTCTTATACACCTCGATCGGATGCTCAAATTGAAGTTCTGAAAGTTTGAACAGACAACACGTTGCACACGTGCACAAACTTCGAGATTATGGGACATGGAGGCAGGAGCACCCCACCAGGCATTGCATGTGCATCTTGACTCAAGTAGTACACCTGCGCCTCCCCCATCTATAAATAGAGGGCTTGGGGCAGCCATTTTAAGAAGAGAAAAGGCGAGGAAGCCGCACCCAATTTGCTCTGTACACACTATAAGTTGAGAGCTTTCTCATTTCTAAACACTTGTCTTTGCTATATTTTACCAGCGGGAGCCGAGTGTTCATCCATTTAAAGTTATTGAAGTCTTCTTTGGCAGTCCACTATAAGCTTTCTTACTTTTCTTAAGCCTTTCTTCATTACTGTGCATAAACTGTTATTCACGTTGAGAGTCGTGTCCTGTGTGTATGCCCGGACTTCGGTCCGTGGCTTTTTATTTCTTATATATATATATATATATATATATTTATATACACAACGGATCAGGTCCGGACTCTCGAACCTAATTAAAATCCAGACCCTATTTTTTTTTTGTTTTTTTAAAACAACTAAAAAAAAGGTATAATATTTTATGGAACTGGAATTTTTCCATAATACAGTGTTTTGGACGTGATTTGGATACATATAACAAAAAAGCCTGTACAGTCTGTACAGACTGTTTTGTTATATGTATCCAAATCATGCCCCAAACACTGTATTATGGAAAAATTCCAATTCCATAAAATATTAAACTTTTTTTTAGTTGTTTTTAAAAAAAAGCAAAAAAATAAAATAAAATAAAATTCTGGATTTTAAGAAAATCTGGACTCCCTGACTAGAACCGGACTCTATTTATATATTTTATATATATATACTAACATTATCGAGTTATGCCTCGATTGAGCCTGGATTTTACATCCGGAGCGTTTATTGCTTTATATATATATATATATATATATATATATACTTATATATAAACTATTGTCGAACTTTGTTCGATGAGCCTGGATTTTACATTCGGAGTGTTTATTACTTATATATATATATATATATATACTTATATATAAACTGTTGTCGAACTTTGTTCGATGAGCCTGGGTTTTACATTCGGAGCATTTACTATTTATATATATATACATACTTATATATATAAATTGTTGTCGAACTCTGTTTGATGAGCCTGGATTTTACATCTGGTGCGTTTATCACTTATATATATATATATATATATATATATATATATATATATCCTCAAGTTGACGAATTGAGCCGGGATCGATATATATCATGTGCTTTTACAACTTATATATATATATATATATATATATATTTATATTTCTGTCAGACCTAGAGTTTACTTCATGGCCTTTTATTGCTTTCTTTACATTTTGTCTTGCTTGAAGTTTACTTTGAGGCGGTTGATCGCTTTAATGCTTTATTTACATTTTTGATCCCCCATGGATGTGCTTCGTGGTGGTTGATCGTTTATATATAAATTTACACCTTTTATATATATAACTGCTTACAGCTTTCATATAAATTGCGGCATCATGTGAGCCTAGGAATCATGTGATCACAGATTTAGTTTTCTGAATCTAGATTCGGTTCCCGTGATGGACATTTTCAGCTGTAACCATCTTGTAAATTATTCATGGTGTTTGAATTTCCTCATACGGCTCTCATGCCCATAAGGAGTTTGTCATTGCTTTGTATATTATTTTCTCGAAGATGTTTCGCATCTTGAAAATACATGCAATCAAGCCGGACATTTAATAAAATGGAAGTATCAAAGGTCTCAATTACTATTGAGAATAAGGGTTTGAAAAAACCTCTTTTTACAAAACATCATTGTTATATCTTGTTAAAACTGAATTTTTATACAGAAATTCAAACCCTTTGTATATAGGTGCGAACGAGGCATAGCACTACTTCTAGATAATTGCACATTGATCTACACACACACACACATACACACACATTCATATAACATTTTAATTGAAAAGTGGCGGTTACCGTGGCAACACGGATGTCGGGGGGTGCCTAACACCTTCCCTCTGCATAACCAAGTTCCCGAACCCTAACGAATCTCAGTTTCACAGACCCGTTAAGTAGTGTCACATCACTGGGTCAATGCGCAAATCTTTTCTCGGTTGTGTTGGTACATGTTGGGCAAAATCTATATACGCTCAACACGCGAGTATACGTGGTCAACAAGTAATATAATAGTAAGTAAAATATCGTTCCCTCAGAGATTTAGCACAAATTTACCTTGCAACTACCAATCTTCTATTAATCCAAATTTTATTGAACTAATTAATTTCCAGTTTATATTGAAAATATTAAAATTATCAATAATCAACTCAATACCAACAAACCCTAAATCTGAATTTTCAAACAAATATTGGAGAATTAGGCTCATAACTTTACTCTAAGCATCCCTCTGATTATTATCACCTTATTCCAGTTTAACTCAGTATCCCAGTTTATTAATTATGAACACATAAATAGTATTAAACACCTCTCGATATATTAACACCGTATTAACCCAAATCCACAATTAAGATAGAATTAAGTCAAACACCTTAATTAATTAACTCACTATATCTCTATGTGAATTCTAATTAAGCAAGGTTTAAGTTCAAGTTCTCTTCACGATTACATATGATGTCAAGCATATCTCTACCTTAACAATAATCAAGAATCTGCCATTCACAAAATTCATGACACATGCTATATTAACTAAGTCTAGATTTATATTTCATCTCTCGAAATCATACAAATCCATATAAAATTGTTGATCAAGCAATTCATAAATTCAAGCTTCAATTAATATAGATAAACTGCATAATAGCTTAATTAAACTGGAAACCAAGGTTATATAATCATCGTTCCACTTAGAGATCCATTATAAGCCTAATAAGTAATTTAGCCCATAATTAATGAATTAAATTCTGAATAAATAAAAGAAAACATCATCCCAATTACAGAAGATAGAAATTAGAGAAGAATAGTAATACACCACCCTTCTCGCCCTTCGATTTTGAAATCTTCGTGAAATTATTCCTCTTCTTCGTTCCTCCAAGCCCTTGCTCTTCACAATCCTTCTCCAAGTAAGTCTCCATTGATTAAATGATATGCTCTAAGTATGTCTAGATCAGCATATATCTCCTCTCCCTCATACCATGACTCCTAATCCACTTCTAATTTCTACCTAAGATATACTCCCCTAATTCGCAAAGACTTCCCAAGATAAGTTCACTTTTGTAGCGCTCGCGCTTAGCCTTAGTATCTCCATGACGCTCACCGTAGCGCCTGATAGTGAAGACCAAATCTCGCTTCTAGCGGCGCTCTGCGCTTCACTCCTCTTCATCACAGCGCTGTCCGCGCTGTGTCAACAGAAACTATACTTTGTGCCCAAAAACTCCTCCACTGCTCACATCTTGATGGATCAACTTGATTAACCTGCAACAAGTTCAAAACCCATCAAAAGTAAATGCAAGTGCAAAAAACTAGCAATATAACAAGCCAAATGAACATAAATCCTTGGTTAAAAACCTACTCATCAAATTCCCCCAAACTTGAACATTGCTTGTCCTCAAGCAAAAATGCAATTTAATGCAATGCATCTATCAACTAAATTACGAATCCATAATTAAGACAGTAACGATGAATTGCTCATACGGCCTCAGAAAAACTAGTAAACATGCACACTTCATATCAAAATCAATCCGCACTTACCATCAATCCGTACATCTTACCCTGGTATAACTAATACAATGTATGTGTGCGCAACACCCATGCTAACTCATAACGAATCAAACTCAGTTACATAACCAGTTTCTTATCAGGAATCATACAGAATAAACTCAAAAATTCAAAGACAAACAAGTTCTAGCATTAGCTCATTACCCAAATTAAGGTTCCGAGAAGGGTAATCATGCTCACTTTCTCTTTTTCTCTTTTTCTTTTTTTTATATAGATGGTTGGTGAGTGCGTTTTACGCTCCATCTCACGCTTGTGTTTATGGGGTGTATTTCTTCTCAACCCACCACAAGACTCAACTAACTTCAATTTTTTTTTTTTTTTTTTTTTATTATTATTATTGTTTTTTTAGAGCTTATATACCCCAATCTTCCCCCAAACATAGGTTCACCTATCTTTTTCACTTTCTCGTTTATACTAAAACTATCCTTTAGAAAATCTTTATGTAACAATTTGAACTAATCCATTAACACAGATGTTATTAAGTGCCATCCTTATTATACTAGTTTCAATCAGAACAAGATCCACATTGTGACGCCCCCAAAATTAGGTATACATCACCCATCTTGAGTCTCCAAATACATGGTACAAAATTCAAATACAACTTAATTATACAACAGTCGTGTAAAATACGACTAAACATATGCTGTGAGTTTGAATAAAAATATTATCATCTAGACAATATACACACTCAATGGGGTCCTAATTTAAAAGGTTTTTCATCACTTTTATTGCTGAGACTCAGCTCAATAAATAATCCACATCATTAAATCATCCCTGCACTACAGGCCAAGGATATTCTTTAGTATCACGACCACGAATTATCTATGCACTACGGGCCAAAGATAATCGTGTTTTCATCAACGATTCTGATCATGCCATAAAACAATTCATCTTTGCACCCTTGGCCGAAGAGAATCCATAGCCATAATCATACCAAAAACTGTCCATCAATGTACTACGGGCCAATGAGGACTTTTCCACATCATTTGTAACATTACGGTCATGATTATACCGAATAATCCTTGGTCGTAATCATACCAAGTCCATCTATGCACTACAGGCCACCGATGACTTTCAACATAATATAAACATGAGGATGATGACAATGACATAATAATTCAATAAAACAAGTTCAAGAATTAATTTATCCAGGAACCAATAACGTCAAATTGTCGACGATAATCTTTGCTTTGTGGAGTAAAATTCAAGAATGCTCGGAAGAATATTTCCATGAAAAGATCTTTGGATGAAGCGCAAATATCGAGGATATTCCACTAATTTCATGGAGTATAGAAGCCAAAACTTTAACCAAAAGAGTATCATAGAATATATGAAACTGCAATGGATTTTCACCCGCCATGCGGTAATCCACGTAGACAACTCATTTCCACAATTTAATAAGAAATGAATACGAAGGGTCATTCACAATGCATGTGGCAATCCACATAGACAAGTTATTCCAGCAGAATAATAAAGAATGGAATAATAGAAGAATTCACCATGCATGCGATAAACCGCACAGACAGGTTATTCCAATAGAATAATAAATAATGGAACCAGGTCCGGCGTAAACGCACATACATGATATTTCGACAGAATAATAAATAATGGAACTAGGTCATGCGTAAACGCACAAACAGGATGTTCCAACAGAATAATAAAGAATGGAATAACAGAAGAATTTCACCATGTATGCAATACTTTGAATAGACAGGTTATACTAACATAATAATAAAGAATGGAATAATAGAAGAATTTCACAATGTATGCAGTACTTTGCATAGACAGGTTATTCCAACATAATAATAAAGAATGGAATAACAAAAGAATTTCACCAAGTATAGGGTATCCCGCGTATACAGGTTATTCCAACAGAATAATAAAGAATGGAATAACAGAATTTCTCTTCACGAATAAGAATGAAAGAATACCCCTTACGAGTACAACAAATAATATCCCTTACGAGTACAATAAATAATATCCCTTACAAGTACTACAAATAATATCCCTTACCTTTGAAAGAAGAGTACTCCGACTGGTAGGGCGATGATATACTCGAAGAAAACTTGTATTACGCTCAAAGCTTTCTTAAACTCTAAAGAAATACGCTCAAGATTATAGAAGAAGAACTCTCTCTATAGTTTCTCTCTCTAGAGTTTCAGTGAATTCGTAGAAAATAATGAAGTAATGAAATTCTATTTATAGAAGAATGGACTGCATAGTAACTAATTCATGAAAGGTCCAGATTGATTTACTTTTAATTGGACGGTCCATATTTAAAGCAAAATCTTTGAAATAAAATATAATATATTCTATTTATAATCTAATAAAATGAATAACTTTATAAAATTATTTTGTTTTATATGAAAAGATTTTACTATGCAAAACACTATGCTGGCACTATGCAACACTATGCATAATAAAATATAATATATTTTATTTATAGAATAACTTTGTAAAAGTATTCTATTTTATATAAAAAGCTTTTCTGTTTTATTACATTAATAATACCAATAAAACAAACTGAGTGACTTATCACGTAAACATCAATAATCAATACCGTGTGTTACTATGCAACCACGTGTATTACTGTACTTTTACTACCGAGTAGTTCAACAGTTTTAACGGTAAAACTTTCGTCGTTATTTTCATAAAAATATTTTTGTCATTTTCTCAATCCGACAATAATTCCGTTGTGGGGTCCACCAATGATTGTACCGTCGTACAGATATTTCCCGACAAAAAGAATATTCCCCGGCTAATTGAATATTATACAACAACTTGCATACTTTTCAAAATTTATAAATACTATCCACAACTATAACACTATCTCAAATCCACACCATAATATTCAAAAAAATATTTCGAGAAAATTAAATCTTAATTCATAAAATCTGGGGTCTCACACACATCACAATAGAAACTGCATCAAGATTCTTATACTTAGTGATATACTTGTTTACATAATTTCAATTTCATCATTGGCCAATCACATATACGATCTAATAACTAGATTCATGCAACTATATGCAAAAGAAATCTTCTTTTTTTTATATATGCCCTAAGTACGCAAAAATATAAAAATTAGCATGCAACATATATAAGAAAACCTAATCCCCCAAACTTAAATCATTGAATGCCCTCATTACGTCAAATATGTTCATTAAAAAAAATAAAGAGGACTTCCCTGAAAACGCTTTATTGCTCGTCATCCGAAGGAGGGTAAGTTGGCAGGATAGGAGGACTAGGCATCACCACCGGTGGAACATTAGGATTGCAACGAGAAAATGCATCAGCAAGCATGTTGAAAGCATTTTCATTGTACTCATGCATTAACTTTTGACGTTGGGCCAACCACCTAAATCGATTCCTTGGGACCTGCGATTGTTCCGCACTTACTGGGGGTGTTGGTTGGCGGATCATAATGTAGCCTTCACCACGCGGGTGTGATTGCGCCCCATCCCATGCTTTGTACCTTTCAATAGTGGCATGATCAATTATCACCATTGGTTGTTGTATCGGCTCAGTAGGTGGCCACTGCACCCCAGCCTTCCGGCATAAATCAGTGATGAGGAACCCGTGCAGCAACCCTCCCGTAGTACTCCCACGTAATGCCCGGTCAATTGATTCTTGAATACACTCCCGCACATCAACATCATAAAATGCAATTGAATTGTCCATATGATAGTGGTGGTGAACAATCCCATACAAAAGTCTAGCCCGTGCCTTTGTAACATCAGTTTGGTGGCGAGTGGGCATTAGACGAGCACATATAAATGCATGCCATGCTTTACCATATCGACTGAGCGTTGATTGAGGAAAACTTATCTTTTCATTCGTTCCGGCTTGAATTACACATTGAGTCCCTGGTTTGCATAATTGGGCAATCAACTCGTCCAACTCGGGCAACCCATCTTCATATCGGTCATCTTATGGTGTCTCCAACCCAAAATAAGCATTGATCGCATCGGCGTGAAACGCCACCGGTTTGCCCCGAACCATGGCGACATTGTGACGAACAAGATTTTTGTAATTTAATTCTTAATATTTATTAAAGTAAATAAATATTTTCGATTATTTAATTATTAGATTAAATAATTAATTGATGCAATTGTGGTAGATGAATTTAATTATATGTGTTACATTTATTAAATTAATGTAGAGAATAATTATTATTCGAAGTATGTATTTATGTGAGCTTATTCAATTAAATGAAATATTTAATTAAGCATAATATTATTTAATTAATTTCATTATTAATTAGAGAGTTAATAATTTGACATTATTAATTAATGAGAAAATTAAATATAAGACTATGTGAATTTATGAGAAGTTATTATATTTTATTTATATTAAATAAGATATATAAATTATTGTGCAAGTGGGTGTGACATGAATTAAAGTATATGATAAAGTTTTATTAAATTAAATGACTTTTGAAATCTTTTCTTGCCAGCCAAACATGGCCTTAGTAGAAGTTATGGGTAGTTACACATGACTGGGTTAACTGACCATAATGCGCCAGTTCTTATTCGACGTCTCCCTTACTTCTTTCATTCGTATGCTAAGTCTAGAAAACAAGCCAGAGAGAATAGAGTTCACAGAGAGAAAATTGTGATCTTGTGAAGAAAATTGTGAGTGTGTAATCAAACAAATATTGGTGAAAGGATCATCATTGATCATCTCTTCTAATTTATACTCTACAGGGTAATCTCCTCTTCCCAAATTCTATATTTCACGTATTATGTTTTTATAAGAAAATGGCTTTCAAAGTTTCTGTAAAGCCTCTGTGATTGAGAAAGGAGTTGTATTTATGAGTATTTATGGGTTAAGATGTATCAAATCGTATATATATATATATATATATATATATATATATATATTGCATGATTCCATATCATCAGTTTCATAATATTACATCGTATATGATTTCTACAAAATTACAGAGTATGGGTTTTGGCCTTATGGCCTTATACGTGATATTTTATGTATTGATCGTATATTATCCCTAAATTTTATATTCGTATATTATTATACATGTTGATACGAAGAGACCAAACTTTAAACGAACGGATTTGGTGTTATTACGAATCCGTAGTATCAATTTTCATGTTTTATTTTCAAAACCTTCAAGAATATCAAAGTCAGTGAAATTATAGATTTTTAACTCTGTGATTATGTGTTTTAATGGGTTAAAACCATTCTATAAACGTTGGGTTATGTTTATGCATGAATTACATCTTATGGGTATGTCTAATTTCGAGTAGAAAATAAGAAATTGGAAGAAATTGGCATGTTCTGCGATTTTTCACGAACTACCATTTCGTATGCAATGCACGCCATATCTTATTGTACAAACTACTATCTATTTTTAGCGCCATAGTGCCGCCGCATATGACATTAAGTCTCGAAATCAGCATACCAACACTTGCCATGACACGAGAAAGTCGTCCTATGGCCTTGGCAGCCGTCATGATCTGAAGACTAAATACAAAAGTGGAATAGCAGCAAATACCATTCTGAGAATGTCCGAAATGAAATATTTTTAATATTCAAGTCTAGCAACGTGATAGCAACTTGATTTAATAAACATAAAACTATGTTATAAGTATAATGAGATGTTAAAATAATTACTTAACATGTAAATAACATAATTACATGTGGATTGAATTATTGATTTCATAAGTAGCTTATTATTCATGAAGTGTTATTATGTGACAATAAGTGTGATATTTGACTAAGTACAGTCATAACCAAAGTTTAGATAAAAGAATGGGTTTTTGATGATTAGTTAAATTATAATTGACTGGTATTGTGAATGTGAATGGTATGTAGGATTAAATTCAAAGCACGTGCTTAGTTAAAGTGTAATCTACGCACGAGGCAAGTTTCCTAACCCTACTTATCTTTATTGTTCAAGTTTATTATTTACCTCGAGTAAATTATCATTACTATTATTCAAGTTCAAATGTTATATTAAAGATTGATTATCTTTTCAAAGTATGATTCAGTTATACAATAATTGTCTTATTGTATACGTCTTGAGATTATTATTCAAATCGAATATCATTATTGTTGAACCTTATTAGACTAGTGAACTTTATTGATTCAACTAGTCCATAGTTACGAAAGCGTTCTAAATTTTGAACCCTTATTGAATTATCCAAGCCAAACTTCCTTTAGTGCGGACTCGAATGTCAGCCGAGATGAACAACCCGCAAAAGGATTTACTTATCGTTAATGTTAAGATATTGTGCACGAAGATGGTACTAAGGGTGATCCCCTAAGCACGCAGTAGAAAGGTCCATAGTCTTATGATCATTAAAGGTTTCAAGTATAACCCTTGATAACTGGGGACATAGATTCAAGTCTTATGACCCTCGTAATTCTTTTGATTCTTGCTATTCATTCTTGATTCAAAAGTTGAGCTTTTATTCAGATGTCTTTGATTTATTTGCATGTTATTATACTGTTATTTCATTATTATACTTGTGGGCAATAGTTCTCACTCTTGCTTAATAATAACATTGCAGTTAAGAACGAAAGAACCGATGAACCTTCCTATAGTGAAGGCAAGGGCAAAGTTAGCAAATGATGAAGACTTGTTATTTTTATTAGATGATGTAATTATGTTTAAGACTTGAGTTAATGATGTTGTTTAAGACTTATTTGTTTATGATTCCACACAGATGTTTAAGGTTAGTTTAACCTGGGATTGTATTATTATTATTCAGTTGTTGTAACCCTTAAGGGGAAGATTTTTATTCTATCTATTGCATGACTTGCATTTATTATGGGTAGATAGATAGATGATATTTGTACAATGAACACCAAATCCCATGGAATTGAAGTACCCGGATTTGGGGGTGTCACAGACATGGTTGACATATTCCATTGCATTGGCGTAAAACTCCTTAACTATGTTGATTGCCGCTGGGAGTGGTTGTTCTACTAGCTGAAACCAGTGACATTCTATAATTTGCAGAGTCATGTCGCCATCCAAATTCGCATTTGGCTTCAATCCTTGTTCTAGCACCAAATTCTTCTTGTCGATGGAGGTCTTGAATCTTTTCGCGGCCCTTTCACTAACAAATATTGTAAGGTCATATGCAGGCCGAGTCGTGGAGGATGATGCTCTTTGTCGTTTGTGGGAAGACATGTTGTGTTCGGTGTGATTGGACACAAGAAGTTGGTTCTGAACTTTTATCAAACAGGTAGTGGGCGGACTGATTGTTTCCCCCAAACTTGGTCGATTGATGTTGCTTTGCTAGCCAAATTATTAAAAACACAACACCCACTCCTTGGATATTCAATTCCCCGAATTTTCCACTCAATTTGATGTCAAAACAGAAAAATTCGTGAGGGACGAAGAGAATTGGCTTACCTTTAATAAGTTAAAGAGGAGTCCCAATTTGTATGAATTTGTGCAAGGGGTGGATTAGATTTAGGATTGGAATGTTGTGTTTGAGCTTTGTAGTACCATATCTTCTAGGATGGTGGGACTTCATATAGACAGTAGGAAACCAACGTGGGTTGGATTTGGGAATTGAAAAGGTTAGTGGGATTGGAAATTTAAAAGAAGAAGGAGAGTAAAGATGGTGTAAATAGGAGTTATGGGGAGTAGGAAGTGTAATAGAATTAGGAGACGTGGAGAAGTTTCATGTTATGAGGAGAGGTGGCTTGAATTAGGTTATAGACGTCGCTCCAACTACTGAGAATCTAAGAGGCCCGAGTAGTGGCAGCGGTATATAAGCGCCATGACCGGGTTAGCTAGAATTGTTGTAGTGCTAAGCCTTTCTGCGCTTGATCCGTACATTAATGTAGCTTCGCCCGAAAGTGGGTAGTCGAGGATGTTGGTAGCGTAATAAGCCGCGACCTTATTGTCTGGTCGGCGATGTAAGCCTTGATCGTATTTGAAATTTGTGACGATCTTTGATCGCTAAGCGCGCCTCATGCTTGATCTATTCATTGTGTAGCGCGCCCCGCGCTTGGTAGTCAGTGACTACCCGGATTGCTAGTGCGCCCAGCGTCGTACTGGCAGTAGCTGCATGGCTAAATTTTCTTGGACTTCCTGCAAAACATGTAATTCTCTTATTAAAACTTGTAATTGACTCTATTAGAAACCAAAATATACTTGTAATTAAGATGAATAGTTTAGAGCTTGGGTTGCCTACCAAGTAGCGCCAGTTTTAGCGTCGTGGCTAGCATCTGACGCCTATCAGATATCATCATTGCGTGTCGTTGAGAGTAATGTTGATGACATCCGATTCGCATCTCTCATGATAATGCTTTATCCTTTGTCCATTGACCTTGAATGTCTCCAGTAGATTTCGGCTGTAGAGTTCGATTGCACCATGTGGGAACACTATTTTGATGGTGAATGGTCCTAACCACCTTGACTTAAGCTTTCCGGGGAACAACCGCAATCGTGAATTAAATAACAGCACCGATTGCCCCGGCTCGAAAGTTCGGTGCACGATTTTTTTGTCGTGCCATTTCTTGACATTCTCCTTGTATAGTTTAGCATTTTCGTATGCCTGAAGTCAGAATTCATCGAGCTCGTTTAGTTGTATCAGCCTCTTTTCCCCCACAGCTACTTGATCGAAGTTTAGTTTCTGAATGGCCCAGTAGGCCTTGTGTTGTAGCTCGACTGGTAGGTGACACGCCTTTCCATATAGTAATTGATATGGTGACATCCCTATTGGCGTCTTGCAAGCAGTTCGGTATGCCCAAAATGCATCATCTAACCGGAGCGACCAATCCTTTCGATTCGGGTTCACCACTTTTTCCAGAATTTTCTTTACCTCTTTGTTTGAGACTTCAGCTTGCCCACTGGTTTAGGAATGATAGGCTGTCGCCACCATGTGGTTGACCCCATACTTTGCCAAGAGGGCTATAAATGATTTATTGAAGAAGTGACTACCTTCGTCACTTATGATAGCTTTTGGCATGCCAAACCTCGTAAAAATATTTTTCTGTAAGAATTTTATCACCATCTTGGCATCGTTAGTCGGTAATGCTACTGCTTCAACCCATTTTGACACATAATCCACTGCCAGCAAAATATACTGATTTGACAATGAGGAAGGAAATGGCCCCATGAAATCGATGTCCCATAAATCAAAAATCTAAACTGCTAAGATAGTTTGGAGTTGCATCTCATTCCTTTTTGATATGTTGCCCACTCGTTGACATCTATCACAAGTTTTAACAAATTGATGGGCGTCTTTAAATAGCGTAGGCCAATAAAACCCTACTTGGAGGACTTTTGCTGCTATTCTCTCACTACCATAGTGTCCCCCGTATGCCGACGAATGGCACTCATGCAGTATACTATGTACCTTGGTGTAGGGCACACACCTTCTGATCATCTCGTTGGCGCATTGTTTGAATAGGTAAGGCTCATCCCACATATACCACTTGACGTCATGAAGAAACTTCTTCTTTTGTTGTCTTGTAAGATCAGGGGGGAGCATGTTGCTCACTAAATAGTTCGCGAAGTCCGCGTACCATGGAAATTCTGCATTTACCCCAAATAATTGCTCGTCCGGGAATGACTCGTTTATGACGCTCTTGTCCTCTTCTTGTGTAACCGGATTGTCCAGCCTAGACAAATGAGCAGCGACTTGATTCTCCGTCACCTTTCTATCCTTTATTTCTAGATTAAACTCTTGAAGAAGGAGAATCCACCGGATAAGGCATGGTTTAGCATCTTTCTTCGCAATTAGATATCGAATAGCCGAATGGTCTGTGTAAACTATCACCTTAGAGCCGACCAAGTATGCCCGCAATTTGTCAAACGTATACACCACTGCAAGCAGTTCCTTTTTCGTAGTTGTATAATTCATTTGAGTCTCCGTGAGTGTCTTGCTTGCATAATAAATGGCGTGAAATACCTTATCTCGGCATTGTCCCAAAACAGCCCTGACTGCATAGTCGCTTGCATAACACATCAGCTAGAAAGGTATTTTCCAATCTGGTGCGATGATAACTGGGGCTGTAGTTAACTTCTTCTTCAACAGCTCGAAAGCCAACTTACATTCCTCATCAAAACTAAACACAGAGTCCTTCTCTAACAGACTGCACAATGGTTTTGCAATTTTAGAGAAGTCCTTTATGAATCTTCTGTAAAACCCAGCATGTCCCATAAAACTTCTGATTCCTTTTACGGAGCTCGGTGGAGGCAATTTCTCGATCGTGTCCAACTTAGCCTTGTCAACTTCTAGTCCTTGAGCCGAAACCTTGTGGCCTAGAATTATGCCTTCCTCAACCATGAAGTGGCATTTTTCCCAGTTAAGTACAAGGTTTATATCCTCGCATCGTTGTAGCACCATTACTAAATTCCCAAGACATGTATCAAAATTGTCTCCATGGACAGAAAAGTCGTCCATGAAGACTTCCACATTTTTCTCCACCATATCAGAGAAAATGGCCACATACACAGTTGGAAGGTAGTCGGTGCATTACATAACCCGAATGACATTCTCCTGAACGCGAATGTGCCGCAGGGACACGTAAATGTGGTCTTCTCTTGATCCTTAGGAGCGATGGCAATCTGGTTATAGCCCGAGTACCCATCCAATAGACAGTAAAAGTCGTGATCCGCCAATCTGTCCAACATTTGGTCGATAAAGGGTAGCGAAAAATGATCTTTTCGGGTTTCCTTGTTCAACTTCCTATAATCGATGCACACCCTCCAACCTGTTATAGTTCTTGTCGGTATTAACTCGTTATCTTCATTTTGTACCACAATCATTCCCCCCTTCTTTGGCACACAATGAACCGGACTAACCCACTTACTGTCGGAGATCGGGTAAATGATTCCAACATCCAATAATTTCAGAATTTCCTTCTTTACTACTTCCTTCATAATTGGGTTCAGTCGTTGTTGTTGCTCCACCGTTGGTTTTGTGTCATCTTCCATCAGAATCTTATGCATGCAAAACGACGGGCTAATTCCCTTGATATCTGCTATCGTCCACCCTATCGCTGCCTTATGTTCTCTAAGTACCCTTAACAACTTCTCTTCCTGCAAATCGTTAAGTGCAGTAGAAATAATTACAGGTAAAGAATTTGAATTGCCTAAATACGCATACTTGAGATGTTTAGGGAGTGGCTTGAGTTCAAGAGTTGGTGGCTCCTCCAATGATGGTCACAATTTTTTCATAGCTATCTCCTCCGTGTTTAATAATTCACAAGGTGTTTTGAATCGACTTACTCGTGGCAATGAGTCTAACATCTGTAAGTAGTCCATAAATTCTGGGTCATCGAACTCCTCCTCCCCCAATAATGTTGTCTCTAGAAGATCATTGCTCAGACTCTTTCCCATGTCTTCCTTAACTATTTGACCAATGATTTCCATCCGAAAGCACTCTTCTTCATCCGCGGGAAATTTCATGGCTTTGAAGACGTTAAACTTAACTTCTTGATCTTGAAACCTCATCGTTAATTCACCTTTTTGTACGTCGATGAGTGTCCTACCCGTCGCTAAGAAAGGTCTCCCTAGGATAATCGGGATGTTCTTGTCCTCCTCAAAATTCAGAATGATGAAATCCGTGGGAAATATAAACTTATCAACCTTTACCAATATGTCTTCCATAATGCCTCTCGGATACGTGACTAACCTATCTGCCAACTGTAATGAGATGTTCGTAGGCCTTGGAGCTGGCAATCCCAATTCTGTGTAAACTGATAACGGCATAAGGTTCACACTCGCTCCTAAATCACATAAGCATTTATTGAAAGCCGTATTCCCGATCGTGCATGGAATTGTGAAACTACCTGGATCTTTCAACTTGGGTGTCAATTTCTGCTATAAAACCGCGCTACACTCCTCTGTTAGTGCCACTGTCTCGAAATCTTCTAACTTCTTCTTTCTGGACAGAATCCCCTTCAAGAATTTTGCATAATTCAGCATTTGCTCTAGGGCTTCCGCAAACGGGATGTTAATCTGCAATTTCATAAATACTTCCAAGTACTTTGCAAATTGCTTGTCTAATTTCTTCTTTTGAACTCTTTGCTGAAATGGCGGCGACGGGTACACAACTGGCGTGTCATCTAACTTTGTTTTCTCCAATCGCGTGTTCGCCTCCTATTTTTCTGCATCCACTATTTTATCATTACTTTTATCATCAGAGACAACTGAATTTCCTACATCTTTCTCAACCATCTGTTTTCCACTCCTCAAGGAGACTGCCTGACACTGTTCATGATTTCCCTTTGGATTTCTTTCGGTGTCACTCGGTAGGGTCCTTTGTGGTCTGTTGTTCAATGCTAAAGCAATTTGTCCCATCTGGTTTTCTAAATTCTTGATGGCCATTTCTTGTGATTTCATTGCCATTGCTTGATTCTTCATAGCTACCTCATTACTTGTTATATACTTTGATAACAATTCCTCTAAATTCGATTTTCTCTTTTGACGTTGAACTGGTTGTTGTGATTCTGAAACCCTGGGGGATACGATGGTCATGGAGCTTGCTGATTCTGATTATTATTCCACGACTGATTCAGATTATTCCTATTCCCTTGATTATATGCATTCTGATATGTATTCTGAGGAATTCTGTTGTAGCTACTCGTGAATTATACCGACTCTGGGTTGATTGCGCATTGATCCGTCGAATGTTCCCCTGCGCACAACTCACAAATAATTGCAACTGTCTGCATCTGTCCCCCGGACCACACGTCGAAATTCTTAGCGAGTGCTGAAATCTGTGCCGTTATTGTCGTCACTCCATCTACTTCTAACACTCCAGCGACCGTAGGTTGTGTCATTCTTGCCGTGGGCCACTGATAATTGTTAGCCGCTATAGTCTCTATCAACTGGTATGCCTCCTCATACGTCTTAGCCATAAACGCTCCCCCAATGCCGCATCAATACTCGTTTTGAGATTCCCATGTAGTCCGTTGTAGAATGTATTCATTTGCAACCATTTGGGCAGTCCGTGATGTGGGCATTTTCTAAATAATTCTTTGTATCTCTCCCACGCCTTGTACAGTGACTCCCCATGTTATTGATCAAAAATGGTAATCTCATTCCTCATCTTTGCAGTTTTTGCAGGCGGGAAGAATTTTTCTAAGAATTTCTGAGCCAGGTCCTCCTACGTCGTTATCGAACCCGCTGGTAGAGAGTGTAACCAACTCTTCACCTTGTCCCGCAGAGTGAATGGGAACAAGCGAAGTTTAACTGCTTCATCCGACACCCCATTATAATTGAAAGTGACGCATATTTCCAGAAAACTGATTAAATTCTCGTTCGGATCGTCATTAGCCATTCCTCCAAATCGCATCAATTTCGTGATCATTTGAATTGTCCTGTGCTTGATTTCGAACGTGTTTGCGGCTATTGCGAAGTTCGGTGATACTCGATCGCACTCGACCACCTTAGGTGTTGCAAAATCTCTCAACGCTTTCGTCTTCTTAAGAACCATTTCTTCTTCCTTATCAGAGTTTTCGAATTCGTTCCTTGTTTCCTTTATCCACTTACTTAACCTCTGAAACCTTCTATCGATGTCGTCCTCAAAAGGAAGCAAGTCTGGATTGTTTGATCGAGTTTGCATAAACCAATATCAAAAACCTGAAATTCTAAGAACAAAACAAAACAAAAAGTGTTTAAGTAAAACTGGACTAATTAAACTGATATTGCAAAAATAATAAAATCTGTACTGAAATCCCCAGCAACAACGCCAAAAACTTGTTGGGAAAAATCTATATACGCTCAACACGCAAGTATACGTGGTCAACAAGTAATATAATAGTAAGTAAAGTATCGTTCCCTCAGAGATTTATCACAAATTTATCTTGCAACTACCAATCTTCTATTAATCCAAATTTTATTAAACTAATCAATTTCCAGTTTATATTGAAAATATTAAAATTATCAATAATCAACTCAATACCAACAAACCCTAAATCTAAATTTTCAAACAAATATTGGAGAATTAGGCTCGTAACTTCACTCTAAGCATCCCTCTGATTATTATCACCTTATTCCAGTTTAACTCACTATCCCGGTTTATTAATCAAGAACACATAAATAGTATTAAACACCTCTCGATATATTAACACCGTATTAACTCAAATCCACAATTAAGATAAAATTAAGTCAAACACCTTAATTAATCAACTCACTATATCTCTATGTGAATTCTAATTAAGCAAGGTTTAAGTTCAAGTTCTCTTCACGATTACATGTGAAGTCAAGCATATCTCTACCTCAACAATAATCAAGAATCTACTATTCACAAAATTCATGACACATGCTATATTAACTAAGTCTAGATTTATATTTAATCTCACGAATTTATACAAATCCATATAAAATTGTTGACCAAGCAATTCATAAATTCAAGCTTCAATTAATATAGATAAACTGCATAATAGCTTAATTAAACTGAAAACCAAGGTTACATAATCATCGTTCCACTTAGAGATCCATTATAAGCCTAATAAGTAATTTAGCCCATAACTAATGAATTAAATTCTGAATAAATAAAAGAAAACATCATCCCAATTACAGATGATAGAAATTAGAGAAGAATAGTAATACACCACCCTTCTTGCCCTTCGATTATTAAATCTTGGTGAAATTATTCCTCTTCTTCGTTCCTCCAAGCCTTGATCTTCACAATCCTTCTCCAAGTAAGTCTCGATTGATTGAATGATACGCTCTAAGTATGTCTAGATCAGCATATATCCCCTCTCCCCTCATACCATGACTCCTAATCCACTTCTAATTTCTACCCAAGATAGACTCCCCTAATTCGCAAAGACTTCCCAAGATAAGTTCCCGCACCAGCGTGCTCTGCGCTAGCCTTAGTATCTCCACAGTGCGCCCCACGTCGAGTGGTCAGCACCCCGTCCTGCTCCAGCGCGCTCCACGCTTCACTCCTTTTCATCACAGCGCCGGTCCGCGCTGTGTCAACAGAAACTATACTTTATGCCCAAAAACTCCTCCACTGCTCACATCTTGATGGATCAACTTGATTAACCTTCATCAAGTTCAAAACCCATCAAAAGTAAATGCAAGTGCAAAAAAACTAGCAATATAACAAGCCAAATGAACATAAATCCTTGGTTAAAAACCTACTCATCAGTACAACCATTTAAAAAACCAACTGGCGACTCTCACAGTCCGCTCATCGACAGATACATATCGGACCTTTTCATAACTTGTTTTTTCAAACAAATCTCACCTAACATAAGAACACAAAAAGATAAGAACAGAAAAGGGACAAATAAAAATCCCGACGTCGACAGGTGGTGACTCTGCTGTGGACCTCCAGTAAGAGGACTTAAGTCGCTATTACAAGCTTTTCAAATCTGTTATATGCTTGTGTATGGATGTTACATTTACATTTGATGGATGTGTACGAATGCATTTACTTACTGTACTTAATGCTTTACACTATATCTGCTTGTGATATTAGTGCTTCACACATGTCATCATTTTCATAAACGGTGAGATACGTTGTATGTGAATGTATGTTGTGTGGTTCCTCCATCAAGAGGCTATCCTGTCGGTGTTTGATTACTGGACTCGTAGGGAGACTAATCCCAACGAGGCTCAAGAAAGGAACCACCCAGATTCGCTCTAGTTGAAAGACAGGATTAACTTCTCGTCGAGTAAATTGCGATGATATGGGAACCTTCATGCCAAAAAGCCGCGAGAGTAGCCTAAGATAGGTCAGCCTCTGATAAACCAAATGTAGAGGGAAGTCTTTTCATGCTTTCCCATTTTAAATTACTTGTAAAGTCAATTACTTGTAATTTCATTCCATATTGATCTCCATGTAAAGGGAAATATGAAGAAATATATGTACATACATATTTACATGCTTTCATGTATTACAAATAGCTAACATCCGTTTTGCAGGATAATACTCCTAAAATGGATACATCATATAGCATGTAAACATTTATACATTCCCTAAAAGTAAACTACGTCAATTTTTTGCAGGGAAATAATTGGACCTATTACCTGTTCAAAGTCCAAAAAGGCCACGAGCCTACAACCAATTATGTCTTCATCTGACCAGACTAATCTTAATCATGTCTCTCGTGATGAATTTGACGGATTAAGTAAACAAATCACAGATTTGGCTGTTCTACTTAAAGAACTACACCAATCTACTCAGGGTACAAGAATACCCGTACATACAGAATCCTCTGCACATGGAGGAACACAAGGTACGGACAAAGAAGCTCCCGTATCTGATTCTTAGTTGGATAAAACCAACAAAATCCATGATACCACCCATCTCAAAGAAGATCTAGACACCGGTGATATCAGAAAGAAAGTCCTTCAAATGGAAGAGACCATCCGTTCTATCAAAGGGGTTGGAGCACGTGGGAGTGTTTCATATGCTGACCTTTGTATATTCCCTGGTGTGCATTATCTAGAGAAGTTCAAGACTCCTGACTTTGAAAAGCATGACATGTTAGGAGATCCTTACACACATTTGAAGGTATTCATTGGAGAACTCGGATCTTATGCCGAGGATGAGAAGCTCAGAATGCAATTCCAAGATCCATAGCTGGAGAAGCCCGATCGTGGTATACCAGATTAGAAAATTCCAAGATCCGTAGCTAGGAGGAGCTAGCTCATGCCTTCCTCAATCAGTACAACTTCCAGTCTCAGATGGCCCCTGTGTGACAACCCGAATTTTCATAAGTTATTAAAATAAAAATTTAATAATTAAAATTCTTATTATAAGGTGTATATATTTTGAATTATGTGATTTGGTATGAAGAGAATTATTTATTGAGATTATGTGATTAATATGGAGTAATGTAACTAAGTGTATTATATTAATTAAATGATTATTTAATATTTAATTAATATGTAATGATTTTATGTTTTAGTTCTAATTTAATTGAGATAATGTAGTGACGTGGTAATTGTTACATGAAGTTATAATTAGCGAGTAATTATAACGTGACAATTTTATGTGCTTAATTGATGTTAAACTTTTAATCAATTAAATTAATGTTAAGATTTAATTAATTAAAGGATAACATTAAGAATATGTGTTAAAGGATCTATTAAAAGAGTTAAATGAGTTTTTAAAACCGTTTTTCCCAAACAAGGCCTTAACTATTAAAACCTGATTTTAAAATAATTTGATTTTGCCAAACAAGTCTTAGGGCTTTTAAAGTTCTAATTTTTGTAACTTATATATTAAATTGATTATTAGTATATGTAATTATATTGGGAGTTACATATTCTATAATTATATGTGTTATATGTATATTGTATATACACTAAGTTGCGTTAGTTTTTTAACCTAAGTCTAAACTAAGAACAAAGAGAAGAAGAGAGAATACAGAGAAGAAGAAGAGGAAGAAGAAGAAGAGGAAGAAGAAGAAGAAGGGAAACCTTGAGAAAACAAAAGAAACGCTTTCATCATCTCCATCTTTTCTCCTAATTCAACCTAGAAAGGTATCAAACTAATCCTTATACTAAATTAGAATATTTTGTATTTAGTCTGTAACACCCCAGTCCCACATCGAAAGATAGGGAAAATTTGTCTGCATATAAAGAAATAAGTTACTACCAATAGTACCTTTAAGTCATGACCTTTTGGGAGCCTGTGGTGGGCTAAGATGACCCAAGAAGATACTATTGTGCCAGTAGTTTGAGGCCTTATTTTGATGGATTTGATTCGACTCGGACTTGGAATTTGACCCGAGATTTTTTCCGAACTCGGGATTTGACCCGGGTTGTTTCACAGTCTTTGTAAAATTAGGTTTTCATAATTATGAATTTATATGTATATATGGTGTTCATATGTTTTCATATGCGATTGTATGCCATGAAAGGATTTTCACAATACAATTGTTGTAAAAACAAGTTTTAAAATCACGTTCTTCTATCTTTTCATAGTTTTAGAGTTCTATGTAAAAATCTTTTGGTGAAACTTCATAATTTTGATGTGTGAATAGGATGTGTGTATATATATATATATATATATGTATACACTTACATGAGATTTTTATAGTTGTTCAAAAGTTTCAATTCACAAAGATATGATGAACATGATGAAATCATGTTCATAGTGTTTGATTATGAACTTATGTTGAAAATTGTGCTTAAATCTTTGATGTGAGCATTAGTTATGTGTAATATGGGTTATATTATGAGTTATATGGTTGTTCTAGCAATTCAATCCATGTAATTTTGATAAACAAGAGGAATTTTGTTCATAATGATTTTCTATGAATTAATTTCTAAAAAATGGCTTTTAAAACTATCAAATTGATGTTTGGTTATGATTTATTGTTGAAATTGATCATGTATTATGTTAGTATGTTAAGAATATGAGTTATCACAATTGGAATTACTTGAATTGGTTTAAAAACGAATTCATAGTGAAGAATTTCGCTATGAATGTCAAAAGAAGAGGAAATAAGAGAAATAGTGAATATAAAGGTTGTAATCTTGATGTTTATGTGATTAGAAATGTGTTAGAAACATTAGTTTATATTTTTGTAAACATATTACACCTTGGGTAAGTTGGTATGGTTGTTAGAAAAGAATTTGTAGGCCTAATTTGGCTTTCTGTAGTGTTTGGGATCATAATTCTGAACTAGCGTAAGGGACCCCTCTCGGTGAGCTACCCTAGTGTAAAAACCCCGCCCCGATTGGAGAGAAGTAGTCTGCTTTGCAAAATTGTGAAGAAAAAAAAAACTGATCGGACACGTTTTACTAAAATGAGCATAAAGTTTTCATACGAACTCCGATTGAGGCGATTCAAGATGATCCGGAATGAGGACGAATAGAATTACAACTTTTTAAGACTATTGTTCAGTTTGAGATCGAGAACAGGGGTCCAAATTGTCATTTTTAAGACTATTGTGTTTTCAGAGGCAATCGGAGGGCGTCAGGCATGCATGTATGCAATTGTAGTGCTTCTGACGATAAAAGATGTTTTCCTAAGTTATAAAACATGAATTTTAGTAAATATAATGTTGGTTAACATTAATAAAGGATGTATTAGATAAGTTATGTAAGCACACTAAGAATACACAAGAGAGACAATTCGAGCGTGTGACGAATGAAAGTCGAAACACCGTGACAAGTGTTAATGAACATTATAAGATATGGAATGAGTTTAATATAAAACCCATAAGTATTACTAGCAAGACTTAAACACTTGAATAAATTTTGAATATTATATAAGTCAAAAAGTTAACACAATCTAATTGAACATTGTGTGCTAATTAACATGAAGGATTATGAGATGTGGAGTAGAGTTTACATTACAATTACTATGTGTTGTTATGTGACTAATTGTTGATGTGTATGATTATATAATTGTGTAGGGCACGTGAAGTGCAGATAGCTGTAAGCTGTTAATTTGTTATTGGTAAACAATGATCAAGGCAAGTCTTTCGGTTCCTATTTTCTACGTGGACTTGATGAACTGTTTTAAATTGCATGATATGTTATATGTGTTGTAAGCGAGCATGATATGTTATACATGTTGTAATCATGAAATGTTAAAGTTAATTTATGACTATATTGTTTTGGTTAAATAATGATGATTGAGTAAGGAACTCAATCTTTATATTTGCTATGTGAATTAAAGCATGTATGCCATGTTACTTTAATTATTATGATATATATGTTGAGCATATTATTATGTGCTATGTGATGCATGAAAACTGTTAGAACTTGCTGAGCTATCGAGCTCACTCTTGCAAATAATGATTTTTTACAGCTCAAGATTTCAAGGTAAGGATATGTGCTAAGTGAATTATAGAGATCCATATTCTTGAAGATTACTTATGTTTTATGAGAAATATATTTAATATTTTGAATGTAACATGTTGTTGAATTGTAAGTTGAGTTATCTGGTGTATATGGATATCTATTTATGATGTAAGACTTTGTATAGTCATTTTGTTGTAACGATTCATGATATAAATTTAAATCGAAGAGATACAATGTAAAGGTTGCGATTTAGGGCAATACAGAAGGAAATGTATAAAAGTTTTAAATATTCTGCATTTTTAGTGATTTTAATATCGAATAATGATGTAAAGATAGATTAAAGTTGTATTGTTAACGATCGAGAAGGATAATATTATTGTTTGAATTTATGGGTCGTTACACCCTGATCAGTACCAAATTACTAAAGTCAGGAAACAAACCAATGAATCTTTCAGAGAGTATGCTCAAAGGTGGAGGCGCCTTACTGCTCAAGTTGTTCCCTCTATGAATGAGTCTGAGATGGTGATGACCTTCATAGACATACAAGAAGCTCCTTTCTACGAGAGAGTCTTAGCTGGTATTGGCAAACCATTCTTTGAAATGATTAAGCATAGGGAGATGGTTGAGATGAGATTGAAGTCAGGAAAGATTCAAGTCCTAGCTGCCCTTAAAGCTGTTACTGAGCACATCCAGTCCAGAAATTATGGAAACAACCCCCGGAGGGTCCATAAAAAGAAAGAGGAGGATGTTTTCTTGATACTACAAAGTCAGAAAGGCAGTCAGAATATGCCTATCCAGAGGAAAAATTACTCCCCCTTTCAAGCACAGTCTTCGAACCCTTTGTTGCCAAAGGGTGGAGAAGTTAGACACACTCGAGTGTTCACACCCTTAGGGGACTCACTTGAGATCATTCTCAATCTTCTGACCACTCAGAAGAATATTACTCATCTTCTTCCACCAGCCAACCCGAATGGGAAAGGTTTCAATGCTAGTCGAAAATGTGCTTATCATGCTGGAGCTCCAGGATATGATACTCAAGATTGGTGGGCCTTGAAACATAAGATCCAGGATTTGATTGATAATGGCGAGATTGTGGTAACTAAACCCGACCAACCCCATGTGCAAGACAACCCTTTTCCTCAACACAAAGAAGAGGAGGTTAACATGATTAATTGGAGTAGCGGTTAGACTTCCCACTCCAGTGGTAGATCTTCCCAAACCAACAAGGATGGTGCTAATAACTGGGATTGTGCACAGTTCTAGTTTATGATGGAACAGAAAATGAAGACTCTTTGTGAGCAAGTTAACCAATTGGCAGAACTGGTGGTCCATCAACACCAAGTTACACACCGATTATTTAGTCAGGAGCATGCTAGCCTCCTTCCTTTTGTTACAAACACTTTACTGTGCACTCCAGAAAATAAAACACTGGAGGATAAAATTGCAAAAAGAGCAGATGCCAAGGCCCACCAGGATTTTGCCAACAAGAGGGAATTTACGTACCTTGGCCAACCAATGGAGGAAATATTTCAGATGCTGATCAATGAAGGAAGAATCACAACTCTGTTACCTCCAATCAACCCTCGTTCCAGACGGTTCAATTCTGATGGAGTATGTCAGTATCACTCCCACTCTCACGGTCACAACATTGAAGAGTGCTGGGCACTCCGCCACCTTATTCAGAACCTAATTGACAGCGGTGTCCTACAGATGGCAGACGATGATGTTGTAGTGCTAGAGAGTGGGGACGCATTTCCTACAAAGTGGAATGAAGTTGTTGCCATAATATCTTCTGACACAGAGTCAGCTACCCCCTAACATATAATTCAACCTATTCAACTCAAGGGTGTTGATTATCCTTTAAAAGTGGCTGCACCAGAGCCAATTATCTTACCATCCAGACCATAATATCCTGTTGTTAGCCTACAAAAAGTGCCATGGAATTATGGACAGGCTGAAGGATCCACATCTCACATAACTGCTGCAGTGTCGAAGGATAATCCATATTATATCTTCCCCAATGGGTGATGAAGCCTACCGTCAAGTCAAAGGGGAAAATTCCCATGGAGAAAATTGAAGAGTTCCTCCGTACTATGGGTCATAATGAAACCAAGGTGGTTTTAAGCTTGAGAGAAGCTTTACAACAAATTTCCATACTGGACTTGGTTTTCTCTTCCTAAGATCATAGGAAGGTCTTGCTCAGGGTTTTGGAAGAAGCCCAACTGCCTAAGTCAGTAGATGTTGAAAAATTCCAGCATCTGGTGGATCACATTTTTAACAACAATGTGATATCTTTCACTAACGATGATATACCTCCCGAAGGGACGGACCATTGCAAGCCATTGCACATAGCGGTAATGTCCTTCGGATACGTGGTCACAAGGGTATTGATAGATGGAGGATCATCTTTGAATATATGTCCTTATGCCACTTTGGTGAAGATGAACATCACTCTCAATAGGATCCGGAGTAGCCATACGGTTATCAAAGCTTTTGACGGATCCCGACGAAACTCTGTCGGAGAGATTGAACTGCCAGTGGAGATTGGTCCACATACATTCTGTATATCTTTCCATGTGCTCAAAATAGATACATGATATAACCTGATCCTGGGAAGACCGTGGATTCATATGGCCGGAGCCGTCCCCTCCACCATTCACCAGCAACTTAAATACATTATCAATAATAGCCTAGTCACTGTTAATGCTGAGCCAGAATGTCCTGAACAAGGTGACATACCACTCGTCAGCTTCAAGCAACACTCACTACCATCCTGTTGGGGTGCCACCTCTCACAACCAGAGTTTCCACCGAAGTAAAGTCGGCCAGCCAAGAAATGTAATCTTTGGGTTATCAACCTGGACAAGGGTTTGGCAAAGATCATTAGGGCATCAAGTGCCAAATTCAATTTCCCAATCAAACAAGGACAGTCAGACTAGGCTATACTGTTAGTTCCAGTCGTAGGAATCCTCATAAGCACAAACAGATTCCTTTAGCTTCAGCCACACGACGATTATCTCCACCTATAGTTCATGAGCCTGTACGGTCTCCGGTAAAGGTGCCTGCCCATGTAATGGCTATGTTATTTCCTAAACCGATACCGGTAAAGGGGAAAGAAGTCCTGGTTCCAGATCCCGAAGTGGAAGAAAAGGAATGGAGATGTAAACAAGACATCGCCAGGATGATGTCAAATCTACGCATCATTGTCCATGATGATCACACAAATAGAAACACCCCAGACGATGATTGTCCAGACATAATGGTCATCATTCAAAAGAAGGAGGACGATGACATCCCCTCCATCATTGCAATCCATCAGGACTTCACCCTTGACAATTGGAGCATCACTCCTTTCATTGGTCGACAAGGGTAAAATGGGCAGAAACTCCCTCTGCCCTGTAGATAACAATAATTGCTTACTTTTTTGTACAGTATTAGCAGTTGTTTTTTCAGTACATGCTAACACTTTGTATGATTAAACATTTTCATATATTAAGTGAAAGCATATTTTATTTCAGGACTCTGAATTTAGATGTGCCTATACTTGCTAATGAGGTGCCTTTTTCTCCACAAGGATTGTAACTTTGATGAAGAGTTGGACTCAGACTTGATGGAAAGACAAGAGGATATTGAGATACCTCAGGAGATCAAAGAATGGGTCGAAGACAAACCCAAACCATGTTAGAGTTTATGCTCTAGAGGCCAATTATTTGATATAATTGCTTAACATTTTGATATTATATTTGATTAAATAAATGAATGATTTTATTATGGTTTTATTTACTGCTTTATATAAATGTTAACATAATAAAATTCCTTAGAATAGTGATACAATTTATATAGTTTCAAGTATGTGACTTGAACATGAGATTATATAATTACAATTAGTATCATTGCTCTTAAATGTCCCTAGTGATAAAGTACCATTGTTGATAGGACAACAATGATGCATTGAGACTAGTATGTGGATCGATTGATGACCAAATCTCATTGGTCATAAATATATGAGATATTAAGTCAATGCATAGGTATGTGTTAGAGAGAACGATGTATTGATGCGGATCCACTATGAGAATTCTATGTGGAGCATCGAAGTGTCATTAGCGATTCTCATAGTGACAATGATGTAATGGTCCTCCGACCTGAAATCACTATATTTCTACACGAGAATTTATGTACTTTGATATCATCAAATGTCACCTTTAATAGGGTGGACTATAAAGGTGATTATTGGGTACATCATGAATCGTGTGAGGAATATGAGTGATCTAGATGGAATTTAACCATCCTATATATTAGGGGTGATATGCATATGCCTCTTGATTGAGTAGGACTATGAAATGCATGGCCATGCTCAAATAGTGATTTGTTTCATATAGTCTACTCATTGTTCAAGAAAACTCAGATTAAATTATAAAGAGTATGACATATTCCTTGACTCGAGTTTAATCTAGGATGTCAAGGTTAAAAGGATTAAAATACATTGAAACATTGGTCACGAAAAGGTTGCATCGAATCATCGATCTTATTATTACTTGGGTAGCAGTGATGCATTACTAGATGCCGCTCACTATTTATAATTTTATAATATGATTTTAAAATTATTGCCAACGTAATAATAACCTATAGGGTCACACACAAAGAACGTAATTAAAATGAAATTAATTTAAATTGTAAAGATTTAAATATGTCAATATGATTGATAGAATTTTAAATTACGAATTTAAATTAATTGGATAATTTATATATAGGTATATTAATTAAGTAAGACTTAATTAAGATATATATATATATATATATATATATATAAATTTCGGATTTTATTTTAATTGGATTAGGGTTTTGATTAATTCCTATTAACTACTATATATATGATATATAGCAGCCATTTTAAGGAACGATCATAAACTCACAAACCCTAGCTGCTCTTAGAGAGAGACTAGAGAAAAGTTCAAAAATCTTGTTCCTTTGGTGGCTAGTACCGCAACTCCTTTTATTGCAGAATCGTGCGACGATTTGTGTGCATTCGTGTGGATACCATAGAGACGTAGTACCGTGAGGAATTGCGTTGGAGATTCGGAGCGTTTCAGAAAATTCTATAATCGGTATAATATCTAACCACTGAATTAATTGTTTTTCGCATGGATCCTGTTTTAGGGTTTCGGAAATTGCTTTAAAATTTTAATTTTCGCTGTGCGTTTCTATGCAGAAACCCAACAAACCAAACCTTGATAAAACCACCTCATTCAATCTCAGAACCTTAGAAAGCCCTAAACTAATCCAGATTGGTACAAACCTCACCCCAAATCAAAGGAATGACATGATTACATTATTAACCCAATTGTAGGATGTGTTTGCATGGTCTCATGAAGACGTGGTGGGTTTGTCCACTGACATTGTCATTCATCGCCTCCCCATCAAATATGGATTTAAGCCAGTCAGGCAGAAGCTTAGGCGATTAAAACCTGAGTGGAGTTTAAAGGTTAAAGAGGAAATTGTGAAACAATTTCAAGCAGGCATCATCATGGTGTCTACATACCCTGAATGGTTATCAAACATAGTCCCCGTACCTAAACTCGAAGGAAAGGTGCGAGTTTGTGTGGATTATCGGGATCTGAATAAAGCTTGCCTTAAAGATAGCTTTCTCGTGCCATTTGTCCACATTCTCATTGATAATACTGCTCAATACGACCTGTACTCCTTTGCTAATTGCTTCGCGAGGTACCATCAAATTATGGTTGCTGAAGAGGATCGTGAGAAAACTGCATTCATCACTCCTTGGGGAACCTTTTGCTATAGACGGTTGTCTTTCGGCCTCATTAATGCCAGAGCTACATATCAACGGGCTATGATGGCTCTTTTCCATGATTTAATGCATAAGGAGATAGAGATCTACGTGTATGACATCATTGTCAAGTCTCGAAGGGAGGAAAACCGCTTAGACCATCTCAGAAAGCTCTTCAACAGGTTGCGTAAGTACAACTTGAAGTTGAATCCAGCCAAGTGCGCCTTTGGTGTAAAATCAGGCAAGTTGCTAGGATTCCTAGTCAGCCACACGGGGATTGAGCTGGATCCCACATAAATCCAGGCCATCACGGAAATGCCCATTCCTCAAACAGAGAAGGAAATATGGGGATTTTTGGGAAGAATCAACTTCATCAACAGATTTATCTCCCAACTCACAACCACATGTGAGCCTATTTTCAAGTTGTTAAGGAAGAACTCCTCCATGAAATGGAATGATGAGTGCCAGATGGCCTTCCTTACAATCAAAGATCAGCTAGTCAAAGCTCATATTTTTGTACCACCCAGGGATGATGTTCCCCTGTTTATGTACCTTTCCATAAGTGACAATGCCATGGGCTGCATGCTGGGACAAAAAGACGATAGAGGCTAAGAGCGAGCTATCAACTACCTCAGCAAAAGATTCAGCAGCAGTGAACACAAGTACACTCTGATTGAGAAGACTTGATGTGCTTTAGCATGGGCTTCCATGAGGTTACCACATTATCTCCATGGTCATTCAACCCATCTCATATCCCGCGTGGATCCTCTCAATTACGTGTTCAGTAAACCCATGTTAAATTGTCGACTGTCTAGATGCCAGTTGATCCTACAACGATTTGACATCGTCTACGTGACGCAAAAGTCCATCAAAGGTCATGGAATTACAGATCAACTGGCCACCGCACCTTAAGGGGACTTCAAACCCTTGGAAACATACTTCCCCGATGAAGGGGTAATGATAATTCAGCAACACCATCAATATGATGCACACCAAATATGGAAGATGTATTTTGATGGAGCTGTAAATATGGAAGGTTCTGGAGTTGAGGCAGTTCTAGTGTCCGTTACGGGGGAGCAGCATCCCATCACCGTCAAATTGCAGTTTGCCAACACCAACAATATAGCTTAGTATGAAGGCTATATCATGGGGCTAAAACTTGCCCACTTAATAGGCATCGGGCGGTTTACTATCTTTGGAAATTTAGAGTTGGTAATTAGAAAAACCACATGAATCTATCATACCAAAGGTCTAAACTTGTTGCCTTACCATCGGCAAGTTCTACATGTAAAGCCCCCAAATCCGGGTACTTGAAACCCGAACTCGGTGCTTCACGATACCATTTCTATGAGCGGAATAATACTAATAATAATAACAATAATATAAAGATCAGCTTAATTTACATATCATCAGAGTCTAATCCCCAGGTACGAGACCTTTAAACATTCATTACATATCATGTTAGATAATATATATCATTGTCTTAATTATATCAACTATTACATAAGATAACTTTTTATTCATTCAGCCACCTTTCCCTTTCCCTTGTTCTTAGCAGAGCCTTCAGGTTGTTCACACTTAGCTGAAAACATTTAAATTAAGCAAGGATGAGCATTTGAGTGCCTAACAAGTAATAGCAATTATACATATAAGCTGAAAGAATTTAAATGTTTTCTTTATACTACCCTTCTACAACAAATCAACAATTGTGAAGTAATCTGAACCGGTAATAATAACATAACAACTCTCTTTCAAATTTTTGAAACTACATATTGACTATAAATAGGGTTTAGGTGACATGCTATGAACATTGTTTTCATTTTTGAAAATGTTAAACAGAACTTCATCTGTAAACCGTTATAACTTACGGGCACAGGGGTGATCAGCCCGTTATGCCCTGTATTGATCAACACTACATGCAAGAACGAGGGTATCGTTCACTCTGTCCACCTTGGGTGCATAAAAAGTTTTCCGTGTAAGGGATGTTCATACTTGTCTGGGTTCCAAACCAAAACAATTCAGTTGGATAATAGTAAGGTTTTATCTTGTTCAATAATAATCTATAATTCAACATATATATATATATATATATATATACGGGTAATTAACAAAGGTGTATCAACATGTGATTAAATACAATGATTATCCAAGTCGGGACACTTGTTTAACCATTTATAGAAATTAACGAACAAAATATATATCTGAATTACCATATACTAACACGTTGATAATCAATGAGCGTATATAATATAGGGTTAATAATCTGTACAGTTTTCTCTCTATTCAGATGTTGTCAACAAGGCTCAATTATTAGAGCGAGATAACGAGTACGTTCAACCGAGGGACCACAACCAGGATCATACCGGTGACAGCAGTCATCAGAACAACGATAACCAGCGGAGAAAGAGAAATACGGACAAAAGTAGTAACCACTCTGGTGGTAATCATGGCCATGAGAATAGAAGAAGCGAGTCGGGAGGGGATTTTAAAAAGAGGAGATTCAACAATGACAATACGAAGACGTCAGCACCAGCAGCAACTGGTTCCAAGGGAGGAGAACGACCACCGGTCATATGCTATAAGTGCGGAAAAGAAGGACATATCAGCCCAAACTGCCCACAACAGTTTAAGGTATGTTATAATTGTGGAAAGGAAGGACATATCGCTTGAGATTGCACTGTAGCGAAACCAAGTCCAGCGGGGATGGTGACTCAAAAGGCTGTCCCAGAAAAGTCAAAGTCAGCGGTTCCTGGAAGAGCGTTTTTCGTGACTGGTCAAAATGCTAAGAACCCAAACGAAGTGATCACGGATAAGCTAATCATAAATTCTTGCGAAGTTTATACCTTACTAGATACCGGTGCTACCCATTCATTTATCTCTCCTACTTGTGCTCAACGTTTAAACTTGACTCCAGAGAAATTAGACTTTGATTTATCTGTGGAGACTCCGTTAGGAGAAACTTTTATCACATCCACTGTTTATAAATCTTGTTTGATCCAAGTTGGCACCATCACCTTACCTGTTGACCTTATCTCTTTAAAGATACTTGCATTTGACGTGATTTTAGGGATTGATTGGTTAACTACTCATCATGCCAAAATTGATTGTTTTCATAAGGTTGTTAGTTTTCATATTCCTAACCAACCTGTTGTGCGAATTCAAGCAACTAAGCCATTAAAATCAATCACTGTTATATCAAGTCATAAAGCTATTCGTTTATTAAAAAATGGATGTCAAGCTTTCTTAGCCCATGTTATGGATTTGAATAAAGACACGTCATATTTGAATAATATTCATGTTGTTATTGACTTTCCTGACGTATTTCCTGAAGAACTTCCCGATCTACCCCCGGAACGTGAAGTTGAATTCTTTATTGATCTTGAACCTGGTACAAAGCCCATTTCTAAAACCCCATATCGAATGGCTCCTATTGGACTTCAGGAGTTAAAGGTTCAACTACAGGAGTTGTTGGACATCAGTTTCATTCGTCCTAGTACATCTCTTTAGGGTGCTCCTATTTTATTTGTAAAAAAGAAAGACGGGAGTATGCGACTTTGTATCGACTACCGGGAATTAAACCATGTCACTATCAAGAATAGGTATCCGCTACCTCGTATTAATGACCTGTTTGATCAATTACAAGGAGCACAATTCTTTTCAAAAATCGATCTTCATTCTGGATATCATCAGCTGAAGATTAGAACTGAGGATATTCCAAAGACTGCCTTTAGAACTCGGTACGAGCATTATGAATTCTTAGTCATGTATTTTGGATTGACTAATGCTCCTGCGGCTTTCATGGATATGATGAATCGAGTATTCAAGGAATATTTGGATCAGTTCGTTGTTGTCTTTATTGATGACATCCTCATATATTCCAAAAGTTGTGAAGATCATGAGCACTATTTGAAGCTGGTACTCCAAAGGCTTCGTGAAAACAAGTTATATGCCGAGTTGAAGAAATGCGAGTTCTGGCTTGAGGAAGTAACATTCCTAGGGCACGTGGTGTTAAAACATGGAGTATCTGTTGACCCGACGAAGATTGAAGCAATATAAAGTTGGGAACAACCAAAGACGGTGACCGAAGTATGTAGCTTTCTGGGCTTAGCTGGTTATTATCAGAGATTCATGGAAGGGTTTTCTCGAATCGCTACCCAGTTAACTCAGCTGACTCAGAAGGATACAAAATTCGTATGGAGCGAGGAATGCGAGAAGAGTTTCCAAGAGCTCAAGAGGAGACTCATTTCGGCACCTATTTTGACCATACCATCTGGTTCAGATGGATTTGTTATCTACAACGATGCTTCAGGCAAAGGGCTAGGATGTGTTCTCATGCAACGTGGGAAAGTTATAGCCTATGCCTCATGACAACTTAAAGAATATGAGAGGAATTATCCTATTCATGATCTAGTGTTGGCAGCAGTCGTTTTCGCGCTAAAGATCTGGAGGCACTATCTATATGGGGAGAAAGTGGAGATATATTCAGACCATAAAAGCCTCAAATATTTCTTCACCCAAAAAGAACTCAACATGCGACAACGATGTTGGCTCGAGCTGTTGAAAGACTACGACCATACCATTCAATACCATCCTAGAAAAGCGAACGTGGTAGCTGGCGCATTTAGAAGATCTTATGCAAGAACGAGTGCGATGCTGTCAACACAAAGGCCCATTTTGTGTGACTTACAAAGGTTTAAGATAGAATGCAAGACTCCAGGGACCCATGCGATGATGTCAAGTATACGCATAGAACCAACTTTAATCGAAAAAGTTAAAGTTGCTTAAGCCACAAACCCGGAGCTGATGCGTATGAAGAAGAAAGTATAAGAAGGTGCTATTCCAGAAGCAAGAATCGATGAAGAAGGAATTCTTTGGGTCCACTCCAGACTTTGTGTTCCTAACGATTCTAATTTGAAGTATAAGATCATGATGGAGGCACACAATACACCATTTACAATCCATCCTGGAAGTACCAAGATGTATCGTGATCTTCGACATACATTTTGGTAGAACAATATGAAGAGAGAGATTGCAAAGTTTATCTCGAGGTGTTTAACTTGTCAACGTGTAAAGGCGGAGCATCAAATACCTAAGGGTCCGTTGCAACCACTTGAGATTTCGAAATGGAAGTGGGAACACATTACCATGGATTTCGTTACGGGTCTTCCCACGATTTCTCAAGGAATAAATGCTATTTGGGTTATTGTTGATAGATTAACCAAGTCTGCTCATTTCTTGCCGATATGGGAGACTTATTCCCTTGAACGTCTTGCTCGTATGTACGTAAATGAGATTATAAGATTGCATGGAATGCCAGTATCTATAGTTTCGGATCGTGACCCAAGATTCACTTCAAGATTTTGGGTTAGCTTACAAAAAGCTATGGGCACGGATTTACTATTTAGTTCGGCATACCATCCTCAAACGGGTGGACAATCGAAGAGGACTATTCAAACTCTTGAAGATCTATTAAGACTCTGTGTCCTAGACTTCAAAGGGAGTTGGGATAAGTATTTACCATTGGTGGAATTTTCCTACAACAACAGTTATCAGGAAAGTATAGGCGTGGCTCCATTTGAAGCATTATATGGACGGAAGTGTCGCTCTCTAGTGTGTTGGGATGAGGTAGGTGAAGCAACATTGTTGGGACCAGAGTTGGTACGTATTACTACAGAAAAGATCCAAATGATTCGACAACGTATACAAACGGCACAAGATCGACAAAATAGTTATGCAGATCTTCATCGAAAGGATGTGGAATTTAGTATTGGGGATCATGTATTGTTGCGTGTGGCTCCATGGAAGGGAGTTACAAGATTCAGGAAGAGAGAAAAGCTCAATCCACGATATATTGGTCCATTTCAGATTCTTGACCGAGTAGGAAATGTTGTGACGCCCCCAAATCCGGGTACTTGAAACCCGAACTCGGTGCTTCACGATACCATTTCTATGAGCGAAATTCTACTAATAATAATAACAATAATATAAATAACAAACTTAATTTACATAATCATCAGAGTCTATCTCCCCAGGTACGAGACCTTAAAGTACATTCCTTACAATACATGATATTATTATATATATATCATTGTCTTAATAATATAAAACTATTATAACAACTACCACAAATCTTATACGATTAGCTTTCCTTTCCCTTTGTTTCTGCCTGAGCTTTCTGGTTCTTCAAACTTAACTGAAAACATTTAAAGTAAGCAATGATGAGCATTTGAGTGCCCAGCAAGTAATAACAATTATAAATATTAGCTGAAAGGATTTAAATGTTTTCTTTATATAACTTCTTCTACAACGAGTCGATAGTTGTGAAGTAATCTGTACCAAGGATAATAATAACATAACAACTCTCTTTTACATTTTTGAAACTACGTATTGACTATAAGTAGGGTTAAGTGACATATCATGAACATTGTTTTCTTTTTCGAAAAGGTTAAACAGAAATTCATCTGCAAACCGTCATAACATACGGACACGGGGGTGATCAGCTCGTTGTGCCCTGCATTGATCAATACTACATTTCAAGAACTCTGTCCGCCTTGGGCGCATAAAAGTTTCCCCGTGTAAGGGATGTTCATACTTGTTGGTATTCCAGACCAAAGGTTTTATCTTGTTCAACAATAATATATAATTCAACATATATATATATATATATATATATATATACGGGTAATTGACAAAGGTATATCAACATGTGTTTAACTGCAATGATTATCCAAGTGGGGACACTTGTATAACCATTTTATAGAAATTAACGAACATAATATATATCTGAATTACCATATACTATCATGTTGATAAACAATAATCGGATATAGAGTATATCGCAATAGAGTTAATAATGTAGCATAATAATAATATCATTCTGAAACTTCTTTCGCATGTCCATTGCATAACGGAAATGCAAAGGTAGGATACTTGCCTGATCTGCTGCTTACAATTCTCAACTTAGTTCTATCTCTTTTATCACGACCTATCATTAATCAGATCATTCGTTCGATTAGAACAATATATCATAACACATAGTAAATCGCTTTTTATTGCGATTGAAGACATAACCTAATCACAGATTATCACACATATCCAATAAATCGTTTGAATCACAAACAATCATTACACATATCAAAATATCTAAGTCCAGATCAATTTACGAAACATGTCGGGCCGATTGTAAAGCGACTTTATCGGTAATTATCGAAGTCTAAGACTCTGATCTCGTAGCTCAACATCCGTAAGTATCGGTCATATTATTTTAAATGACTTAAAATAATTTTAAACACTTATTATAATTTATCGCTTAATTTTCAAATATCGAATCATTATTAAATGATTTAAACATCAAACAATTCTATTATCATTAATATTTAATTAATATTAAACTATTAATGAAACCATTATCAAAATATTAAAGTTATTTATAATAACTCAAAATATTTTTAAAGTATTAATATTACCCTTAAATGATTTTTAAAACATTTAAAATTATTATTAAATAATTATCATTAATATTAAAATATTAATGTACTATTCCTTAAAATATTAAAAGTCATTAAAAATAACTTAAAATATTTTCTTATTCCATAATATAATTTTAAATGATTTTCATGAATTAAAATCATTTTTAAATAATTTATTTAATATTATAATTAAATAAATTAAATACCATTAATATTTCAAAAAACTAAATATTTATGAAATATATTTAAAATAATTAAAAACTAATTTTCGGACTTTAAAATAATTTTTAGGAATTTATTTGGTATTTTTAATAATTTAAAACTAATTAATACTAATTATTTAATTAAAATAATTAATTTAGAAATTAAAGCTGTGTCGCTAAAAGGTACAATAAAGCGACAAAGCTGTGCTGCTGCATTATTGTTGTTCTTCACCAAACCCAGAACACACAAGTCAGTGAACGAGCTAGCTAAATTGACCAACAATAAATCTCAATCTATGAAGTTTCTGGGCAATCTATAACTTTGATCTTGTAGTACTAGTGTAACACTACAAGTTCAAATCAACATCTGGGTCAGATCATAATATAGATGCAAGATATAAAGCTTTGAAATCACTGTCAGAAGGTTCTTCAAATTTCTGGGCTGCCCAGAAATTTAAGTTTATGGTCGGTCAACGCTTTTTATAGCCTTATTCAGGTAAATCAGTTCATGTTATGGGTGATTTACACATTGGGTTGTGTAGACTAACTAACAGGGTACATGATACAAACATGTTCTAAGTCTAAACATCAATAAAAAGAACAATTTGAAGCTATTAAAATCTTGTCAGGGCATGCAATTCAATTCTGGGTTTTTCTAGAATTAAAAACAAAACGAGTATGCTAGTTTGGATCTTTATATCTCTCATTTCTGAGTTTGATATAAGTGATCTATTGATTCCAGGTTGTATCTCACATGTAATACTATATCTCTATTGTATAAAATATATATAACAACAATAGATCAAGCAGATAGAGGCCGGTCAAAGCCTGTCAAAACTCAGTTCATCTATTTTCTGGGTTACCCAAAAACAGAAAACGTGATCTTCTTACCAACTTTGACTAGTCACTACTTACAATCTGTTGATTGTTTGAGTGATTTAAAAGCATGGATCTGGAGTAAAACTAATAGACTACATACTAGACATAACAATATCAACAAAACATTTAACACGTGACAGATCCGAGCCCATGAACTTCTTGTCGGAGACATCGTTTTGAGTTTACGGTGCTTGAAACTCTTGGTCATGCTCGGTCAACTGATTTTGACCTTGAATAACTTACAATCTACATATCAATTGACTCTGATTCGTTTTGCAGTTTACAGACAACATGTCAGGCTACACATATCAACTTTTAAAACACAAAACACATTAAAGATCACAGAGATATAAGACCTGACATTCACTGTCAGACATCAAAATTTTATTCACAAATCAGGTCCGGCGTAAGACGCACAGAGAGGATATTCCAACAGAATAGTAAAGACGGAATAATAGAAGAATATCACCAAGTATAGGGTAGCCTGCGTATACAGGTTATTCCAACAGAATAATAAAGAATGGAATAACATAAGTTCTCTTCATGAATACAAAAGAATAACACCCTTACGAAAGTACAACAAATAATATTCCCTACCTTAAGAAGAAAAGTCTTTGGATATATAAGTAGTGAAGTAGCGAGAATACTTTCTTCTTTCTCTCTATAGTTTATCTCTCTAGAGTTTCAGTGAATTCGTAAGAAAATAATGAAGGAATGAGCTTCTATTTATAGAAAAATGGACAACTAACTCATGAACGGTCCAGATTGATTTACTTTAACCTGAAGGTCCATATTTAAAGCAAAATCTTTTAAATAAAATATAATATATTCTATTTATAATCTAATAAAACGAATAACTTTATAAAAGATTTTACTATGCAAACATTATCTTGAGCCTATGCAAATACTATGCATAATAAAATATAATATATTCTAATTATTGTCTAATAAAAGCGAGATAACTTTATAAAAGTATTACATTTTATATAAAAAAAATTTCTGTATTATTACATTAATAATACCAACAAAACTGAGTGACTTTTAACACCGTGTGCTATTATGCAACCACGCGTATTACTGTACTTTTAACACCGGGTGTTTCAACAGTTAACGGTAAAACTTCCGCCGTTATTTTCATAAAGTATTTTTGTGCGTTTTCTCAATCAGGCAATAATTAGTTAATAGGGTCCACCAATGATTGTGCCATTATACGAATATTCTCTGTTAACACGAATATTCCCCGACCAATCGAATCTTATATAACAACTTGCGTACTTTGCAAAATTTATAAATATTACCAACAACTATAACATTATATCAATTTCACTCCATAATATTCAAAAATAATATTTATAGAAAATTCATCTTTATTCAAAAAGTTGGGGTTTTACAATCTCACCTTCTTATGAAATTTCGCCCTCGAAATTAGGGTACGTACCTGATATATCGAAGAGGTAAGGATACCTTGATTTCATTTCAGGTTCTAACTCCCAAGTCATTTCCTCAACATCGTGGTTTCTCCACAAAACTTTGACTTGAGGTATAACCTTGGAGCGTAAAAAATGTTCCTTCTTATCCAAGATTTGAACAGGAACCTCTTCATACGTCAAATCTTTCGGTATTTCATCTGGTTCTAACTCAATAATGTGGTTCAGGTCTTATACATATTTACGTAACATGGATATGTGAAAAATGTTATGAACACGAGACATACTTGGCGGTAAAGCGAGTCTATAGGCCACAGTTTCTACTCGATCAAGGATTAAAAATGGGCCAATGAATCAAGGATTGAGCTTTCCTCTCTTTCCAAATCTCGTAACTCCTTTCCATGGAGCAACACGTAACAACACATGATCTCCTATATCGAATTCCACGTCCTTTCGATGAAGATCATCATAACTCTTTTGTCGATCTTGTGAGGTTTTTATACGTTGTTGGATCGTTTGAATCTTTTCCGTAGTCATATGTACCAACTCTGGTCCCAACAACGTTGCTTCACCCACCTCATCCCAGCATATTGGAGAATGACACTTTCTTCCATACAACGCTTCGAATGGAGCCATGCCAATACTTGCTTGATAACTGTTATTGTAGGAAAACATTACCAATGGTAAGAACTTGTCCCAACTTCCCTTGAAGTCAAGGACACAGAGTCTTAATAGATCTTCAAGAGTTTGAATCGTCCTCTCCGACTGCTCATCCGTTTGAGGATGATATGCCGAGCTAAATCGTAAATCCGTGCCCATAGCTTTTTGCAAACTAACCCAAAATCTTGAAGTGAATCTTGGGTCTCGATCAGAAACTATGGATACTGGCATACCATGCAATCTTACAACCTCGTTTATGTACATACGAGCAAGACATTCAAGTGTATAAGTTTCTCGTATCAGTAAGAAATGAGCAGACTTGGTCACTCTATCAACAATGACCCAAATCGCACTTATGCCTTGAGAAACTTTGGGAAGACCGGTAATGAAATCCATGGTAATGTGCTCCCACTTCCATTCTGGAATTTTAAGTGGTTGCAATGGACCTTTTGGTACTTGATGCTCGGCCTTGACTCGTTGACAAGTTAGACACCTAGAGATAAACAACGCTATCTCTCTCTTCATATTGCTCCACCAAAATGTATGACAAAGATCACGATACATTTTGGTACTCCCAGGATGGATTGAAAATAGTGTGTTGTGCGCCTCCATCATGATTTTATACTTTAACTCAGGATCGTTAGGAACACAAAGTCTGGAGTTGACTCGAAGTATTCCTTCATCATCAATTCTTACTTCCGGCATCGCACCTTCTTGTACTTTCTTCCTCATATGCATCAGCTCCGGATCTATAACTTGAGCAGCTTTAATTTTATCAATTAAAGTCGGTTCTACTCGTATATTCGCCATCATCACGTGGGTCCCTAGAGTCTTTATCTCTATCTCCATCCTTTGCAAGTCATACAAAATGGGACTTTGCGTTGACAATATTACTTTTCGTGCCGCATATGATCTTTTACTCAATGCGTCACTACCACGTTCGCTTTTCGGGATGGTATTGGATGGTATGATCATAATCTTTTCAGCAGTTCAAGCCAACGTCGTTGTCGCATGTTGAGTTCCTTTTGAGTGAAGAAATATTTGAGGCTTTTATGATCCGTAAAGATCTCCACTTTCTCCCCATAGGTAATGCCTCCAAATCTTTAGTGCGAAGACAACGGTACAACTCTAGATCATGAGTAGGATAATTCCTCTCATATTCTTTGAGTTGTCATGAGGCATAGGCTATGACTTTCCCATATTGCATGAGAACACATCCTAACCCTTTGCCCGAAGCATCACTGTAGATGACAAATCCCTCCGAACTCGATGGTATTGTCGTAACAGTCTTTGAAATGAGTCTCCTCTTGTGTTCTTGAAAAATCTTCTCACATTCCTCACTCCATTGAACTTTGTATCTTCCAAAAGTCATTTGAGTTAGTGGAGTAGCGATTCGAGAAAACCCTTCTACGAATCTCCGATAATAACCAGCTAAGCCGAGAAAGCTACGTACTTTGGTCACTGATTTAGGTTTCTCCCAGCTTTGAATAGCTTCAATCTTTGTTGGGTCAACAGATATTCCACGACTTGATACCACGTGCCCAAGGAATGCTACTTCCTCAAGCCAGAACTCGTATTTCTTCAACTTGGCATAAAGCTTGTATTCACGAAGCTTTTGGAGTATCAGCCTCAAGTGTTGCTCATGATCTTCACGGCTTTTGGAATAAATAAGGATGTCATCATATCCATGAAGGCATCAGGAGCATTTATCAATCCAAAGGACATGACTAGGAATTCATAATGCCCGTATCGAGTTTTGAAAGCCGTCTTTGGAATGTCATCGGTTCTAATCTTCAATTGGTGATATCCGGAATGAAGATCAATCTTTGAAAAGAATTTGGCTCCTTGCAACTGGTCAAACAGGTCATTAATACGTGGCAATGGGTACCTATTTTTGATGGTGACATGATTCAACTCCCGATAATCAATACAAAGTCGATACTGCATCTTTCTTTTTTCACGAATGTAACAGGAGCACCCCAAGGATAAGTACTGGGACGAATGAAACCGATGTCTAACAATTCTCGTAGTTGGGTCTTTAACTCCACGAAGTTCAATAGGAGCCATTCGATATGGGGCTTTGGAAATAGGTTTTGTACGGGTTCAAGGTCGATACAAAATTCAATTTCACACTGGGGTAGGCCGGGAAGTTCTTGGGGAATACGTCGGAAATTCATTAACAATAGAAATATCATTCAAAATCGGACGTATTTTGTTTAGATCGTGATGTGGGCTAAGAAAGCTTGACATCCATTTTTCAATAAATGAATAGCTTTATGGCTTGAGATAGACCGTGATTGATTTTAATGGTTTGGTGGCAATTCGCATAATAGGTTGTTTAGGAATATGAAAGCTAACAACCTTACGAAAATAATCAATTTTAGCATGATGAGTAGTTAACCAATCAATCCCTAGAATCACATCATATGCAAGTATTTTTAATGAAATAAGTTCGACAGGTAATGTGAGGGTACCGATTTGAACCAAACAAGACTTATAAACAGTGGATGTAATGAAGGTTTCTCCCAACGAAGTTTCTACAGATAAGTCAAAGTCTAATTTCTCCGGAGTCAAATTTAATTGTTGAGCGCAAGTAGAAGAAATAAAAGAATGGGTAGAACCGGTATCAAATAAGGTATAGACTTCGCTAGAGTTTATGATAAGCTTACCCGTGATGACCTCATTCGGGTTCCTTGCTTTCTGGGAGGTCACAACAAACGCTCTCCCTTGCACTACCGGCTTTGACTTTTCTGGGACGGCCTTTTGGTGCCTCCATCCTGGCTGAACTTGTCTTCGGTGAATGATAAAATCGGGCTAAGTGACCTTCTCTTCCATAATTATAACATGCTTTGGACGGCATCGCGTAGTTTGGACTGATGTGTCCCTCCCCTCCGCATTTGAAGCATATGATAGGTGGTCGTTCTCCTTCCTTAACAACGGGTGCTGGTGCTGATGTCCTTCCATCATTGATGAATCTCCTTTTCTTGAAATGTCCATTTTTACTGTCTTGGCCATGATTACCACCGAAATGGTTACCATTTCTGGCATGTTTATTCCCTCCACATTTGTTGTCACCGTTTGATGGTCGATACCACCGGTATTTTTATCTTTGCTATCGCTTTCTCTTGGTTGCGTTGACTCGTTCTCAGCGCTCAATAATCTGAGCCCTATTTACAATATCTCGAGTACAAACACGGTTTATGAGAAATAAGATATTGACTATCTCCGATTTCAAACCTCTTAAAACATTGGCGTCATTCGCTCCTCATTATCGACCAAATGGGATGGCGGGATAACTCCGCAAATTTAGCCTCGTATTGCGACACGGTCATATTGTTTTGTTCCAATTTGATAAAATCCACTTCTTTCATGTGACGAATACTCTCGGGAAAGTACTTGTCGTTTAATAGCTCTTGGAACTTCTCCCAAGACATCTTGAGTCGCCAGTGAGTACGTTTATAGATTCCCACCGATGTCCGCCTCTTCACGCAACATGAAGGTGGCGAAGAAACCTTTGCTCCTCGGAGCATCCCAAGACATCAAAAATCTTGGTGATACGCTTTATCCATGCTTACGCCTTAAGTGGTTTTGGCTCTCCAATAAACTCCGGTGGTCCCAGCTCCTTGAACTGTTTAGCGGTGACCGTCCGAGAGTTTCCAGAGTTTCCACCTACATTTTGGACAGGAGCCACTCTCGCCTTATGTTGCATGAATTGCATAAAGCCTCTGAACAATCCATCATTCATCATTTGGTCCGTGTTGTTGTTTGCATGAGGATTGTTGCCTTCCTGATGCACATTATCCTGATTATTGGTATGTGGAGACTCAACGGTCTCTAGTGCTCCATTGCTATTCTCAACATTCTCGGATGTCATTTTCAGATACTGCCACAAAACAAGGGTTAGTTGACATGTAACATATTATCCCTATACTTTGACCGACCAATAAAATACCAAATAAACTTAGGTAGGTCATACTAGCGAAGGAATTCCCCGTCTCTCCCCTCCTAGTTCTAATCTCACATCTTAGCAGAGATCATATCCCTAAGCTTTGATACAACTGCATGACGCCCCAAAATAGGTATACATCACCTATTGCGAGTCATGAGATACATGGGATGTAATTCAAATACAACTTAAGAATACAATATGCGTGTACAATACGACAAAACATAAAGCTGTGAGTTTGAATACAAATATTGTCTACTGGAAAGTATACAAACTTAAAAGGAGTCCTCATTACAATTATTATCACACTATTTCACAGAATAATGAGGACTACTAATGCACCATCTAGGACCATCACTCCGTTCTCCGACTCGTTCAAACTATATTCTCATTTCACAAGAGAAACGGTGAAAGAAAGGGTGAGCTCAACTAGCCCAAGAAGAAATATTATGACTAAGATAATGCGAATAAATTATCATTAGCCTTAAACAATGTTAAAGCGATACAATATAACAAACATCAAGTTTAAGCTGCGCAGCGTGAACAAGCAATCCATTAAAAGAGTCAAGTAGAGAATAAAATCTACTATCTTTTATGATTTAAAAGGTTTTTCATCACTTTTATCGCTGGGACTGTGACACCCCCAAATCCTGGTACTTCATTTCCTCAAGATTTGGTGTTCACTTAATCAAAACATTCATTTCTAACTACCCAATTATAATAAAATTGAATAATAAAAACACCGCCCACTGAGATTAAACTCAAATAAAAATCTCCCAGGTTATCTAACCTTTAACAACAATCATTCAAATGTGAAAATTAAATAAACTTCATTACAATCTTTAAACCAAATTCTGAAAGTAAACTATGAAAACTATTACAAGTCTTCGGTATTTATTCATCTTTCCTTTTCCTTACTAGTGCTAGGTAACGTCGTCACCGTTTTTCAACTTTAGTTGTAAGAAATTTTCTGAAAAGAGAGAGCAAACAAGGCCCACTTAAAATAATAATAAATAAATCTTTAAACTTTTACATCAATTGCCAATGTTAGGCTCAATAGAACTGAACAATATATTCTATTAACTTTCTAAAAATTATAACATTCACTGAGGGTCTAATGACCACGAATCATGTCCACAGTTATAAGTAATCTTTCAACTTTAACTTTAACAGTCATAAAATTATAAGGACTCCACATACTTAGGGGGATCAACCCTTTCGTACAATGTATTGTGCACAACCATTTCAACGCTAAGTGTAAACCTCTATTAAAAGAGTTGTTCATCTCAGTATTTAGAATACAAGTCCGCACCAAAGTAAGTTTGGTTTTGATAAGCTTTCAAGGTGATTTAGAATTCAACGAACATCAACTAAGGGACTAGTTGAATAAAATCAATAACATTATACTATAGAATAATCGTGATTGAATCAATCATAGTAACTAAAATCATGCTTTAGGAATAATCTAATAGCATACAATTTGAATAACTATAGCATACCTTGCTTGAACAATACTAAGCCAAGGTTAATTAGAATTGAATACTAAACATGCATAGCAATTTAGTTATGCATGCTAAACAACAAGTGAAATACAAGAATAACTTGTTCAATATCAAACCAAAGTTTAGATAACTTGCATCATTATAAGGTAATCAAATTGAAAACAATAATTAGATCAATAAGATAAAGGATTAGAAAACTTTCTTTGCTCGTAGGCTAAACCGAATCAATTCAAATTACAATACCCTAGATACATATATATATATATATATATATATATATATATATATATATATATATATATATATCATCATCATTACATAGTTAGTCACTACCACTTTACAAACTTAACTAACTACATACATCATGTATGTTTGATTATTTAATCAAATAATCAAGTTATAAACACAAGTTAATCTTTAATAACTTAATTATTCATAGTATAGAAATACTAAAATCAATATTTTACAATCCTACTATCATCACATAATGTTTTTCTTAAAATTTCGTGTACAAAAAGTACTTTCGTCGGACCATTCTACTTTAACTCACAACATTGCGACGCCATACGATTTACATTTGTAGGTCATTATGCATGGCCAAGAACGATAACATCTTTGCATGCACAAGAAAACTTCATAAAACTTCGATATCGGTATGTGACTTGAACAAAGACAAGAAAAAAGCGATTTGGCCTAAAAGCTCGAATCTAATAGGTGATTAACATGTAATACACATATAAACTTCATATAAACATATTGTGAAGACTTCTAACGTGTTTCTACTCATAAAATAACATAAACATCAAATTTACAACACCCAATTTTAATGTTTTTGGCGAAAACTCCATTTTTGATGTTTTTAATGAAAATCAACACTGTGATTTTTTTTTCAACCAAAACAGTTAATTCAAAATACCATGGTTGTGATTATACATACTCTATCAAATTCAATAGTCAATTTATATATATTAACAATTAATCAAACCTTAATTTCATTTTAAACTAAGTTATACTCATATATATATATATATATATATATATATTCATATAACTTTCTTTGTAATATGGTTTTCTTCACAAATTGGATACATACATAACTTAATTTCTCTATAATTACATACAAATTCATGAAACAACCTTTTATAAAAAATTATTATACTAAACTATATACATATCAACAATTCCTCTTTTACAAATATTTTACAGAGACTTTTTTTGGGAAGAGGAAAACTAAACTTTTAAAGAAAGAGATTGAGCTCCTACTTTTGATTAAGAAGATGATATCCTAGAGTTAGATTATCCTTTTGATTATCAAGCTTCTTCTCCCCCAATTCCTTTCTCAATTTCTCTAGCCTTCTTTCCTCTCTTCTTTTCTCTCTGTAAACTTCAACTGAGTCTTCTTCTCTAACATACGTACTAACAATATAATGTATATAGTAATAATATATATTAATGATATAATATAAGTATAGATATAATTATATCAGTTGTGTTTTATTTGAAAATCAAAAGCCATAAGGCTTGTTTGGCTAATCAAAATAAAATAACTCATTAACCCTTACACCTTGTTTGGTAAACCTAATTAAAACAAATGGATTAATCCTTATACCATGTTTGCTAAAACATCATTAGATTAAAGACTTATTATGCAATAAGACATGTTTGGAAAAAACTAAATTAAAGTCCTTTAATTTATTTTAATAACTCCTTTATAGCAAGGTTATTAGTCACATTTTTATTTAATTAATTAATCAATTAAAACATTAATCTATTAAATTACTTTGTACATAATTTAATATCACATAACTATAATTTCTTTTATAATTGTAATTTTATTCTAACCAACTAATCTTTTAAATTACAATTTCCCATTTAAAATATTATAATTTATTTAAATCACTATAAGCTCTCTAGCTTACTTATTAAATTAAATTAGTATATAACCTCATAAAAATTAATTTTCATAGCTCCTTAATTATTTATTCAACAAATAATTAACTAAATCACATCCACTCAAGTTGCCATTAAATACTTATATACTTAATAAATATTTAATATTGCAAATAAATATTTAATATTTAATATTTAATTATTTATTCAACAATAAACATATCCATTAAATACTTATATAAATCAATAAATATTTAATATTACAGTTTAAAATTCTGGAATGTTACATCATTCCCTCACAAGGATTCTATCCTCAGAATCACAACTCAAACAAATCATTCGTTACATTTTCTTCCCAACGTACAAAGATTCTGTCCCCAGAATTGAAGACACATATTAAACAAATAACTCAGGGCATTCTTTTAACATTTTCTCTTTGAGTTCCCACGTAGCTTCTTCAGCGTTGTGGTTCCTCCATATCACCTTCACAGAAGGTATCACTTTATTTCTGAGCACTTGTTCTTTCCTATCGACTATCTGGATAGGAACCTCTTCATAAGACAAATCTTTCTCGAACTGCAACGGTTCGTACTCGATCACATGTTTGTAGTCGGGTTTATATGGTCATAACACCGAAATGTGAAAAACATTGTGAATGTTTTCCAACTCTAGAGGTAGAGCTACCTCATAAGCCACTTCTCCTACTCTTCGCAGCACTTTAAAGGGTCCAATAAACCTCGGGCTTAGTTTTCCCTTTTTACCGAAACGAATTTTCCCCTTCCAAGGAGAAACTTTTAGGAATACAAAAGTTCCTACGTCGAATGCACGATCTTGTCTGTGTTGATCAGCATACTTTTTCTGTTTGTCTTGGGCTGCTAATAATCTTGTCCTGATGAGTTTGACAACGTCAGCAGTTTTTTGTACCAATTTTGGTCCTAACAGTTGGCGTTCACCGACTTCATCCCAACACAGTGGAGTTCTGCACTTTCTGTCGTACAACGCTTTGTAAGGCGGCATGCCGATGCTTGCGTGATAACTGTTGTTGTAAGCAAATTCCACCAACAGTAATTATTTTTCCCAGCTTCCTTTAAAGTCCATGACACATGCTCTCATCATATCTTCTAATGTTTGAATTGTTCGTTCGCTTTGGCCATCTATTTGTGGATGATAAGCCGTACTCATTCGTAACTGTGTCCCCATGCATTCTTGTAGTCTCTTCTAGAAATTCGATGTGAATCGCGGATCTCTATCGGACACAATTGATACTGGCACTCCGTGCCTCGAAACGATCTCTTTAATGTACAATCTTGCTAACTAATCAAGATTGAATCTAATCTTTAATGGTAAAAAGTGTGCTGACTTCGTCAGTCTATCCACTATCACCCAAATCGCATCACATCCTCTCTGAGTAGTTGGAAGACCCACCACAAAATCCATCATGATGTGTTCCCACTTCCATTCCGGTATTTCCAATGGTTGTAGTAATACGTTGGGTCTTTGATGTTCGGCTTTTACTCTTTGACATGTCAAGCATTTCGCTACACATTCTGCAGCGTCCCTTTTCATATTCGGCCACCAAAATGTGTGGTATAAATCTTGATACATTTTGTGCTTCTAGATGAATTGAATATTTTGAGCTATGAGCTTTGGTGAAATTTCTTCTTTCACTCTGGTGTTCTTTGGAACCCGATTCTTCCCTCAAACCGTAGTAGTCCTTTGGTATCGATCTTTTATTTTACATCACTATTCTCAATCAGATTCTCTTTGATTTTCCCACACTCTTCATCTTGTAGTTGAGCATTCTTCACTTTTTTCCAGTAAAGTTGGACAAGCTTCTATTTGGAATAGTTGTTCGTCAGATTCTTTTGGAAATCTGATTTCCAACTCCAGTTTTGTCATTGCTAAAATGAGCTCCTCCTGAGTTGTTATCAACATCAACTTCTCCCGACCTTTCCTGCTTAAAGCATCTGCCACCACATTCGCTTTGCCCGGATGATAAAAGATTTCACAATCATAATATTTTATCAATTCCATCCACCTTCTTTGACGCATGTTCAAATCCTTCTGAGTGAAAATATACTTCAAACTTTGTGGTCTGTGTAGATCTCACTTTTCTCTCCATAAAGATAGTGTCTCCATATCTTCAGAGCAAATACAACTGCAGCCAATTCCAAATCATGAGTCGGATACCCTTTCTCATAATCCTTGATTGTCTTGATGCATACATAATAACTTTGCCGATTACGCATAAGAACACAACCTAACCCTTTGTGTGAGGCATCACTATACACCACAAAATTTCCTGTATTATCTGGTAATGTCAACACAGGTGCCATACTTAACTTTCTCTTCAAATCTTGGAAACTCTCTTCACACTTCTTCGTCCAAACAAATTTTACAACTTTCCTTGTCAAATTTGTTAGCGGAGTGGCTATCTTAGAAAAATCTTGAATAAATCTTCTATAATAACCAGCCAATCCCAAGAAACTCCTCACTTCTGATGGTGTTCTTGGTTGTTCCCAATTGAATACAGCTTCAACTTTTGATGGATCTACTGAAATCCCATCCTTCTCAATAACATGACCCAAAAATTGTACACGATCGAGCCAAAATTCGCACTTAGAGAATTTTGCGTACAACTTTTCCTTTCTTAGTGTTTCCAATGTCAAACGTAAATGTTCCACGTGTTCTTCTTGAGTTTTGGAATACACCAGAATGTCATCAATAAATACCACTACAAACTTATCTAAGAATGGTTTAAACACCATGTTCATCAAATCCATGAACGCAGCAGGGGCATTTGTTAAACCAAAAAACATCACCAGAAACTCGTAATGTCCGTACTGAGTTCTGAATGCCGTTCTAGGTATATCCTCCTTTCTTAACTTCAATTGGTGATACCCACATCTCAAATCTATTTTCGAGAAATATTTAGCACCCTTCAGCTGATCAAACAAGTCATATATTCTAGGCAACGGATACCTATTCTTAATAGTGACTTTGTAACTCTCTATAATCAATGCAAAGAGGCATTGTTCTGTCCTTCTTCTTCACGAATAAAACTGGCGCTCCCCACGGCGATACGCTTGGTTGAATATATTTCTTGTCTAGCAACTCTTGCAACTGTACCATCAGTTCCTTCATTTCTACCGAGAGCCGTTACAGACGGGGCCTTCGATATCGGTGCTGTTCCCGGCGCCAAGTCGATCACGAACTCTATTTCTCTGTCAGGCGGAAGTCCTGGCAAATCTTTTGGAAACACATCTTCGAATTCCCTCACTACTGGTATTTCTTCTAGTTTTACACCCTTCTTCTGAGTATCGACTATGTAAGCTAAATAGCCCACACAACCTTGACTCAACAATTTCTTGGCCTGCATAGTCGTCAGACATTTCATTTGTCTAGGCGACTTGCTACCATAAAATACTACCTTTGACGGAGTCATAAGGTTTACACACTTCTTGTGACAATCGATTACTGCTCTATATTTGAACAGCCAATCCATCCCCAAAATTACATCAAATTCCTCGAGTCTAATCGGAATCAAATCTACCAACAAGATATTTTCCTTAATGTTCACCCTACAGTTCTTGTATACGAATCTAACAAGGATTACTTCCTTATTCGCAATTTCTATGTTCAAAAGAAAATTCAGTTCTTCTCTAGGCAATTCTAACCTCTTAGCAAATTCATCAGATATAAACGAACAAGTAGCACCTGAATCAAATAATACATAAGCATTTATATCATTGATTGGGATAATACTTGACACCACATCTTTTGATTGCACAACATCTTGCACAGTCATGTTGAAGGTTCTGGTTGTGGGTTTGTTTGATGCTGCAGGTCCTGCAATGGCCCATGTACCTCTATTGTTACCTCCATTGCTTCTGGTTGTCACTCCGTCCTTCTTCTTAGGACATTCACGAGCTAAGTGATCCTTGGATCCGCACGTGAAGCATGCATTCTTCTTTGGTTGAGTGCAACTTGGGGCGATGTGACCCTCCTGGCCATAATTGAAGCATACCCGCTTTCCCATTAAGCACGCACCCTTGTAAAATTTCCTGCATATCGCACATGCTTCAAACTTTTTGTTTTGCTGGTTACCCTAATGGTTTCCAGCACCCATGTTCCCATTCCACTTCCTCTTCAAGTTGTTGTTACTGTTGTTGTTGTTTCCACCGTTACCACCTTCATTCTTAATCTCATTCTCATTTTTCTTCTTCTTTTGTTCCTGATTGAACTTTGTCACTACCTCGCCTCTAGTACTGCTTTCTCCATCACCGCTGCAAATGTCTTCAACTAGAACAGGGAGACCCCTCTTTGTCTGACAGGGGCTTGGTCCTGTTCAAATCTCTTCGCCTTTACGCTCGTCTGCATGTGACACGATATGGTGCAAACCTCTTAATTCGTTGAACTTCGCGGCATACTCAGATACCATCATCGTTCCTTGCTTTAGTTCCAGAAAATGTACTTCCAGCTGACTCTTCGAACTCTCTAGGAAATAGGTCTCGAAGAACAACTCCTTGAACCTATCCCAGGTCATCACTCCTGGCCCTTCACGAGTTTTATTGGCCTGCCACCAATAACTAGCTTATGTTTTCAACATGAATGTTGCGAAAGAAGTCTTCTAATCATCCCCTACCCTAGCGACATCGAACACCTTTTCTATCTCCATAATCCAGGTTTGTGCTTCGACTGGATTCATAGACCCACGGAATTCATGTGGTCCAACCGCCTTAAAATCCTTAAACATTGTACCATGGTTTTGTGGTTGATCTTCGCAACGCGCTCTGTCGAAGAGTGTCACTAGTTGTTGAGCAAGTTACCGTCAACATCATTATTGTTATTGGTAGTTCTCTCATTGTTTCTCTTTTGGGGTGGTTCATGTCTTGGAGGCATTTTCTGTTAAAACAAAACATCTATTAGACTATTACTCAACTTCTTTAAGTATTTTCTAATTAACTTGCCTCTATAAAAGAAATAACCACATAACACATAACACTTTGAATAAAGTAACTACTTTTATTTATTCAAAACCTTTTTTGAAAACATAAAACAATAGCATCACTACTATCTACATTACTTTCCTGAACTACAAAAGTTTCAGGACAACATCATAGTCATATCCCATAGGTTGCATAACACTTGGGATTTATAATTTATTTATCCTTTCACTCATCGTACAACAGCTACGATGTTCTATTCAGATACTTCTTAGCCCTATCACGTTCTTCCTCCATGACTCGAAACATTGTTCTACGATCTAACACGAATGATGGCAGCATCTCGAACTGAATCGGATATCCCATGACCCGATCTTGAGCTCGATTAATTGCGGTGTTAAATACTTTATCCATCTCTTCCATCATCATCCTCTTTGCTTGCGTGTCTCTTGCTACTAATCTGGTTCGTTGAAAAGCTTCTTAATAAGCATCTTCAGCTCTTGCCTTCTTAGCAGCTTCTTCTCTCAGCTTGTTCTTCAGTTCAGCGACCACTTCGATTAGTTGCTCTTTCTCTCCTTCAGTCTTTACTAGTTTCTCCTCGACATTTGTCAGTCGTTCTTCACGATCCTGGATCTCGCCGTATTTTTGTGTCATTGCAGTCTGTTGTTCAGCTACTATCTCCTGCAACTCCTCAATCTGTATCTGAAGTTCCACGTTACTTGGCCATGCACCTCATCGTATATCTGATACCTTTATCGAGTTAAGTGGAATCCTTTCCTCCTCATCCTCGTCATCCTCATCCTCCTGTGGTAACTCAACGGGATCCTCCTCGTCTGTCTCCACATCATCATCCTCATCTTCAACTCATCGTGACCAAGCAACGACTCCGTGTAAAGTAGTTGTTCCTAAACTACACTGAATGTCATGAGGTTCCTCCTCTATAGGCACTTGAGGTCCCTCCTCCCTAACTTTGTTGGATTCTCAGGCATTAGTCATCCCGACAACAAAGTTTTAAAGTTTTAATTATTAATCATTACTACTCGACACTCACGAGTACATAAAATATAAACACATAAACACATAAGTGTTTTATTACTTCTTTCTTAAAACTCGATAAGAGTTATCTCCACTATCTTTTCAAAGGTTACTTCCAAGGCTTTTTCCCCACCTAAGGTTCATAACCTAAAGCTTTGATACCAACTCAGTGACACCCCAAATCCGGTACTTCATTTCCTCAAGATTTGGTGTTCACTTAATCAAAACATTCATTTCTAACTACCCAATTATAATAAAATTGAATAATAAAAACCTGTCCATACAGGATTAAACTCAAATAAAAATCTCCCAGGTTATCTAACCTTTAACAACAATCATTCAAATGTGGAAATTAAATAAACTTCATTACAATCTTTAAACCAAAGTCTAAAAGTAAACTATCAAAACTATTACAAGTCTTCAGTATTTATTCTTCTTTCCTTTTCCCTTACTGGTGCTAGGTACGTCACCCGTTTCAACTTTAGCTGTAAGAAATTTTACAAGCAAGAGTGAGCAAACAAGGCCCACTTGAAATAATAATAAATAAATCTTTAAACTTTTACAATAGAACTGAACAATATATTCTATTAACTTTCTGAAAATTATAACATTCACTGAGGGTCTAATGACCATTAATCATGTCCACGGTTATAAGTAATCTTTCAACTTTAACTTTAACAGTCATAAGACTATAAGGACTCCACATATTTAGGGGGATCAACCCTTCGTACAATGTATTGTGCACAACCATTTCAACGCTAAGCGTAAACCTCTATTAAAAGAGTCATTCATCTCAGTATTTAGAATACAAGTCTGCACCAAAGTAAGTTTGCTTTGGATACGCTTTCAAGGTGATTTAGAATTCAACGAACATCAACTAAGGGACTAGTTGAATAAAATCAATAACATTATACTATAGAATAATCGTGATTGAATCAATCATAGTAACTAAAATCATGCTTTAGGAATAATCTAATAGCATACAATTTGAATAACTATAGCATACCTTGCTTGAACAATACTAAGCCAAGGTTAATTAGAATTGAATACTAAACATGCATAGCAATTTAGTTATGCATGCTAAACAACAAGTGAAATACAAGAATAACTTGTTCAACATCAAACCAAAGTTTAGACAGCTTGCATCATTATAAGGTAATCGAATTGAAAACAATAATTAGATCAATAAGATAAAGGATTAGAAAACTTGCCTTGCTCATAGGCTAAACCGAATCAATTTGAATCACAATACCCTAGATACATATATATATATATATATGGAGGTTATGGTCTAATACTCCAAGTACCTTAGTTCTACATGTCTCATGTGTAGGACTAACCATCTTGTTTATTAGGGTATATGTGACGCCCCCAAAATTAGGTATACATCACCCATCTTGAGTCGCCAGATACATGGTACAGAAATCAAATACAACTTACTAATACAACTGTTGTGTACAATACGACAAAACATAAACTATGAGTTTGAATACAAATATTGTCTACTAGTGAGTATACAAACTCAAAAGGAGTCCTCATTACAATTATTATCACACTATTTCACAGAATAGTGAGGACTACTAATGCACCATCTAGGACCATCACTCCGTTCCCGACTCATTCCAGCTTCCTGAAGAGAACAGTGAAAGAAAGGGTGAGCTCAACTAGCCCAGTAAGAAATATTATGACTAAAATAATGCAGAATAAATTATCATTAGCCTTAAACAGTGTTAAACTGATACAATATTACAAACATCAAGTTTAACTACAGCAGAACAAGTAATCCATTAAAAGAGTCAAGTAGAGAATAAAATCTACTATCTTTTATGATTTAAAAGATTTTTCATCACTTTTATCATTTGGGACTCGACTTTTAATAAATAATCCACATCATCTAATCACCCCTCGCACTATGGCCAAGGATATTCTTTAGTATCACGACCACAATTATCCATGCACTACGGGCCAAGAATATTTGTGTATTCATTAATGGTCATGATCATGCCAACAACTGTCCATCAAAGCACTACGGGCCAATGAGGACTTTTACCACATCATTTGTAACATTACGGTCATGATTACACCGAATAATCCCTAGTCATAATCATACCAAGTCCATATATGCACTACAGGCCACAAATGACTTTTAAAAAATATAAATATGAGGATGATGACAATGATATAAGAATTCAATAAAACAAGTTCAAGAATTAATTTGTCCAAGAACTATTAATGTCCAAATTGTCAACATGATACTGCTTTATAGAGTAAAATTCAAGAATGCTCAGAAGAATATTTCCATGAAAAGATACTGGATGAAACGCAATTATCAAGGATATTCCACTAATTTCATGGAGTATAGAAGTCAAAACTTTAACCAACTGAGTATAATAAAGAATGGAATAACAAAAGAAATCACCATGCATGCGGTATTGCCCATTATAGGCGAGTTATTCCAATGAGAATACTAAATAACGGAACGGTCAAAGAAATTGCACGACCAAGCGGGATGTTCCAAATGAATAATAAAGAAGTGAATAACAATGAAATCACCATGCATATGGTACTTCGCATGTAACAAAGTTATTCCAATGTATACTAATAAGGATGAGAATCAGTTCCCAGTAAAACGCATGAAGCATGGATATTCCAATGTAATAATAATAAAGATGGAACCGTGTTCGACGTAAACGCATGTGCATGAGGATATTCCAACAAAAATAATAAAGAGCGGAATCGGTCCGGCGTAAAGGCCTTACGTACAGGATATTCCAATGAGAATAGCAAAAGACGGAATAATAGAAGAATGTCACCAAGTATAGGGTAGCCATGATATATCTGAGTTATTCCAATGTAATAATAAAGAATGGAATAACATAAGTTCTCTTCATGGATACAAAAGAATAACACCCCTTACGAGTACAACAAATAATATTCCCTACCTTAAGAAGAGAAGAGTCTTGGATATATAAGTAGTGAAGTAGCGAGAATACTTTCTTCTTTCTCTCTATAGTTTATCTCTAGAGTTCAAATTGAATTCGTAAGAAAATAATGAAGGAATGAGCTTCTATTTATAGAAAAATGGATTTGATAGTAACTAACTCATGAGCGGTCAGATTGATTTACTTTAATCTGACGGTCCATATTTAAAGAAAAATCTTTTAAATACAATATAATATATTCTATTTATAATCTAATAAAATGAATAACTTTATAAAAGATTTTACTATGCAAACACTATGCAGGCACTATGCATAATAAAATATAATATATTTTAATTATTATCTAATAAAACAGATAACTTTATAAAAGTATTCTATTTTATATAAAAAGATTTTCTGTATTATTACATTAATAATACCAACAAAATTGAGTGACTTATCACATAAGCATCAATAATTAATACCGTGGGCTACTATGCAACCACATGTTGTGGGGTCCACCAATGATTGTGTCGTTGTACGAATATTTCCTGTTAAAACAAATATTCTTCGACCAATCGAATCTTATTTAACAACTTGCGTACTTTGAAAAATTTATAAATATTACCCACAACTATAACATTATATCAATTTCACTCCATAATATTCAAAAATAATATTTATAGAAAATTCATCTTTATTCAAAAAGTTGGGGTTTTATAATAGTCGAGATTGTGATTACGTAATATTATTTGTGAATAATTAATTATTGATTTATATGATGAGGAAAATATTCATTTTATGTGGATATAGATGGAGAAAATTTTTAAAGTGAAAATTGTTGAAAATCGATATTTTATCTTTTCTAATAAAATAATATTATATTATATTATTATAGTATAATAAGGATGATATTTTTACAATGAATGTGGGATATATGAGTATATGAGGAGAAAGAGTATTTTTGTTGCATTAAATGATTAACACATGTTTTGTGTGTCGGCGGACCCAATTTCTTGACTGAAATTTGATTATAGCCTATAAAATTGCCCGTTTGTGGATTTCGGTCAATTTCTGTTTGGAATTTGAAAAAACTTTCTTCTGGAAAGTTGTAGATAATGAAAGGGCTATTTGTTATGAATTATTGAAGTTCCGAAGTTCCAAAATAATTGATTATTGGAAGTTTTAAATATTTATATTAACAAAAACGTTTTTTACATTTTGTGGGCCTCATTTGCATGTGTTCAATTGCTGAATTCAGATTCAAAGGTGTGCATAGGAATTGTTATTATAAATAATAATATTTTATTAAATTTTCTGCTTTGGTGTTCTAAGCATTTTCCTATAAATAGGGTGCTTAGGTTAGAATTGAAAATCACACCAGAAACTGAAGTTTTCTCTCTTTTTCTCTCTCTATATTATCAAGTGTATTCTTGTGAGTATTTTGATACTTTGAGTGTTGCTTTATCGATTTGCAAGTTCCTTCACCACTATATCCGATATTCGGTCGAAATCTTTGTCTTTTCGAGGTAAGGGATGTTATTTTCTTCTTAAATGATATTATTTTCTTCAATATCATTATCGCCGAAATATTGGTTTGAACTTTTATCAAATTTGGAACTTTTGTGTCGGGTTTACTATTCACGATATACGATACTATTAACGCATATGCGGCTTTATTCACTGAATAAGGCACTATTCACGTAAAAATTAAATTTTGTTTTTCGTCAAAATATCTATTATGGATACTAGCTTTGATTGTATCCATGTTTTGATCATTCTTGAATTTTACTCCACTATGATTATTTATGAGGTATTTTTGGACATGGAATACCGTGAAATACTTAATCCTTAATATTTATTCTTTTGTTTTCTTTGGATTTTTTCTTTAAAATATTTTTCATCATCCTCGGTCCTAAATGATGATATTCTTTGAATATCTTTGGCATGTAGTGCAAAGATGAATGATTTTTGATGAATATCTTTGGTAGTAGTCTAAAGATGAAGCAGTGTTTAGATGAACATGACTAATCGATGAATATCTTTGGCACGTAGTTCAAAGATGAATATTTAATTCCAGATATATATTGATTGATGTTACAGGGATAAAACATTGACGATGAACTTTTAAATTCATATATAGAAGATAGTAGATTGCATTCTCTACTTAACTCTTCTAATGAATTATTATTTCCGCTGCGAAGATTGATTTAAAACTGCTTGTCTATTGTATTCTATTAGATTTTTCCCTGTTGAAGACTAACGATAATTTGTTCTACGTTATCTTAGTCATAATATTCTTTACTGGGCTAGTTGAGCTCACCCTTTTCCTTTTTGTTCCATTTTTATTCTCAAGAGGCGAGAATGTAGAGAGTACTAGTCGTGGTATGGAATGAAGGTTCTAGGAAGTTGTTTTAGTAGTCCTCACCATTTTTGTAAAATATTATACCAATAATTGTAATGAGGAATTATTTGGGTATGAATATTGTCTAGATGGCAATGTTTGTATTTAAACTCACAGTTTTTATGTTGTATGAATAAAGTTGTAGCTGTTTCTGTACCATGTTATTGACGACTCAAAATGGGTGTTGTATACCTATTTTGGGGGAGTCACAATTAAGCTATGAATGAACATGTTATCAAGTGTTACCTAGTAGTAACATAGTTTGATTATGTGAATGGGTAATTTAACTTATATGATGTATATATTTGTTTATATAGATATACAATGATTGGTAATGACTAATTATGTCATGATGACATATGTATAGGGTATTGATTCAAGTTGTAAGGTTTAACTTGTGCTAAAGGCAAGTTCTCTAACTCAAAACTTCGTTGTGCAAGTTTAATTTTGTTGAGCACGTTATTGCTTTTAATTCAATTTCAATTATACAAGTTGCTAAATCTACACTTTCGTGGAGCTAGATTGTTTATTATTGATAAAGCTCTTGTATCTGTTGGTTCATGAGGATGCAAGTATTCTACATCTTACATTTTATTATTGAACAAGTTTCTTTAATATGTAATTTGTTAGTTAGCATGCGAGTCACTTTATTCTAATGATGAGCAACTTTATCGTTCAATTTACTATTCATGATGCATGTTTAGTACCCAATTCTCAATAACCTTGAATGTTATGATTATTCAATGCTTATGCTATTAGATTATTCCTAAAGCATGATGTTAATTTACAAATATCAATTCAGTTATGATTATTCCATAGCATACAGTTATTTATTTTGTATTCAACTAATCCTTAGTTGATGACCGCTTAATTCTAAATTACCCTGTAATGTATCCAAATCAAACTTACTTTGGTGCAGACTTGTATTCTAAATACTGAGATGAACAACTCTTTTATTAGAGGTTTACACTTAGCGTTGAAATGGTTGTGCACAATACATTGTACGAAGGGTTGATCCCCCCTAAGTACGTGGAGTCCTTATAGTCTTATGACTGTTAAAGTTAAAGTTGAAAGATTACTTATAACTGTGGACATGATTCATGGTCATTAGACCCTCAGTGAATGTTATAATTTTTAGAAAGTTAATAGAACACATTGTTTAGTTCTATTGAGCCTAGTATTGGCAATTGATGTAAAAGTTTAAAGATTTATTTGTTGTTATTCCAAGTGGGCCTTGTTTGCTCACTCTTTCCTGTAAAATTTCTTACAGCTAAAGATGAAAAGGGTGACATATCTAGCACCAGTAAGGGAAAAGGAAAGATGAACAAATACTGAAGATTTGTAATAGTTGTGATAGTTTTATTATCAGACTTTGGTTTAAAGATTGTAATGAAGTTTATTTAATTTTCCGCATTTGAATGTTTGTAATTAAAGGTTAGATAACCTTGGAGATTTTTATTTAAGTTTAATCCTGTATGGGCAGGTTTTATTATTCAATTTTATTATGATTGGGTAGTTAGAAATGAATTTTTGATTAAGTGAACACAAAATCTTGAGGAAATGAAGTACCAGGATTTGGGGGTGTCACAGGTTGGTATCAAAGTTTTAGGTTATGAACCTTAGGTGGGGGGAAAAGCCTTAGGAAGTAACCTTTGAAAAGATAGTGGAGATAACTCTTATCGAGTTTTAAGAAAGAAGTAATAAAACACCTATATGATTATAATTTATGTACTCGTGAGTGTCGAGTAGTAATGATTACTAATTAAAACATTAAAACTTTGTTGTCAGGATGACTTATGTCGGAGAATCTAGTCAGGCTAGGGAGGAGGGACCTCAAATGCCTATAGAGGAGGAGCCTCACGACATTCAGGTAGTTTGGGAACAACTACTGCCACGGGAGTCAGCCCCGTTGGTCACAGTAGTTGAAGATGAGGATGATGACGTGGAAACGGATGAGGAGGATCCCATTGGGTTACCACAGGAGGATGAGGATGATGAGGACGAGGACGAGGAGACTCCACTAACCTCGATGGCTGCTCGTATGTACGATGAAGTCTACGACCATAACGTGGAACTTCAGGATACAGTTGAGATGTTGCAGGAGATAGTAGCTGAACAACAAACTGCCATGTCACAAAATGACGGTGAGATCCAGGATCGTGAGGAACGACTGACAAATGTCGAGGAGAAACTAGTACAGACTGAAGGAGAGAAAGAACAACTGATCGAAGTGGTCACGAATCAAGAACAACAAGAGAGAAGAGGTCGCTAAGAGGGCAAGAGTCAAGATGCTTACGAGGAAGCTTTTCAACGAACAGATTAGCGAAGAGACACACAAGCAAAGAGGATGAAGATGGAAGAGATGGATAAAGTATTTAACACCGCAATTAATCGAGCTCAAGATCGGGTCATGGGATATCTGATTCAGTTCGAGATGCTGCCATCATTCGTGTTAGATCGCAGAACAATGTTTCAAGTCATGGAGGAAGAACGTGATAGGGCTAAGAAGTATCTTAATAGAACATCGTAGCTGTTGTATGATGAGTGAAAGGTTAAATAAATTTTAAATCCCAAGTGTTATGCAACCTATGGGATATGACTCTGATGCCCTGCAACTTTTGTATTTCAGGAAAGTAATGTAGGTAGCAGTGATGCTATTGTTTATGTTTTCAAACAAGTTATGAATAAATAAAAGTTGGTACTTTATTCAAAGTGTTACGTGTTATGTGGTTAATTCTTTTTGGAGACAAGGTAAGTAGAAATTACTTAAAAGAATTGAATAATAATCTAATGAATGTATTTTAACAGAAAATGCCTCCTAGACGTCAACCAACATGACAGAGAACCACTGAAGGAACCAACAATAACGACAATGTTGACGGTAACCCCGTTCAACAATTAGTGACGCTACTGACAGGAGCGTTGCAGAATCAACCACAAAACCATAGTACAATGTTTATGGATTTCAAGGCGGTTGGACCACCTGAATTTTGTGGGTCCATGAATCCAGTCGAAGCACAAACCTGGATTATTGAGATAGAAAAGGTGTTCGATGTCGCTAGGGTAGGGGATGATCAGAAGACTACTTTCGCAACATTCATGTTGAAAGCAGAAGCTAGTTATTGGTGGCAGGCCAATAAAACTCGTGAAGGGCCAAGAGTGATGACCTGGGATAGGATCAAGGAGTTGTTCTTTGAGACCTATTTCCCGGAGAGTTCGAAGAGTCAGCTGAAAGTGCAGTTTCTGGAGCTAAAGCAGGGAACGATGACGGTATCTGAGTATGCCGCAAAATTCAATGAATTGGCGAGGTTTGCACTATATCAGGTCAGCACCGATGAGCGTAAGGCGAAGAGATTTGAACAGGGACTGAAGCCCTGGCTGTACAGTAGGGTTTCCCTATTCCAATTGAAGACATTTGCAACAGTGATGGAGAAGGCAGTACTCGCTGAAGGTGGAGGCGAGGCAGTGATAAAGTTCAATCAGGAACAAAAGAAGAAGAAGAATGAGAATGAGATTAAGAATGGAGGTGGTAGCAGTGGAAACAATAACAACAACAACAACAACAACAGCTTGAAGAGGAAGTGGAATGGGAACATAGGTGCTGGAAACCATCAAGGTAACCAGCAAAATAAAAAGTTTGAATCATGTGCGACATGTGGGAAATTTCATAAGGGTGCGTGCTTGATGGGAAAACGAGTTTGCTTCAATTGTGGCCAGGAGGGTCACATCGCCCCAAATTGCACTCAACCGAAGAAGAATGTATGCTTCACGTGCGGATCCAAGGATCACTTTGCTTGTGAATGCCCTAAGAAGAAGGATGGAGTGACAACCAGAAGCAATGGAGGTAACAACGGAGGTGCATGGGCATTTGCGAGGGGACTGCGAGATCAAACAAACCCACAACCGTAACCTTCAACATGGTACATGCAAGCAAGATGCTGTGCAATAAAAAGATGTAGTGTCAGGTATTATCCCAGTCAATGATATAAATGCTTATGTATTATTCGATTCGGGTGCTACTTGTTCGTTTATATCTGATGAATTTTCTAAGAGGTTAAAACTGCCTAGAGAAGAACTGAATTTTTCTTTGAACATAGAAATTGCGAATAAGGAAGTAATCCCAGTTAGATTCGTATACAAGAACTGTAGGGTGAACATTAAGGAGAATATCTTGTTTGTAGATTTGATTCCGATTAGGCTTGGAGAGTTTGATGTAATTTTGGGAATGGATTGGCTGTTCAAATATGGAGCGGTAATTGATTTCCAAAAGTAGTGTGTAAACCTTATGACTCCGTCAAAGGTAGTATTTTATGGTAGCAAGTCGCCTAGACAAATGAAATGTCTGACGACTATGCAGGCCAAGAAATTGTTGGGTCAATGCTGTGTGGGCTATTTAACTTACATAGTCGATACTCAGAAGAATGGAGTGAAACTAGAAGAGATACCAGTGGTGAGTGAATTTGAAGACGTGTTTCCAGAGGATTTTCCAGGACTTCCGCCTGACAGAGAAATAGAGTTCGTGATCGACTTGGCTCCAGGAAAAACACCAATATCGAAGGCCCCGTACAGAATGGCTCCGGTAGAAATGAAGGAACTAATGGTACAGTTGCAAGAGCTGCTGGACAAGAAATATATTCAACCAAGCGTATCGCCGTGGGGAGCGCCAATTTTATACGTGAAGAAAAAGGACGGGTCAATGCGTCTTTGCATTGATTATAGGGAATTAAACAAGGTCACTATTAAGAATAGGTATCCGTTACCTAGAATAGATGACTTGTTCGATCAGTTGAAGGGTGCTAAATATTTCTCGAAAATTGATTTGAGAAGTAGGTATCACTAATTGAAGGTAAGAAATAAGGATATACCTAGAACGGCATTCAGAACTTGGTACGGACATTACGAGTTTTTGGTGATGTCTTTTGGTTTAACAAATGCCCCTGCTCCGTTCATGGATTTGATGAACAGGGTGTTTAAACCATTCTTAGACAAGTTTGTAGTGGTATTTATTGATGACATCCTAGTGTATTCCAAAACTCAAGAAGAACACGTGGAACATTTACATTTGACATTAGAAACAGTAAGGAAGGAAAAGTTGTACGCGAAGTTCTCTAAGTGCGAATTTTGGCTCGATCGTGTACAATTTTTGGGTCATGTGATTGACAAAGATGGGATTTCAGTGGATCCATCAAAAGTGGAAGCTGTAATCAATTGGGAACAACCAAGGACACCTTCGGAGGTGAGGAATTTCTTGGGACTGGCCGATTATTATAGAAGATTCATTCAAGATTTTTCTAAGATAGCCACTCCGCTAACAAATTTGATAAGGAAAGCTGTAAAATTCGTTTAGACGGAGAAATGTGAAGAGAGTTTCCAAGATTTGAAGAAGAAGCTAAGTGTGGCACCTGTGTTGACATTACCAGATAATACAGGAAATTGTGTGGTGTATAGTGATGCCTCACACAAAGGGTTAGGTTGTGTTCTTATGCAGAATGACAAAGTTATTGCATATGCATCAAGACAACTGAAGGATTATGAAAAAGGGTATCCGACTCATGATTTGGAATTGGCTGCAGTTGTATTTGCTCTAAAGATATGGAGACACTATCTTTATGGAGAGAAAAGTGAGATCTACACAAATCACAAAAGTCTGAAGTATATTTTCACTCAGAAGGATTTGAACATGCGTCAAAAAAGGTGGATGGAATTGATAAAAGATTACGATTGTGAAATCTTTTATCATCCGGGCAAAGCAAATGTGGTTGCAGATGCTTTAAGCAGGAAAGGTCGGGAAAAGTTGTTGCTGATTACAACTCAGGAGGAGCTCATTTCAGCAATGACAAAACTGGAGTTGGAAATCAAAATTCCAAAAGAATATGACGAATAACTATTCCAGATAGAAGCTGGTCCAACTTTAGTGGACAAAGTGAAGGATGCTCGACTACAAGATGAAGAGTGTGAGAAAATCAAAGAGAATCTGATTGAGGGTAGTGATGTAAAATACAAAATTGATACCAAAGGACTACTACGGTTTGAGGGAAGAATCTGGGTTCCATCAACACCAGAGCTGAAAGAAGAAATTTTGACCAAAGCTCATAGTTCAAGATATTCAATTCATCCAGGAAGCACAAAAATGTATCAAGATTTGCGCCGACATTTTTGGTGGCCGAATATGAAAAGGGACGTTGCAGAATGCGTAGCAAAATGCTTGACATGTCAAAGAATAAAAGCCGAACATCAAATACACAGCAGATTACTTCAACCGTTGGAAATACCGGAATAGAAGTGGGAACACATCACGATGGATTTTGTGGTGGGTCTTCCAACTACTCAGAGAGGATGCGATGTGATTTGGGTGATAGTGGACAGACTGACGAAAACATCACACTTTCTACCAATAAAGATTAGATTCAATCTTGATTAGTTGGCAAGATTGTACATTAAAGAGATCGTTTCGAGGCATAGAGTGCCAGTATCAATTGTGTCTGATAGAGATCCGCGATTCACGTCAAGTTTCTGGAAGAGACTACAAGAATGCATGGCGACACAGTTGTGAATGAGTACGGCTTATCATCCACAAACAGAAGGCCAAAGCGAACGAACAATTCAGACATTGGAAGATATACTGAGAACATGTGTCATAGACTTTAAAGGAAGCTGGGAAGAACATTTATCGTTGGTGGAATTTGCTTATAACAATAGTTATCACACAAGCATTGGCATGTTGCCTTACGAAGCATTATACGGCAGAAAGTGCAGAACTCCACTATGTTGGGATGAAGTCTGTGAACACCAACCTGTTAGGGACGTAGCGAATACAACAAGATCGGCGACGTTGTCAAACTCATCAGACAAGATTGGTAGCATTTCAAGATGCATGTAAAAGGTATCTTTGATCAACAACACAGACAAGATCGTGCATTCGACGTAGGAACTTTGTATTCCTAAAAGTTTCTCCTTGGAAGGGGAAAATTCATTTCGATAAAAAGAGAAAGCTAAGCCCGAGGTTTATTGGACCCTTTGAAGTGCTGCGAAGAGTGGGAGAAGTGGCTTATGAGGTAGCTCTACCTCCAGAGTTGGAAAACATTCACAATGTTTTTCACATTTCGGTGTTATGACCATATAAACCCGACTACAAACACGTGATCGAGTACGAACCGTTGTAGTTCGAGAAAGATTTGTCTTATGAAGAGGTTCCTATCCAGATAGTCGACAGGAAAGAACAAGTGCTCAGGAATAAAGTGATACCTTCTGTGAAGGTGATATGGAGGAACCACAACGCTGAAGAAGCTACGTGGGAACTCGAAGAGAAAATGTTGAAAGAGTACCCTGAGTTATTTGTTTAATCTGTGTCTTCGATTCTGGGGACAGAATCTTTGTAAGTAGGGAAGAATGTAACGAATGATTTGTTTGAGTTGTGATTCTGAGGACAGAATCCTTGTAAGGAGGGAATGATGTAACATTCCAAAATTTTAAATTATAATATTAAATATTTATTGATTTATATAAATATTTAATGGATATATTTATTATTGAATACATAATTGTTCAATTTGAGTTGATGTGGTTTAATTAATTATTTGTTGATTAAATAATTAAATATTGAATAAATAATTGTTCAAATTGAGTTGATGTGGTTTAGTTAATTATTTGTTGATTAAATAATTAAATATTAAATATTAAATATATATTGATTTATATAAATATTTAATGAATATGTTTATTGTTGAATAAATAATTGTTCAATTTGAGTTTATGTGGTTTAGTTAATTATTTGTTGAATAAATAATTAAGGAGCTAAGAAAATTAATTGTTATGAGGTTATATACTAATTTAATTTAATAAGAAGTGTGACAAATAATCTTGCTATTAGGGAATTATTAAAATAAATTAAAAAGTTTAATTTAGTTTTGCCAAACATGTATTATTACATATTAAGTCTTTAATCTAATGATGTTTTATCAAAAAGGTATAAAGATTAATCCATTTGTTTTAATTCAGTTTACCAAACAAGGTGTAAGGGTTAATGAGTTATTTTTATTAGCTTAACCAAACAAGCCTTATGGCTTTTGATTTTCAAAACTTACATAATTGATCTAATTTATATCTAGAGTTATATTATATATTTAATATATATTATTACTATATACGTTATATTATTCTACGTATGTTAGAGTTAGGAAGAAAGAAAACTCAGAAGAAGATAAAGGGAGAGAAGAAGAAAACTATAGAGAGAAAAGTGAGTGATTCTAACAGGTTTTTGAGAAAGGAGTTGGAGAGAAGAAGCTTGAGAATAACTATCATCTTCTTAATCAAAGATAGGCACTCAATCTTTTATTGTTATAGTTTAGTTTTCCTCTTCTAAAAGTTCCTTGTAAAAATCTTCATGAAGGATAAATTGTTGGTTATATATGGCTTTATATGATAAATTAGTGTTACAAAACTATTTTCATTAGTTTATATATGAGCATAGTCAATAAATTGATGTATGTATACAATATGTGAAGAAAAAAATATATTACAGAGTGTTCATATGAAAAATATATGAGTATGGCTTAGTTTAAAATGAAATTAAGGTTTGATTAATTGTTAATATATATAAATTGACTATTGAATTTGATAGAGTATATATAATCATAACCAAGATATTTTGAATTTACTGTTTTGGTTGAAAAACAAAATCACAGTGTTGATTTTCATTGAAAACAACAAAAATGGAGTTTTTGCCAAAAACATTGAAATTGGGTGTTGTAAATTTGATGTTTATGTTATTTTATGGGTACAATCATGTTAGAAGTCTTCACAATATGTTTACATGAAGTCTCTGTATGAATTATATGTTAATTAGTCTATTAGATTGGAGCTTGTAGGCCAATTTGGCTTTTTGTTCATATCTTATTCTTTGAGCTTGGTCGTGAAGTTACGGACTCGCAGCATGCATGTGTGACCAAAGATATAAATCTCGTGCCTTGACCTTGGTACCATACCCCATGTCACAAATACGGTACACGCATAAACACCAATCTTTGGCTTGTGACTCAACAAGAAGACTAACTGTTCAATAACAGATCGCCAACCACAGCGATTAAGCTGTGGAAATGGCAGCTTGTGTGAGTTAGCGTAATAATTCGACAATTTTAGTTTATTACACAAAGTTTGAAAATAAATGTTATGTGTTAATAATAGGAATGTTAAATGATGATTTCAGTAGTATATAGCTATGAATGAACATGTTATCAAGTGTTACCCAGTAGTAACATAGTTTGATTATGTGAATGGGTAATTTAACTTATATGATGTATATATTTGTTTATATAGATATACAATGATTGGTAATGACTAATTATGTCATGATGACATATGTATAGGGTATTGATTCAAGTTGTAAGGTTTAACTTGTGCTAAAGGCAAGTTCTCTAACTCAAAACTTCGTTGTGCAAGTTTAATTTCGTTGAGCACGTTATTGCTTTTAATTCAATTTCAATTATACAAGTTGCTAACTCTACACTTTCGTGGAGCTAGATTGTTTATTATTAATAAAGCTCTTGTATCTGTTGGTTCATGAGGATGCAAGTATTCTACATCTTACATTTTATTATTGAACAAGTTTCTTTAATATGTAACTTGTTAGTTAGCATGCGAGTCACTTTATTCTAGTGATGAGCAACTTTATCGTTCAATTTACTATTCATGATGCATGTTTAGTACCCAATTCTCAATAACCTTGAATGTTATGATTATTCAATGCTTATGCTATTAGATTATTCCTAAAGCATGATGTTAATTTACAAATATCAATTCAGTTATGATTATTCCATAGCATACAGTTATTTATTTTGTATTCAACTAATCCTTAGTTGATGACCGTTGAATTCTAAATTACCCTGTAATGTAGCCAAACCAAACTTACACTTAGCAGACTTGTATTCTAAATACTGAGATGAACAACTCTTTTATTAGAGGTTTACACTTAGCGTTGAAATGGTTGTTGTGACGCCCCCAAAATTAGGTATACATCACCCATCTTGAGTCGCCAGATACATGGTACAGAATTCAAATACAACTTAATTTTACAACAGTCATGTAAAATACGACAAAACATAGACGGTGAGTTTTAATACAAATATTGTCATCTAGACAATATCCACACTCAATGGAGTCCTCATTACATTTATTATCACACTATTTCACAGAATAGTGAGGACTACTAATGCACTATCTAGGACCATCACTTTGTTCCCCGACTAGTCCCAGCTACTTTCTCATTTCCTGAAGAGAACAGTGAAAGAAATGGTGAGCTCAACTAGCCTAATAAGAAATATTATGACTAAGATAATGCAGAATAATTTATCGTTAGCCTTCAACAGTGTTCAAATGATAAAATACAATAACTATCAAGTTTAACTACAGCGGAACAAGCAATCCATTAGAAGAGTCAAGTAGGGAATAAAATCTACTATCTTCTATGATTTAAAAGGTTTTTCATCACTTTTATCGCTAAGACTTCGACAATAAATAATCCACATCATCGAATCACCTTACATGACTCTGACGAGGATATTTTTAGTATCATGACCACGAATTATCCATGCACTACGGCTAAAGATAATCATGTTTTCATCAACGGTCCTGATCATGCCATAAAACAATTCATCTTTGCACTACGGCCAAATAGAATCCATAGCCATAATCATACCAAAAAATATCCATCAATGCACTACGGGCCAATGAGGACTTTTTCCAAATCATTTGTAACATTACGGTTATGATTATACCGAATAATCCCTGGTCATAATCATACCAAGTCCATCTATGCACTACATGCCACAGATGACTTTCAACATAATATAAGCATGCGGATTATGACAATGATATAAGAATTAAATAAAACAAGTTCAAGAATTAATTTATCCAGGAACTAATAACGTCCACATTGTCAACATGATACTTCTTTGTAGAGTAAAATTCAAGAATGCTCAGAAGAATATTTCCATGAAAAGATACTGGATGAAGCGCAAATATCAAGGATATTCCACTAATTTCATAGAGTATAGAAGTCAAAGTTTTAACTAACTGAGTATAATAAAGAATGAAATAATAAAAGAAATCACCATGCATGCGATAGACCGCACATGTAGGTTATTCCAACAGAATAATAAATAACGGAACCCGGGTTACAAAAGCGTCTGAGCACGAGGATATTCCAACGAGAATAATAAAGAATGGAACCGGTCAGGCGTAAAAGCGCATTGAGCAGGATATTCAACGAATAATAATAAAGATCGGAACCGGTCCCGCCAGAAACGCATGATGCGAGAATATTCAAAATGTAATAATAAAGAATGAAATGTGGCGCCCCAAAATTAGGTATACATCATCCATTACGAGTTGCGGATACATGGTACAAAATTCAAATACAACTTCATTTATACAACTGTTGAGCTGTCGTATAGAATACGACCACAGTTAACTGTGAGTTTTAATACAATTGTATGTAACTCTCATGGTGCCTCGACCACAACCTTATAATGGTACTTTACATAAAAGTATAGTCAAAAACTATTTTAGAAATTAAAATCTTTGGGAAGTGATCAAGAAAACCTTCGTACATGGGAGGCCATGCGTCTAGGTTATAATAGATATCATATGGCCACAGAATTATCCTTGGTTTACCCAATAGACCCCAAAGAAAAATGAGAAGATTACTATCATCTTTTTCCCAATGGTGAGTCTTCTCTTGACATATAAATATCTCTGTTATCTCCAAGTGAAAATTATGTTTCAAATAAACTCCAAGATCATACAGGTAGTGCTCGTAGATATATTCAGCTAGTGGATGTGCACAACCATATCTTATGAGAACACGAGGTTGTATGTCATTAGACATCTTGTATGATAGTGGCAAAACACCCTTCCAAAGTTGGGTTCATCTCACCCTATTTGATTCACCAAATATAACTACTAAATGTTGTATAGAATACAACACACTTTTCTATACTGTTTAGGGAGGACCTCACGACTAGAAACCATCGTTTCTATTCCCCTGTTATCCCCACTCGACACAGCGACACTAAATGCAAGAACACTCTTATTGCCTGAAAGGAATTGTGAGGAAAAAAGGGTGAGCACAACTAGCCCAGTAAAAAATATCATGACTAAAGATAATTAAATTATCAATAGCTTTCATCAATAATAAATCGTAGATTTAGAACATATGGTAGATGATAAAACTTTTCAACCATAGTGCGCGTGAACAAGCAATCCATTAGAAGAGTCAAATAGACCATAAAGTCTATTATCTTCTATGTTAAAAGTCCACCAATAATGTTTTATCCATGTAAAATAAATCAACAGTTCCTGTCCACGATCATATGAATAACTCATAATCATAATTGTGGTTCTAAATTCCTCTTCGTAACCAGGATGAAGATAATTTTCATCACTTATCTTCACCTGAAACATCAAAAATCATGGTTATACCAAATTAGAATTCCTGCTCATAATCATACTAATAAATTCATCTTTGCACTACGGCCAAAGATATTCATTAACAATTCATCTTTGCACTACATGCCAAAGACATACAACTGTATTTTAGAAGAGTCAAGTAGAGCATGATATCTACTATCTTCTCCGAATTAAAAGTGTATAATAAATATTTTATATTTGAGACTCAAATTTTAATAAATAATCCACATCATCGAATCACCCCTGCACTACGGCCAAGGATATTCGTTAATATCACATCCATGAATTTATATTTCATCGCTAAAACTCAGCTCGATAATCAATCCATATCAATGAATTATCCATGCACTACGACCAATGATATTCGTTAATATCACGACCACGAATTATCCATGCACTACGGGCTAAAGATAATCGTGTTTTCATCAACGGTCATGATCATGCCATAAAACAATTCATCTTTACACCCTTGGCCGAAGAGAATCCATAGCCATAATCATACCAAAAACTGTCCATCAATGCACTACGGACCAATGAGGACTTTTTCCACATCATTTGTAACATTACGGTCATGATTATACCGAATAATCCCTGGTCTTAATCATACCAAGTCCATCTATGCACTACAGCCAAAGATGACTTTCAACACAATATAAGTATGAGGATGATGACAATGATATAAGAATTAATCAAATGAGATAAAAGATAAATATTAAATATTTATAATACAATTTATCCAGCGTTCAATAATAACCAAATGTTATCAATCACTTAATAATCTAATATCATTAATATTATAACAATATTTTAATCATTTCTTAAACTTATAAACAATTTATTTCAATTGTTTACACTTTATCAAATAATGCATTTAATCATTCAAAATGCCATATTCATAAGATTTCATAATCAATGATCAAATCCCTCAACAAAAATCTGCATATACCCTATATAGGATTCTCAAGCCATAAAATCATATTTTCCAATTTTTATTACTTCACATAACATATTTAATTCATTTACTCATAACTAGTTCATTTTCATGAAAAATACCAAATCCAGTCCCAAAATATTTCTTTTACGGGATTTAGCGAATATAGTCTCATCTTGAACATATATTTTTCTCAAAATTTTAAAATTCATTTACTATTTTTCATATGGCTAAAAAGCGCGAATATTTAGACATTTATCATAAATTTTACTTTTGTCCAAAAATTCGAAATTTCTGAGGTATACTCGCATTATATACATGTACTCCCAATAAAACTTTTACCAATTTTGGAGTTAACCACAAGGCGTTATAAGGGTTTACTTTTAAAATAGTCTTTTCCCATAAAATCCATAACTCTTAATCTATACATCCAAATACAAAACAGCCCCTGGCAGAAACCCCTTTTTAATGAAAATATTATTCGCATGAATACGAAGGATCATTTACAATGCATGCGGTAATCCACATAGACAGGTTATTTCAACATAATAATAAAGAATGGAACCAGGTCATGCGTAACGCATACATCTGAGGATATTCCAACAGAATAATAAATAATGAAATAACAGAAGAATTCACCAGGCATGCGATAGACCGCACAGACAGGTTATGTAAGACCCCAACTTATTATTAATGAAATTTAATTTTCTCTATTTATTATTTTAAAATAGTAACGGTTGATTTGATTAATGTGGATAGTTATGGGTAAAATACGTAAATACTTCAAAATAAGCAAGTGGTTATAAAATATTCATTGTTGTTTGGGGAATATTCGTTTGGTCGTGGAATATTAAATCTTTGTCGGGGAATATTCATACGATTTGGTATGACCATGTGTATGGCCCCATAGCGGAAAGCGATTGGATGAAGAAAAGCGACAAATATAAGTTGTTTAAAAATAACAACGTAGTTATTCTACAAGATTATCTTGTTAAAATACTGGTGGTTAAAAAAAAAGTAGCTGCGGTATTGCACCAATTATTGATTCTTATGTAAGAAGGCCTTTACTCAATAATGGTTACGATAATTCTTGTTGATATTTTATTGATTTAATAATTCTGCGTTGATATTTTATATTGTTGTTGTTTGATAATTGTCATTTACGGTATATTTTTCATTATCGAAGAAATAATTCATATTATCTCGAATAATATTATTAGATAACATTATTGGCAATGTCTAGAAAGTTACATCTAAGGAGAGGTTTGGTCACCTAATTGCGGCGCATGATGAAGGAGAAATTCTTATTGGAAAGCCCCTCTTCTCAGGAGGCTATGCGGTTGTCGATATTGTGATTCGTAATATTATTTGTGAATAATTAATTATTGATTCATATGATGAGGAAAATATTGATTTTATGTGGATATAGATGGAGAAAAATTTTAATGTGACAATTGTTGAAAATTGAAATTTTATCTTTTTACGATAAGATAATTCATTTAAATGTATTATTATATTTTAATAATATAATAATGGTGATATTTTACAACGAATGTGGGATATATGAGTATATACGAGGAGGAAGAGTATTTTTGTTGCAATAAATGTTTAAAACATGTTAAACATGTCGGTGGACCCCATTTATTATTTGAAATTTGATTATAGCTTTTGTAAAATCGCTTGGTTTGTGGATTTCGGTCAATTTTGTTTGGAATTTAGAAAACTTTCTTACGCAAAGTTGTAGATAATTGAATTTCCTATAAAAACTCATGAGATTCGAATTTTCTGGCAAAAGGGCTATTTATTATGAATTATTGAAGCTCAAGCTCAAAATAATTGATTTTGGAAGTTTAAAATATTTAAAATTAGAAAAACGTTTTTTGTTGTTAGTCTTGTGTAGTGGGTAGGTTGGTGGCTGATGTTGGGCAAATTAAGTGTCGTTGGATATATATATATATATATATATATATATATATATATATATATTATTAATTTATTAAATTTTTACGCTTTGGTGTTCTAAGCAATTTCTATAAATAGGGTGCTTAGGTTAGAATTGAAAATCACACGAGTAAGCTGAAGTTTTCTCTCTATATTATCGAAGCGTATTCTTGTGAGTATATTGAGTATACTTTGAGTATTGCTTATATACGGTCTGCAAGTTCAAGTCATAACCTATATCCAGGTGTTTCAACTAGAAATCTTGTCTTTCGAGGTAAGGGATGTTATTTTTTTCGTAAATGATATTATTTCTTCAATATCATTATGCCAAAATATTGGTGTGAATTTTTATCAAATTTGGAACTTTTTCATGTCGGAGTTACTATTCATGAGTTACTATTTATGAGTTACTATTCATAAGTTACTATTCATGAGTTACTATTCATGAGTTACTATTCACGAGTTACTATTCACGAGTACTATTCACGAAGCGTGATGATGTTTTTGTGAAATTTCTATCTTTTGGTGTCGGAGTTACTATTCACGTATACGGCACTATTCACGTATACGACACTATTCACGAATACGGTACTATTCACCGAAAAATGAAATTTCTTCTTTTTGTCCAAAATATCTATTCTGGATACTAGCTTTGATTGTATCCATGTTTTGATCATTATTGAATTTTACTTCAGTATGATTATTTATGAAGTATTTTTGAACTCGGATTGTTTAGAGTACGAATCCATAATACCCCTTCTTTTGTTTCACTGGATTCGTTTTCTTTAAAATATTTTTTATCATCCTCAGTCCTAAATGATGATGTTACTGAATATCTTTTGTGACGCCCCCAAAATAGGTATACATCACCTATTACGAGTTGTCAATAGAGGTGCGAAACAACTACAACTTTATTATTACAACCAGTAAAAGCGTGAGTTTGAATACAAATATTATCTTCTAGACAATATCTATACTCAAATAAATCCTCATCACATTTATTGATACATTATTTTACAAAATGGTGAGGACTACTAAACAATTCTTTCTAAAACCTTCATTCCATACCCCGAGCTTGTACTCGCTTATATTCTCGCCTCACGAGAAGAAAAATGGAACAAAAAGGAAAAGGGTGAGCTCAACTAGCCCAAGTAAAGAATATTATGACTAAGATAATATACAACAAATTACCGTTAGTCTTCAACAGGAAAAATCTAATAGAATACAATAGACAACAAATTTTAAATCAATATTCGCAGTGAAATAATAATTCATTAGAAGAGTTAAGTAGAGAATGCAAACTACTATCTTCTATGTATGAATTTAAAAGTTCATCGCTCTATCTTTTATCCCTCGTAACATCAATCAATATACATCCGAATCAAATATTCATCTTTACTCTGGGCCAAAGATATTCATCGATTAGTCATGTTCATCTAAACACATTTCATCTTTTGCACTACTGACAAAGATATTCTTCAGAAATCATTCATCTTTGCACTCTGGGCCAAAGATATTCAATAATATCATCATTTAAGACTGGGATGATGAAAAATATTTTAAAAAGCGAATCCGATTGAAACAAAATGACAAGGATTAAGGATTAAGGATTAGTACTTTGTTTTATCCATGTTCAAAAATACCTCAAAAATAATCATAGTGGTGTAAAATTCAAGAATGATCAAAACATGGATACAATCAAAGCTAGTATCCGAATAGATATTTTTGACAAAAAGAAGAAATTTTATTTTTCTATTGAATAGTCAGATATCGTGAATAGTGCCGTATACGTGAATAGTAACTTCAGAACACCAAAAGATAGAAATTTCCCAAAAAACATCTTCACGCTTCATGAATAGTACTCGTGAATAGTAACTCGTGAATAGTAACTCATGAATAGTAACTCGTGAATAGTAACTCATGAATAGTAACCCGACATGAAAAAGTTCCAAATTTGATAAAAGTTCCAACCAATATTTCAAAGATAATGATATTGAAGAAATAATATCATTTGAGAAGAAAATAACATCCCTTACCTCGAAAGATTAGTACTTTTATTTGGAATCTAGGATATAGTCTTTGAAGGAACTTACGCGATCTAACAATACTCAAAGTATACTCAAAATACTCACAAGAATAAACTCGATAATATAGAGAGAAAACTTGATTTAAAGGTGTGATTTCAATTCTAACCTAAGCACCCTATTTATAGGAAATTGCTTAGAACACAAAGTAGAAAATTTAATAAATTAATAATATAATTATATAAATTTCCTCGCATGCCTAGAATCTGATTTCAGCCATCAAACACATGCCACATTCTAGAAAAGTAAGAAAAACCGTTTTCTAATTTTAAATATTTTAAACTTCCAAAATTAATTATTTGAGACTTTGAAACTTCAATAATTCATAATAAATAGCCCTTTCATCAGAAAATTCGAATCTCATGAGTTTTATAGGAAATTCAATTCTCTACAACTTTGCAGAAGAAAGTTTTTCCAAATTCCAAATAGAAATTGACCGAAATCCACAAGCGGGTGATTTTACGTTTATAATCAAATTTCGATCAATAAATGGGGTCCCTGAGCATGTTTAACATGTTTTAAACATTTATTGCAACAAAAATACTCTTCCTCTCCTCGTATACTCATATATCCCACATTCGTTGTAAAAATATCACCATTATTATATTATTAAAATATAATAATATATTTAAATGAATTATTTTATCGAAAAATATAAAATTTCAATTTTCAACAATTGTCACATTAAAATTTTCTCCATCTATATCCACATAAAATTAATATTTTCCTCATCATATGAATCAATAATTAATTATTCACAAATAATATTACGAGAATCACAATATTGACAACGAGGCGGTTCTCGAGGAAAGAGGGCTTTCAATAAGAATTTCTCCCTTCTTGCACGCATGATTAGGTGACCAAACCTCTCCTTAGCAGAACTTTCTAGACATTGCCAATAATGTTATCTAATAATATTATTCAGATAATATGAATTATTGCTTCGATAATGAAAAATCTTGTGTAATGACAATTATTGAAACAACAACAATATAAAATATCAACGCGTTGACAATTATTAAATCAATAAAATCTTTGAGCGATAATTTATCTGTAACCATTATTGAGTAGTGCCTTCTTACGTAAGAATCAATAATTGGTGCAATCTGGTGTCTGCTACTTTTTTTAACCACCGAGTATTTTAACGATTATTAATTGGTAATAACTCTATTTGTTATTTTTAAACAACTTATATTTGTCGTTTTTCTTCATCCAATCGCTTTTAGCTATGGGGCCCACACATTGGGCAGCATACGTCGCACGAATATTCCCGGCGATCTGAATATTCCCACGACCACGAATATTCCCAAACAACAATGAATATTTTATAACCACTTGCTTATTTTGAAGTATTTACGTATTTTACCATAACTATCCACATTAATCAAATCAACCCTTACTATTTCAAAATAATAAATAGAAAATTAAATTTCATTAATAATAAGTTGGGGTCTTACAACCTCCCTCCTTATGAAATTTCATCCTCGAAATTGGACGTACGTACTGGTGTTTTGAAAAGGTGAGGATACCTCGCTTTCATTTCCGTTTCAATTCCCGGTCATTTCCTCTATAGCATGATTCCTCCACAAAACTTTAACCACGGTATGACCTTTCTTGGCGTAGGACATGCTCCTTCCTATCTAAGATTTGACGGTACCTCCTCATACGTTAAGTCTTGGCTATCTAAATGGGTTCTAACTCAATAAGCGTGGTTTGGGTCTTTCACATATTTCTGAAATACGGATATGTGAAACACATTATGAACACGAGACATACTCGGAGGTAACGCGAGTCTATAGGCTACATTTCCTACTCGGTCAAGAATTTGAAATGGACCAATAAATCGTGGATTGAGCTTTCCTCTCTTCCCAAATCTTGTAACCTCCTTCCATGGAGCAACTCGCAACAATACATGATCCCCTACACTAAATTCCACGTCCTTTCGATGAAGATCCGCATAACTCTTTTTGTCGATCTTGTGCCGTTTGTATCGTTGTCGAATCATTTGGATCTTTTAAAAGTGAGTCATACGTACTAACTTCGGGTCCTAACAATGTTGCTTCACCCACCTCGTCCCAACATCTCTTGGAGAGGGACACTTTTCGTCCATATAATGCTTCAAATGGAGCCACGCTTTATACTTGCACGATAAGCTGTTGTTGTAGGAGAATTCTACCAATGGTAAATACTTATCCCAAGCGCCCTTGAAGTCTAGGGACACGAGTCTTAATAAATCATCAAGAGTTTGAATAGTCCTTTCGATTGTCGAGTCCATTTGAGGATGGTATGCGCGAGGCCAGATAAATAAATCCGTGCCCATAGCTTTTTGCAAGCTAACCCAAAATCTTGAAGTGAATCTTGGGTCACGATCGAAACTATGGATCTGGGGCATGCCATGCAACCTCACAATCTCATTCACGTACATACTAGCAAGGCGTTCAAGTGAATAAGTCTCCGTGTCGGCAAGAAATGAAGCGAGACTTGGTTAATCTATCAACAATAACCCAAATAGCATTGATGCCACGAAACCGTAGGAAGACCCGTGTGAAATCCATGGTAATGTGTTCCCACTTCCATTTCGAGAATCTCAAGTGGTTACAACGGACCCTTAGGTACTAGATGCTCGCCTTTACACGTTGACAAGTTAAACACATTGGGATAAACTTTGCAATCTCTCTCTTCATATTGTTCCACCAAAATGTATGTCGAAGATCATGATACATTTCAAGTACTTCGGGATGGATTGCAAATGGTGTATTGTGTGCCTCCATCATAATCTTGTACTTCAAATCAGTCGTTAGGAACACAAAGTCTAGAGTGGACTCGAAGTATTCCTTCTTCATCAATTCTCGCTTCGAATAGCTCCTTCTTGTACTTTCTTCTTCAAACGCATCGACTCGGATCGGTGGCTTGAAAGCGACCTTAACTTTTCTATTAAATTTGGCTCTGTCGTATACTTGACATCATCGCACTTTTCGTTCTGCATATGATCTTCTACTCAACGCGTCACCTACCACGTTCACTTTTCGGGATGGTATTGAATAGTGTGGTCGTAGTCTTTCAATAGCTTGAGCCAGCGTCATTTGCTGCCGCATGTTGAGTTCTTTTGAGTGAAGAAATATTTAAGGCTTTTATGGTGCTGAATATATCTCCACTTTCTCCCCATATAGATAGTGCCTCCATATCTTTTAAGCGAAACGCATTTGCGCATGACTCTAGATCATGAGTAGGATAATTCCTCTCATACTCTTTTAAGTTGTCGCGAGGCATAGGCTATGACTTTCCCACGTTGCATGAGAACACATCCTAACCCTTTGCCTAAAGCATCATTTGTAGATAACAAATCCATCCGAACGGATGGTATTGTTAGAAACAGTCTTAGAAATAAGTCTCCTCTTAAGCTCTTGGAAACTTTTCTCGCATTGTTCGCTCCAAAGCGAATTTTGTATCCTTAGAGTTATTTGAGTTAATGGAGTAGCGATTCGAGAAAACCCTTCCACGAATCTCCGATAATAACCGGCTAAGCCAAAAAGCTACGTACTTGATCACCGAATTCGGTTGCTCCAACTTTGTATTGTTTCAATCTTGGCGGATCAACGGATACTCCATGATTCGACACCACGTGCCCAAGGAATGCTACTTCCTCAAGCGAACTCGCATTTCTTTAATTTGGCATATAGTTTGTTTTCACGAAGCCTTTGGAGTACCGACTTCAAATGGTGCTCATGATCTTCCGACTTTTGGATTATATAAGGATGTCATCAATAAAAGACAACAAAAACCGATCCAAATATTCCTTGAATACTCGGTTCATCATATCCATGAAAGTCGCGAGGAGCATTAGTCGATCAAGAAAGACATGACTAAGAATTCATAATGCCGTCTCGAAGTTCTAAAAGCGGTCTTTGGAATATCCTCGTTCTAATCTTGGTGATGATATCCGAAGCGAAGATCGATTTTGAAAAGAATTGTGCCTTACTTGCAATTTGGTCAAACAAGTCATCAATACGAGGTAGAGGATACCTATTCTTGATGGTGACATGGTTCAATTCGATAGTCAATACAAAGTCGCATACTCCGTCTTTCTTCTTTACAAAAAAAGCAGGAGCACCCCGAGGAGATGTACTAGGGACGAGATGAAACCGATGTCCAACAATTCTTGTAGTTGGACCTTTAACTCTGAAGTTCAATAGGAGCCATTCGATATGGGGTTTTAGAAATGGGCTTTGTACCGGGTTCAAGATCAATAAAGAATTCAACTTCACGTTACGGGGTAGGCCAGGAAGTTCTTTGAAATACGTCGGGAAAGTCGATAACAACAGAATATTATTCAAATTTGGCGTGTCTTTATTCAAATCCATAACATGGGCTAAGAAAGCTTGACATCCGTTTTTCAATAAGCGAATAGCTTTATGATTAGATATGGCGGTGATTGATTTTAATGGTTTAGTTGAATTAAATACAACAGGTTGGTTAGAAATATGAAAACTAATGACCTTACGAAAATAATCAATTTTGGCGTGATGAGTAGTTAACCAATCAATCCTAAAATCACATCAAAAGCAAGTATCTTTAAAGAGATAAGGTCAACATGTAAGGTGATGGTGCCAACTTGAATCAAACAAGATTTATAAGCGGTGGATGTGATGAAAGTTTCTCTAACGGAGTTTCCATGAGTGGTCAAAGTCTAATTTCTCGAGTCAAGTTTAAGCGTTGAGCACATGCGGGAGAGATAAATGAATGGGAAGCACCTTAGGTATCAAGTAAGGTATAAACTTCGCAAGAATTTATAAATAGCTTACCCGTGATCACCTCGTTTGGGTTCCTCGCATTATGACCGATCACAACAAACGCTCTTCCGGAATCGTTGACTTTGACTTTTACAGGGACGATCTTTTGAGTCATAATCCCCATTGAACTAGGTTTTCGCTCATTTGTCTGATCTCGGCGATATGTCCTTCCTTTCCACAATTATAGCATACCTTGAAGCTGTTGTGGGCGGTTTGGTGATATGTCTCTCTTTTCGCATTTGTAGCATATAATGGGTGGTCGTTCTCCTCCCTTAGAACCGATTCTTTCCGATCTTTGTCGTCTTCACATGGTCGTTGTTAAATCTCCTCTTTTAAAATCTCCTCTGACTCGCTTCTTCTATTTTCATGGCCATGATTACCACCGGAGTGGTTACCATTTTTGTCCGTCATTTTCTTTCTCCATTTGGTTATCATTATTACATTGTTGCTATCTCTGATGCGATCCTGGTTATGGTCCCTCGGTTGACCATACTCGTTATCTCGCTCTAATAATTGAGCCCATTTTACAACATCTGAATAGAGAGAAAATTTATGAGAAATGAGATATTGTCGTATCTAGGGTTTCAAACCTCTTAAAACATCCGCGTCATCGTTTCTCATTCTCCACCAAATGAGGTGCAAACTGGATAACTTTGCAAACTTTGCCTCGTCATTGAGACACCGTCGTGTTGTTTTGTTCTAATCGATGAACTCCACTTCCTTCATATAACGAACACTTTCGGAAAGTATTTGTCATTAAATAATTTCTAAAATGTCTCCCAAGACATCTTTGAGTGCGCGAAATTTGGATGGGTGCGCTTCACAGACTCCCACCAAGATGTACGCCTCACCACGGAACATAAAGGTGGCGAATGGAACCTTACGTTTTTCTTCCGTGCATCCCAAGACATCGAATATCTTGGTAATTTGCTTGACCCATGTTCCCGCCATGATCGGATCTCGGCTTTCCCTTAAATTCGGTGGTCCCAACTCTTTGAGCGCTTGGCTATGACAACCGTGAATTGCTATCATTTCCTCACGTATTTTGAACACGAGTCTCCTAAATGCGATTTTGCATGAAGCGCAAAAGCTTCTAAACATCCCTCGTTCATCATCGCTTTCGGTGGTGTTGTTCACGGGAGGAACATTGCCCGACTGTTACCACGTTCTCCTCGTTGGTGAGTACTGAGCGTCTCCACGGTCTCATTTCCATTGTTAATATTCTCGATCGACATTCTCAAATCTTCGCCATAAAACAAGGGTTAATTAAGGAAATCAATATATCACATAATATCATTATATCTTGACCAACTAAAAAATAAGCTTAGGTAGGACACACTAGCGAAGGATTTACTCGTCTCTCCCTCCTAGTTCTATTCCCGATCTCGCCAGAGATCATATCCTAAGCTCGATACCATCTGTGGCGCCCCCAAAATAGGTATACATCACCTATTACGAGTTGTCAATACATAGATGTACGAAATAACTACAACATTATTATTACAAATCAGAAAGCGTGAGTTTGAATACAAATATTATCTTCTAGACAATATCTATACTCAAATAAATCCTCATCACATTTATTGATACATTATTTTACAAAAATGGTGAGGACTACTAAACAATTCTTTCTAAAACCTTCATTCCATACCACGACTCGTACTCGCTATATTCTCGCCTCCTGAGAAGAAAAATGGAACAAAAAGGAAAAGGGTGAGCTCAACTAGCCCAGTGAAGTAAAGAATATTATGACTAAGATAATATACAACAAATTACCGTTAGTCTTCAACAGGGAAAAATCTAATAGAATACAATAGACAACAAATTTTAAATCAATATTCGCGTGGAAATAATAATTCATTAGAAGAGTTAAGTAGAGAATGCAAACTACTATCTTCTATGTATGAATTTAAAAGTTCATCGTCTATCTTTTATCCCCTGTAACATCAATCAATATACATACGGAATCAAATATTCATCTTTGCACTACTGGGCCAAAGATATTCATCGATTTGGTCATGTTCATCTAAACACTGTTCATCTTTTACTACTGACCAAAGATATTCTTGAGAAATCATTCATCTTTGCACTACAGCCAAAGATATTCAATAATATCATCATTTAAGGCGAGGATGATGAAAAATATTTTAAAAAGCGAATCCGGTGAAACAAAATGACAAGGATTAAGGATTAAGAATTGTACTTTGTTTTATCCATGTTCAAAAATACCTCAAAAATAATCATAGTGGTGTAAAATTCAAGAATGATCAAAACATGGATACAATCAAAGCTAGTATCCGAATAGATATTTTGGACAAAAGAAGAAATTTTATTTTTCGATTGAATAGTCTCAGATATCGTGAATAGTGCCGTATATGTGAATAGTAACTCCGACACCAAAAGATAGAAATTTTCCAAAAAACATCTTCACGCTTCATGAATAGTACTCGTGAATAGTAACTCATGAATAGTAACTCATGAATAGTAACTCATGAATAGTAACCCCGACATGAAAATGTTCCAAATTTGATAAAAAGTTCCAACCAATATTTCAAAGACATAATGATATTGAAGAAATAATATCATTTGAGAAGAAAATAACATCCCTTACCTCGAAAGATTAGTACTTCTAATTTGGAATCTGGGATATAGTCTTTGAAGGAACTTGCACCATCTAACAATACTCAAAGTATACTCAAAATACTCACAAGAATACGCTCGATAATATAGAGAGAACTTGATTTTCGGTGTGATTTTCAATTCTAACCTAAGCACCCTATTTATAGGAAATTGCTTAGAACACCAAAGTAGAAAATTTAATAAATTAATAATATAATTATATAAATTTCCTACGTATGCCCGTAATCTGATTTGACCATCAAACACATGCCACATTCTAGAAAAAGTAAGAAAAAACGTTTTTCTAATTTTAAATATTTTAAACTTCAAAAATCAATTATTTTTGAACTTGAACTTCAATAATTCATAATAAATAGCCCTTTCATCAGAAAATTGAATCTCGCGCATTTTTATAGGAAATTCAATTCTCTACAACTTTGCGGAAGAAAGTTTTTCCAAATTCCAAATAGAAATTGACCGAAATCCACAAGCGGGTGATTTTACAATTTATAATCAAATTTCAAATCAATAAATTGGGTCCACCGACATGTTTAACATGTTTTAAACATTTATTGCAACAAAATACTCTTCCTCCTCGTATACTCATATATCCCACATTCGTTGTAAAAATATCACCAATATTATATTATTAAAATATAATAATATATTTAAATGAATTATTTTATCGAGAAAAAGATAAAATTTCAATTTTCAACAATTGTCACATTAAAAGTTTTCTCCATCTATATCCACATAAAATCAATATTTTCCTCATCATATGAATCAATAATTAATTATTCACAAATAATATTACAGAATCACAATATTGACAACCGAGGCGGTTCAGAAAGAGGGGCTTTCAATAAGAATTTCTCCTTCTTGGCGCCGCAATTAGGTGACCAAACCTCTCCTTAGGCGAGAACTTTCTAGACATTGCCAATAATGTTATCTAATAATATTATTAGGATAATATGAATTATTGCCGATAATGAAAAATCTTGTGTAATGACAATTATTGAAACAACAACAATATAAAATATCAACACGTGACAATTATTAAATCAATAAAATCTTTGAAGCGGTAATTACGTAACCATTATTGAGTAGTGCCTTCTTACGTAAGAATCAATAATTGGTGCAATGCACGTAGTGCTTCTTGTGTTTTAACCCAGGAGTATTTTAACAAGATTATCTTGGTAATAACTACTATGTTGTTATTTTTAAACAACTTATATTTGTCGTTTTCTTCATCCAATCGCTTTTACGCTATGGGGCCCACACATGGTGGCTGGCAAATCGTATGAATATTCCCCGACAGTACGAATATTCCATGACCAAACGAATATTCCCCGACAACAATGAATATTTTATAACCACTTGCTTATTTTGAAGTATTTGCGTATTGTACCCTTATCTATCCACATTAATCAAATCAACCCTTACTATTTCAAAATAATAAATAGAGAAAAATAAATTTCATTAATAATAAGTTGGGGTCTTACATCTTTGGCCTGTAGTGCAAAGAAGGTTGATTTTCCTATGAATATCTTTGGCAGTAGTGCAAAGATGAGCAGTGTTGAGATGAACATGGTCGATGATGAATATCTTTGGCCTTTAGTGCAAAGATGAGCAGTGTTGAGATGAACATGACCGATCGATGAATATCTTTGGCTGTAGTGCAAAGATGAATATTTGATTTGAAATGAATATTGATTGATGTTACTGAGGATAAAATATTGATGATGGGTATTAAATTCAGAGATTATAGTAGATTTCATTCTCTACGTAACTCTTCTATGAATTATTATTTTCGCTGCGAATATTGATTTAAAAACTTGTTGTCTATTGTATTCTATTAGATTTTTCCTTGTTGAAGACTAATGATAATTTGTTGTATATTATCTTAGTCATAATATTGTTTACTGGGCTAGTTGAGCTCACCCTTTTCCTTTTTGTTCCATTTTTCTTCTCAGGAGGCGAGAATATAGAAAGTACAGTCGAGGGTATGGAATGAAGGTTCTAGAGAGAGTTGTTTAGTAGTCCTCACCATTTTTGTAAAATAATGTATCAATAAATGTGATGAGGATTTATTTGAGTATAGATATTGTCAGAAGATAATATTTGTATTCAAACTCACAGTTTCTTGTTGTAATAATAAAGTTGTAGTTATTTCATGTACCATGTATTGACAACTCGAGATGGGTTGATGTATACCTATTTTGGGGCGTCACAGTTGGTATCAGAGCTTAGGGATATGATCTCTGGCGGAGATCGGGGAATAGAACTAGGAGGGGAGAGACGAGTAAATCCTTCGCTAGTGTGTCCTACCTAAGCTTATTTGTTAGTTGGTCAGTATATAAGGATATTATGTGATATATTGATTTCCTTAATTAACCCTTGTTTTATGACAGTATTTGAGAATGTCGACTGAGAATATTAACAATGAAAATGAGACTGTGGAGACGCCTGTACTCACCAACGAGGAGAACGTGCAACAGGCTGGCAATGTTCCTCCTGTGAACAACACCACCGAAAGCGGTGATGAATGAAGGATGTTTAGAAGCTTTTGCAATTCATGCAAAATCGAGACGAGGAGACTCGTGTTCAAAATGAGGAGGAAATGATAGCAATTCACGGGTTGTCACAAATGCAAGCGATTCAAAGAGTTGGGACCACCGGTATTTAAGGGAAAGCGATCCGATCATGGTGGAAACATGAGTCAAGCAAATTACCAAGATATTCGATGTCTTGGGATGCGGAGGAACGAAGGTTCCATTCGTCACCTTTATGTTCCGTGGTGAGGCGGACTCTTGGTGGGAGTCTCGTAAGCGTACCCATCCAACAGCACTTTTCGGCATGTCTTGGGAGACATTTCAGAAATTATTTAATGACAAATACTTTCACGAAAGTGTTAAATCAATATATGAAGGAAGTGGAGTTCATCGATTAGAACAAAACAACATGGCGATGTCTCAAGTCAAGGCAAAGTTTGCAGAGTTATCCGGTTTGCACCTCATTTGGTGGAGAATGAGGAGCGATGATAATGCGGATGTTTCGAGAGGTTTGAAACCCCTAAGATACGACAATATCTCATTTCTCATAAATTTTACATCTATTCGGATGTTGTTAATGAGGGCTCAATTGTTAGAGGGAGATAGTAGTATGTTCAACCGAGGGACCATAACCGAGGATCGTACGGAGATAGCGGTCAGCAGAATAATGATAACCCGGAGAAAGAAAGCAGACGGACAAAAATGGTAACCACTCGGTGGTAATCATAGCCATGAAAATAGAAGAAGCGAGTCGGGAGGAGATTTTAAAAGAGGAGATTTAACAACGACCATGTGAAGGCAGCGGTCTTGGCGTGACAAGAATCGGTTCTAAGGGAGGAGAACGACCACCGGTCATATGCTATAAATGCGGAAAGAGGGACATATCGGTCCAAACCGCCCACAACAGATTCAAGGTATGCTATAATTGTGGAAAGGAAGGACATATCGCTCGAGATTATGCAGTAGCGAAACCTAGTTCAAGTGAGGGACGGTGACTCAAAAGATCGTCCCGAGAAAAGTCAAAATCAACGATTAAGGAAGAAGCGTTTGTTGTGACTAGTTAAAATGTGAGAACCCAAACGAGGTGATCATGGGTAAGCTATTTATAAATTCTTGCGAAGTTTATACCTTACTTGATCTGGGTGCTACCCATTCATTTATCTCTCTGGATGTGCTCAACGTTTAAACTTGACTCCGGAGAAATTAGACTTTGATCTATCTGTGGAAACTCCGTTAGGAGAAACTTTCATCACATCCACTGTTTATAAATCTTGTTTGATTCAAGTTGGCACCATCACCTTACCTGTTGACCTTATCTCTTTAAAGATATTTGCTTTTGATATGATTTTAGGGATTGATTGGTTAACTACTCATCATGCCAAAATTGAATATTTTCGTAAGGTTGTTAGTTTTCATATTCCTAACCAACCTGTTGTACAAATTCAAGCAACTAAACCATTAAAATCAATCACTGTCATATCTAATCATAAAGCTATTCGTTTATTGAAAAACGGATGTCAAGATTTCTTAGCCCATGTTATGGATTTGAATAAAGACACGTCAAATTTGAATAATATTCTTGTTGTTATTGATTTTCCTGACGTATTTCTGAAGAACTTCCGGTCTACCCCGAGCGTGAAGTTGAATTCTTTATTGATCTTGAACACGGTACAAAGCCCATTTCTAAAACCCCATATCGAATGGCTCTATTGAACTTCAGGAGTTAAAGGTCCAACTACGAGGAATTGTTGGACGCCGGTTTCATTCGGCCCTAGTACATCTCCTTGGGGTGCTCTTGTTTTATTAGTAAAGAAGAAAAGAAAGCGGAGTATGCGACTTTGTATTGACTATCGGGAATTAAACCATGTCACCATCAAGAATAGGTATCCTCTACCTCGTATTGATGACTTATTTGACCGATTTGCAAGGCACAATTCTTTTCAAAAATCGATCTTCGATTACGGATATCATCGGTGAAGATTAGAAGCGAGGATATTCCAAAGGCGCCTTTAAAACTTCGAGACGGGCATTATGAATTCTTAGTCATGTCTTTCGGATTGACTAATGCTCCTATGACTTTCATAGATATGATGAACCGAAGTATTCAAGGAATATTTGGATCGGTTTGTTGTTGTCTTTATTGATGACATCCTCATATATTCCAAAAGTCGTGAAGATCATGAGCACCATTTGAAGTTGGTACTCCAAAGGCTTCGTGAAAACAAACTATATGCCAAATTGAAGAAATGCGAGTTACGGCGAGGAAGTAGCATTTCTTGGCGCATAATGGTGTCAAAACATGGAGTATCCGTGGACCCGGCGAAGATTGAAGCAATACAAAGTTAGAACAGCGAAGTCGGTGACCGAAATCACGTAACTACGGGTCTAGTTTGGTTATTATCGGAGATTCGTGGAAGGGTTTTCTCGAATCGCTACTCCATTAACTTGACTAACTCGGAAGGATACAAAATTCGTTTGGAGCGAAGAATGCGAGAAGAGTTTCCAAAAGCTTAAGAGGAGACTTATTTGCACTGTTCTAACAATACCATCCGGTTGGATGGATTTTTTATCTCTGACGATGCTTGAGCAAAGGGTTAGGATGTGTTCTCATGCAACGTGGGAAAGTCATAGCCTATGCCTCGCGACAACTTAAAGAGTATGAGAGGAATTATCCTACTCATGATCTAGAGTTGGGCGACGTTGGCTCGAGCTATTGAAAGACTACGACCACACTATTCAATACCATCCTGGAAAAGCGAACGTGGTAACTGACGCGTTGAGTAGAAGATCATATGTGGGAATGAGTGTGATGATGTTAAGTATACGCATAGAGCTAGCTTTAATAGAAAAAGTTAAGGTTGCTCAAGCCACCGACCCGGAGCTGATGCGTATGAAGAAGAAATTACAAGAATGAGCTATTCCGGAAGCGAGAATTGATGAAGAAGGAATACTTCGATTCCACTCTAGACTTTGTGTCCCTAACGACTCTGATTTGAAGTACAAGATTATGATGGAGGCACACAATACACCATTTGCAATCCATCCTGGAAGTACCAAAATGTATCGTGATCTTGACATACATTTTGGTGGAACAATATGAAGAGAGAGATTGCAAAGTTTATCTCGATGTGTTTAACTTGTCAACGTGTAAAGGCGGAGCATCTAGTACCTAAGGGTCCGTTGCAACCACTTGAGATTCCGAAATGGAAGTGGGAACATATTACCATGGATTTCAATTCACGGGGCTTCCTACTGGTTTCTCAAGGCATCAATGCTATTTGGGTTATTGTTGATAGATTAACCAAGTCGCTCATTTCTTGCCTATACGGAGACTTATTCCTTGAGCGTCTTGCTAGTATATGCGTGAATGAGATTGTGAGGTTGCATGGCATGTACGTATCCATAGTTTTGGATCGTGACCCAAGATTCACTTTAAGATTTTGGGTTAGCTTGCAAAAAGCTATGGGCACGGATTTGCGATTTAGTTAGGCATACCATCCCCAAACGGACGGACAATCAGAGAGGACTATTCAAACTCTTAAAGATCTATTAAGACTCTGTGTCCTAGACTTCAAGGGCAGTTGGGATAAGTATTTACCATTGGTGGAATTCTCCTACAACAACAGTTATCAGGCAAGTATAGGTGTGGCACCATTTGAAGCATTATATGGACGAAAGTGTCACTCTCCAATATGTTGGGATGAAGTAGGTGAAGCAACATTGTTGGGACCCGAGTTAGTACGTATGACTACCGAAAAGATCCAAATAATTCGACAACGTATACAAACGGCACAAGATCGACAAAAGAGTTATGCGGATCTTCATCGAAAGGACGTGGAATTTAGTATAGGGGATCATGTATTGTTGCGAGTTGCTCCATGGAAGGGAGTTACAAGATTTGGGAAGAGAGGAAAGCTCAATCCATGATTTATTGGTCCATTTCAAATTCTTGACCGAGTAGGAAATGTAGCCTATAGACTCGCGTTACCTCGAGTATGTCTCGTGTTCATAATGTGTTTCACATATCGTACTTCGTAAATATGTGAAAGTACCGAACCACGTTATAGAGTTAGAACCGGACGAGATAGCCGAAGACTTAACGTATGAGGAGGTACCTGTCAAGATCTTGGATAGGAAGGAGCATGTCCTACGCGCAAAGGTCATACCACAAGTTAAAGTTTTGGGAGGAATCATGCTTTATAGAGGAAATGACACAGGAATTGGAAGCGGAAATGAAAGCGAGGTATCCTCACTTTTTGAAACACCAGAATCGCACGTCAATTTCGAGGGACGAAATTTCATAAGGGGGAGGTTGTAAGACCCCAACTTATTATTAATGAAATTTAATTTCTCTATTTATTATTTTAAAATAGTAAGGGTTTATTTGATTAATGTGGATAGTTATGGGTAAAATACATAAATATTTCAAAATAAGCAAGTGGTTATAAAATATTCATTGTTGTCGGGGAATATTCGTTTGGTCGTGGAATATTCTTGTTGTCGGGGAATATTAAATGCGACGACGCAGCTCTTTGTGGGCCCATGTAAAAAGCGATTGGATGAAGAAAGCGACAAATATAAGTTGTTTAAAAATAACGATTGTAGTTATTACTGCAAATTAATCTTGTTAAAATACTAAATTGGTTAAAACACGATAACACATGGTATTGCACCAATTATTGATTCTTACATAAGAAGGCACTACTCGATAATGGTTACGATAATTCTTTATTGATATTTTATTGATTTAATAATTGCTGCGTTGATATTTTATATTGTTGTTGTTTCAATAATTGTCATTACACAGTATTTTTCTTTATCGAAGCAATAATTCATATTATCTGAATAATATTATTAGATAACATTATTGGCAATGTCTAGAAAGTTCTATCTAAGGAGAGGTTTGGTCACCTAATTGTGCGCCAGTAAGGAGAAATTCTTATTGGAAAGCCTCCTCTTTCACAGGAGGCTATGCGGTTGTCAATATTGTGATTGATAATATTATTTGTGAATAATTAATTATTGATTCATATGATGAGGAAAATATTGATTTTATGTGGATATAGATGGAGAAAAATTTTAATGTGACAATTGTTGAAAATTGAAATTTTATCTTTTTTACGATAAGATAATTCATTTAAATGTATTATTATATTTTAATAATATAATAATGGTGATATTTTTACAACGAATGTGGGATATATGAGTATACGAGGAGGAAGAGTATTTTTATTGCAATAAATGTTTAAAAGCGTGTTAAACATGTCGGTGGACCCCATTTATCGATTTGAAATTTGATTATAGCTTTGTAAAATCGCTTGGTTTGTGGATTTGGTCAATTTTGTTTGGAATTTGGAAAAACTTTCTTACGCAAAGTTGTAGAGAATTGAATTTCCTATAAAAAAACCCGAGATTCGCATTTTACGCAAAAGGGCTATTTATTATGAATTATTGAAGCTCAAGAAGCTCAGAAATAATTGATTTTGGAAGTTTAAAATATTTAAAATTAGAAAAACATTTTTTTTGTTGTTAGTCTTGTGTAGTAAATTTGGTTGGTTGGGGTGATGTTGGGCAAATTAATGTGCGTTGGAAATAAAAATATATATATATATATATATATATATATATATTATTAATTTATTAAATTTTCTGCTTTGGTGTTCTAAGCAATTTCCTATAAATAGGGTGCTTAGGTTAGAATTGAAAATCACACCAGAAACTGAAGTTTTCTCTCTCTATATTATCGAGCGTATTCTTGTGAGTATATTGAGTATACTTTGAGTATTGCTATACGGTGCAAGTTCAAGTCATAACCTATATCCGGTGTTTCAACTAGAAGTACTGTCTTTCGAGGTAAGGGATGTTATTTTTTTCATAAATGATATTATTTCTTCAATATCATTATGCCAAAATATTGGTGTGAATTTTTATCAAATTTGGAACTTTTTCATGTCGGAGTTACTATTCATGAGTTACTATTTATGAGTTACTATTCATGAGTTACTATTCACGAGTTACTATTCATGAGTTACTATTCACGAGTTACTATTCACGAGTACTATTCACGAAGCGTGATGATGTTTTTGTGAAATTTCTATCTTTTTTTGGTGGAGTTACTATTCACGTATACGACACTATTCACGAATCTGATATTATTCATAGAAAAATGAAATTTCTTCTTTTTGTCCAAAATATCTATTACGGATACTAGCTTTGATTGTATCCATGTTTTGATCATTCTTGAATTTTACTTGATATGATTACTTATGAAGTATTTTTGAACTCGGATTATTTAAAGTACGAATCCATAATACCCCTTCTTTTGTTTCACTGGATTCGTTTTCTTTAAAATATTTTTCATCATCCCGATCTGAATGATGATGTTCTTGAATATCTTTGATGCGTAGTGCAAAGAAGGTTGATTTTCTTATGAATATCTTTGGCGTAGTAGTGCAAAGATGAGCAGTGTTGAGATGAACATGGACGGATGATGAATATCTTTGGCCTTTAGTGCAAAGATGAGCAGTGTTGAGATGAACATGACCGTGATGAATATCTTTGGCTGTAGTGCAAAAGATGAATATTTGATTTGAGATGAATATTGATTGATGTTACTGAGGATAAAATATTGATGATGGATTTGTTAAATTCATAGATTATAGTAGATTTCATTCTCTACGTAACTCTTCTATGAATTATTATTTCATTGCGAATATTGATTTAAAAACTTGTTGTCTATTGTATTCTATTAGATTTTTCCTGTTGAAGACTAATGATAATTTGTTGTATATTATCTTAGTCATAATATTCTTTCTTGGGCTAGTTGAGCTCACCCTTTTCCTTTTTGTTCCATTTTTCTTCTCAGGAGGCGAGAATATAGCGAGTACGAGTCGGGGTATGGAATGAAGGTTCTAGAGAGAGTTGTTTAGTAGTCCTCACCATTTTTGTAAAATAATGTATCAATAAATGTGATGAGGATTTATTTGAGTATAGATATTGTCTAGAAGATAATATTTGTATTCAAACTCACAGTTTTACTGTTGTAATAATAAAGTTGTAGTTGTTTCTATACCATGTATTGACAACTCAGAATGGGTGATGTATACCTATTTTGGGGGCGTCATAGGTTATTCCAACAGAATAATAAATAATGGAACCAGGTCATGCGTAAAGCATAGACAGGATGTTCCAACAGAATAATAAAGAATGGAATAACAGAAGAATTTCACCATGTATGCGGTACTTCGCATAAACAGGTTATTCCAACATAATAATAAATAATGGAACCAGGTCCGGCGTAAACGCACAGACAGGATATTCCGACAGAATAATAAAGAATGGAATAACAGAAGAATTTCACCAAGTATAGGGTAGCAGCGTATCTGAGTTATTCAATAGAATAATAAATAATGGAATAATGAAGTTCTCTTCATGAATACAAAAGAAATAATACCCTTATCGTAAAAAACTGAATATAAGAGTAGGGAAGTAGCAGAATACTTTTCTATAGTTTCTCTATAATTTCTCTCTCTAGAGTTTCAGTGAATTCGTAAGAAATTATGAAGGAATGAGCTTCTATTTATAGAAAAATGGACTGCATAGTAACTAACTCATGAACGGTTCAGATTGATTTACTTTAATCTGATGGTCCATATTTAAAGCAAAATCTTTTAAATAAAATATAATATATTCTATTTATAATCTAATAAAACGAATAACTTTGTAAAAGATTTTACTATGCAAACACTTATGAAGGCACTATGCAACACTTATACGAGCCTTATATGCAAACACTATGCATAATAAAATATTATATATTCTAATTATTGTCTAATAAAACATATAACTTTATAAAAGTATTACATTTTATATAAAAAGATTTTACTATTAGCCTAATAAAAGCGAATAACTTTATAAAAGTATTACATTTTATATAAAAACTTTACATTTTATTACATTAATAATACTAATAAAACAAAACCTGAGTGACTTATTATGTAAGCATCAATAATCAATACTGGTGTGCTACTATACAACCACAGCGTATTCTTTGTACTTTTTTTTAACAAGGGTGTTTCAACGATTAACAGTAAAACTTCCGCCGTTATTTTCGTAAAAAAAATATTTTGTCGTTTTCTCAATCCGATAATAATTCCGTTGTGGGGTCCCAATGGATTGGTGTCCGTCGTCGGATATTCCCAAACAAAAAGAATATTCCCGAATAATTGAATATTCCCTGACACAAATGAATATTTTATATCAACTTGATTACTTTGAAGAAGAAAAATTCACATATTACCCTTAACTTTAAACTTTTATCAATTTAACTATTTACCAAAATAAAAAAATTGAAAACTTTTATTTCATAAAATTCGGGGTCTCACATGAAATAACAGAAGAATTTCACATAAAGTATAGGGTAGTGGCGTATCTGAGTTATTCCAATGAATAATAAATAATGGAATAACAGAAGTTCTCATCATGAATACAAAAGAAATAATACCCCTTACCGTAAAAGAAACTGAATATAAGAGTAGAAAAGTAGCAGAATACTTTTCTATAGTTTCTCTATAATTTCTCTCTCTAGAGTTTTAGTGAATTTGTAAGAAATAATGAAAGAATGAGCTTCTATTTATAGGAAAATGGACTGAATAGTAACTAATTCATGAAAGGTCCAGATTAATTTACTTTTAAACGGACGGTCCATATTGGTTTACTATTAAAACTTAAAGCAATGGTCCATACTTATTTACTATTAAAACTTTAAACCAGCGATCCATATTGATTCACTATTATACCTTTCCACCAGCAGTCCATATTGATTTACTATTATAACTTCAACCAACGGTCTGAAAAATTAGCACATCTCCTCATGGAATAATATTGTACCGAAAAATGATTTGGACCGAAAAGAAATATATTATACGGGTGATCAATAGTACCCCGTGAATAGTAACTCATGAATAGTAACTCGTGAATAGTACTCCAACACGAAAAGTGTCCCGAATACTCGATGAACAATACTGAGTGACTTCTCACATAAGCATCAATAATCAATCTTTGTGTTGTTATGCAACTCACGCGTATTCATTGTACTTTTAATAATAAGGGTGTTTCAAAAGTTAACAGTAAAACTTCCATAGTTATTTTCATAAAGTGTTTTTTCGTTTTCTCAATCCGATAATAATTCCATTCATGGGTCCACTAATGATTGTAACCGTCGTCACGGATATTCCCAAACAAAAGAATATTCCTCGACCAATCGAATATTATATAACCACTTGCTTACTTTGCAAAATTTGTAACTATTACCCACAACTATAACATTACATCAAATCAACACCATAATATTAAAAAATTATTTTGAGAAAATTAAATCTTTATTCATAAAATCTGGGGTCTCACAATCTCCCCTCCTTATGGAATTTTGCCTTCGAAATTTACGTACGTACCCGGTATGCTGAAGAGGTGAGGGTATCTTGACTTTATTTCAGATTCTAACTCTTGAGGTATAACCTTTGAGTGTCGAATATAATCCTTCTTATCCAAGATTTTAACATGTATCTCCTCATACGTTAAATCATCCGCTATCTCGTCCGGTTCTAAATTAATAATGTGGTTTGGGTCGTCCCCATATTTACGTAACGTCGATACGTTAAAAATGTTATGAACACGCAACATACTTGGTGGTAAAACGAATCTATAAGCCACAGTTCCTACTTTATCGAGGATTTCAAATGGGCCAATTAAATCGAGGGTTGAGATTTCCTCTCTTTTTCGATTCTTGCTTCTAGAATAACGCCCTCTTGAACCTTCTTAATTCTTCACATTCATCAGCTCCGGGTTTCTAGCTTGAGCAGCTTTAACTTTGTCGATTAAAGTCGATTCTACTCGTATATTCGTTATCTTCACAGGGGTTCGTATATTCACACTTGTAAACGGATACGATCTTCTACTCAACGCGTCAGCTACCACGTTCGCTTTTCCACGATGGTATTGAATGATATGATCGTAATCTTCAACCGCTCGAGCCAACGTCTTTGGCACATTACACGTTCGTTCTAGGGTAGGCTAAGAAGTCTTCAAGAATACGTCAGGAAATTTATTAACAATAGAAATATCATTCAAAACTGTGACTCTCATCCAAGACTTGGATAACACGTCACATTGATACCTATCAACTTGCCATCGTCATTCACGACGTTGCCTATAGAAAGTCTGGCTTCGGTGCATTCCACACAAGAAAGTTAACAACGAAAGGATCGGGGCTCTTTATTTATGGCTAGAAATGACAATGATTGACTTTAGTGGTTTGGTTACTTTGAATTCGCATAACAGGTTGGTTACGAGTATGAAAGCTAACAACCTTACGAAAAGCATGATGAGTAGTTAACCAATCATTTCCAAAAATCACATCAAAGGCAAGTATTTTCAAAGAGATAAGATCGACAGGTAACGTGAAAGTATCGATTTGAATCAACAAGATCTATAAATAGTGGAGGTAACGAAGGTTTCTACTATCGAAGTTTCAACCAATAAGTCAAAGTCTAATTTCTCCGAAGTCAAATTTAAACGTTGAGCGCAAGTAAGAGAGATAAAAGAATAGGTAGAACCGGTATCTAATAAGGTATAGACTTCGCAAGAATTTATAATTAACTAACCCGTGATAACTTCGTTCGATTCCTCGTCACGAAAAATGCTCTCCCTTAAACTACCGAATTTGACTTGTTCGGGACAGTCTTTGGTGTCATCATTACCGCTGGAATTGACTTTTGCTATAGGGCATATTCCACCCTCAACTACTTCGTCGTACTCCTGCTGCATGATCTGAATCATTAATCTTTGATCCATATCGAATTGGGGTTGACCGCAATGTATAGGGTAATTCAAAACTTGATGTAGGATTCTCCCAATTGCTGTTGAAAAAGAGAAATACAAATCATCTATTTTTGCTTTCTTGGATCGGACTTCTCTTTCCACAATATCAACGCCTCGTGCGGCTTTTACCCATGCATCTTTAATTCTCACTCGTTCAGTTGTTTCTTCTTTCAGCTGTTCCTTGACATTTGAATTCTTAGATTCCAGCTTTAATATCGTATACTCTGCCAAAGAGTGCTTCTGTTCAACCATCGCACATCGGGTAATACAATTTTGAATTGTTGCATCCCTTTGTTCCACGACTGCCTACCGTTTTTCAGCCTGCTCTTCTAACTCATGAATACGATTTTGCAATTCTACATTTTGATCAATAAGTTCTTCTAATAAATCATCCTCAGATTCCTCTTCTTCCTCACTCTCAGTTGCTACCTTTGCGAGTAGCTTGAGTGTAACTTTTAATTCCTCAATCACCACATGGATATCTCTAATCACATTAACCTGGTTGGTGATTAGAGGTGTCTCCACAGTCTCATTCACTCCATTGTTAACATTTTCAGCTGCCATTTCAAACACTGCCACAAAACAAGGGTTAATTAACACACCACATATTATCCCTATATTCTGACCGACCAATTAAATACCAAATAAACTTAGGTAGGTCATACTAGCGAAGGAATTCCCCGTCTCTCCCCTCCTAGTTCTTGTCTCACATCTCATCCAGGGATCATATCCCTAAGCTTTGATACCAACTGTGACTTCTATCCCTTAACCTGGATAGCACCTCACAATGATACCTATCAACTTGCCACCGTTACTCACGGCGTCCCCTACAGAAAGTCTAGCTTCAGTGCATCCCAAGACTTGGAAGTCACCAGCAAAAGGCTCAGGGCCCTTTTCTATGGCTTTTATACCAACTGTGACGCCCCCAAAATTAGGTATACATCACCCATCTTGAGTCGCCAGATACATGGCACAGAATTCAAATACAACTTAATTATACAACAGTCGTGTAAAATACGACAAAACATAGGTTGTGAGTTTTAATACAAATATTGTCATCTAGACAATATCCACACTCAATGGAGTCCTCATTACATTTATTATCACAATATTTCACAGAATAGTGAGGACTACTAATGCACCATCTAGGACCATCACTCTGTTCCCCGACTAGTCCCAGCTACGTTCTCATTTCCTCAAGAGAACAGTGAAAGAAAGGGTGAGCTCAACTAGCCCAGTAAGAAATATTATGACTAAGATAATGCGAGAATAATTTATCGTTAGCCTTCAACGAGTGTTAAACCGATAAAATATAATAACTATCAAGTTTAACTACTGAGAACAAGAAATCCATTAAGAGTCAAGTAGGAATAAAATCTACTATCTTCTATGATTTAAAAGGTTTTTCATCACTTTTATATTTGGGACTCGACTTAATAAATAATCCACATCATCGAATCACCCCCGCACTACGCCGAGGATATTCTTTAGTATCACGACCACGAATTATCCATGCACTACGGCTAAAGATAATCATGTTTTCATCAACGGTCCTGATCATACCATAAAACAATTCATCTTTGCACTACGGCCAAAGAGAATCCATAGCCATAATCATACCAAAAACTGTCCATCAATACACTACGGGCCAATGAGGATTTTTTCCAAATCATTTGTAACATTACGGTTATGATTATACCGAATAATTCCTGGTCATAATCATACCAAGTCCATCTATGCACTACAGGCCACAGATGACTTTGAACATAATATAAGCATGATAATGATGACAATTATATAAGAATTCAATAAAACAAGTTCAAGAATTAATTTATCCAGTAACTAATAACGTCCACATTGTCAACATGATACTTCTTTGTAGAGTAAAATTCAAGAATGCTCAGAAGAATATTTCCATGAAAAGATACTGGATAAAGGGCAAATATCAAGGATATTCCACTAATTTCATGGAGTATAGAAGTCAAAGTTTTAACCAACTGAGTATAATAAAGAATGGAATAACAAAAAAAAAAATCACCATGCATGCGATGATATCAAGACAAGGCGAGTTATTCCAATGAGAATAATAAATAACGGAACCGGTCGGCGTAAAAAATGCAGACAGGATATTCCAACAAAATAATAAAGAATGAAATAACAGAAGAATTTCACCAAGTATAGGGTAGCTCACAGCGTATCTGAGTTATTCCAAGAATAATAAATAATGGAATAATGAAGTTCTCTTCATGAATACAAAAGAAATAATATCGCTTACCGTAAAAGAAACTGAATATAAGAGTAGGGAAGTAACAGAATACTTTTCTATAGTTTCTCTAATATCTCTCTCTAGAGTTTCAATGAATTCGTAAGAAATAATGAAGGAATGAGCTTCTATTTATAGGAAAATGGACTGAATAGTAACTAATTCATGAACGGTCTAGATTGATTTACTTTTAAACGGAAGGTCCATATTGGTTTACTATTAAAACTTAAAGCAACGGTCCATACTTATTTACTATTAAAACTTTAAACCAGCGATCCATATTGATTCACTATTATAACTTTCCACCAGCGGTCCATATTGATTTACTATTATAACTTCAACTAACGGTCTGAAAAATTAGCACATCTCCTCATGGAATAATATTGTACCCAAAAATGATTTGGACCGAATAGAAATATATTTTACGGTTGATCAATAGTACCCCGTGAATAGTAACTCGTGAATAGGAACTCATGAATAGTAACTCGTGAATAGTACTCTAACACAAAAACTATCTCGAATACCCGATTGAACAATACTGAGTGACTTCTCACATAAGCATCAATAATCAATCTGGTGTTATTCTTTGTGCCACGCCAGACATATTCTTTGTACTTTTAACACCGGGTGTTTCAACAGTTAACGGTAAAACTTCCGCCGCTATTTTCATAAAGTATTTTTGTCTTTTTCTCAATCCAACAATAATTCCGTTGCGGGGTCCACCAATGATTGTACCGTTGCACGGATATTCCCCGACAAAAAGAATATTCCCCGACCAATCGAATATTATATAACCACTTGCTTACTTTGCAAAATTTGTAACTATTACCCACAACTATAACATTACATCAAATCAACACCATAATATTAAAAAATTATTTCGAGAAAATTAAATCTTTATTCATAAAATCTGGGGTCTCACACTTGTGCACAATATATTGTACGAAGGGTTGATCCCCCTAAGTACGTGGAGTCCTTTTAGTCTTATGATTGTTAAAGTTAAAGATGAAAGATTACTTATAACTGTGGACATGATTCATGGTCATTAGACCCTCAGTGAATGTTATAATTTTCAGAAAGTTAATAGAACACATTTTTCAGTTCTATTGAGATTGATGTAAAAGTTTAAAGATTTATTTGTTGTTATTCCAAGTGGGCCTTGTTTGCTCACTCTTGCTTGTAAAATTTGTGACGCCACCAAAATTAGGTATACATCATCCATCTTGGGTCGTCAGATACATGGTACAAAATTCAAATACAACTTACTAATACAACTGTCGTGTACAATACGACAAACCATAACTGTTAGTTTGAATTCAATTATTGTCTACTAGAGATTATACAAACTCAAAAGGAGTCCTCATTACAATTATTAACACACTATTTCATGGAATAGTGAGGACTACTAATGCTATCCTGCGGATAGATCACTCCCGTTCCCCGACTAGTCCCTACTATGTTCTCATTTCAAGAGAAACGGTGAAAGAAAAGGTGAGCTCAACTAGCCCATTAAGAAATATTATGACTAAGATAATGCGAATAAATTATCGTTAGCCTTCAACAGATGTTAAACTGATAAAATATAACAACGTCAAGTTTAAGCTGCAATGTGGAACAAGCAATCCATTAAAAGAGTCAAGTATAGAATAAAATCTACTATCTTTTATGATTTAAAAGGTTTTTCATGACTTTTATCGCTGGGACTTAGCTTAATAAATAATCCACATCATCGAATCACCCCCACACACTCTGACAAGGGTATTCTTTAGTATCATGACCACAAATTATCCATTTTCTGACCGAGGACATTCGTGTATTCATTAATGGTCATGATCATGCCAACAACTGTCCATCAATGCACTACGGGCCAATGATAACTTTTACCACATCATTTCTAACATTACGGTCATGATTACACCGAATAATCCCTGGTCATAATCATACCAAGTCCATCTATGCACTATAGGCCACAGATGACTTTCAACATAATATAGACATGAGGATGATGACAATGATATAAGAATTCAATAAAACAAGTTCAAGAATTAATTTATCCAGGAACTAATAATGTCCAAATTGTCAACATGATTCTGCTTTGTAGAGTAAAATTCAAGAATGATCAGAAGAATATTTCCATGAAAAGATACTGGATGAAGCGCAAATATCAAGGATATTCTTCTAATTTCATGGAGTATAGAAGTCAAAACTTTAACCAACTAAGTATAATAAAGAATGAAATAATAAAAGAAATCACCATGCATGCGGTACTTCGTGACAGGCGAGTTATTCAATGAGAATAATAATAACGGAACCGGGCGGACAAAATTTCCGCAAGCGGGAAGTTCCAATGAGAATAATAAAGAGCGGAATCGGGTTCGGTGCAAAACACGCATGCACAGGATGTTCCAAATGAATAATAATAAAGAGCGAAACCAGTCGGTGTAAAACTGCGAGCATGGATGTTCCAATGAATAATAATAAAAAGCGGAACCGAGTCCGGTGTAAAATACATGCACGAGGATGTTCCAGCGAGAATAATAGAAGAATGTCACCAAGTATAGGGTAAATCGCGTATACAGGTTATTCAAACAGAATAATAAGCAATGGAATAACAACAGTTCTCTTCATGAATAAGAAAGAATAACACCCCTTACATTAGTAGATTGAATACTGCAGTAGTGTAGTAACAGAATACTCTTCTTCTTTCTCTCTTATTTTCTCTTTACTTTCTCTCTCTATAGCTTGAATGAATTCGTGAAAAATAATGAAGCACTAGGCCTCTATTTATAGAAGATTTCTAGCTTAGCACTTGAAATGTGAAAAGGCAAGTGGCTTGGCGACTGGTGATGTGAAAAGAAAAGTGGTTTGACGCCTGTAATGTGAAACGACAATTGGTTCGACGCCTATAATATGAAACAGCAAGTGGTTTGACGTCTGGTAAAGGTAGTTACTAGTGACGAAGGTAATTACTATTGACGAAGGTAATTACTATTGACGAAAGTAATTACTATTGACGAAGAGACTCTTAGATGATGACATATGGCCCCCCCATAAAATAACCAAACTTACCACAAACGTCTCATAATAAGACTCTTTATATACATCAAGGATTGAATAAATATTACCACAAATCATTTTATTTTTAATCAACACATATTTAATCTTTCAACAATTATTAATCATTTATAACTTGTCGTCTCAATTATTGATTTAATAATATAACATATTATCTGAGATGATCTTTGTGACAATAATTGAATCAATAATATAAGAGATATGATGCAACAATTCATGTAGCAATAATTGAGTATAGTGAGTGACTTCTCACGTAAGCATCAATAATCAATACTGAGTGTGCTAATATGCAACCACGCCAGACATCGTACTTTTACTACGGGTAGTTCAAGCGGTTTTAACGGTAACACCTCGTAGTTATTTTTATAAAGTATTTTTTTCATTTTCTCCATCAGACAATAATTCTGTTGTGGGGTCCACCAATGATTGTGCCATCGTACGAATATTCCTTGACAAAAAGAATATTCCCCGACCAAACGAATATTTTATAACAACTTGCTTACTTTGCAAAATTTATAAATATTACCCACAACTATAACATTATATCAAATTTACTCCATAATATTCAAAAATAATATTTATAGAAAATTCATCTTTATTTATAAAAGTTGGGGTCTTACAACCTCCCCTTCTTATGAAATTTCACCCTCGAAATTAGGGTACGTACCTGGTATGTCGAAGAGGTAAGGATACCTTGATTTCATTTCAGATTCTAACTCCCAAGTCATTTCCTCAACATCGTGGTTTCTCCATAAAACTTTGACTTGAGGTATAACCTTGGAGCGTAGAATATGTTCCTTCTTATCCAAGAATTGAACAGGAACCTCTTCATACGTCAAATCTTCCGCTATTTTGTTTGGTTCTCTCAATAATGTGGTTCGGGTCTTTCACATATTTACGTAACATGGATATATGAAAAATGTTATGAACACGAGACATATTTGGCGGTAAAGCGAGTCTATAGGCCACAGTTCCTACTCGATCGAGGATTAAAAATGGGCCGATGATTCGAGGATTGAGTTTTCTTCTCTTTCCAAATCTCGTAACTCCTTTCCATTGAGCAACACGCAACAACACATGATCTCCTATATCGAATTCCACGTCCTTTCGATGAAGATCAGCATAACTCTTTTGTCGATCTGGTGACGTTTTTATACGTTATCGGATCGTTTGAATCTTTTCCATAGTCATACGTACCAAAATGTATGACGAATATCATGATACATTTTGGTACTCCTAAGATGGATTGCAAACGGTGTGTTGTGCGCCTCCATCATGATTTTATACTTTAAATCGAAGTGGTCGTTAGAACACAACGTGCGGGTGACTTCAAGTATTCCTTCTTCATCGATTCTTGCTTCCAGATAGCACCTTCTTGCACTTTCTTCCACATACGCACGCCTCCAGCTCAGTGAATAACGAAAGCGACTTTAACTTTATCGATTAAAGTCGTTTCTACTCGTATATTCGCCATCATCACATGGGTCCTGGAGTATTTAACTCTATCTCCATCCTTTGCAAGTCACATAAAATGGGCCTTTGCGTTGACAATATAGCTTTTCGTATTTATGATCTTCTACTCAATGTGTCAGCTACCACGTTTGCTTTTCCAGGATGGTATTGGATGGTATGATCATAATCTTTCAACAGTTCAAGCCAACGTTGTTGTCGCATGTTGAGTTCCTTTTGAGTAAAGAAATATTTGAGGCTTTTATGATCCGTAAAGATCTCCACCTTCTCCCCATACAAGTAATGCCTCCAAATCTTTAGTGCGAAGAACATACCGCTAACTCTAGATCATGAGTAGGATAATTCCTCTCATATTCTTTGAGTTGTCTTGAGGCATAGGCTATGACTTTTCCATGTTGCATGAGAACACATCCCAACCCTTTTTGCGAAGCATCACTTTAGATGACAAATCCCTCCAAGCCGGATGGTATTGTCGAGCAGTGCGAAATGAGTCTCTCTTGAGTTCTTGAAAACTCTTCTCACATTCTTCGATCCAACCGAACTTTGTATCTTTTCGAGTCAATTTGAGTCGATGGAGTAGCGATTCGAGAAAATCCTTCCACGAATCTCCGATAATAACCGAGTAAACCGAGAAAGCTACGATTTCTTGATCACTAATTTAGGTTGCTCGACTTTGAATTGCTTCAATCTTTCTTTGGGTCAGCAGATATTCCATGACTTGATACTACGTGCCCAAGGAATGCTACTTCCTCGCCGTAATTCGCATTTCTTCAACTTGGCATAAAGCTTGTATTCATGAAGCTTTTGGAGTGTCGACCTCAAGTGTTGCTCATGATCTTCACGGCTTTTGGAATAAATAAGGATGTCATCAATAAAGGCGACCACAAAGTGATCCAAATATTCCTTGAATACTCGGTTCATCATATCCATGAAGGCAAAGAAGAGCATTAGTCAATCCAAAGGACATGACTAGAATTTCATAATGCCCGTCATAGAGTTACGGCCGTCTTTGGAATGTAAATCGGTTCTAATCTTCAATTGGTGATATCCTAAGCGAAGATCAATCTTTGAAAAGAATTTGGCTCCTTACAAGTGGTGAAACATGTCATCAATACGTGGCAATGGATACCTATTTTTGATGGTGACATGATTCAACTCCCGATAATCAATACAAAGTCGCATACTCCCATCTTTCTTCTTCACGAATAGAACAGGAGCACCCCGAGGATAAGTACTAGGGCCGAATGAAGCGATGTCTAACAATTCCTGCGAGTTGGGTCTTTAACTCACGAAGTTCAATAGGAGCCATTTGATATGGGGCTTTGGAAATGGGTTTTGTCAAGGGTTCAAGGTCGATACAAAATTCAATTTCACTTTCGTGGGTAGGCGAGGAAGTTCTTGGGAATACGTCAGAAATTTATTAACAATAGAAATATCTTTCAAAAGCGGCGTATTTTTGTTTAAATTTGTGACATGAGCTAAGAAAGCTTGACATCCGTTTTCAATAAGCGAATAGCTTTATGGCTGAGAGATGACCGTGATTGATTTTAATGTTTTGGTCGCTTGAATTCGCATAATAGGTTGATTAGGAATATGAAAGCTAACAACCTTACGGAAACAATCAATTTTGCATGATGAGTAGTTAACCAATCAATCCACGGAATCACGTCAAATGCAAGTATTTTCAATGAAATAAGATCTACAGGTAATGTGAGGGTACCGATTTGAACCAAACAAGACTTATAAACAATGGATGTAATGAAGGTTTCTCCCAACGGAGTTTCCACAGATAAGTCAAAGTCTAATTTCTCCGGAGTCAAATTTAATCGATGAGCGCAAGTAGGAGAAATAAAAGAATGGGTAGAACCGGTATCAAATAAAGTATAGATTTCGTTAGAGTTTATGATAAGCTTACCCGTGATGACCTCATTCGGGTTCCTTGCTTTCTGGGAGGTCACAACAAACACTCGCCTTGCACTTCTCGGTTTTGACTTTTTACGGGAATGACCTTTGGTGCCTCCATCCTAGCTGAATTTGTCTTCGGTGAATGACAAAATTTGGCTAAGTGACCTTCTCTTCCATAATTATAACATGCTTTGGACGGCATCGCGCAGTATGAATTGATGTGCCCCTCCCCTCCGCATTTGAAACATATGATAGGTGGTCGTTCTCCTTCCTTAACGACAGTCTTTGGTGCCGACGTCTTTCCATCATTGTTGAATCTCCTCTTCTTGAAATGTCCATTCTTATTGTTTTGTCTCGATTACCACCAAAAGTGGTTACTATTTCGCCCTGTTGATTCCTCCACACTTGTTGTCACCGCTTTGATGATCGCTCTACATTTGGTATTATCATTTTTTACGTTGCTGCTCTTTTAGTTGCGTTGACTCGTTATCGCGCTCCACTAACTAAGCCCTATTTATAACATCTGAATAAAAACACAGTTTGTGAGAAATAAGATTTTGACGTATCTCCGACTTCAAACCTCTTAAAAACATCCGTGTCATTCTCTTCATTATCCACAAGTGGGGATATAAAACCAGGATAACTCCGCAAATTTAACCTCGTATTGCGACACGGTCATATTGTTTTGTTCCAACTTGATAAACTCCACCTCCTTCATGTGACGAATACTTTAGGGAAAGTATTTATCGTGAAACGACTCTTGGAACTTCTCCCAAGACATCTTCTTGATCTGGCGAGTTGAGTACGTTTTATCGATTCCCACCGATGAATGCCTCTCTCCGCGCAACATAAAGGCGGTAAATGGAACCTTTTGCTCCTCGAAGAATCCCAAGACATCAAATATCTTGGTGATCTGCTTTATCCATGCTTCTGCCATAAGTGGTTTTGGCTCTCCCTTAAACTCCGGTGGTCCCAACTCCTTGAAGCATTTAGCGGTGACCACTTTGAGCTTTCAAGTGTTTCCACGCATTTTGGACAGAGCCGCTCTACTTTCTTTGTTGCATGAATTGCATAAAGTCCCCGAACATTTGATCATTCATCATTTGGTGTTGTTGTTGTTTATTACGAGGATTGTCGCCTTCCTGATGCACATTATCCTGATTATTGATATGTGGTGAATTAACGGTCGCATGTGCTCCATTGTTACTCTCAACATTCTCGGATGTCATTTTCAAATACTGCCACAAAACAAAGGTTAATTGATATGTAACATATTATCCCTAAATTTAAGACCAATTAAATACCACATAAACTTAGGTAGGGTCTACCTAGCGAAGGAATTCCCGTCTCTCCCCTCCTAGTACTATTCTCACATCTTAGCCAGAGATCATATCCCTAAGCTTTGATACCAACTGTGACGCCCCCAAAATTAGGTATACATCACCCATCTTGGGTCGTCAGATACATGGTACAAAATTTAAATACAACTTACTAATACAACTATCGTGTACAATACGACAAAACATAACTGTGAGTTTGAATACAATTATTGTCTACTAGAGATTATACAAACTTAAAAGGAGTCCTCATTATAATTATTAACACACTATTTCACAGAATAGTGAGGACTACTAATGCTATCCTCTGGACCGTCACTCCGTTCCCCGACTAGTCCCTGCTATGTTCTCATTTCCTGAAGAGAACAGTGAAAGAAAGGGTGAGCTCAACTAGCCCATTAAGAAATATTATGACTAACATAATGCAGAATAAATTATCGCTAGCCTTAAATAGTGTTAAACTGATAAAATATAACAACATCAAGTTTAACTGCAGCGGAACAAGCAATCCATTAAAAGAGTCAAGTAGAGAATAAAATCTACTATCTTTTATGATTTAAAAGGTTTTTCATGACTTTTATCATTTGGGACTCGACTTAATAAATAATCCACATCATCGAATCACCCCACACTTTACTGAGGGTATTCTTTAGTATCACGACCACAAATTATCCATGCACTACTGACCCGAGGACATTCGTGTATTCATTAATGGTCATGATCATGCCAACAACTGTCCATCAATTCACTACGGGCCAATGATAACTTTTACCACATCATTCGTAACATTACGATCATGATTACACCGAAAAATCCCTGGTCATAATCATACCAAGTCCATCTATGCACTACAGGGCACAGATGACTTTCAACATAAAATAGACATGAGGATGATGACAATGATATAAGAATTCAATAAAATAAGTTCAAGAATTAATTTATCCAGAAACTAATATTGTCCAAATTGTCAACATGATACTGCTTTATAGAGTAAAATTCAAGAATGATCAGAAGAATATTTCCATGAAAAGATACTGGATGAAGCGCAAATATCTAGGATATTCTACTAATTTCATGGAGTATAGAAGTCAAAACTTTAACCAACTAAGTATAATAAAGAATGGAATAACAAAAGAAATCACCATGCATGCGGTACTTCGCATAGACAGGTTATTCCAACAGAATAATAATAACGGAACTAGGTTAGACAAAATTTGCACCGACAGGATGTTCCAACAGAATAATAAAGACGGAACCAAGTCCGGTGTAAAACACACAGACAAGATGTTCTAACAGAATAATAATAAAGACGAAACCAGTTCCGGTGTAAAACACACAGACATGATTTTCCAACAGAATAATAATAATAATAAAGACGGAACCAGGTTCGATGTAAAACACACAGACAGGATCTTCCAACAGAATAATAATAAAAAGATTTTAACCAGTGTGTAAAACACACGTATATGATGTTCCAACAGAATAATAGAAGAATGTCACCAAGTATAGGGTAAACCGCGTATACGTGTTATTCCAACAGAATAATAAGGAATGGAATAACAACAGTTCTCTTCATGAATAAGAAAGAATAACACCCCTTACATTAGTAGATTGAATACTGCAGTAGTGTAGTAACAGGATACTCTTCTTCTTTCTCTCTTATTCTCTCTATACTTTCGCTCTCTATAGCTTGAAAGAATTCTTGAAAAATAATGAAGCACTAGGCCTCTATTTATAGAAGATTTCTAGCTTAGCACTTGAAATGTGAAAAGGCAAGTCACTTGACGACTGGTGATGTGAAAAGAAAAGTGGTTTGACGCATGTAATGTGAAACGACAATTGGTTCGATGCCTGTAATATGAAACGGAAAGTGGTTTGACGTCTGGTAAAGGTAGTAACTATTGACGAAGGTAATTACTATTGATGAAGGTGATTACTATTGACGAAGGTAATTACTATTGACGAAGGTAATTACTATTGACGAATAGACTCTTAGATGATGAAATATGGGCCCCCCATAAAATAACCAAACTTACCACAAACGTCTCATAATAGACTCTTTATATACATCAAGGATTGAATAAATATTACCACAAATCATTTTATTTTTAATCAACACATATTTAATCTTTCAACAATTATTAATCATTTATAACTTGTCGTCTCAATTATTGATTTAATAATATAACATATTATCTGAGATGATAATTGTGACAATAATTGAATCAATAATATAAGAGATATGATGCGTGAAGAATTCATGTAGCAATAATTGAGTATAGCTGAGTGACTTCTCACGTAAGCATCAATAATCAATACCGTGTGCTACTATGCAACCACGCGTATTACTGTACTTTTATTACCGGGTAGTTCAACAGTTTTAACGGTAACACCTCCGCCGTTATTTTCATAAAGTATTTTTGTCGTTTTCTCATTCCGACAATAATTTCGTTGTGGGGTCCACCAATGATTGTGCCGTCGGATGAATATTCCTCGACAAAAAGAATATTCCCCGACCAAACGAATATTTTATAACAACTTGTTTACTTTGCAAAATTTATAAATATTACCCACAACTATAACATTATATCAAATTTACTCCATAATATTCAAAAATAATATTTATAGAAAATTCATCTTTATTTCTAAAAGTTGGGGTCTTACAAAATTTCTTACAGCTAAAGCTGAAAAGGGTAACGTACCTAGCACCAGTAAGGGAAAAGGAAAGATGAACAAATACTGAAGATTTGTAATAGTTAGATAACCTGAGAGATTTTTATTTAAGTTTATTCCTGTATGGGTAGGTTTTATTATTCAATTTTATTATGATTGGGTAGTTAGAAATAAATTTTTGATTAAGTGAACACCAAATCTTGAGGAAATGAAGTACCAGGATTTGGGAGTGTCACAGTTTAAGACTCTATCCTTTAACTTAGTATCAGTCATATTATTTTTAAATGACTTATAATAATTTTTAAACCTTTATTATAATTTATCATGAATTTTTAAACACCGAAATTATTATTAAGTGATTTAAATATTAAATAATTCTATTATCATTAATATTTAATTAATATTAAACTATTAATGAAATCATTGCCAAAATATTAAAGTTATTTATAATAACGTAAAATATTTTTAAAGTATTAATATTACCCTTAAATGATTTTTAACACATTTAAAATCATTTTAAATAACTACCATTAATATTTAATTATTAATGTACTATTTATCACAATATTAAAAGTCTTTAAGTATAACTTAATAATATTTTTAATTCATTTATATCCTTTTAAATGATTTTTATATTAATAAAACCATTTTAAACTATTCATTTAATATAATTATTTAATATCATTAATATTAAATTAATATCATTAATATTAAGTTATTAATGAAATTATTCTTTAAATATTAAAAGTTATATTTTATAACTTAAAATATCTTTAAACACTTTATTTTCATTTTAAATGATTTTTATAATAATAGTATCATTTTAAAACTATTTTATTTAAGATAATTATTAAATATCCTTAATATCACTAATAATAATTAATTAATAAAATTTACCTTTAAATATTAAAATTTATATTTTATAACTTAAAATATTTTAAATACCTTATTTTCATTTAAAATAATTTTTCTAATATAAAATCATTTTTAAATTAATTTATTTAATATAATTATTAAATAACTTTAATATCATTAATAGTAAATAATTAATAAAATTTGCTTTAAAATATTAAAAGTAATATTTTATAACTTAAAATATTTTAAATAACTTATTATCATTTAAAATGATTTTTAATATAATAAAATCATTTTAATTAATTTATTTAATGCATTTAATAAATAAATTAATTATCAATAATATTTAAATAAATACTAATATTTATGAAAAATATTTCAAATTATTACAAGTTAATTTTTATAACATAAAATAATTTTTAAAATTATTTTTGTAATTTTTGGAAATTAATTACTATTTTTAAATAATTTTCTGAAATTAAATTAATTAAAAATATATTATCATGTCTAGAAGATCGCTTATGTGCGATGTAACTGCCGCTATATAGGTGTTCTTCGTGTTCTTGGCCAAACCCTGAACTTCATAGACAGTGAATGAGTTAGGTAGTTTGACCAAGCTTAATTCTTCAACTGTAATGTTTCTGGGCTATTTGTTGATTACAACTTGTAGAAATACTGTAACACTAAATGATACAATCAACAATAATGATCATACAATACATAACAAAGGAGATCTGATCGTCCAAAGTAGTTGTCAAAGGCTGTTCTTCATTTCTGGGTTGCCTAGAAATGAAGAATAGTTCGAGAATGCAATTTTGGGCTTCCATAACTTGTAATCCATGTAATGTTTTTGTGATATCTAAAAGTTTCAGTGTGTAGACAACATGTAAGAGAGTAGATCTATCACATTATATCACAATAACAACAACAGATTGAACAGATCTATGCCAGTCAAACCATGTCAGACGACATGTTCAAACGTTTTCTGGGTTACCTAGAAAACAGTTTCCATGCTCGTCTGGCCTTGTTTGACCATCCACTGTAATCATCCAGTTTGATTTTTAAGTGATATAAAGGTACAATAATGTAGTCTAACCAACATACTACGACTTAGATGCATCAAAAATAACAAATCCACAACAAACAGTAAGATCAGAGGCCACAAAGTCCTTGTCAGACCGTTGTGGGCAAAATCTGGGTTACCCAGATTTTGTCCAGTCAAAGTCGGTCAACAACCTTTGACCATGAATAACATGCAATCTGTGCATGATATAGACTTGCTTTAAATTCCAGAATAAAGTCCTCATAACATACTATAAGATTAAAGTTTAAACCAAACAAAAACATAAATAGAGAAAGATCTAACGAGTCTGACATTCGTTGTCAGACAACAAAAAATATTTTTCCAGATTTTCTTAAAACTTGATTTTGAACACTTATATGATATGGATCTATATAATACCAACCCATATCATCATAATAAACTATAAACCATTTGTTTTAACACTAAAACATAACTTTTAACAATGGATCAATGGTCAGATTCATAGCTAGGGTTTATACCTCTTTTGATCAATTTCTTGATTCTGGGCTGTCAATTTGATATGGTTTATAATAGGGCTTGGTTTGTGACTGATTTATGAAGGAGATTTTGTAGGTTTTAGAGAGAGAGGGTCAACTATGAGTATAGTGAATAAATGAGCAATTATGTACACTTTTCTCTCTCTTGATCAATATATATAACTCCTATGCAATGAATTTGGCTAGCTAAATGGCTAATGTGCTGGAAATTTAAGTCAATGGAGTTGTTAAAGTGGTTCACCAACTAAAGCATTGACAAGTTAGCATCAATAATGCATATAAGGGTATAATGGTCATTTGTTTTATGATTTTAATGGCATGTTAGTAACTTAGCAAACCCTTAGGGTTTGACCCTTAGGGTTTAACCCTACCCTAAGGTTTAACACATAGCATTTATAAAATTTAGCAATTAGGCTTTGAAAAATGTAAAATTTTAGTTTCTAAAATTGTAATTTAGAAATCCCTAATTAGATTAGGTTTAGTAATTATATTATACATGAACATTAGGGTTTATAATTTACTAATTATAATTAAGATCACTAATTTATCAATTAGAGCACCAATTTGATAATTAGGGTCAACAATTTACTAATTAGGATTAACAATTTAATAATTAGGGTTAACAATTTGTAATTAGAGTTTCTAATCACATTATTCACGATCATTAGGGTTTAAGGTCCGTTAATTAGCATTAAACATCCTAAATTAGCAATTAGGGTTTCCCAATTTGACAGTTAGGGTTTGTAAATATCAGTTACGGTTTTAATTTCACAATTAGGGTTTTGAGTCAATAATTAGGGTTTACCTAATTAGCATTTATATTTATAATACCCGACATTGATCACATTATCACTATTACCTAACAACCTTGATCTCTAATTTGTAATTTAAATTAGGGTTTCACACAGTAATACTAGGGTTTGTCATATAATGCCATAATTGACCAACCATTGTCAGTCCGTATGCATACAGTACAAATTTATAGCACATAAATAAAATAATATTAAATCATCATTCTCATTCATTGATTAAAATCCAAAATTAGGGTTTGGATTCCATATCTGATTTATCTTTCATATATAACATTATTAATTAAGTTAAAATAATTAACTTAATTAATCTAACATAAATTCATATAATAAAATAAATAGTTATTATAATAATTCTAAAATCATTTCATATATTATTTTAATAATATATAATTATATTTTCATGGAAAATAATTAATAAAAACCTTTCTACTATAAAATTAATTATTATAAGAATATACTTTATAATAATCAATAATTCAAAAATAAAATTATTTTTGAGACCCCAGATTTTATGAATAAAGATTTAATTTTCTCAAAATATTTTTTGAATATCATGGTGTGGATTTGAGATAATGTTATAGTTGTGGGTAGTATTTATAAATTTTGAAAAGTATGCAAGTTGTTGTATAATATTCGATTGGTTGGGAATATTCTTTTGTGGGAAATATCCGTAAGACAGTAGACAATCATTGGTGGACCCTCATAATGTTATTCGGATTGAAAAAGCGACAAAAAATATTTTTATGAGAATAACGGCGGAAGTTTTACCGAATTAAAACTGTTGAAACACTCAAATGTTTAAAGTACGAATCTGCGTGTGGTTTCCTAGTATACACAAGTATTGATTATTGATGTTTACGTGATAAGTCACTCAGTTTTGTTTTATTAATATTATTAATGTAATAAAAGCAGTAAAAGCTTTTTATATAAAACATAATACTTTTATAAAGTTATTCTATAAATAGAATATATTATATTCGATTATGCATAGTATTTTGCATAGTAAAATCTTTTTATATAAAACAGAATACTTTTATAAAGTTATTCTATATATAGAATATATTATATTTTATTATGTATAGTGTTGCATAGTTCCTGTATAGTGTTTTGCATAGTAAAATCTTTTTATATAAAACAGAATACTTTTATAAAGTTATTCGTTTTATTAGATTATAAATAGAATATATGATATTTTATTTAAAAGATTTTGCATTAAATATGGACCGTCCGATGAAAAGTAAATCAATTTGGACCGTTCATGAATTAGTTACTATGCAGTCCATTCTTCTATAAATAGAAGCTCATTCCTTCATTATTTCTTACGAATTCACTGAAACTCTAGAGAGAGAATTCTTCTTCTATAATCTTGAGCGTATTTCTTTAGAGTTTAAGAAAGCTTTGAGCATAGTATAAGTTTTCTTCGAGTATATCATCGCCCTACCAGTCGGAATACTCTTCTTTTACGGTAAAGGATATTATTTATTGTACTCGTAAGGGGTATTATTTCTTTTGTTTTCATGAAGAGAACTTCTTTTATTCCATTCTTTATCATTATGTTGGAATAACCTGTTTATGCGAAGTACCGTATACATGGTGAAATTCTTCTAATATTTCGTTCTTTATTATTCTGTAGGAATATCCTGTTTGTGCATTTACGCCGGACCTGGTTCCATTATTTATTATTCTGTCGGAATATCCTATCTGTGCGTTTACGCCGGACTTGGTTCCATTCTTTATTATTCTATTGGGAATAACCTGTCTATGTGGATTACTACATGCATGGTAAATGATCCTTCGTATTCATTCCTTATTAAATTGTGGAAATGATCTGTCTACGTGGATTACCGCATGGTGGGCGAAAATCCATTTGCAGTTTCATATATTCTATTATACTCAGTTGGTTAAAGTATTGACTTCTATACTCCATGAAATTAGTGGAATATCCTTGATATTTGCGCTTCATCCAGTATCTTTTCATGGAAATATTCTTCTGAGCATTCTTAAATTTTTACTCCACAAAGCAGTATCATGTTGACAATTTGGACGTTATTGGTTCCTGGATAAATTAATTCTTAAACTTGTTTTATTGAATTCTTATATCATTGTCATCATCCTCATGTTTATATTTTGTTAAAAGTCATCTGTGGCCTGTAGTGCATAGATGGACTTGGTATGATTATGACTAGGGATTATTTGGTATAATCATGACCGTAATGTTACAAATGATGTGGAAAAAAGTCCTCATTGGCCCGTAGTGCATTGATGGACAGTTTTTGGTATGATTATGGCTATGGATTGTCTTCGGCCAAGGGTGCAAAGATGAATTGTTTTATGGTTTGATCAGGACCGTTGATGAAAACACGATTATCTTTGGCCCGTAGTGCATGAATAATTCGTGGTCGTGATACTAAAGAATATCCTTGGCCTATAGTGCAGGGATGATTTGATGATGTAGATTATTTATTAAGCTGAGTTTCAGCGATAAAAGTGATGAAAAACCTTTTAAATCATAGAAGATAGTAGATTTTATTCTCTACTTGACTCTTCTAATGGATTGCTTGTTCATTGCAGATTAAACTTGATGTTTGTTATATTTTATCGGTTTAACTTCGTTGAAGGCTAACGATAAATTATTCGCATTATCTTAGTCATAATATTTCTTCTTGGGCTAGTTGAGCTCACCTTTTCTTTCACCGTTCTCTTCGTGAAATGAGAACGTGAATCGGGACTAGTTTCCGGGAAGCGGAGTGACGGTCCATATGATAGCATTAGTAGTCCTCACTATTCTATTAAATAGTGTGACAATAAATGTAATGAGTACTCCATTGAGTGTGGATATTGTCTAGATGACAATATTTGTATTAAAACTCACAGCATATGTTTAGTCATATTTTACACGACTGTTGTATGTTTATGGTTGTATTTGTATTCTGTACCATGTATTTGGCGACTCAGGATGGGTGATGTATACCTATTTTGGGGGCATCATATTATTTATAAACATTCATGTAATAAATATATTTTTATTTATTACATAATGACATACGCTTTATCTTGTACAAATCGTTGCCTTTAAAATAAATAAAAAATTTATACGCAAAATTTCTAATTTAATTATATAGAAAATATCGGGTTGTTACATTCACCCTCCCTTATAAAGATTCCCTCCTCAGAATCACCGTTTTAAAAACAATACATACAAGAGTACATAGCATACACAATCATTGCAAGTGGATCTCAATCATAATTTGATCGAACTGATCTTTAACTATTCATATAAAGCTTGTCTATCTAATTAAACAGAAATTTTATTTCTAAAAGAACTCAAATTCCTCCTTCAAAATTTCTTTATAAAATAATTTACTATATATATGAAAATCAAGTATAAGAAAATAAAATTTATACGAATAATACCTGGAGTTCTATTGCCAGCTGCCATCGTATCTTGGACAGTCATGTTGTAGACCCTTGCTGTTGATTTTGTTGGCTTGTTTGACGAAGTCGGTCATGTGATTGCTAAAGTCCCGCTGCATGTACCAGTAGTCACACTTCCTGCCTCCGTCCTCCTCTTCGGACAATCCTTCACCTTATGTTCAGTTGATCCGCACAGAAAACACCCACTGTTTATCCTATGATTGGGGAAGTTGGGAGAGATATGGGCCTCATGCCCGCACTTATAGCAAACGAATTTTCCTTTCAGACATTCTATAGAGTGGTTCTTTCCACAAGTCTTACACGGCACCACCTGCTTCTTAACACCTTCTTGTTTCACCTGGACATTCCCAAAGTAGTTCCCCTTTCTCTTGCTACTACCACCCCTACTCCCACTATTAATTTCCACCTTCCCAGCTCCTTCAACCTTACCCTTATTCTTCCTCTCCTTGTTGTAGAGGCTCATGGCCTCACTTCCCTCCTCAGCTATAATCGTTTTGAGTGCTGTGACACCCCCAAATCTAGGTTACCTAAACCCCGAGTAATTTGGTGCTCACAATCCACAATATAATATCATCTAACTACCCATTCATATAGAAATAGTAATACATAAGTCATTAACAGAGATTTTTAATACATTAGTCCCAGGTTCTCTAACCTTAACATTATAGACATACCCGTTAGATATACAAAAAGGGTTTACAAATACAACATATTCGTAAAGTTTATAAAAACTAATCCAGCATTTTGCCTTTGCCTTTGTTCTTCTTTGACCCGCTGGCCTCTTCGTTCCTAGCTGAAATATTTTATTTCGCAAGGGTGAGCAACAAGTTTGCCCCGCAAGTTAAGACATAGAATAAATGTATACGAATAAATAAGAACAGACTATCTATTTTGATAGAATGAAACCAAAATTCGGGGAACTTTGTAATAGCTGAACAAATCGTTAATCAATAACAAGTCTTCTCTTATTCTAGGCAACATAATAATCTGATAATGAAAGAGTGCAACGCTTTCAAAGTTTCTACGATATTCTATTGAATAAACAAGAATCAATTCTACGCAATAACAAAGTGGAATGTTTTCCAAATTTATGCTGAGGGATCACACAAGATCTAGAACTTCTCTTCTCGGGTATATATTAAAGTTTTACTTTGACATATACGCATGTGTATCAGATAACCATAAAGCTTAAATCATACCCCTCTGTAAGTACTTAGAGCCGACCAACTCCTTGTACCCTATATTATGCATAATACTTAATAGTGCGCAATGGTCGAATATACGACCTAAAATGTTCCCTTTATATAAAAGGTTGTTCTTCTCAGTCTTTGAATCAGAATTTGATTTAACAACGAAATGCAATGATTTCAATTTCTATTTAATTCTCTTCTCTTCTCAAACCTATCAAGTTTTCTTTTTCGATTTAGTCGATACAACTGACATTGATCTATCAATAATAATTAAATTCTCTTCTCTTCTCTTCTCGAACTTATCAATTTCTAACAAATGTTAAATCTAGCGTAATAATTAGCTAAGACATTTCTCAACATAATTTGACAATGAACATGAATTATCTGTACTGTCAATATTAGCTTCTACAGATATAAATATCCAACAACAGAAATTCTACGAATATATATTTTCCGAATCAGTAATTCAATTTGAGTTATTAAACATGCACTAACTGCGAATAATCACCAATAAATTCTCGGACATGGTATAATTAACAATAATTAACCACTATAATAATTGAGTAATATTAACTCAAGGTTGAGTTAGGAAACTTGCCTTCCACGTTGAGTAAAGCTACACAATAAACTTATCTGCGTTTGAAAGACCTATAATTAACAATATCGATCTCACAATTAGCACAATAATTTATAACACATAACACTGTAATTCACAGTAAATCTTCTCCTAGACACATTACCACATAGCCACATTAGTGTTTATAACATATATAAACACTTAACAAGTCTAACCATTTCGGTCTGGTTGGACTTCGGTCCATTCTCGGTGTTCTGGTCACCCTATCCGACAATTAACACAGTTATTGTCAATTAAACTTGGTCTCTAAGCTTCTATATTATTATAGATAAGTCAAATATCGTTTATAATATTTTTCGGAAGCTTTTAATAATTTATAAACAATTATTATAATTTATAATAATTTTTTAAACATCAAAATCATTTTTAAATGATTTAATTATCAAATAATCTTATCATTATTAATATTTAACAATATAAAAATATTAATAGCATACTAAATCAAAATATTAAAGTTATTATTAATAACTTATAATATTTTTAAATCATTAATATTCTACTTAAATGATTTTTAAATTAATTAAAATCATTTTTGAAACCATCACCATTAATATTTAAATATTAATGAAATTATTATCAAAATATAAAAATTCATTAATTATAACTTAAAATATTTTTAAATCATTTTTCTCATTTTAATTGATTTTTAAATCAATAAAACCATTTTAATTCATTTATTTAATATAATAATTAAATAAATCTAATATCATTAATATTAATTTATTAATGAGAATTCTCCAAAAATATTGAAAATTATATTTTATAATTCAAAATATTTTCTAACACTTTATTCTTATTTAAAATGATTTTTAAATCAATAAAATCATTTTAACTTATTTATTTAATTTAATAATTAAATAAATCTAATATCATTAATATTAAATTATTAATAAAATTCTCTAAAAATATTAAAAGTCACATTTTATAACTCAAAATATTTTTAAATACTTTATTCTTATTTAAAATGATTTTTATATAATTAAAATCATTTTTGTCTAATTTATTTAATACACTAATTAAATAAATTAAATAACATTAATATTCAAATAATTATAATTATTAATGAAAAATATTCCAAATAGTCATATATTATTTTTCATAATTTGAAAATTATTTTTAAAACCATTTTTGTTAGTTTTAGAATTTATTTTCTATTTTTAATTAATTTTCAAAAATTCAGAAAATAAAATCTAATTAATCTGTCGCTGTAGGCCTTTAGCGACAATAAACGTCGATGTTGGTGTTCTTGAGCCTCAAGAACACTGACAGTCAGTGCTCAAGGGGTCAAGTTTGACCGCCTTTGATTCTTTGTGTAATAATGTTCTGGGCTAGCTTGAAATGTGGTCGTGTAGTTCTTATGACACACTACAACATCCAACCTACATCGTGATCATACAACCAAACAACACAAAGATCTGATCTCCCAAACCTTCTGTCAGACCGAATCTGGGTTTTCTAGGTAACCCAAAAACCCAGCAGCTTCGAGGGTCTATTTTGGGGCTCGATTAATATTGTGTTCTCGTAATATCTTAAGTGGTTTCTTGGTTCATAGATCTAGTACATATGTCAAGGAAAGTACATACATCAGTAGAAAAGTTTAACAATAACAGAATCAAAAGTTATGACTCGGTCAATCTCTAACAAAAACTCGGTTAATACGTTTTCTGGAAATTCCAGAAAACAAATATTCATGTCGAGTAGGCTACTTTGACTGCTTGCTACATTCGATCTGTTGATCAAATACATGATATAAAGCCATGAATCTATAGTCAAGATAACAGGCTACACATTTATTCCAACAACAACAACAAAACTTGTAAACACTGACAGATCTAGTCATTTGAAAAGCATGGGACGACTGTAAACCCATTTCGGTGGGTCGATAAGTGGGTTTTACACATACTTATTGGATATTAATTCACGCGAACTAGGCTCATCTCAAGTATATTTTAGTGTGTTTTTAGTTGCATTTCATGTTATTTTGCATTACATTTACTTAAAACTCCTTTGGTGTAAAAGTGCAGGATATGGCATGATTTGGTGATATAAATGGCATGAGGCTATTGGATGCATGGCATGAGGATCAATTGGAGCAAGAAGCTAAGCATGGATGGACAAAAGAATGAGCAATGTATCAGATCGATAAAGAATGTAACCGTAATCTCAGAGTCGCAGAAGAAGGCTTGCAAAAAAAGCTTGACTATTACGCTGCATTTCATAGGCCAACGCGAGCACCTTACCGGATGACATTCGACATCGCAAGTTGCTCGCCCGCGCGAGGATTGCAAAGGAGGGCTTTTCATAGGCATGATGCGCTACTGATGTTGCTAAGCTGTTTATTTTAATTTCTAATTTTAAGGGTTGTAATTAATTAAAACAATTTACGATTTGGTGTCGACGTATCATTATTCAGTTTTTACGTATTTTCCATATTGTAACTAGGGTTTACACTCTGAGAGAGATTCCAACATAGAACGAGGCCTAAACTCCAACTTTTCTAATTCTTCTTGGGATTTTCTATCATTGTGATAAGTATTAGTATTTTGCTGGATTTATATGAGGATTTGAACATTACTAGTGGATTATAATCAACAATTGGGTTTGATCGTTTCTATCCTTTATCTTTCAATTGTTTGGTTATTAGCCATGTTTAGCTTTGATCCCATAATGGATTTTGGTTCAGTCATGAACTAAACTCCATTATGGGATTCTAACGGATTTTAATATGTAGTTTAGTTGCATGCTTGAATGTTTGATCTGTTTTTACATATCATATGGGATTTCTATCATGGTTGTTTTGCATATATGAATGCTTCGATCACCATTCGCTTTCAAAGATTTGAATGGAATTGACAATGAACATGCAAGTATGGATCAGAATCATGATAACATACGATATGGGAAATGTTTTGTATGGTTTTGTGTATTTTTGAACCAGATAGACATATATTGTTTCACCGTATGAGTTAGAATAAGGGCTTGTGCTTAAATTCAATATGGTTGCAATTTCACATCTATTACATATAGTGATTTTGGTTATATTGATGATTACATGGAGTCTATCATGGATGTTGTGTAAGTAGGTCATAGTACATTGAAAAATGGCTATGACTCTATTAGTGCTCTTGGCTACTTTCCTGTGATATGTGAACAAGTCTTGCATGATAGTGGTGATTAGATGAAGTATTAAATGAAGTTAGGATCCCATTACTTTCAGATTTGATTTATTACATTTTTATTCTTGTTTTAGTCGTTATTTGCAATTAGAGTATTTCACCAATTATAGTCATTAGTTTGAGCATATAAATATAGTGGTTTAATTGATGCATAGTGATTTAAATTAGACAACTTTCTCCGTGGGATCGATACTTTACTTGCTGTGTATTACTTGTTGACACATGTATGCTTGAATGAGTTAGAGCTCTTTTGTTAGAACTGAAAAAGAGGCAACAGTTGTGACACGCTCAAATCCTGGTACTTCATTTCCTCAAGATTTGGTGTTCACTTAATCAAAACATTCATCTATAACTACCCAATTATAATAAAATTGAATAATAAAACCTGCCCATACATGATTAAATTTAAATAAAAATCTCCCAGGTTATCTAACCTTTAACAACAATCATTCAAATGCGGAAATTAAATAAACTTCATTACAATCTTTAAACCAAAGTCTGATAATAAAACTATCAAATCTTTTACAAGTCTTCAGTATTTATTCATCTTTCCTTTTCCCTTACTGGTGCTAGGTACGTCACCCGTTTCAACTTTAGCTGTAAGAAATTTTACAGGCAAGAGTGAGCAAACAAGGCCCACTTGAAATAACAATAAATAAATCTTTAAACTTTTACATCAATTGTCAATATTAGGCTCAATAGAACTAAACAATATATTCTATTAACTTTCTGAAAATTATTACATTCACTGAGGGTCTAATGACCACGAATCATATCTACAGTTATAAGTAATCTTTCAACTTTAACTTTAATTCATTATAAGACTATAAGGACTCCAATGCATTTGGGGGATCAACCCTTCGCATACAATGTATTGTGCACGACCATTTCAACGCTAAGCGTAAACCTCTATTAAAAGAGTTGTTCATCTCAGTATTTAGAGTACAAGTCTGCACCAAAGGAAGTTTGGTTTGGATAAGCTTTCAAGGAAATTTGGAATTTAACGAACATCAACTAAGGAGTAGTTGAATAAGACCAATAACACTGTACTATAGAATAATCGTGATTGAATCAATCATAGTAAACTAAAGTCATGCATTAGGAATAATCTAATAGCATACAATTTGAATAACTATAGCATACCTTGCTTGAACAACAATAAGCCAAGGTTAATTAGAATTGAATAATAAGCATGCATAGCATATATAGTGGTGCATGCTAAACAACAAGTTAAATACAAGAATAACTTGCTCCAAATAACTTACATCATTATATTGTAATCGAATTGAAAACAATAATTGAATTAACAAGATAATAGATTAGAAAAATTGCTCAAGATTAAACTATAAGATTTGGGATACTTGTATCGTCATGAGCAACTAGATACAATGACTTACTCAATAATAGGCAACCTAGCTCTACGAAAGTGTAGAGGTAGCAACTTACAACAATTGTAATTGAATTTGAAAACAATAATGTACCAAATGAAATTAAACTCACACAATGAAGTTTTGAGTTAGAGAACTTACTCAATTATAAAATAGAGTTAGAAAACTTGCCTTTAGTGTGACACCCCCAAATCCTGGTACTTCATTTCCTCAAGATTTGGTGTTCACTTAATCAAAACATTCATTTCTAACTACCCAATTATAATAAAATTGAATAATAAAAACCTGCCCATACAAGATTAAACTCAAATAAAAATCTCCCAGGTTATCTAACCTTTAACAACAATATTTCAAATGCGGAAATTAAATAAACTTCATTACAATCTTTAAACCAAAGTCTGAAAGTAAACTATCAAAACTATTACAAGTCTTCAGTATTTATTCATCTTTCCTTTTCCCTTACTGGTGCTAGGTACGTCACCCATTTCAACTTTAGCTGTAAGAAATTTTACAGGCAAGAGTGAGCAAACAAGGCCCACTTGAAATAACAATAAATAAATCTTTAAACTTTTACATCAATTGCCAATATTAGGCTCAATAGAACTGAACAATATATTCTATTAACTTTCTGAAAATTATAACATTCACTGAGGGTCTAATGACCACGAATCATGTCCACAGTTATAAGTAATCTTTCAACTTTAACTTTAACAGTCACAAGACTATAAGGACTCCACATACTTAGGGGGATCAACCCTTCGTACAATGTATTGTGCACAACCATTTCAACGCTAATCGTAAACCTCTATTAAAAGAGTTGTCTATCTCAGTATTTAGAATACACGTCCGCACCAAAGTAAGTTTGGTTTGGATAAGCTTTCAAGGTGATTTAGAATTCAACGAACATCAAGTAAGGGACTAGTTGAATAAAATCAATAACATTATACTATAGAATAATCGTGATTGAATCAATCATAGTAACTAAAATCATGCTTTAGGAATAATCTAATAGCATACAATTTGAATAACTATAGCATACCTTGCTTGAACAATACTAAGCCAAGGTTAATTAGAATTGAATACTAAACATGCATAGCAATTTAGTTATGCAAGTTAAACAACAAGTGAAATACAAGAATAACTTGTTCAACATCAAACAAAAGTTTAGACAGCTTGCATCATTATAAGGTAATCGAATTGAAAACAATAATTAAATCAATAAGATAAAGGATTAGAAAACTTTCCTTGCTCGTAGGCTAAACCGAATCAATTCGAATCACAATACCCTAGATACATATATATATATATATATATATATATATATATATATACACACGTCATCATGACATAGTTAGTCACTACCACTTTACAAACTTAACTAACTACATACATCATGTATGTTTAATTATTTAATCACATAATCAAGTTATAACACAAGTTAATCTTTAATAACTTAATTATTCATAGTATAGAAATACTAAAATCAATATTTTACAATCCTAATATCATCACATAATGTTTTTCTTAAAATTTTCGTACAAAAAGTACCTTCGTCAGATTATTATTCTCTAACTTTCATTGCACATTTACACTTTACAATTACATCGTGGGTCGCAGTCATGGTTGATGATGATGATAACATGCATGGTGAATACACTACGGTTGCGCTACCGTGTAGTGATGGAATCATGGCGCGAAGAACGTCATCTTTGGGCATGGCGTGGGTATGAAACTTGATGATCGAGTGACGACTTGACAGCAACAAAGACAAGAAAAAGCCAATTTGGCCTACAAGCTCGAATTTAATAGACTGATTAACATGTAATACACATATAGACTTCATATAAACATATTGTGAAGACTTCTAACTTGTTTCTACTCATAAAATAACATAAACATCAAATTTAAAACACCCAATTTCAATGTTTTGGGCAAAAACTCCATTTTTGATGTTTTCAATGAAAATCAACACTGTGATTTTGTTTTTCAACCAAAACAGTTAATTCAAAATACCATGGTTGTGATTATACATACTCTATCAATTTCAATAGTCAAATTATATATATTAACAATTAATCAAACCTTAATTTCATTTTAAACTAAGCCATACTCATATATATTTTCATATAAACACTGTAATATGGTTTTCTTCACAAAATGCATACATGCATGACTTAATTTCTCTATAATCACATACAAATTCATGAAACAACCTTTTACAAACAATTAATATACTAAACTATATACATATCAACAATTCCTCTTTTATAAATATTTTACAGAGACTTTTTTTGGGAAGATGAAAACTAAACTTTTAAAGAAAGAGATTGAGCTCCTACCTTTGATTCAGAAGATGATATCCTAGAGTTAGATTATCCTTTTGATTATCAAGCTTCTTCTCCCCCAATTCCTTTCTCAATTTCTCAAGCCTTCCTTCTTCTCTTCTTTTCTCTTTGTAAACTTCACTTGAGTCTTCTTCTCTAACATACGTACTAACAATATAACGTATATAGTAATAATATATATATTAATGATATAATATAAGTATAGATATAATTATATCAGTTATGTTTTATTTGAAAATCAAAAGACATAAGGCTTGTTTGGCTAATCAAAATAAAATAACTCATTAACCCTTACACCTTGTTTGGTAAACATAATTAAAACAAATGGATTAATCCTTATACCTTGTTTGCTAAAACATCATTAGATTAAAGACTTATTATGCAATAAGACATGTTTGGCAAAAACTAAATTAAAGTCCTTTAATTTATTTTAATAACTCCTTTATAGCAAGGTTATTAGTCACATTTTTATTTAATTAATTAATCAATTAAAACATTAATCTATTAAATTACTTTAGCACATAATTTAATATCACATAACTATAATTTCTTTTATAATTGTAATTTAATTCGACCAACTAATATTTTAAATTACAATTTTCCATTTAAAATATTATAATTTATTTAAATCACTATAAGCTCTCTAGCTTACTTATTAAAATAAATTAGTATATAACCTCATAAAAATTAATTTTCTTAGCTCCTTAATTATTTATTCAACAAATAATTAACTAAATCACATCCACTCAAGTTGCCATTAAATACTTATATACTTCAATAAATATTTAATATTGCAAATAAATATTTAATATTTAATATTTAATTATTTATTCAACAATAAACATATTCATTAAATTCTTATATAAATCAATAAATATTTAATATTACACTTTAAAATTCTGGAATGTTACATCATTCCCTCCTTACAAGGATTCTGTCCTCAGAATCACAACTCAAACAAATCATTCATTACATTTTTTTCCCAACTTAAAAAGATTACATCCCCGTAATCAAGACATGATTAAAAAAATAACTCGTGGTATTCTTTCAACATTTTCTCTTGAGTTCCCACGTAGCTTCTTCAAACGTTGTGGTTCCTCCATATCACCTTCACGTAAGGTATCACTTTATTTCTGAGCACTTGTTCTTTCCTGTCGACTATCTGGATAGGAACCTCTTCATAAGACAAATCTTTCTTGAACTGCAACGGTTCGTACTCGATCACATGTTTGTAGTCGGGTTTATATGGTCGTAACACCGAAATGTGAAAAACATTGTGAATGTTTTACAACTCTAGAGGTAGAGCTACCTCATAAGCCACTTCTTTTACTCTTCGCAGCACTTCAAAGGGTCCAATAAACCTCGGGCTTAGTTTTCCCTTTTTACCGAAATGAATTTTCCCCTTCCAAGGAAAAACTTTTTGGAATACAAAAGTTCCTACGTTGAATGCACGATCTTGTCTGTGTTGATCAAAGATACTTTTTTCTCATCTTCGCTCTTGGTCGCTATTAATCTTGTTCGATGAGTTTGACAACATCGAAGTTTGTAGTACCGATTACGGTCCTAACGGTCATGCGTTCATCGACTTCATCCCAAAGATGATGGAGTTCTCGCACTTTCGCCGCATAACGCTTCGTAAGGAGGCATACTGATGCTTGCGTGATAACTGTTGTTGTAAGTAAATTCCACCAACGGTAATTGTTCTTCCCAGCTTCCTTTAAAGTCCATGACACATGCTCTCAGCATATCTTCCAATGTTTGAATTGTTCATTCGCTTTGGCCATCTGTTTGTGGATGATAAGTCGTACTCATTCGTAACTGTGTCCCCATGTATTCTTGTAGTCTCTTCCAGAAATTCGATGTGAATCGCAGATCTCTATCGGACACAATTGATACTGGCACTCCGTGCCTCGAAACAATCTCTTTAATGTACAATCTTGCCAACTGATCAAGATTGAATCTAATCTTTATTGGTAAAAAGTGTGCTGACTTCGTCAGTCTGTCCACTATCACCCAAATCGCATCACATCCTCTCTGAGTAGTTGGAAGACCCACCACAAAATTCATCGTGATGTGTTCCCACTTCCATTCTGGTATTTCCAACGGTTGTAGTAATCCGCTAGGTCTTTGATGTTCGGCTTTTACTCTTTGACATGTCAAGCATTTCGCTACGCATTCTGCAATGTCCCTTTTCATATTCGGCCACCAAAAATGTCGGCGCAAATTTTGATACATTTTCGTGCTTCCTGGATGGATTGAATATTTTAAGCTATGAGCTTCAGTCAAAATTTCTTCTTTCAGCTCTGGTGTTGCTGGAACCCAGATTCTACCCTCAAACCATAGTAGTCCTTTGGTATCGATCTTCTATTTTACATCACTACTCTCAATCATATTCTCTTTGATTTTCCCACACTCTTCATCTTGTAGTTGAGCATTCTTCACTTTGTCCACTAAAGTTGGACCAGCTTTTATCTGGAATAGTTGTTCGTCAGATTCTTTTGGAAATTTGATTTTCAACTCCAATTTTGTCATTCTTTGAAATGAGCTCCTCCCGAGTTGTTATCAACATCAACTTCTCCCAAACCATTCTCGCTTAAAGCATCTCGCCACCACATTAAGCTTTGCGGATGATAAAAGATTTCACAATCATAATCTTTTATCAATTCCATTCACCTTCTTCGACGCATGTTCAAATCCTTCCGAGTGAAAATATACTTTAGACTTTTTGTGGTCCGTGTAGATCTCACATTCTCTCCATAAAGATAGTGTCTCCATATCTTGAGCAAATACAAACGCAACCAATTCTAAATCATGAGTCGGATACCCTTTCTCATAATCCTTCAGTTGTCTTGATGCATACGCAATAACTTTGTCGTTCTGCATAAGAACACAACCTAACCCTTTGTGTGAGGCATCACTATACACCACAAAATTTCATGTATTATCTGGTAATGTCAACACAGGTGCCATACTTAACTTTCTCTTCAAATCTTGGAAAATCTCTTCAAACTTCTCCGTCCAAACAAATTTTACAGCTTTCCTTGTCAAATTTGTTAGCAGAGTGGCTATCTTAGAAAAATCTTGAATAAATCTTCTATAATAACCAGCCAGTCCCAAGAAACTCCTCACTCGATGGTGTTCTTGGTTGTTCCCAATTGATTCTGACTTCCACTTTTGATGGATCTCTGAAATCCCATCCTTATTAATAACATGACCCAAAAATTGTATACATGATCGAGCCAAAATTAGCACTTAGAGAATTTTTGCATGCCTTTTCCTTTCTTAGTGTTTCCAATGTCAAACGTAAATGTTCCACGTGTTCTTCTTGAGTTTTGGAATACACCATAATGTCATCAATAAATACCACTACAAACTTGTCTAAGAATGGTTTAAACACCCTGTTCATCAAATCCATGAACGCAGCAAGGGCATTTGTTAAACCAAAAGACATCACCGTAAACTCGTAATGTATAAAATGCAAGTTTCAATGTCGTTCTAGGTATATCCTCCTTTCTTACCTTCAATTAGTGATACCCACTTCTCAAATCTATTTTCAAGAAATATTTAGCACCCTTCAGCTGATCAAACAAGTCATCTATTCTAGGCAACGGATACCTATTCTTAATAGTGACTTTGTTTAACTCTCTATAATCAATGCAAAGACGCATTGTTTCGTCCTTCTTCTTCACGATTAAAACTGGCGCTCCCCACGGCGATACGCTTGGTTGAATATATTTCTGGTCTAGCAACTCTTGCAACTGTACCATCAGTTCCTTCATTTCTACCGGAGCCATTCTGTTCGGGGCCTTCGATATCGGTGTTGTTCCCAGCGCCAAGTCGATCACAAACTCTATTTCTCTGTCAGGCGGAAGTCCTGACAAATCCTCTGGAAACACATCTTCGAATTCCCTCACTACTGGTATTTCTTCTAGTTTTACACCCTTCTTCTGAGTATCGACTATGTAAGCTAAATAGCCCACACAACCTTGACTCAACAATTTCTTGGCCTGCATAGTCGTCAGACATTTCATTTGTCTAGGCGACTTGCTACCATAAAATACTACCTTTGATTTTGAGTCATAAGGTTTTACACTTCTTGTGACAATCGATTCATCGCTCCATATTTGAATGTACCAATCCATCCCCAAAATTACATCAAATTCCCCGAGTCTAATCGGAATCAAATCTACCAACAAGATATTTTCCTTATTGTTCACCCTACAATTCTTGTGTACGAATTTAACAGGGATTACTTCGTTATTCGCAATTTCTATGTTCAAAGGAAAATTCAGTTCTTCTATAGGCAATTCTAACCTCTTAGCAAATTCATCAGATATAAACGAATAAGTAGCACCCGAATTAAATAATACATAAGCATTTATATCATTGATTGGGATAATGCCTGACACCACATCTTTTGATTGCACAGCATCTTGCACAGTCATGTTGAAGGTTCTGGCTGTGGGTTTGTTTGATGTTGCAGGTCCTGCAATGGCCCATGTACCTCCATTGTTACCTCCATTGCTTCTGGTTGTCACTCCGTCCTTCTTCTTAGGACATTCACGAGCAAAGTGATCCTTGGATCCGCATGTGAAGCACACATTCTTCTTTGGTTGAGTGAAACTTGGGGCGATGTGACCCTCCTGGCCATAATTGAAGCATACCCGCTTTCCCGTTAAGCACGCACCCTTGTGAAATTTCCCGCATGTCGCACATGCTTCAAACTTTTTATTTTGTTGGTTACCCTGATGGTTTCCAGCACCCATGTTCCCATTCCACTTCCTCTTCAAGCTGTTGTTGTTGTTGTTGTTGTTGTTGTTGTTGTTTCCACCGTTACCACCTCCATTCTTAATCTCATTCTCATTTTTCTTCTTCTTTTGTTCCTAATTGAACTTTGTCACTACCTCGCCTCCACCTTTGCGAGTACTACTTTCTCCATCATCATTGCCAAATGTCTTCAATCGAGCACAGGAGACCTCACAGCATGCCTGTGGCTTCGGTCCTGTTCAAATCTCTTCGCCTTTTACGTCACCGACCGATATGGTGCAAACTCGCTAATTCGTTGAACGGCATGCAAGATACTCAGATACCGTCATCGTTCCTTGCTTTAGTTCTAGAAACTGTACTTCCAGCTGACTCTCCGAACTCTCTGGGAAATAGGTCTCGAAGAACAACTCCTTGAACCTATCCCAGGTCATCACTCTTGGCCCTTCACGAGTTTTATTGGCTTGCCACCAATAACTAGCTTCTGCTTTCAACATGAATGTTGCGAAAGCAGTCTTCTGATCATCCCCTACCCTAGCAACATCGAACACCTTTTCTATCTCCATAATCCAGGTCTGTGCTTCGACTGGATTCATAGACCCACGGAATTCAGGTGGTCCAACCGCCTTGAAATCCTTAAACGTTGTACCATGGTTTTGTGGTTGATTCTGCAATGCTCCTGTCAGTAGTGTCACTAGTTGTTGAACGGGGTTACCGTCAACATCATTATTGTTATTGGTAGTTCTCTCATTGTTTCTCTGTCGGGGTGGTTCACGATTGGGAGGCATTTTCTGTTAAAACAAAACATCTATTAGACTATTACTCAGCTTCTTTAAGTATTTTCTAATTAACTTGCCTCTATAAAAGAAATAACCACATAACACATAACACTTTGAATAAAGTAACAACTTTTATTTATTCAAAACCTTTTTGGAAAACATAAAACAATTGTGACGCCCCCAAAATAGGTATACATCACCTATTCTGAGTTGTCAATACATGGTACAGAAACAACTACAACTTTATTATTACAACAAGAAACCGTGAGTTTGAATACAAATATTATCTTCTAGACAATATCTATACTCAAATAAATCCTCATCACATTTATTGATACATTATTTTACAAAATGGTGAGGACTACTAAACAATCCTTTCTAAAACCTTCATTCCATACCCCACTGCACTCGCTTATATTCTCGCCTCCCGAGAAAAATGGAACAAAAAGGAAAAGGGTGAGCTCAACTAGCTCAAGAAAGAATATTATGACTAAGATAATATACAACAAATTACCGTTAGTCTTCAACAGGAAAAATTTAATAGAATACAATAGACAACAAATTTTAAATCAATATTCGCAATGAAGTAATAATTCATTAGAAGAGTTAAGTAGAGAATGCAAACTACTATCTTCTATGTATGAATTTAAAAGTTCATCGCTCATCTTTTATCCCCGTAACATCAATCAATATACATCCGAATCAAATATTCATCTTTGCACTATGTGCCAAAGATATTCATCACTTGGTCATGTTCATTTAAACACTGCTCATCTTTGCACTACAAAGCCAAAGATATTCTTCAGAAATCATTCATCTTTGCACTACAGCCAAAGATATTCAATAATATCATCATTTAAGATCGAGGATGATGAAAATATTTTTAAAGAAACGAATCCAAAGGAAACAAAATGACAAGGATTAAGGATTAAGGATTCAGACTTGGTTTTATCCACGTCAAAAATACCTCAAAATAATCATAGTGGTGTAAAATTCAAGAATGATCAAAACATGGATACAATCAAAGCTAGTATCCGTAATAGATGTTTTGGACAAAAAGAAGAAATTTTATTTTTATGAATAATAGTCACGTGAATACGTGAATAGTGTCAGATACGTGAATAAGATCAGATACATGAATAGTAAATCCGACACCAAAAGATAGAAATTCCACAAAAATATCTTCACGCTTCATTAATAGTACTCGTGAATAGTAACTCGTGAATAGTAACTCATGAATAGTAACTCGTGAATAGTAACTCATGAATAGTAACCCCATACATGAAAAAGTTTCAAATTTGATAAAAAGTTCCAACTAATATTTCAAAGATAATGATATCAAGAAATAATATCATTTGAGAAGAAAATAACATCCCTTACCTCAAAGAATCAAGATTTCTAATGAAAGGTCAAGTGATCTTTGAATGAAACTTGTAATTAACAAAGAACTCTCAAAGTATCTAAATACTCACAAAATACGCCTCAATAATATAGAGAGAAAGAGAGAAAGCTTATGTTTTCGTGTGATTTTCAATTCTAACTTAGTCCTCTATTTATAGGAAAATGTTAGCCCGTACCAAGGCATTTTGACTGCCACCGATGGCTTTACTCGCTACTATTGCCACCCACCACATTTGAAATAAAATTCAGCACATTTCTTCACCAACCACAAGTGGGGCCCACTCAATTCTAGAATTTTCCACCAAAATCAATTATAAACCTAATTTCCTAATCACCACCTCTTAAAATTCATAACAAATCATTCGCTCTTTTTTAACGGTTCAAAATTTGTGGACATATACTCAACTTATGTATGTATAACATATCCAAAAATTACAACGATCCAATGGTCGGATTAAAAATTATAACTCACACAATATATCGTCGAAAAATACCGATTTGATTTTTAATACCTCCATTCCGACAAAATTACCGATAAAACACCTCAACATTAAATCATTCAATTATAACCACATAAAACAAATAAATCCATCATTTATAAATATTTTCTTATCATATAAATCAATAATTAATTATTCACAAATAATATTATGTAATCACCATTATGACAACCCAGCCGCTCCCTGTGAAAGAGTGGGCTTTCCAATAAGGATTTCTCTCATCGGCGCCAAGCAATTAGGTGACCAAACCTCTCCTCGATGTAACTTTCTAGACATTGCCAATAATGCTATCTAATAATATTATTTAAATAATATGAATTATTGATCCGATAATGGAGATAATGTGCAAGTTGACAATTATTGAACAACAATAATATAAAATATCAACGCAAACAATTATTGAATCAATAAAATAAAATATTGAATAAAGAATTCATCGTGAAAATTATCGAGTAAAGCTTCTTCACGTAAGGATCAATAATTCAACAATATATGCAGTGCAATACCGTGTGCTCATCGTGCAACCACGCCAGACATCGTATTTTTAACCACCGGTATTCCAATTTTAATTCAGAATAACTACGCCGTTATTTTTAACCAACTTATATTTGTCGTTTTCTTCATCCAATCGCTTCACATGGGCCCACACACGGTCGCTACTGTCGTCGCATTTAATATTCCCCGATAAAGATTTAATATTCCACGACCAAACGAATATTCCCCGACAACAATGAATATTTTATAACTACTTGCTTATTTTAAAATATTTCATGATTTAACCCCTAACTATCCACATTAATCAAATCAACCCTTACTATTTCAAAATAATAAATAGAGAAAATTAAATTTCATTAATAATAAGTTGGGGTCTTACAACCTCCCTCCTTATGAAATTTCGTCCTCAAAATCGACGACGCACACGTGTGTTTCAAAAGATGAGGATACCTCGCTTTCATTTCCGCTTTCCAATTCCTGTGTCATTTCCTCTATAGCATGATTCCTCCACAAAACTTTAACTTGTGGTATGACCTTTCATGCAGTAGGACATGCTCCTTCCTATCCAAAATCTTGACAGTACCTCCTCCTCACGTGCTAAGTCTTCTGGCTATCTCATCCTGTTCTAACTCTATAACGTGGTTCGGTCTTTCACATATTTACTTAAGTATAGATACGTGAAACACATTATGAACACGAGACATACTGGAGGTAACGCGAGTCTATAGGCTACATTTCCTATTCGGTCAAGAATTTGAAATGGACCAATAAATCGTGGATCGAGCTTTCTTCTCTTCCCAAATCTTGTAACTCCCTTCCATGGAGCAACTCGCAATAATACATGATCCCTACACTAAATTCCACGCCCTTTCGATGAAGATCCGCATAACTCTTTTGTCGATCTTGTGCCGCTTTGTATACGTTGTTGAATCATTTGGATCTTTTTCGTAGTCATACGTACTAACTCGGGTCCCAACAATGTTGCTTCACCCACCTCATCCCAACATATCGAGAACAACATTTTCGGCCCATATAATGCTTCAATGGAGCCACACCTATACTTTACTCGATAATCGCTGTTGTAGGAGAATTCCACCAATGGTAAATACTTATCCCAACCGCCTCTTGAAGTCTAGGACACAGTAGTCTTAATAAATCTTCAAGAGTTTGAATAGTCCTCTCTCGATTGTCCGTCCGTTTGGGGATGGTATGTCAACTAAATCGCAAACTGCGCCCATAGCTTTTTGCAAGCTAACCCAAAATCTTGAAGTGAATCTTGGGTCACGATCCAAACTATGGATACAGCATGCCATGCAACCTCACAATCTCATTTACGCATATACTAGCAAGACGCTCAAGGAATAAGTCTCCGACGGCAAGAAATGAGCAGACTTGGTTAATCTATCAACAATAACCCAAATAGCATTGATGCCTTGAGAAACCGTAGAGGAAGACCCAGAACGAAATCCATGGTAATGTGTTCCCACTTCCATTCCGGAATCTCAAGTGGTTGCAACGGACCCTTAGGTACTAGATGTCCGCCTTTACACGCCGACAAGTTAAACACATCGAGATAAACTTTGCAATCTCTCTCTTCATATTGTTCCACCAAAATGTATGTCAAGATCACGATACATTTTAGTACTTCCGTGATGGATTGCAAATGGTGTATTGTGTGCCTCCATCATAATCTTGTACTTCAAATCGTAGTCGTTAGGAACACAAAGTCTAGAGTGGACTCAAGTATTCCTTCTTCATCAATTCTCGCCCTAATAGCTCCTTCTTGTACTTTCTTCTTCATATGCATCAACTCCGGCTGCTGGCTCGAGCAACCTTAACTTTTTTCTATTAAAGTTGGCTCTACGCAGATACTTGACATCATCGCACTCGCTCCTCGTGATATGATCTTCTACTCAACGCGCCACCTACCACGCTCGCTTTTCCGTGATGGTATGAATAGTGTGGTCGTAGTCTTTCAATAGTTCGAGCCAACGTCACGCGCAGATGTTGAGTTCTTTTTGAGTGAAGAAATATTTAAGGCTTTTATGGTCGAATATATCTCCACTTTCTCCCCATATAGATAGTGCCTCCATATCTTTAATAAAACGATCGGGCCGCTAACTCTAGATCATGAGTAGGATAATTCCTCTCATACTCTTTTAAGTTGTCGCGAGGCATAGGCTATGACTTTCCCACGCTGCATGAGAACACATCCTAACCCTTTGCTCAAGCATCGTCAGAGATAACAAATCCATCCAACCAGATGGTATTGTTAGAACAGTGCCAAATAAGTCTCCTCTTAAGCTCTTGGAAACTCTTCTCGCATTCTTCACTCCAAACGAATTTTGTATCCTTCCGAAGTTAATCGAGTTAATGAAGTAGCGATTCGAGAAAACCCTTCCACTAATCTCCGATAATAACCAAATTTAAGCCCAAAAGCTACGACTTCACCACCGACTTCTGCTTGCTCTAACTTTGTATTGCTTCAATCTTCACGGATCAACAGATACTCCATGTTTCGACACCACACGCGCCCAAGGAATGCTACTTCTCAAGCCGTAACTCGCATTTCTTCAATTTGTCATATAGTTTGTTTTCACGAAGCCTTTGGAGTACCAAATTTCAAATGGTGCTCATGATCTTCACGACTTTTGGAATATATAAGGATGTCATCAATAAAGACAACAACGAATCGATCCAAATATTCCTTGAATACTTGGCTCATCATATCCATGAAAGTCATAGGAGCATTAGTTAGTCCAAAAAGACATGACTAAGAATTCATAATGCCCATACCGAAGTTCTCAAGGCGCTTTGAATATCCTCATTCTAATCTTCAAATTGATGATATCCGTAATCTAAGATCGATTTTGAAAAGAATTGTGCCCTCAGAATCGGGTCAAACAAGTCATCAATACGAGGTAGAGGATACCTATTCTTGATGGTGACATGGTTCAATTCCCCGATAGTCAATACAAAGTCGCATACTCCCCGCTCTTTCTTCTTTACAAATAAAAACAGAGCACCCCAAGGAGATGTACTAGATTTAATGAAACCGATGTCCAACAATTCCGTAGTTGGACCTTTAACTCAAGTTCAATAGGAGCCATTCGATATGGGGTTTTAGAAATGGGCTTTGTACAAAGTTCAAGATCAATAAAGAATTCAACTTCACGCTCGGGGTAGACCGGAAGTTCTTCAGAAATACGCCAGAAAGTCAATAACAACAACAGAATATTATTCAAATTTGACGTGTCTTTATTCAAATCCATAACATGGGCTAAGAAAGCTTGACATCCGCTTTTTCAATAAACTAATAGCTTTATGATTAGATATGACAAGTGATTGATTTTAATGGTTTAGTTGCTTGAATTGCATAACAAAGTTGGTTAGAATATGAAAACTAACAACCTTATTTAAAACAATCAATTTTGGCATGATGAGTAGTTAACCAATCAATCCCTAAAATCACATCAAAAGCAAGTATCTTTAAAGAGATAAGGTCAACAGGTGTAAGGTAATGGTGCCAACTTGAATCAAACAAGATTTATAAACAAGTGGATGTGATGAAAGTTTCTCCTAACGGAGTTTCCACAGATAGGTCAAAGTCTAATTTCTCCTGAGTCAAGTTTAAACGTTGAGCACATGCAGGAGAGATAAATGAATGGGTAAGACCCAGATCAAGTAAGGTATAAACTTCGCAAGAATTTATAAATAGCTTACCCGTGATCACCTCGCTTGGGTTCTCTCGATTATGACCAAATACAACAACAAACGCCTTCCCTAATCATTGGCTTTGACTTTTCCGGGATGTTTTTCGAGTCACCGCCTCATTGAACTAGGTTTCGCCATCGCATAATCTCGAGCGATATGTCCTTCCTTTCCACAATTATAGCATACCTTGAACTGTTGTGGACAGCTTTGACCGATATGTCCCTCTTTCCCGTGATTTATAACATACGACCGGTGGTCGTTCTCTCTCCCTTAGAACCAGCTTGTCACGCCAGACCGCTGCATCTTCACATGGTCGTTGTTAAATCTCCTCTTTTAAAATCTCCTCCCGACTCGCTTCTTCTATTTTCACGACCATGATTACCACCAGAGTGGTAACCATTTTTGTCCGCTCTGCTTTTCTCCGCCGGTTATCATTATCCCGCTGATCGCTATCTCCGGTACGATCCTCGTCAGGGTCCTCAGTTGACCGTATCTCGTATATCTCGCCTAATAATTGAGCCCTGCTTACAACATCTCGAGTAGAGAGAAAATTTATGAGAAATGAGATATCGACGTATGCCGGGTTTCAAACCTCTAAGAAACATCCGCACATACGCTCCTCATTCTCCACCAAATGAGGTGCAAACCTCGATAACTCGCAAACTTTGCCTCGCATCGAGACACCGCCATGTTGTCTCGCTTCCGCCTAATAAACTCCACTTCCTTCATACGATTTAACACTTTCGTGAAAGTATTTGTCATTAAATAGTTTCAAACGCTCTCCCAAGACATGCCGAAAAGGTTTGGATGGGTACGCTTCACGCACTCCCACCAAAGAGTCTCCGCCGCCACGGAACATAAAGGTGGCGAATGGGACCTTCTTCTTTTCCGCATCCCAAGACATCGAATATCTTGGTAATTTGTTTGACCCATGTTTCCGCCATGATCGGATCCGCTTTCCCTTAAATTCGTGGTCCCAACTCTTTGAATCGCTTTGATCGTGACAACCCGTGAATTGCTATCATTTCCTCCTCAGATTTTGAACACGAAGTCTCCTCGTCCGATTTTGCATGAATCGCAAAAAACTTCTAAACATCCCCTCGCTCATCATCTCGCTTCAATGGTGTTGTTCACAGGAGGAACATTGCCACTGCTGTGCACGCTCTCCTCGTGTGGTAGAGTACAAAGGCTCCACGCTCTCATTTCCATTGTTAATATTCTCACGACATTCTCAAACATCGCCATAAAACAAGGGTTAATTAAGGAAATCAATATATCACATAATATCCCTATATATACCGACCAACTAACAAATAAGCTTAGGTAGGACACACTAGCTAAGGATTTACTCGCCTCCCTCCTAGTTCTATTCCCCGATCTCCGCCAGAGATCATATCCCTAAGCTCGATACTAATGTGACGCCCCAAAATAGGTATACATCACCTATTCCGAAAGTTGTCAATACATGGTACGTAAACAACTACAACTTTATTATTACAACAAGAAACTGTGAGTTTGAATACAAATATTATCTTCTAGACAATATCTATACTCAAATAAATCCTCATCACATTTATCGATACATTATTTTACAAAAATGGTGAGGACTACTAAACAATCCTTTCTAAAACCTTCATTCCATACCCCGACTGCACTCGCTTATATTCTCGCCTCCCGAGAAAAATGGAACAAAAAGGAAAAGGGTGAGCTCAACTAGCTCAAGAAAGAATATTATGACTAAGATAATATACAACAAATTACCGTTAGTCTTCAACAGGAAAAATTTAATAGAATACAATAGACAACAAATTTTAAATCAATATTCGCAATGAAGTAATAATTCATTAGAAGAGTTAAGTAGAGAATGCAAACTACTATCTTCTATGTATGAATTTAAAAGTTCATCGCTCATCTTTTATCCCTCGTAACATCAATCAATATACATCTCGAATCAAATATTCATCTTTGCACTACAAAGCCAAAGATATTCATCACTGGTCATGTTCATTTAAACACTGCTCATCTTTGCACTACAAAGCCAAAGATATTCTTCGTAAATCATTCATCTTCACACTATGTGCCAAAGATATTCAATAATATCATCATTTAAGACCGAGGATGATGAAAATATTTTTAAAGAAACGAATCCAAAGGAAACAAAATGACAAGGATTAAGGATTAAGGATTCGTGATTTTGGTTTTATCCACGCCCAAAAATACCTCAAAAATAATCATAGTGGTGTAAAATTCAAGAATGATCAAAACATGGATACAATCAAAGCTAGTATCCGTAATAGATGTTTTGGACAAAAGAAGAAATTTTATTTTTCTATGAATAGTGCCAGATACGTGAATAGTGCCAGATACGTGAATAAAGGCCGATACGTGAATAAGACCGTATACATGAATAGTAAATCCGACACCAAAAGATAGAAATTCCACAAAAACATCTTCACGCTTCATTTAATAGTACTCGTGAATAAGAACTCGTGAATAGAAACTCATGAATAGTAACTCGTGAATAAGAACTCATGAATAGTAACCCCGACATGAAAAAGTTCCAAATTTGATAAAAAGTTCCAACCAATATTTCAAAGATAATGATATCAAGAAATAATATCATTTGAGAAGAAAATAACATCCCTTACCTCAAAGAATCAAGATTTTTAATGAAAGGTCAAGTGATGCCGAATGAAACTTGTAATTAACAAAGAACTCTCAAAGTATCTAAATACTCACAAAATACGCTCAATAATATAGAGAGAGAAAGAGAGAAAGCTTATGTTTTCGTGTGATTTTCAATTCTAACTTAGTCCTCTATTTATAGGAAAATGTTAGCTCACCAAGCGCACTTGACTGCAACACCGATGGCTTTACTCGCTACTATTGCCACCCACCACATTTGAAATAAAATTCAGCACATTTCTTCACCAACCACAAGTGGGGCCCACTCAATTCTAGAATTTTCCACCAAAATCAATTATAAACCTAATTTCCTAATCACCACCTCTTAAAATTCATAACAAATCATTCGTTTTTTTAACGGCTCAAAATTTGTGGACATATACTCAACTTATGTATGTATAACATATCCAAAAATTACAACGATCCAACTATTTGATTTAAAAATTATAACTCACACAATATATCGTAAAAATAATCGATTTGATTTTTAATACTCCATTCCGACAAAATTACCGATAAAACACCTCAACATTAAATCATTCAATTATAACCACATAAAACAAATAAATCCATCATTTATAAATATTTTCTTATCATATAAATCAATAATTAATTATTCACAAATAATATTACGTAATCACCATTATGACAACCAGCCGCTCCTCAGAAAGAGGGCTTTCCAATAAGGATTTCTCCTCATCGGGCGCCGCAATTAGGTGACCAAACTCTCCTCGATGTAACTTTCTAGACATTGCCAATAATGCTATCTAATAATATTATTTAAATAATATGAATTATTGATCCGATAATGGAGATAATGTGCAAATGACAATTATTGAACAACAATAATATAAAATATCAACGCAAAGAATTATCGAATCAATAAAATAAAATATCGAACAAGAATTCACCGTGAAAATTATCGAGTAAAGGCCTTTCACGTAAGGATCAATAATTCAACAATACTGTGCAATACCGCAAAGCATCGCAGGCAACCACGCCAGACATCAGATTTTAACCACCGGTATTCCAACAGCCTTAATTCAGAATAACTACGCCATATATTTTTAACCAACTTATATTTGTCGCTTTCTTCATCCAATCGCTTTTCGTTATGGGCCACACACATCGTCATACCGTCGCATTTAATATTCCCGACAAAGCATTTAATATTCCACCACCAAACTAATATTCCCCGACAACAATGAATATTTTATAACCACTTGCTTATTTTGAAATATTTATGATTTAACCCCTAACTATCCACATTAATCAAATCAACCCTTACTATTTCAAAATAATAAATAGAGAAAATTAAATTTCATTAATAATAAGTTGGGGTCTTACAACCTCCCTCCTTATGAAATTTCGTCCTCAAAATCGACGACGACGACTGTGTTTCAAAAGATGAGGATACCTCTTTCATTTCCGCTTCAATTCCCTGTGTCATTTCCTCTATAAAGCATGATTCCTCCACAAAACTTTAACTTGTGGTATGACCTTTCATGCAGTAGGACATGCTCCTTCCTATCCAAAATCTTGACAGTACCTCCTCACACGTTAAGTCTTCTGGCTATCTCATCCCGGTTCTAACTCTATAACGTGGTTCGGTCTTTCACATATTTATTTAAGTATGAGATACGTGAAACACATTATGAACACGAGACATACTGAGGTAACGCAAGTCTATAGGCTACATTTCCTATTCTTGGCCAAGAATTTGAAATGGACCAATAAATCGTGGATTGAGCTTTCCTCTTCCCAAATCTTGTAACTCCTTCCATGGAGCAACTCGCAATAATACATGATCCCTACACTAAATTCCACGCCCTTTCGATGAAGATCCGTGATAACTCTTTTTTGTCGATCTTGTGCCGCTTTTTGTATACGTTATTTAATCATTTGGATCTTTTCGGTAGTCATACGCATTTAACTCGGGTCCCAACAATGTTGCTTCACCCACCTCATCCCAACATATTCGAGAACGACATTTCGGCCCATATAATGCTTCAATGGAGCCACACCTATACTTGCTCGATAATCGTTGTTGTAGGAGAATTCCACCAATGGTAAATACTTATCCCAACCGCCTCTTGAAGTCTAGGGACACGTAGTCTTAATAAATCTTCAAGAGTTTGAATAGTCCTCTCGATTGTCCGTCTGCTTGGGGATGGTATGTCAACTAAATCGCAAACTGCGCTCCATAGCTTTTTGCAAGCTAACCCAAAATCTTGAAGTGAATCTTGGGTCACGATCCCAAACTATGGATACAGTGCATGCCATGCAACCTCACAATCTCATTTACGCATATACTAGCAAGACGCTCAAGGAATAAGTCTCCAGATTCGGCAAGAAATGAGCAGACTTGGTTAATCTATCAACAATAACCCAAATAAGATTGATGCCTTGAGAAACCGTAGGAAGACCCCAGAATCTAAATCCATGGTAATGTGTTCCCACTTCCATTCCGGAATCTCAAGTGGTTGCAACGAACCCTTAGGTACTAGATGTCCGCCTTTACACGCTGACAAGTTAAACACATCGAGATAAACTTTGCAATCTCTTTCTTCATATTGTTCCACCAAAATGTATGTCAAGATCACGATACATTTTAGTACTTCCGTGATGGATTGCAAATGGTGTATGTGTGCCTCCATCATAATCTTGTACTTCAAATCGAGTCGTTAGGAACACAAAGTCTAGAGTGGACTCAAGTATTCCTTCTTCATCAATTCTCGCCCTAATAGCTCCTTCTCTGTACTTTCTTCTTCATACGCATCAACTCCTGCCCATGGCTCGAGCAACCTTAACTTTTTCTATTAAAGTTGGCTCTATGCAGATACTTGACATCATCGCACTCGCTCCTCGTGATATGATCTTCTACTCAACGCCAATACTACCACGCTCGCTTTTCCGTGATGGTATCAATAGTGTGGTCGTAGTCTTCAATAGCTCGAGCCAACGTCGCCGCCGCATGTTGAGTTCTTTTTGAGTGAAGAAATATTTAAGGCTTTTATGGTCCGAATATATCTCCACTTTCTCCCATATAGATAGTGCTCCATATCTTTAGCGCTAAAACGATCGGGCCGCTAACTCTAGATCATGAGTAGGATAATTCCTCTCATACTCTTTTAAGTTGTCGCGAGGCATAGGCTATGACTTTCCCACGCTGCATGAGAACACATCCTAACCCTTTGCTCAAGCATCGTCAGAGATAACAAATCCATCCAACCAGATGGTATTGTTAGAACAGCCAAATAAGTCTCCTCTTAAGCTCTTGGAAACTCTTCTCGCATTCTTCACTCCAAACGAATTTTGTATCCTTCCGAAGTTAATGAAGTTAATGGAGTAGCGATTCGAGAAAACCCTTCCACTAATCTCCGATAATAACCAAATTTAAGCCCAAAAAGCTACGTGATTTCAACCACCGACTTTCTGTTGTTCTAACTTCAGATTGCTTCAATCTTCACGATCAACAGATACTCCATGTTTCGACACCACGCGCCCAAGGAATGCTACTTCCTCAAGCCGTAACTCGATTTCTTCAATTTGTCATATAGTTTGTTTTCACGAAGGTTTTCGAGTACCAAATTTTTCAAATGGTGCTCATGATCTTCACGACTTTTGGAATATATAAGGATGTCATCAATAAAGACAACAACGAATCGATCCAAATATTCCTTGAATACTTGGTTCATCATATCCATGAAAGTCGCAGGAGCATTAGTTAGTCCGAAAAGACATGACTAAGAATTCATAATGCCCATACCGAAGTTTCAAGGCGCCTTTGAATATCCTCGCCTAATCTTCACCGATGATATCCGTAATCTAAGATCGATTTTTGAAAAGAATTGTGCCCTTGCAATCGGGTCAAACAAGTCATCAATACGAGGTAGAGGATACCTATTCTTGATGGTGACATGGTTCAATTCCCGATAGTCAATACAAAGTCGCATACTCCCGCCTTTTCTTCTTTTACAAATAAAACAGAGCACCCCAAGGAGATGTACTAGATTTAATGAAACCGATGTCCAACAATTCCTCGTAGTTGGACCTTTAACTCCTCAAGTTCAATAGAGCCATTCGATATGGGGTTTTAGAAATGGGCTTTGTACCAGTTCAAGATCAATAAAGAATTCAACTTCACGCTCGGGGTAGACCGGAAGTTCTTCAGAAATACGCCAGAAAGTCAATAACAACAGAATATTATTCAAATTTGACGTGTCTTTATTCAAATCCATAACATGGGCTAAGAAAGCTTGACATCCGCTTTTTCAATAAACTAATAGCTTTTTATGATTAGATATGACAAAGTTGATTGATTTTAATGGTTTAGTTGCTTGAATTGCATAACAAAGTTGGTTAGGAATATGAAAACTAACAACCTTATTTAAAACAATCAATTTTGGCATGATGAGTAGTTAACCAATCAATCCCTAAAATCACATCAAAAGCAAGTATCTTTAAAGAGATAAGGTCAATGTGTAAGGTAATGGTGCCAACTTGAATCAAACAAGATTTATAAACAAAATGGATGTGATGAAAGTTTCTCCTAACTGAGTTTCCACAGATAGGTCAAAGTCTAATTTCTCCTGAGTCAAGTTTAAACGCTGAGCACATGCAGAGAGATAAATGAATGGGTAGCACCAGATCAAGTAAGGTATAAACTTCGCAAGAATTTATAAATAGCTTACCCGTGATCACCTCGCTTGGGTTCCTCGATTATGACCACCACAACAAACGCCTTCCCTAATCATTGGCTTTGATTTTTTTCGGGGATGTTTTTGAGTCACCGCCTCAATGAACTAGGTTTCGCCATCGCATAATCTCGAGCGATATGTCCTTCCTTTCCACAATTATAGCATACCTTGAACTGCTAGGACAGCTTTGGACCGATATGTCCCTCTTTCCCAGATTTATAATATACGACCGGTGGTCGTTTCTCCTCCCTTAGAAACCGCTTGTCACCAAGACCGCTGCCTTCACATGGTCGTTGTTAAATCTCCTCTTTTAAAATCTCCTCCCGACTCGCTTCTTCTATTTTCACGACCATGATTACCACCAGAGTGGTAACCATTTTTGTCCGTCTGCTTTTCTCCGCCGGTTATCATTATCCCGCTGATCGCTATCTCGGTACGATCCTCGGTCAGGGTCCTCATTGACCGCACTCATTATCTCGCCTAATAATTGAGCCTCGCTTACAACATCGAGTAGAGAGAAAATTTATGAGAAATGAGATATCGACGTACGCCGGGTTTCAAACCTCTAAGAAACATCCGCCATACACGCTCCTCATTCTCCACCAAATGAGGTGCAAACTCGATAACTCGCAAACTTTGCCTCGCATCGAGACACCGCCATGTTGTTTCGCTTCAGCCTAATAAACTCCACTTCCTTCATATGATTTAACACTTTCGTGAAAGTATTTGTCATTAAATAGTTTCAAACGCCTCCCAAGACATGCCGAAAAGGGTGGATGGGTACGCTTCACGCATCTCACCACCAAGAGTCCGCTTCGCCACGAAACATAAAGGTGGCGAATGGGACCTTCTTCGTTTTCGTCAGGCATCCCAAGACATCGAATATCTTGTAATTTGTTTGACCCATGTTTCCGCCCATGATCGGATCCGCTTTCCTTAAATTCGTGGTCCCAACTCTTTGAATCGCTTCATCGCGGACAACCCGTGAATTGCTATCATTTCTCCTCGTATTTTGAACACGAAGTCTCCTCGTTCGATTTTTGCATGAATCGCAAAAAACTTCTAAACATCCCCTCGCTCATCATCTCGCTTCAATGGTGTTGTTCACAGGAGGAACATTGCCACCTACTGCTGTAGACGCTCTCTCCTCGCTGGTGAGTACAGCGCTCCACGCCTCATTTCCATTGTTAATATTCTCACCGACATTCTCAAACATCATAAAACAAGGGTTAATTAAGGAAATCAATATATCACATAATATCCCTATATATATCGACCAACTAACAAATAAGCTTTAGTAGTAGGACACACTAGCGTAAGGATTTACTCGCCTCTCCCTCCTAGTTCTATTCCCCGATCTCCGCCAGAGATCATATCCCTAAGCTCGATACTAACCGCGACGCCCCCAAAATAGGTATACATCACCTATTCTCGAGTTGTCAATACATGGTATGTAAACAACTACAACTTTATTATTACAACAAGAAAACTGTGAGTTTGAATACAAATATTATCTTCTAGACAATATCTATACTCAAATAAATCCTCATCACATTTATCGATACATTATTTTACAAAATGGTGAGGACTACTAAACAATCCTTTCTAAAACCTTCATTCCATACCCCGACTGCACTCTCGCTTATATTCTCGCCTCCCGAGAAAAATGGAACAAAAAGGAAAAGGGTGAGCTCAACTAGCTCAAGAAAGAATATTATGACTAAGATAATATACAACAAATTACCGTTAGTCTTCAACAGGAAAAATTTAATAGAATACAATAGACAACAAATTTTAAATCAATATTCGCAATGAAGTAATAATTCATTAGAAGAGTTAAGTAGAGAATGCAAACTACTATCTTCTATGTATGAATTTAAAAGTTCATCGCTCATCTTTTATCCCCGTAACATCAATCAATATACATCTCGAATCAAATATTCATCTTTGCACTACATGTGCCAAAGATATTCATCACTTGGTCATGTTCATTTAAACACTGCTCATCTTTGCACTATGTGCCAAAGATATTCTTCGTAAATCATTCATCTTCGCACTATGTGCCAAAGATATTCAATAATATCATCATTTAAGACCGAGGATGATGAAAAATATTTTTAAAGAAACGAATCCAAAGGAAACAAAATGACAAGGATTAAGGATTAAGGATTCAGACTTGGTTTTATCCACGCCCAAAAATACCTCAAAATAATCATAGTGGTGTAAAATTCAAGAATGATCAAAACATGGATACAATCAAAGCTAGTATCCGCATAATAGATGTTTTGGACAAAAAGAAGAAATTTTATTTTTTTGAATGAATAGTCAGATACGTGAATAGTGCCGTATACGTGAATAGTGTCGTATACGTGAATAGTGTCGTATACATGAATAGTAAATCCGACACCAAAAGATAGAAATTCCACAAAAACATCTTCACGCTTCATGAATAGTACTCGTGAATAAGAACTCGTGAATAGTAACTCATGAATAGTAACTCGTGAATAGTAACTCATGAATAGTAACCCCGATATGAAAAAGTTCCAAATTTGATAAAAGTTCCAACCAATATTTCAAAGATAATGATATCAAGAAATAATATCATTTGAGAAGAAAATAACATCCCTTACCTCAAAGAATCAAGATTTTAATGAAAGGTCAAGTGATGTCGAATGAAACTTCAGATCAACAAAGAACTCTCAAAGTATCTAAATACTCACAAAATACGCTCAATAATATAGAGAGAAAGAGAGAAAGCTTATGTTTCGTGTGATTTTCAATTCTAACTTAGTCCTCTATTTATAGGAAAATGTTAGCCCTACCAAGCAGACTTGACCAAGCACCGATGGCTTTTACTCGCTACTATTGCCACCCACCACATTTGAAATAAAATTCAGCACATTTCTTCACCAACCACAAGTGGGGCCCACTCAATTCTAGAATTTTCCACCAAAATCAATTATAAACCTAATTTCCGAATCACCACCTCTTAAAATTCATAACAAATCATTCGCTCTTTTTAAACGGCTCAAAATTTGTGGACATATACTCAACTTATGTATGTATAACATATCCAAAAATTACAACGATCCAACTATCGGATTAAAAATTATAACTCACACAATATATCGTAAAAAAATATCGATTTGATTTTTAATACCTCCATTCCGACAAAATTACCGATAAAACACCTCAACATTAAATCATTCAATTATAACCACATAAAACAAATAAATCCATCATTTATAAATATTTTCTTATCATATAAATCAATAATTAATTATTCACAAATAATATTACGTAATCACCATTATGACAACCAGCCGCTCCTCAGAAAGAGGGGCTTCCAATAAGGATTTCTCCTTATCAAGCGCAAGCAATTAGGTGACCAAACCTCTCCTCGATGTAACTTTCTAGACATTGCCAATAATGCTATCTAATAATATTATTTAAATAATATGAATTATTGATCCGATAATGGAGATAATGTGCAAAGTGACAATTATTGAACAACAATAATATAAAATATCAACGCAAAGAATTATGAATCAATAAAATAAAATATCGAACAAGAATTCATCGTGTGAAAATTATTGAGTAGTGCCTTCTTCACGTAAGGATCAATAATTCAACAATACTGCGTAATACCGTGCTATCATCGGCAACCACGCCAGACATCAGATTTTAACCACCGGTATTCCAATGCCTTAATCTCAGAATAACTACGCCTGTTATTTTTAACCAACTTATATTTTTTCGCTTTCTTCATCCAATGGGGCTCACACGGTCATGGGCCCACAATATTTAATATTCGACCAAACGAATATTCCCCACAACAATGAATATTTAATATTTCCCCTAACAAATCCACATTAATAATATTATTTCAAAATACCAAATTTCTAATATTCCCTTACAACAATGAATATTTTATAACTACTTGCTTATTTTGAAATATTTATAATTTATTTAACCCCTAACTATCCACATTAATCAAATCAACCCTTACTATTTCAAAATAATAAATAGAGAAAATTAAATTTCATTAATAATAAGTTGGGGTACTTAAGTTCGTTGAAAAGCTTCTTCATAAGCATCTTCACTCTTGCCCTCTTAGCAGCTTCTTCTCTAAATACTTTGTTCTCCATCTTCATTCTTTGCTTGACCACTTCGATCAGTTTGCTCTTTCTCTCCTCTTCACTGCACTAGTTTCTCCTCAACATTTGTCGACCGATCAGTTTCTTCACGATCTTGGATCTCAACATTTGTCGGTTTTCTGTGTCTTGGATTGCGATCGTTGTTCATTTGCGATGCGTTTACTATCTCTCGTAACTCCTCAATCAGATCCCGAAGTTCCACGTTACGGTCATGCACCTCATCGTATATACGGCCTGCTATCGAGTTAAGTGGAATACTTTCCTCCTCATCCTCGTCATCTTCATCCTCCTGTGGTAACTCAACGGGATCCTCCTTGTTTGTCTCCACATCATCATCCTCATCTTTAACTACTGTGACCAACGGGGCTGACTCCCGTTGCAGTAGTTGTTCCCAAACTACCTAAATGTCGCGAGGCTCCTCCTCTATAGGCACTTGAGGTCCCTCCTCCCTAGCCTGACTGGATTCTCCGACATTAGTCATCCTGACAACAAAGTTTTAAAGTTTTAATTATTAATCATTACTACTCAACACTCACGAGTACATAAACTATAAACACATAAGCACATAAGTATTTTATTACTTCTTTCTTAAAACTCGATAAGAGTTATCTCCACTATCTTTTCAAAGGTTACTTCCTAAGGCTTTTTCCCCCACCTAAGGTTCATAACCTAAAGCTTTGATACCAACCAGTGACACCCCCAAATCCTGGTAATTCATTTCCTCAAGATTTGGTGTTCACTTAATCAAAACATTCATTTCTAACTACCCAATTATAATAAAATTGAATAATAAAAACCTGCCCATACAAGATTAAACTCAAATAAAAATCTCCCAGGTTATCTAACCTTTAACAACAATATTTCAAATGCGAAAATTAAATAAACTTCATTACAATCTTTAAACCAAAGTCTGAAAGTAAACTATCAAAACTATTACAAGTCTTCAGTATTTATTCATCTTTCCTTTTCCCTTACTGGTGCTAGGTACGTCACCCATTTCAACTTTAGCTGTAAGAAATTTTACAGGCAAAAGTGAGCAAACAAGGCCCACTTGAAATGACAATAAATAAATCTTTAAACTTTTACATCAATTGCCAATATTAGGCTCAATAGAACTGAACAATATATTCTATTAACTTTCTGAAAATTATAACATTCACTGAGGGTCTAATGACCACGAATCATGTCCACAGTTATAAGTAATCTTTCAACTTTAACTTTAACAGTCATAAGACTATAAGGACTCCACATACTTAGGGGGATCAACCCTTCGAACAATGTATTGTGCACAACCATTTCAACGCTAATCGTAAACCTCTATTAAAAGAGTTGTCCATCTCAGTATTTAGAATACACGTCCGCACCAAAGTAAGTTTGGTTTGGATAAGCTTTCAAGGTGATTTAGAATTCAACGAACATCAAGTAAGGGACTAGTTGAATAAAATCAATAACATTATACTATAGAATAATCGTGATTGAATCAATCATAGTAACTAAAATCATGCTTTAGGAATAATCTAATAGCATACAATTTGAATAACTATAGCATACCTTGCTTGAACAATACTAAGCCAAGGTTAATTAGAATTGAATACTAAACATGCATAGCAATTTAGTTATGCATGTTAAACAACAAGTGAAATACAAGAATAACTTGTTCAACATCAAACAAAAGTTTAGACGACTTACATCATTATAAGGTAATCGAATTGAAAACAATAATTAAATCAATAAGATAAAGGATTAGAAAACTTTCCTCGTCGCGTAGGCTAAACCAGAATCAATTGAATCACAATACCCTAGATACATATATATATATATATATATATATATATATATATATATATATATACACGTCATCATGACATAGTTAGTCACTACCACTTTACAAACTTAACTAACTACATACATCATGTATGTTTGATTATTTAATCACATAATCAAGTTATAACACAAGTTAATCTTTAATAACTTAATTATTCATAGTATAGAAATACTAAAATCAATATTTTACAGTCCTACTATCATCACATAATTTTTTCTTAAAATTTTCGTACAAAAAGTACCTTTGTCGTAGACCATTTTGCTAACTTTCATTTGGGCCACGATTTACTTCATGGGTGGTACGCTGCTATGCAGTGATGAAGCCCGCATGCGGTGAATACACTATGAAGTGGCATGCTGCAAGGTGATGATGGCGTTGAGGCGCCCAATAACGCATCTTGTTGGAGCATGACAGCGTATGAAACTCAAGAGATAATCGGCGCCTTTTGTAATACAAGACAAGAAAAAGCCAATTTGGCCTAAAAGCTCGAATCTAATAGACTGATTAACATGTAATGCACATATAGACTTCATATAAACATATTGTGAAGACTTCTAACGTGTTTCTACTCATAAAATAACATAAACATCAAATTTACAACACCCAATTTCAATGTTTTTGGCAAAAACTCCATTTTTTATGTTTTCAATGAAAATCAACACTATGATTTTGTTTTTCAACCAAAACAGTTAATTCAAAATACCATGGTTGTGATTATACATACTCTATCAAATTCAATAGTCAATTTATATATATTAACAATTAATCAAACCTTAATTTAATTTTAAACTAAGCCATACTCATATATATTTTCATATAAACACTGTAATATGGTTTTCTTCACAAATTGCATACATAAATGACTTAATTTCTCTATAATCACATACAAATTCATGAAACAACCTTTTACAAACAATTATTATACTAAACTATATACATATCAACAATTCCTCTTTTACAAATATTTTACAGAGACTTTTTTTGGGAAGAGGAAAACTAAACTTTTAAAGAAAGAGATTGAGCTCCTACCTTTGATTAAGAAGATGATATCCTAGAGTTAGATTATCCTTTTGATTATCAAGCTTCTTCTCCCCCAATTCCTTTCTCAATTTCTCAAGCCTTCCTTCCTCTCTTCTTTTCTCTCTGTAAACTTCACTTGAGTCTTCTTCTCTAACATACGTACTAACAATATAACGTATATAGTAATAATATATATTAATGATATAATATAAGTATAGATATAATTATATCAGTTATGTTTTATTTGAAAATCAAAAGCCATAAGGCTTGTTTGGCTAATCAAAATAAAATAACTCATTAACCCTTACACCTTGTTTGATAAACCTAATTAAAACAAATAGATTAATCCTTATACCTTGTTTGCTAAAACATCATTAGATTAAAGACTTATTATGCAATAAGACATGTTTGGCAAAAACTAAATTAAAGTCCTTTAATTTATTTTAATAACTCCTTTATAGCAAGGTTATTAGTCACACTTTTATTTAATTAATTAATCAATTAAAATATTAATCTATTAAATTACTTTAGCACATAATTTAATATCACATAACTATAATTTCTTTTATAATTGTAATTTTATTCGACCAACTAATATTTTAAATTATAATTTTCCATTTAAAATATTATAATTTATTTAAATCACTATAAGCTCTCTAGCTTACTTATTAAATTAAATTAGTATATAACCTCATAAAAATTAATTTTCTTAGCTCCTTAATTATTTATTCAACAAATAATTAACTAAATCACATCCACTCAAGTTGCCATTAAATACTTATATACTTCAATAAATATTTAATATTGCAAATAAATATTTAATATTTAATATTTAATTATTTTTTCAACAATAAACATATCAATTAAATACTTATATAAATTAATAAATATTTAATATTAAACTTTAAAATTCTGGAATGTTACATTTAGCACAAGCTAAACCTTACAACTTGAATCAATACCCTATACATATGCCATATTGACATAGTTAGTGTGACGCCCCCAAAATAGGTATACATCACCCATTCTGAGTTGTCAATACATGGTACAGAAACAACTACAACTTTATTATTACAACAGTAAAATTGTGAGTTTGGATACAAATATTATCTTCTAGACAATATCTATACTCAAATAAATCCTCATCACATTTATTGATACATTATTTTACAAAAATGGTGAGGACTACTAAACAACTCTCTCTAGAACCTTCATTTCATACCCCGCACTGCATCGCTATATATTCTCGCCTCCCGAGAATAAAAATGGAACAAAAAGGAAAAGGGTGAGCTCAACTAGCCCAGTAAAGAATATTATGACTAAGATAATATACAACAAATTATCATTAGTCTTCAACAGGGAAAAAAATCTAATAGAATACAATAGACAACAAGTTTTAAATCAATATTCGCAGCGGAAATAATAATTCATTAAAAGAGTTAAGTAGAGAATGCAAACTACTATCTTCTATGTATTAATTTAAAAGTTCATCATCTATCTTTTATCCCTGTAACATCAATCAATATATATCTGAAATCAAATATTCATCTTTGCACTACAGGCCAAAGATATTCATCAATTGGTCATGTTCATCTAAACACCTGTTCATTTTTGCACTACGGGCCAAAGATATTCATCAGAAATCATTCATCTGCACTACTCTGTGCCAAAGATATTCAATAATATCATCATTTAAGACCGAGGATGATGAAAATATTTTTAAAAAACGAATCCAAATGAAACAAAATGACAAGGATTAAGGATTAAGGATTCGTACTTTGTTTTATCCATGTCCAAAAATACCTCAAAAATAATCATAGTGGTGTAAAATTCAAGAATAATCAAAACACGGATACAATCAAAGCTAGTATCCACAATAGATATTTTGGGACGAAAAGAAAAATATTCATTTTTTGATGAATAGTGCCGTATTCGTGAATAGTACCGTATACGTGAATAGTGCCATATACGTGAATAGTAACTCCGACACCAAAAGTTCCAAATTTGATAAAAACTTCAGATCAATATTTCAGCATAATGATATTGAAGAAATAATATCATTACAAAAAAAAAATATCCCTTACCTCACAAAGACAAGACTTTAGTTGAAACAGGATATAGGCTATGACTTGAACTTGCACCCAGATAGCAATACTCAAAATATACTCAAAATACTCACAAGATATACTCGATAATATAGAGAGAAAACTTGATTTACGGTGTGATTTTCAATTCTAAACCTAAGCACCCTATTTATAGGAAAATGCTTAGAACACCAAAGTAGAAAATTTATTAATATATATATATATATATATATAATCTTCACGCACACCTTTGAATCTGAAATTCAGCAATTGAACACATGCCTCACACATGCAAAAAACGTTTTTTGTAAAAAAAATATTTAAAACTTCAAAAATTAATTATTTTGGAGCTTCAGAACTTCAATAATTCATAATAAATAGCCCTTTTGTCAGAAAATTTGAATCTCACGACATTTTATAGGAAATTCAATTCTCTACAACTTTACAGAAGAAAGTTTTTCCAAATTCCAAATAAAAATTGACCGAAATCCACAAACAGACGATTTTGCTGTGCTATAATCAAATTTCGATCAAGAAATGGGGTCCACCGAAACACATAAAACATGCTTTAAATATTTTTGGTAACAAAATACTCCTCCTCCGTATATACTCATATATCCCACATTCATCGTAAAAATATCATCATTATTATATTATTAAAATATAATAATATATTTAAATAAATTATTTTATCAGAAAAAGATAAAATTTCAATTTTCAACAATTGTCACATTAAAAATTTTCTCCATCTATATCCACATAAAATCAATATTTTCCTCATCATATGAATTAATAATTAATTATTAACAAATAATATTACTGTAATCACAATATCGACAACTCAGCGGTTCTCAGAAAGAGGGTCTTTCCAATAAGAATTTTTTCTTCTTGGCCAAGCAATTAGGTGACCAAACCTCTCCTTAGACAGTAACTTTCTAGACATTGCCAATAATGTTATCTAATAATATTATTCAGATAATATGAATTATTGCTTCGATAATGAAAAAATACGCGTAATGACAATTATTGAAACAACAAAGAATATAAAATATCAATGCAACAATTATTAAATCAATAAAAATCGAATAAAGAATTATCGTAACCATTATTGAGTAGTGCCTTCTTACGTAAGAATCAATAATTGGTGCAATACCGCAAATCATCTTGTATTTTAACCACCAGAGTATTTTAACAAGATAACTAGCTGTAATAACTACGCCGTTATTTTTAAACAACTTATATTTGTCATTTTCTTCATCCAATCGCTTTCCGTTATGGGGCCCACAAAAGACTGCATCGTCATAGGAATATTCCCCGACAGCAAGAATATTCCACGACCAAACGAATATTCCCCGAAAACAATGAATATTTTATAACCACTTGCTTATTTTGAAATATTTGCGTATTTTACCCATAACTATCCACATTAATCAAATCAACCATTACTATTTCAAAATAGAGAAAATTAAATTTCATTAATAATAAGTTGGGGTCTTACAGTTAGTCATTACCAACATTGTATATTAATAAAAACAAATATATACATCATATAGGTTAAATTACCCTTTCACATAATCAACTATGTTACAAATAGGTAACACTTGATAGCGTGTTCATTCATAGCTTAATACTACTGAAATCATCGTTTAATATTCCTATTATTAACACATAACATTTATTTTCAAAGTTCGTGTAATAAACTAAACCTGCGAGACCATTTCGCTAACTTTCGGTCATGGCGGCATACAGTTTACATCGTGGTTCGGCGCATTGCATATTGAGTCAAGGCCAAGGCTCAGTCACAAAGCCATTGGTTGGCATGGCTGGTATGGCGTCATTGACGGCTAAGCGCTAATGACTATGACGATGGCGCTAACGACACGCGATATTTATATCTTCTTTGAGCCCGCACATGGCGCGCCAGACTCTCGTAATCTGGCGACCAAGCTCGGCAACAATATGAACAAAAGACAAATTGGCCTAAAAACTCGAATCTAATAGACTAATTAACATGTAATACACATATAGACTTCATATAAACATATTGTGAAGACTTCTAACATGATTCTACCCATAAAATAACTTAAACATCAAATTTACAACACCCAATTTCAATGTTTTTGGCAAAAACTCCATTTTTGATGTTTTCAATGAAAATGAACACTCGTGATTTTGTTTTTCAACCAAAACAAGAAATTCAAAAAACACCATAGTTATGATTATACATACCCTATCAATTCCAATAATCAATTTATATATTTTAACAATTAATCAAACCTTAATTTCATTTTAAACTAAGCCAAACTCATATATTTTTCATATGAACACTCTATAATATATTTTCTTCATAAAACACATACATACATGAATTAATTTCTCTATAATCATGTATAAACTCATTAAATAACCTTATAATCAATAATCATACAAAACTATATACATAACAACAATTTATCTTTTATAAAAATTTCACAGAGAACTTTGTGGGAAGAGGAAAACTAAACTTTAAAAAAAAGGTTAAGCTCCTACCTTTGATTAAGAAGATGATGGCTACTTTTGATAACCAATTTCTTTTCTCCAATTCCTTTCTCAAACCTGTTAGAAATCACTCACTCTCTAGAGTTTTTCTCAATTCTCTCTTGCTTTTTCTCTCGCTTTCTTCAGTGAGCTTTTCTCCCAACTCAACTCTAACTTACGTAATAAAAATATAACGTATATAGTAATAACTATATAATATAACTCTAGATATAATTATATCAGTTATATAAGTTTTGAAAATCAAAAGCCATAAGGCTTGTTTGGTTAACCTAATAAAAATAACTCATTAACCCTTACACCTTGTTTGGCAAATCTAACTAAAACAAATGGATTAATCCTTATACCTTGTTTGATAAAACACTATTAGATTAAAGACTTAATATGCATTAAGACTTGTTTGGCTAAAACTAAATTAAAGTCCTTTAATTTATTTTAATAACTTCTTTATAGCAAGGTTATTAGTCTCACTTCTATTTAATTAATTAATCAATTAAAATATTAATCTATTAAATTACCTTAACACATAAATCATTATCACAAAATTATAATTTCTTTATAATTATAATTTTATTTAACCAACTAACACTTTATTTTAAATCACAAATTCCAATTAGAATATTATAATTCATTTATTCATTATTAGTTCTCTAACTTAATTATTAAATTAAATTAGTATATAACCTCATAACAATTAATTTTCTTAGCTCCTTAATTATTTATTCAACAAATAATTAACTAAACCACATCAACTCAAATTGCCATTAAATACTTATATAATTCAATAAATATTTAATATTACAAATAAATATTTAATATTTAATATTTAATTATTTATTCAACAAATAATTAACTAAACCACATCAACTCAAATTGAACAATTATTTATTCAACAATAAACATATCCATTAAATACTTATATAAATCAATAAATATTTAATATTACACTTTAAAATTCTGGAATGTTACATCATTCCCTCCTTACAAGGATTCTGTCCTCAGAATCACGACTCAAACAAATCATTCATTACAATAGTTGCCCAGATTTCGACCGGTCATTAACGGCGGTCAACGGGTTTTGACCGTTAATAAAATGAAATCTAGCCATTCAATCACTGTGATTCCACTTGCAGATTGAAGACAACATAACAAGCTACCAATAAAAACTTTAAAACAACAAATAGCATAAACGAGCAAGGATCTGTGGCCACTAAAATTTCTTGTCAGACCACTAAGAATGCTCAAGAACAGATTTTGAAAAACATAGTTTTTACCCACTTTGATGCTATGGATTCATGATAGATCATCATAGATCTTAATAAAACATCCTCTAGCAAAGATCTAAACACATAAACACATATTTTTTTCTTAGCAACTTGGGTAAAAAAAAAATAGGTTTATACCTTCTAGCGTCAAATCCTTGATCTTAATCTTCCTAATTGATCTTGTAACGCCCAAGAATTTTGAATTTTCAATGAATTAAATTTTTATTTGATTATGTGGATTAAATGAATTTAATTGGGTTATTATGTGAGTAAGATGTTCGAAGGTCGTTCTATGACCTAGAATGTGTAGATGTGGTTAGTATTCTGGCTTTATGCTAGAATTAATTGTTGTGAATTATCAAGACGAGAACGAAGGTTTTCTGAGATTGTTTGCATAAAAACACTATTCATCTGATGACGTTTGGAGCTAGGGTTTGAAATTCTGAGAAATCCGTAATGTTAGAATATGACGATATTATGGAAAATCCAATAATATTACCTTTATGGCAAACGTAGTTTTCGCCTGCGAACTTAAAACCTAAGGGTTTGTGAATGAGGTTTCTGAAAGGGAAATGTAATGCGTATAGTCGTTTCGATTATTATATTTAAGGAATATGAGTATTATACTAGTATATATACGAGTATAATATGAAGAATAGTACGACGTATAATACGAGTATTATATAAATATTATACGAAGAGAATACGTGAATAATACGAATTGTATTATTAGAGTATGAGCTAAGGATTTTATCCAATCCAATTGGACTTGGATTAATATCAAGCCCAGTGAATTAAGTATGCAAGCCCAATGTTTATTAATGTCAAGCCCAATCCAAAGAATTAAACCGTGGTTCAAACCGGCGGGTCAAGTGGTGGGTAAAACCCATGGGGCAACCCATGGGGATAACCCATGGGCAAGGTGGGTCGGCCACTTGGTGTGCAAGGCAAGTGAGTCACTTGGTCACAAATTATTTTACTTGGTGACAAAGTTGTAAATAAGTAAGGAGGTGCTAAATTGGACCATTTTGCCCCTCATTTGGTTTTCTATATGTAGAAAGCTAAGAGTTGGATTTTTGTTGTTTTACAAAGTTGTCTAACATATTTGAGAGAGAGAAAAGAGCTAGAAACTTATAATCTTTCTACTTCCAAGCAAACCACTAGACGTTTATCAAGAATGTTAACTACATCAAAGGTAAATTCCTATAAACCGTAATCTTCATCCTTTTCGATTTCTTTCTCATTGAAGAATCGTAGATGAGTGGAGAGTGTTTATTGAGAAGATATAAGAATGCCTATTAATGACCAAATCATGGATAGGACATGACCAAATAGAAATCGTAACTGTTTATGTGAGTTAAAACCATAAAAAGTCTTGAACATGAACTTAGTTATAATTGAACATTTTGGAAATCGTTGTAGCTAAAGTATGTGCATCTTGATGTGGTTAGGATGTAGATATGAAGTCCATGGAGTATTCCATGTGATTTGGCTTAGAGAACATTAGTAACGAAGTTATGGCGGATTTTACGGTAATAGACGTTAAATGTCGAAAATGTATAAAGTCCGAATTAAAGGTCAAAAGTTGTTGTGTGACTTGAAAACGTTGGTTTCCAATGTCAACATGTGAGATAAGGTAATTAAGAGTCGTTGGCGAAAGAATCGTCGCATTCCGACTTATAACGAAGAAAACAAGTATTGAACGGACGAAAACGTTAAACGAACGCTTAAAAACGAACTTAAAGGTGAATTCCTAGTTAACGGATTTGAAAAGGTGAAATTCTTATACGAACACGTAAAGGATGTAATTTGTGACTTGTAGGAATTCGAATGGGTCAATTCGGATGTAAAACAAACAAATTAGGAAGCTGGGAGTTTCGTTAAGAAACCAAATCTGTTTTGGCTAACTGGTGAACAGACTCATTGCAAGCAATAACAAAACCAATACAAAGTGGTGGTATCGCAGCACAGATTTCGGCCAAGTACCCTCGCTAACTAACTTCGCAAGCAAAGGCCACTAAAACATAAGGATGATGCCGCATAACGCCTAAGAAGTGGGGAAAAGTTGACCAAGTTAGGTTTAGTTCCATTTTAAATGTAGACCTAAAGTAAGATGTTAAAGGTACTTAAAGTACATACCGAGACTTACTTTAAAACACTTATAAGATGTTAATGTAAGAAGAAAGGGTAAGGTTTAACGAAAATTAAACGAAGAACACAAATACGTAATGAGTGAACCGTGAACGACGTTCAACATTGGTAATTAAGCATTTATGATGGAATGTCGGGTAAGGATGAAAGAACGTTAATGAAACGTGACGAAGTATAAGGAGTTGAATCGACTTTAATAACGAAGTTAAAATAAGTAAGACCTAGAAGAGAAAGAAGTTGGTTAGAACCGTAAAGTGAGTTTGTTTGATAACTAATTACAGTATGCTATGTGAATGTATCATGTAGATCCTGTAAAGGCTGAGAATAGTTGAAATATATATTCGAAGACGCTTGAAGGCAAGTCTTTCTTAACGCTTGTCTGACCTTCGTGTTAGTCAAGTTTTTACGTGATGCATGTTATACGATGCATGAATGGTAAACATAAAAGAGTAGATGCCTGTTTTATTCGGGCTAGACAAGTATTGAAGAGTTGATTGATTTGTTTACAAGTCTGTTGATATAGAACTGTTAACGCTATCATATGCCAAATATTTGGTACGGATGAGAAGGTAAGTTTGTCTATGTACAAACAAAAGTATTTTTCATCGATTATTCGATGGGCACGCGAGGTTACCAAATGTTGAACGTAAATACGTTTAACATAAGAGTGTTAATCAACATAGAGTACAATAGGCTGATCACCTAGAAGTGCTCGTAAGTAAAGACGGGTGGATGGCCTTAGTGTCGGATATCCTTTTCAAGTATGAAAACGTAAAGAGTATGTTTATGGTCTATTGACCGGTTCATCATTCCTAAGCTATTATTTATGCTCTGGAATTGTTGTATGAGATGTATTAGTCAAATGTTTCATAATGCTTCATAGATAATTATTTAGATATAGAATTAAAGCATGTATTGTTGAGGTGATATTCATATGATTCGTGGTTAAGACTTGCTGAGCTAGTTATGCTCATTCTTACTTGAACCATATGTTTGCAGCTAAAGCCGAACGAACGGAGAGTTCTAAGAGAGATAAAGGCAAGGCTAAGATGAACAATTAATCGTCCTGTAATAGACTAGTATATTAATATAATATACTTATGAAGAACAACGAATGTATTTGGTTATGAACCTGGGAAAGGATTTATTACAAATGCAATACAAAGATAGTAATTGCACTCATTTTGTTGTTATCTCAATGGAATGATTGTATGGATCGTAGTATCGTGGAGTACCATCTGTCGGGTTGGAAGATACCCGAATTTGGGGGCGTCACAGGTTGGTATCAAAGCATTAGGTTATAAAACTTAAGGGGGGAAGAACCTTAGGCTAATAACCTCGTAGGAAAGGAAGAGTCCGAAGAAAGTTAAATCGAGTCAAATGAGTTAATAAGGTATTAAGGAAACTCAGTACCAAAAAATTTAAAAGATGGAAAGTAACCCTAAATGGATTAAATGTGATTTGTGCTTATATTATTGTGTATTATGTACTAATCAATTGGTTATGTGTTATTGTAGATGTCGATTGATAGCTTGATGTATAGGGATATACATGTGATCAGCGAGGAGTCCGTGAACCGAGTTGAGACAGTACCTGTGCCTATAACAGACATACCTGTAGTGATTCTAGAGGAGTCAGAGCCCGAGGAATATTACTCGGAGGAGGATTATTCGGAGGAGACCATGGGGATAACATCATATTTGAATATGATGATTGATGTGGAGGATGACAAGGAGGTAACATCGATTAATACGGTGATGCCTTCCCTAGAGTCTACACCTACCGAGACTATGAGGGCAATGTACCTCTCAGTGCTCGATCAGAAGTAATGTAATCGCACAATATGGTGCAAAGACGGAAGGAAGAGATCAGTGATCTCTATGGGGCAAAAGAGTCTACAGAGTCAGACTATGAGATAGAGCACGATGAAAAAGTGCTCATGACTGACAAGGCCAAGGACTATAAGAACGAGGTCATAGAACTTCGCAAGAAAATGGTTGAAAAAGACCAGAAGATAGCACGAATGTCATATATAAATGACAGTGCGCACGAGGATTTCAAGCTTAAGATAGCTTGTTATTCTATTGAAGTCGGAGATGTAATCGACATACTATAAGTCGAGATATTGTGTCGATTTTGGCAAACCAGAAGCATGAGAATGCTGTTAGGCAGTATTAGGAGTAGTATGATAATTACTTTTGTGTAGTGACGTAAAACCCTCTTTTGTATAATTAAAGGGTAGTCTTTTTGTAAATCCCAATTTTTGTAGAAGTCAATCGCGGGATGTATGTGTACTAGCTTTTGGGCTATGGAAAGAAACTTGTAAATAGTTTTGAACTATAAAGAAGCATTTTAATATAAGGAATATTTTATTTTAAATTTGCTTTGTTGCGTATGAGTTATTGTCCAATTGTTTCACGACAAATAACGAAGTAAGTAAATAAATAATAACGGAAATTTATTTATTTAATTAGAAATGCCGCCAAGAAGAAGACAACGTAATCAAGAAGCGGAATCGCATAATGAGAACGAGGGGGGTCCTAATAACCCAATGCAAGAGTTCATTAATTTATTAACGGCTGCATTTAACCAAGCTGGGGGTAGAGCACCCGCAGGACCTAGAGTAGCCCAAACAACTACTTTTAAGGAATTTAAAAGTGTAGGTCCACCCGAATTTAAGGGAACAACGGACCCAATGGAGGCCCAGACATGGGTCAAGGAAATAGAGAAGGCGTTTGTTATTACAAACATAGATGAGGCGCAATAGACCTCTTTTGCGACCTATATGATGAAGGGGAAGCCAACCATCTTGGTGGGAGGCTCACCTGTGGGGAAATGGAGCTAAGTCGTTACATGGGAACAGTTTAAGAAGGTATTCTTCGAGAACTATTTCCTTACTAGCATGCAAGGAAGAATGGAGATTAAGTTCTTAGAACTTAAGCAGGGGGACATGATTGTTCCCCAATATGCAGCCAAATTTAATGAATTGGCAAGGTTCGCTCCACACCAAGTGGACACGGAGGAGAGGAAGGCTCGTAGGTTTGAGCAGGGCCTAAAACCCTGGATCTATAGTAGAATATCAGTTTTCAGAGTGCTTCTTACGGGACCATTCTGGAAAAGGCGATAATAGCGGAGGGTGGTAGCGAGGCGTTGACCCAATACCACAAAGATAGGAAGAATAAGAGTAAGGGAGAGGGAGGAAATAAGGCGGAGGTTGCCAATGGAAGTGGCAATATGCCTAATAGGAAGAATTTTAACCCTGGGAATACTGGAGTAAAACAAGGGGATCCTAAACGGAGGATGGAGGCATGTAAGACATGCGGTAAGACTCATCTAGGAGTCTGCCTGAAGGGGAAGACCGGTTGTCCCTTCCAGCTCAATTTCAACCTTCATCCGGCCAGAATTTCTCAATCATCAAAGAATTAAAGTTGTAGATCTCGTCGATATCTTTGATTTGATAGGCGATAGGCCCCGTAACTCTTCCCGGATAAAAAGTTATGGTCATTTTTACGAGTCTGCTGCAGTGAGAATCACTCACGGCGTGGTACATGATCTGATCTATATGGCAATGCGCGACTCTCAAAAAAACGCGATTTTATGCAACTTTCTGCAAGTTGAGCGCCTGCATGCATACATGTGACTAGCGACTTTGAGCGATGACCACGGTGACTTTTCACTAAATAGAGCAATTGAAGCGTGATTGAGGAGGGGTTCAATTAGGGCTTATATATTAGACATATTATCATTATGTAAGAGATATTCCACCCCTTGGGGGCTAAATAGCTACTTTCATCTTCTTTCTTTTCATAGTAAAACTAGGGTTTACACCTTGGGAGAGATTCAAGCGTGGGAGAAAGCCATAACGTCTATTTTCTTCTTCTTCTTGGAACTCTTTACCATCGTGGATTTTGATTATTGTTTATTGGAATTCTTTGAGGATTTAATAGTTGATCGTTGGTTTCTATTCAATAATTGGGTTTGATCGTTCTATCCTTCTTACTTTGATTGTTTGTTTATTGATCATGTTTAACGTTGATCCCATAATGGCTTTTGGCTAAACCATGAACTAAACTCCATTATGGGATTCTATTGGATTTTAATATGTAGTTTGGTTGCACATCTAAGTGTTAGATTTTTTTTGCATATCATATGGGTTATCTATCATGGTTGTTTTGTATGTATGAATGACTGATAATCTTCATGTTAGTATTTGTATGGAATTGGAAATGAACATATGAATATGGATGAAATCATGATAGCATGCGAATATGGGGATTGCATATTTTGTGAAACAGATAGGAATATACTATTTTGCCGTATGAGCTAGGATAAGGGTTGTGCTTAAAATTAATAGGATTAAAATTGCGCATAGGAATATGGTAATTGTGATGGTATTGGTGATTACATAGATTCTAACATCTGTAGATGATATGTGAGTTGATTATAGTGCATTGGAAAATGGTTATAACTCGCTTTTATGCCCTTGGCTATTATCCTGTGATATATGAACACTTCTTGCATGACATATGGCGATTGAATGAAATATTGAATGAAGTTAGGATCCCATTGTTTCTACATTATATTTAGTCCATTTATACTCTTATTTTTAGTTGGTAATCATAATTAGTTTAAATCAACAATTAAGTCCATAGTCTTAGCATATAAATATAGTGAGTTAATTAATGCATAGTAGTCTAAAGTTAACACTTTCTCTGTGGGATCGATACTTTACTTTCTCTGTATTACTTGTTGACCCGTGTATACTTGCATGAGTTAGAGCTCTTTTGTAAGAACTATAAAAGAGGCAACAAGTTTTTGGCGCCGTTGCCAGTGAAAGGCGTTAATTTAGATATTTATCATTAGTTTAAAGCTATATTGTATGACTTAGACAATTCTGTTTGTTTCTCATTTCTATTTTTTTTTGTTTTAGGTTGCAGGTACCATGGGTGACTTTTCTTATCAAGGGCCTTATGCAAATAGGACTCAACCAAGGGACATAAGCATTGAGGGACTCAATGTATTTTCTACATTGTCAGGACAAATTGAAAAACTTTCGGAGAGGTTGGATGTTCTTGCAGAGCAACCTACTCGAGAGATAGCAGTTACATGTGAATACTGTGCTGGCGAGCATCCGAGTTATCTGTGAAACATCAAGGTTGGACAAGTGCAGTTTGGGGGTGATTTCTTCAACAACGATGGTTATCCTGATTATCAACAAGGTTGGGGATATCACCCAGATTATGAATGGGGTTATAACTATCAAGATCAATACTGTATCTCAAGTCCAGCATATCTACCAGATTTCTCATATCCACCTTCAACGCAACAAGAGGAAAATTCAAGGTTGAAGGAATTCATGTCAAAAAGCCTAGCAGACCATGAAGAGATGATGATGAGTCAGGAGTTATCAAACCAAAATCTTAACAGACAGATGGAACAACTCATTAACTCCTCAATGAATGGTCCTCAATACATGGATTTTGAAACTGAAAAAAATAATTCAAGATTGGAGGATTTGGGATTCAAATTTGTAGCATCAACTGAGGAGATGATGATTGAGCAAGAAAGGTCAATTCAAAAGCTGCAGAATCAGATGGATCAATTGTTCGAAGCATTGAACAATCACCCTCAAAACAATTGGTGCTATGACATGGATGATGAAATCGATGGAGAGCCAGAAGTACACATACCACTGGATGAACTTAAAGGAGTAGACATTGAGGAGACAACTGGGGGTATGGAAAATGAAGAACATGAGCCAACTTGTATTATACACCAAGTGCCTTCTCAGTTAGAGTTGAAAAATTCAGTGAAATTTGCACACCCATGTCCCCTAGGTAGTCACATCCAAGACAATGATCAATATGATAAAGAGGCCTCGTACAAACCATGGTGGGCAAAGGAAGAGATAATAGAAGAAGAAAATCCCGTTGAATCTTTCATGCCTCAATGCAAAAAACTATTCACAGATACAACGGGAGAAGCACCTGGCATTGAAATAGAACTAGGGACATCATGTACAGGAAATATGCTAGGTGACTTCAATTCACAAATTCTCATGATGGGGAACCTACCAAAGCACATAGCGGTTCTAATGGATGGAGGGTTCTTAGCTTATCGTAGAGGAATTGGATAGCAGTGTCAAGAAAAAAGTCCAGCTAACGGACTATAAACCGAGCGCTGGATGGGAGGCACCCCATCCAATCTTTCTCCCTCCTTGTTTAATTCTTATTTACATTTCCATATTTAGTAGAGGTTAGATAGTGGTAAGTATGAATAATAGTTTGATTGTTTCTCCTTTCAGGTTTATTCCAATTGCTATAAGCATTCAGGATCAAACAGAAGTCAAAAACGAAAAGTCGCTTAATACGAAGGTGGGCACATGTGATATGCCTACAAGCTAAACTACATGTGGATGCGATAGCTCGATCGAGAAAAAAATTTGCTAAATTCTTAGAATTTCTGACTAAAGCGTTCGGACAGTTAGAAGCCCACACTCAGTTTCCAACTACAGAATATCTTAAACTTAGCCATCGCCTGATATACTAGCGGATCATGAGGAGGCGAACGGAGATGACATTGCCACTTAGGGGAGTATTCTTTCAATTTTAATTACAATGAAGGCATTGTTTATTTTAAGTTTAGGGGTATTGGGTTGTAGTGAGTAGTTGTTGGATATAGTTAGTTGCATATAGTTTGATTGCATGTTTAAGTTGTATAGTCGGGGTATTTTAGTATGAATTTTTTTTATTTTTATCTATTTTTTTATTTTAGTTTTCTTTTGTCTTGTTTACTTAGTATGTGTTTAGTTGCATAACATTGCATAATCCCAGGTTTTCAGCTAGTTAAATTCTAATTTGGCCAATGATGACATATAAGTTTGATAGATTTTTGAATTTGGTTGATATCTTAAGCTTAGTTATAATTTTATACACGATATAATTCATGCTTGCTGTTTAGATGTTACCAGGTAGCACGACAATGTTCCTATTTGCTTGTTGGTTAAGATTAGCATGTTTGTCTATTGAGAGGAAAATGTTGTTGTTAATGATAGAATTATGTAGGAAGTGAGACATAGACTATGAAAACACAGATACTCAAACTTTGAGAACACATGGGTATGTTTGCTATTGGGATGAGATGGAGCGTAAAACGCACTCGTTTAAATAGAAATGGAAAGTGAGATGGAGCGTAAAACGCACTCGTTTAAATGGAAATGGAAAGTGAGATGGAGTGTAAAACGCACTCGCTATAAAAAAAATTAATAAACACCGCGGGAAAGTGTGAGAATCGCCCTCATGAGTAAAAACAGAGCAGAATAAACCCATTGTTGAACCTTAGTGTGTATTGATGTGTTGGAGTAGTTGATGTCTCATTAGTATATGCACTTCTTGAGTTAAACTTCAATTTTCTGCCTTAAGCAATAAAGCATGTGGTATTTTCACCTTTGTCAAGCTTATCTGTGAACACATCACACACACACACACAGCATCTTTATAGCAAGTTAGGATTATATGATTGTATGTCATTATGCCTTTAGCTTAGTTTGATGCTTTATTCTTGGATCTTGATATTTCTCTGAGGCATGACTTATTGGAATTCTTAACATGGCTAGAAATCTGGGGATTCATTGTCATAATAGCGTAGCTTGCATAGCATGTAGATTGCATTAGCATTGTTGTTGCTTGAGGACAAGCAACGGTTTAAGTTTGGGGGTGTGATAAGTGGATTTTTTATGCATTTATCCGGTATCTTTTACTTGAATTAGTTGCTTATATTCATGTGTCTTAGTTACTTTTCATGCATTTTGTGTTTATTTTGTAGATTTTATGTTTGGAAGTGGTGTGAACGATTATTGTAAGGAAACGCAAAGAAAATGCAAAGAAAAGGCAATTCGGATATCATTTGGGCTTATCATGTTGCTTCATATTCTTGGTTTGGAACTTAGCTTACTTTGTAGAGCGTCTTCATAGCTTTCCGGAACATCTTGAATCGCTCTAATCGGAGTTCGGATGCAAGAGTTATGATCGTTGTACCGACGGACGTCAAACTAAGCTGTTTTGATTCGTCATTTTCATAGCAGTCCCTTCCAGCTCGATTTCAACCTTCATCCGGCCAGAATTTCTCAATCATTGACTGAAAGTTGTAGATCTCGTCGATATCTTTGATTTGATAGGTGGCAGGCCCCGTAACTCTTCCCGGATCAAAAGTTATGGCCATTTTACCGAGCACATGCTGCGGCGAGAATCACCCGCGCGGGCCTTAGCGATCTAGCGCTTTCGTCAAGCATGCGACTCTCGACCAAAAAAAACACGATTTTTTGCAACTTTCTGAAAGTTGAATGCCCGTGCGCATGGCCACGCGACTTCGGGCGATGACCACAACTGACTTTTCACTAAATAGAGTAATTGAAGCGTGATTGAGGGAGGGGTTCAATTAGGGCTTATATATTAGACATATTATCATTATGTAAGAGATATTCCACCCCTTGGGGGCTAAATAGCTACTTTCATCTTCTCTCTTTTCATAGTAGAAACTAGGGTTTACACCTTGGGAGAGATTCCAACGTAGGAGAAAGCCATAACGTCTATTTCTCTTCTTCTTCTTGGAACTCTTTACCATCGTGGATTTTGATTATTGTTTATTGGAATTCTTTGAGGATTTAATAGTTGATTGTTGGTTTCTATTCAACAATTGGGTTTGATCGTTCTATCCTTCTTACTTTGATTGTTTGTTTATTGATCATGTTTAACGTTGATCCCATAATGGATTTTGGTTCAGCCATGAACTAAACTCCATTATGGGATTCTAATGGATTTTAATATGTAGTTTGGTTGCACATCTAAGTGTTAGATTTTTTTTGCATATCATATGGGTTATCTATCATGGTTGTTTTGTATGTATGAATGACTGATAATCTTCATGTTAGTATTTGTATGGAATTGGAAATGAACATATGAATATGGATGAAATCATGATAGCATGCGAATATGGGGATTGCATATTTTGTTAAACAGATAGGAATATACTATTTTGCCGTATGAGCTAGGATAAGGGTTGTGCTTAAAATCAATAGGATTACAATTGCGCATAGGAATATGGTAATTGTGATAGTATTGGTGATTACATAGATTCTAACATCTGTAGATGATATGTGAGTTGGTTATAGTGCATTGGAAAATGGTTATAACTCGCGTTTATGCCCTTGGCTATTATCCTGTGATATGTGAAAACTTCTTGCATGACATATGGCGATTGAATGAAATGTTGAATGAAGTTAGGATCCCAATGTTTCCACATTATATTTAGTCCATTTATACTCTTATTTTTAGTTGGTAATCATAATTAGTTTAAATCAACAATTAAGTCCATAGTCTTAACATATAAATATAGTGAGTTAATTAATGCATAGTAGTCTAAAGTTAACACTTTCTCTGTGAGATCGATACTTTACTTACTCTGTATTACTTGTTGACCCGTGTATACTTTCATGAGTTAGAGCTCTTTTATAAGAACTATAAAAGAGGCAACAAATCCCTATCTAGAAATTAGGGTTAGGGTTTCTAAAGTTTGTTAAGCACAACTCTACTCTAAATTTATTAGTCAATACACCAATTGACCTTCTCGAGACTCGTATCACAGATACTTGTCACAAAATTGATAATCAATATTAATATTAATTAAAAAAAATTTATTCGTAAAATTTTGATTATTCGAAATCTCGGGTTATCACAAGTGCTGCAAATGTAGGGATCTGCAACACTGCCACCTTATTTTAGAGCTAGGGTTTTAATCCCAACTCAAACCTTCTCGCTTTTCTAGCCTCCGTATCAACTTGATGCGGAGCAAACCTGGCTAACTCATTGAATTTTGCGGCGTATTCTGACACCGTCATATTCTCTTGCTTCAACTCTAAAAATTTAACCTCCATCCTAGCCTACATACTAGATGAAAAATAGTTTTCGAAAAACATTGTTTTGAACCTATCCCATGTAACTACACCTTCTCCTACCCTCGCCTGATTTGCTTCCCACCAAAATTTTGCCTTACCCTTCATCATGTAGGTGGCAAAAATAGTCTTTTGCCCCTCAGCTACCCTAGCTATTACAAATGCCTTTTCAATCTCTTTAACCCAAGTTTGGGCTTCAACAGGGTCAGTTGTACCTTGTACCTTTAAATTTCGGCGGTCCTACAGCCTTGAAATCTTTAAAGTTTGCCAAACGATTGTCGGGCAGGTTCCCTGCGACTGGTATTCCCTGTTGCATAGCCTGAGCTACCATATTCGCGAAGTTTTGCATCAGGTCTGCTTGTTATTATCCCTCAACGTTGTTGACAGATTCTTCTGCCCTTGGATTTCGAGTTCGACGTCTTGGCGGCATTATCTGATTAAATAAAATCATAAATTTACTTACATTCTAAACCTTATCATATAAGATTAGTATATTAAACTTGTTTCATTACTCTAACATAGATTCTTATTCATTTAACGAATACTTAAATATCATAGCATATACTGCTTTAAACATCAACTATCCCTTTGTGACTACAAAAGTCGGGATTTACAAACTTGATCATTACAAAAGTTGAGAACATAACCTTACACAGACATACTTATCATATATATTACATTAAACACACCTACACAATAGAACCTATACTACCTATTCGCTATGCCTTTTTCCTTGGACAACTTTTTGCCTGATGACCTTCTATCCCACAGATAAAACATGCTCCTGGTTTGTAGTCGGGACAATACAAAGTAGTATGTCGTTCATAACCGCAAAGATAACATATTCTTTTCCCTTTTTTCTTATCGAATTTTCCTAAGTCACGGTCTTTTATCTTTCTTTTCCGCTTCTTGCTCGGAGTTGCACACGATGTGTTGCTTGTGGCTCCCATCTGATCAATTTAGATTTTAAGCTTATCTTGTTCTTCCATTATTTCTAGTAAGGCTTTTCGTAATTGACTATTTAGCAACTTTTCTATTTCCCACAACTTTTCCAGAGAAGAAACCTTGTTCCTCAGATCCTGCACCTCCGTTAATGCTTGATCAGCTTCATCTTTAGTGTCCGAATCACTATTTGTCAGTTCCACCATCTCCGGATCTGGTACTACGTTTTCTACAATAACCACATCATCCGAGTTGTTTTCATTGTGAGCCTCCATTTCAGCTATTGGCTTCAATATCAACTCGGGTGTATGGGTTTGATCATTCTTCATGCTATAGGCATATAACAAGCCCTTTCCACCAGACATCTACACACATAAATTAGTTTGATTAGCATATAGTAAATACACACATCAATTAAGAGTTTTATATAAGTTATCTTTTATTTTATTTGAAGATGAATTTATTCAATTCATCTCTTTTTAAACTCTATATGAGTTATTTATATTTTTAAAGTTTCCCTCTGTTCTAAGGTTATAGCTTAAGGTCTAGCCCACATAAGGTTTTTAACCCTAAGCTTTGATACCAACCTGTAAAGCCCCCAAATTCGGGTACTTGAAACTCGAACTCGGTGCTTCACGATACCATTTCTATGAGCGGAATAATACTAATAATAATAACAATAATATAAAGATCAGCTTAATTTACATATCATCAGATTCTAATCCCCAGGTACAAGACCTTTAAACATTCATTACATATCATGTTAGATAATATACATCATTGTCTTAATTATATCAACTATTACATAAGATAACTTTTCATTCATTCAACCACATTTCCCTTTCCCTTGTTCTTAGCAGAGCCTTCAGGTTGTTCACACTTAGCTGAAAACATTTAAATTAAGCAAGGATGAGCATTTGAGTGCCCAGCAAGTAATAGCAATTATATATATAAGCTGAAAGAATTTAAATATTTTCTTTATACTACCCTTCTACAACAAATCAACAGTTATGAAGTAATCTGAACCGATAATAATAACATAACAACTCTCTTTCAAATTTTTGAAACTACATATTGACTATAAATAGGGTTTAGGTGACATGCTATGAACATTGTTTTCATTTTTGAAAAGTTAAACAGAACTTCATCTGTAAACCGTCATAACTTACGGGCACGGGGGTGATCAGAACTTCATCTGTATTGATCAACACTACATGCATGCAAGAACGAGGGTATCGTTCACTCTGTCCACCTTGGGTGCATAAAAAGTTTTCCCGTGTAAGGGATGTTCATACTTGTTTGGGTTCCAAACCAAAGCAATTTAGTTGGATAATAGTAAGGTTTTATCTTGTTCAACAATAATCTATAATTCAACATATATATATATACGGGTAATTAACAAAGGTGTATCAACATGTGATTAAATACAATGATTATCCAAGTGGGGACACTTGTATAACCATTTATAGAAATTAACGAACATAATATATATTTGAATTACCATATACTAACACATTGATAATCAACGAGCGTATATTGTGACACCCCAAATCCGGGTACTTTGATTCCACGGGATTTGGTGTTCACTGTACAAATATCATCTATCTATCTACCCATAATAAATGCAAACCATGCAATATATAGAAATAAAATCTTCCCCTTATAGGGTTACAACATCTGAATCATAAACATAATCCCAGGTTAAACTAACCTTAAACATCTGTGCGAAAATATAAATAATAAGTCTTAAATAACATCATTAACTCAAGTCTAACATAAATACATCATCAAATAAAATAATAAGTCTTCATCATTTGCTAACGTTGCCCTTGCCTTTACTAGTGGAAGGTTCATCGGTTCTTTCATTCTTAACTGCAATGTTATTATTAAGCAAGAGTGATCACTATTGCCCACAAGTATAACAATGAAATACCAGTATAATAACATGCGAGTAAATCAAAGACATCTGAGTAAAAGCTCAACTTTTGAATCAAGAATGAATAACAAGAATCAAAAGAATTCTGAGGGTCATAAGACCTTGAACTATGTCCTAGGTTATCAAGGGTTATACTTGAAACCTTTAATGATATAAGACTATGGACCTTTCTACTCTGCACTTAGGGGGATCACCCCTTAGTACCATCATCGTGCACAATATCTTAACGCTAACGTGATAAGTAAATCCTTTGCAGGTTGTTCATCTCGGTTTGACATTCGAGTCCGCACTAAAGGAAGTTTGGTTTGGATAATTCATCAAGGGTTCTCAAATTTAGAACGCTTATCAACTATGGACTAGTCGAATCAATAAGGGTTCGCTAGTCTAATAAGGTTCAATAATAATGATATTCAAATTGAATAATAATCTCGGGAAGAAGTATACAATAGGACAATTATTGTATAACCTGAATCATGCTTTGATAAGATAATCAATCTTTAATATAACATTTGAACATGAATAATAGTAATGATAATTTACTCGAGGTAAATAATAAACTTGAACAATAATGACAAGTAGGATTAGGAAACTCGCCTCGTGCGTAGATTACACTTTAACTAAGCACGTTCTTTGAATTTAATCCTACATACCATTCACATTCACAATACCAGTTAATTATAACTTAACTAATCATCATAAACTCATTCTCTTTGTTTACTTTGATTATTGACTATACTTAGTCAAATTACCACTTTGTCACATAATTTCACTTCATGAATAATAATTTAATTATGTATTCAATAACTCAATCTACATGTAATTATATTATTTACATGTTAAGTATCTATTTTAACATCTCATTATACTTATAACATAATTTTATGTTCATTACATTAAGTTAACAATACATTGCTAGACTTAACACTTTAAAATTTTCATTTACGGACTATTTTCGCAGAGAGTGGTATGGCTATATACCACGCTTATATTTAGGTCTTGGCATATTTCTTACAGTGGGTCGGTACACTTGTATTCATGCCCATACAGGACTTAATATTTGGTGGATCTGAAGTGCGACAGCATGATGAACAGAAATTGTTCTGCAATTCGCAAAAATTGCAAAACACAGCCAAAAAAAATTCAAATTAAATTATCACTACACGAATTTAATCATACCCACATGTTAGAATTCGTATATAATCATTACCCAACATTTATAAAGTGAATTTAACCATTTAAACACATAATTAATAGAATTAAAGCATGCAATTTCACTGACTTTGATGTTCTTGGAGGTTTTGAAAATAAAACATGAAAATTGTCACTACGGATTCGTTATAACACTGAATCCGTTTATTTAAAGTTTGGTCTCTTCGTATCAACATGTATAATAATATACGAGTGTAAAATTTACGGATAATATACGATCAATACATAAAATATCACGTATAAGAACATAAGTCCAAAACCCATACTCTATAATTTTGTAGAAATCATATACGATGTAATATTATGAAACTGATGATATGGAATCATGCAATATATATATAAAATACGATTTGATACATCTTAACCCATAAATAACTCATAAATATTACCCCTATCTCAATCACAGAGGCTTTACAGAACTTTAAAAGCCATTTTCTTATAAAAATTTAATGACGTAAAAATAGAATTTGGGAAGAAGGGATTACCCTGAGAATAAAGTATATATATATGTAGGCTTAGATTCTTTCTTCAATCACTGAGTTCTCACAAAATCCTCTGAACTCTCTCTTGAATTTCTCAATCTCTCTCTCTCTGTATTTCTAGACTAAGCCAATAATAATAAAAGAAAAGGGAAAGAGAGTACGTATAAAGGAAAAAAAATCGACGCAAGCATCTTGCCGGGATTAAACTTGATCATGGGTAGCGCTAGTAACTCCCACTAAGGCCATGTTTGGCTAGACTTAATTAGATTTAAAACTCCTTTAATTTAATAAAGCTTTATCATATAGTTTAATTAATGTCACACTCCTTTATAAAATAAATCAATATCTTATTTAATTTACTTTAAAATAAAATCTAATAAATTCTCATAAATTCACATAGTCATATAATTGAATTTCTCATTAATAAATAATGTCACATTATTAACTCTCTAATTAATAATTAAATTAATTAAAATAACATTATGATTATTAAATATTTCATTTAATACAATAAGCTCACATAATGACATACTTGAATAATAATTATTCTCTACATTAATTTAATAAATGTAACACGTATAATTAAATTAATCTACCACAATTGCATCAATTAATTATTTAATCCAATACTTAAATCATCGAAAAATATTTATTTAATTAAATAAATATTAAAATTAATTACAAAATTCTCGTCATTATATCTTTCCCCTTAAAAGGATTATGTCCCCGTAATCACGACTCAATAAATTCAACCGTTACATTCTCCCCCCTCCCTTCCCTTTCCCCTTACAAAGATTCTGTCCCCAGAATCGCTTTCAAATAATTAAGTAAATAAATGAGGGTAATTCTTCATCATATTCTCTTCGAGTTCCCACGTAGCTTCTTCAGCGTTGTGGTTCCTCCAAATTACCTTAACAGAAGGTATAACTTTAATTCTGAGAACTTGTTCTTTTCGGTCGACAATTTGGACAGGAATTTCTTCGTAAGATAAGTATTTCTCAAAATGCTGGGGTTCGTATTCAATGCTTGTAATCGGCTTTGTATGGTCGTAATACAGAAACATGGAAGACGTTGTGGACATTCTCGAGTGCTGGAGGTAAGGCTACCTCGTACGTAACTTCTCTGATTCTTCTCAGTACTTCAAAGGGTCCAATAAATCTTAGGCTCAATTTTCCTTTCTTTCCGAACCTGATCTTCCCCTTACAGGGAGAGACCTTTAAGAAAACATAACTACCTGATTCAAACTCGATATTTTTACGATGTGGATTAGCGTATTTCTTATCGTCGATCTTGAGCCGCTGGATCGATGTCGTGCTCGGATCACTTTGACTATTCTCGCGTAGTAATGCTTTTCACCAACTCAATTCTAGCCCTAGAAATTGTCTTTCACCAACTTCATCCAAAGAAAGCGGAGTTCGTGACTTTACGTCAGATATCAGAAGTCCGTGGCGGCATGCACTTAACGTGTACCCATGCATTCTTGTAGGCGTTTCAAAAGTTCGACGTGAAACGCGGATCTCAGCGTTTCGAAATAATTGACAAAACTCCGTGCCCGTGAAACAATCTCTTTACGTATACTCTCGCCAACTGATCTAGGTTAAATCTGATTTTGATCGGAAGGAAGTGTGCGGATTTCGTCAGTCGGTCAACGGTAACCCATACTGCGTCATAGCCTTCCTGAGTTGTCGGAAGGCCAACCACGAAGTCCATTGTAATATGTTCCCATTTCCACTATGGGAGCTCTAACGGTTGTAGCAATCCACTTGGTCTCTGATGCTCTACTTTTACTTTCTAACAGGTCAGACATTTGACAACACACTCTACAACATCTCGTTTTAAATTTGGCCACCCGAAATGTTGTCGAAGATCTTGGTACATCTTGGTACTACCAGGGTGAATCGAATATCGTGAACTATGAGCCTTGCTCAAAATATCCTCCTTAATCTCTTGTACTGGCGGTACCCAAATTCTACTCTCAAATCTCAGTATGCCTTCCTTATCCATCTTAAATCTCGGTTCAGTTCCTTCAAATATCTTCTTTGTCACCTTTTTGCATTCATCATCCTGAAGCTGAGCCTCCTTTACTTTATCTAGTAGAGTTGTACCAGATTGCATCTGAAATAGCTTCTCATCGATCTCCATAGGATACTTCACTTCCAACTCTAGTTTATCCATTTCTGTAATTAGCTCCTCCTGAGCAGTCAACATCATCAATTTCTCACGACCTTTTCTACTTAAGGCGTCGGCAACCACATTTGCCTTACCCGGATGGTATAAAATCTCACAGTCGTAGTCCTTAATTAACTCCAACCACCATCTTTGACGCATATTCAAATCCTTCTGCTTGAAAATATATTTCAGACTCTTATGGTGGTAGATATATTTCACACTTCTCCCCGTAGAGGTAGTGCCTCCAAATTTTCAAAGCAAAAACAATTGCAGCTAACTCTAAGTCATGGGTCGGATATCCCTTCTCGTAATCTTTCAATTATCGTGATGCGTACGCAATGACTTTGCCATTTTGCATCAGCACACAACCAAGTCCTTTATGCGACGCATCACTATAAACAACAAAATTTCCTGTATCATCCGGAAGAGATAACACAGGGGCCGTACTCAACCTCTTCTTCAATTCTTGAAAACTTTCCTCACACTTATCCGTCCAAACAAATTTCATAACTTTTCGAGTTAAATTCGTTAACGGAGTTGCGATCTTGGAAAAGTCTTGTATGAATCTTCTATAATATCCTGCTAATCCAAGAAAACTTCTTACTTCCGGCGGCATTCTCGGCTGATCCCAATTAATCACGGCTTCTACTTTAGATGGATCTACTGAAATTCTGTTTTTGTCGATCACGTGACCAAGAAATTGTACTCGCTCGATCCAGAATTCGCATTTCAAAAATTTAGCGTACAACTTCTCCCTTCTCAATACTTCCAACGTTAACCTCAAATGTTCTTCGTGTTCTTCTTTGGTTTTGGAATATACCAAAATGTCGTCTATAAATACCACCACGAATTTGTCCAAAAACGGCTTGAACACACCATTCATTAGTCCCATAAATGCTGCAGGAGCATTCGTTAGACCAAACGACATTACTAAAAATTCGTAATGACCATATCACATTCTGAACGTTGTCTTTGGTACATCCTCTGGCCTCACCTTTAGTTGATGATAACCGCTTCTCAAGTCTATCTTGGAAAAGTATCTCGCTCCCTTTAATTGGTCAAATAGGTCGTCGATCCTCGGTAATGGATATCTATTTTTAATCGTGACCTTGTTTAGTTCTCTATAGTCAATGCAGAGCCGCATCGATCCATCCTTCTTTTTCACAAACAACACCGGCGCTCCCCACGGCGATACGCTCGGTTGAATGTACTTTTTATCCAACAATTCTTGTAGTTGTACCATTAGTTCTTTCATCTCTACTGGTGCCATTCGGTATGGTGCCTTCGATATTGGAGCAGTTCCGGGTGCCAAATTGATCACGAAATCTACTTCTCTATCTGGTGGAAGTCCTGGCAAATCGTCTGGAAATACATCAACGAAGTTCCTCACAATCGGTATCTCTTCTACCTTTGGATTCTCTTTTCGACTGTCGACTATGTAAGCTAAGTATCCTACACAGCCTTGTCTTAATAACTTTCTGGCCTGCATCATCGTCAGCCAACTCGTTTGTCTAGGCGACTTACTACCATAAAACACAACCTTTGACGGAGTCATAAGGTTAATACGCTTCTTTTGGCAATCAATTACAGCCCCGTAATTGAATAACCAATCCATTCCCAATATAACATCAAATTCCCCAAGTCGAATAGGGATAAGATCTACGTTCATGATATTACCCTTAATATCCACTCTACAGTTCTTATGTATGTACTTAACAGGGACTATCTCTCTATTCGCAATTTCTATGTTCATGGGGTAATCCAATTCATTCTTAGGCAAATCTAAATTCTTGGCAAAATCATCAGATATAAAGGAACAAGTAGCACCCGAATCAAATAATACGTAAGCATTAACTTTATTGATCGGAATGATACCTGACACCACATCACTGGATTGAACTGCATCTTGCACCGTCATGTTGAAAGTCCAAAGCGATTGATTTCGGTTTGTTGCGGTTGGTCCGGTGATGGTTAAGGTATTTCCACTGTTATTTCCCTGGTTTCTTCCTGATCCTGACCCTCCCGATCCCTTCTTGGGACAATCTCTTGCCAGATGGTCCTTCGAACCACAAGTAAAACAAGCACCCTTCTTTAGGTTTGGACAGTTTGGTGCTATGTGGCGTGGCCTTCCTGACCACAATTGTAGCACACTCTTTTTCCTTTCATACAAACTCCCGGATGGGCTTTCCCAAGTTGGGCATGCTTGATTCTTTTCTTCCGATTACCTTGCTGATTTCCCGATGATGAGCTGTCGTTCCACCTTTTCTTCTGATTGAAATTTCCACCTCCTGTGCCACTTCCACTGGCCTTGTTATTAATTTTACCTTCACTCTTCTTCTTCTTCTGATCTTGATTGTACTTGGTCACCGTGATCGCTTCCACCTTCAAACTAGGATGGCCTTTTCCAAAACTCAAAGAAATGTGTTTATCTCGAAACATTGATACCTTCTTTCAGACACCCAAGGCTTTAGTCCTTGCTTTCAAACCATCTCGCCTTCCTCTCATCCGTGTGAACTTGATACGGGGTGAATCTTGCCAACTCATTGAATTTAGCCGCGTAGTCAGGTACATTCATGTTTCCCTGCTTCAGTTCCAGAAATTGAACCTCCATCTGATTCTGCGAACTAGTTGGGAAATACATTTCGAAAAACATCTCTTTAAATCTCTCCCACGTAATTACACCTTCACCTCCTCGTACTTTGTTTGCTTGCCACCAGTAGCTAGCCTCGACTTCAAAGATATAAATAAGCGTAAAAGCGGTCTTACGGTCTTCTCTAACCCTAGCAACGTCGAAAACTTTCTCCATTTCCATAACCCACGTTTGAGCCTCAATTGGGTTCATGGAACCTTTGAACTCTGGCGGTCCCACCGCCTTGAAGCTTTAAACGTTGTGTTTGGTGGAGCTTGAGGTTGATTATTCATTGCTTCAGTCAGTAAGTTAACTAACTATTGAACGGGATTTGCGTTGGCATCATTGTTATTATTGGTTGACTCTTCTGGTAGGTTATTGACGTTGTTGTCTTCTCCTTGGAGGCATTTTTCTGTTAAATAAACGCTTATTAGAACTTTATTTATTTCTCTAAATAGTTAAGGCATTACTTAATAATTTAACATACTCATTTAACACATCATCTCAAACAACTTGATATATTTTCATTCAAATCAAAAGTTTTAACATTAAACGATAGCATAACTGCTATTTACATCAACTATCCTGGAATAAAGAATCCACATGATTTAAAACATTCAAATATTCCTTCGTTCATAAACACATCTGAATTTACATCTAAAACTAATTAAGTTCTTCATATAATTAAATAAATCATATCACTGTTGGTTAAGGTACTGATTAGCCTTGCTACGCTCTTCTTCTAAGATGCGATACATTATCCTGCGATCCATCATGTATAATGGTAGTCCTTCGAATTGGATCGGGTACCTCAAAACTTGATCTTGGGTCTCATTCATTGCCTTGTTAAGTGTAGAATATGTCTCCCCAATCTTCGCCTTCTTTACACGACCATCATCTTCTGCACGATCTGCTCGACGTGATTCTCTTACCCAGCCTTCCTCTGCTATGTTCAGTCTTTTGGAGGTTTTCTTCAGTTCCTTCTTCATCTTCTCTATCTCCTCGGTCTTATCTTCGGTTTGACCCTTCTCATGGACTAAATCCCATTCTACATTTCCCAGTCGTGAGTGAAGAGTCAAAATCTCCCTCTCCTTCTCCTCTAGAGTAATCTGCTGGATAATAGCTCACTCAGTCAGATCCTTCACCTCATCTCGTAACTCCACGTTACGGTCGTATAATGTGTCATACATCTCAGCATCAACGGTGTACCGTGGTAACTCCTCTTCTTCCTCTTCCTCTTCCTCTTCCTCAACAAATTCCTCCTCGGGATCCTCCTCAGGATCAGTCTCAAACTCATGCTCCTGACCAACAACGGTGATCAATGGAGATGACTCCCTTTGTACCAGCTGCTCCCTAACGACATGAATGTCTCGGGACTCCTTCTCTGTCGGTACTATAGGTGCACGGGGTTCCTCCTCAGTAGGTACTATAGGTACACTAGGTTCTTCCTCCCCAGCTTGACTAGCTTCACCAACATTCGACATCCTGACAACAAAATTTTAAGTTTTAGTTACTAAGTCGTATCATCTAACACATACTTTAACACATAAACACATAACGTATTTTATTATCTTCAATGAATTACAAAAATTCATTTCTTAGAACTCGATAAGAGTTTTCCATTACTATCTTCTTCTATAAGGCTACTACCTAAGGTTGTTCCCCCACCTAAGGTTCATAACCTACAGCTTTGATACCAACTTGTGACACCCCCAAATCCGGGTACTTTGATTACACGGGATTTGGTGTTCACTGTACAAATATCATCTATCTATCTACCTATAATAAATGCAAACCATGCAATAGATAGAAATAAAATCTTCCCCTTATAGGGTTACAACATCTGAATCATAAACATAATCCCAGGTTAAACTAACCTTAAACATCTGTGCGGAAATATAAATAATAAGTCTTAAACAACATCATTAACTCAAGTCTAACATAAATACATCATCAAATAAAATAATAAGTCTTCATTATTTGCTAACTTTGCCCTTGCCTTTACTAGTGGAAGGTTCATCGGTTCTTTCATTCTTAACTGCAATGTTATTATTAAGCAAGAGTGAGCACTATTGCCCACAAGTATAACAATGAAATAACAGTATAATAACATGCGAGTAAATCAAAGACATCTGAGTAGAAGCTCAACTTTTGAATCAAGAATGAATAACAAGAATCAAAAGAATTCTGAGGGTCATAAGACCTTGAACTATGTCCTAGGTTATCAAGGGTTATACTTGAAACCTTTAACAGTCATAAGACTATGGACCTTTCTACTCGTACTTAGGGGATCACCCTTAGTACCACATTGTGCACAATATCTTAACGCTAACGCATAAGTAAATCCCCCTCAGGTGGGTAGTTCATCTCGGTTTGACATTCGAGTCCGCACCAAAGGAAGTTTGGTTTGGATAATTCATCAAGGGTTCGAAATTTAGAACGCTTATCAACTATGGACTAGTCGAATCAATAAGGGTTCGCTAGTCTAATAAGGTTCAATAATAATGATATTCAAATTGAATAATAATCTCAGGAAGTATACAATAGGACAATTATTGTATAACTGAATCATGCTTTGAAAAGATAATCAATCTTTAATATAACATTTGAACATGAATAATAGTAATGATAATTTACTCGAGGAAAATAATAAACTTGAACAATAATGACAAGTAGGGTTAGGAAACTTGCCTCGTGCGTAGATTACACTTTAACTAAGCACATTCTTTGAATTTAATCCTACATACCATTCACATTCACAATACCAGTTAATTATAACTTAACTAATCATCATAAACGCATTCTCTTTGTTTACTTTGATTATTGACTATACTTAGTCAAATTACCACTTTATCACATAATTTCACTTCATGAATAATAATTTAATTATGTATTCAATAACTCAATCTACATGTAATTATATTATTTACATGTTAAGTATCTATTATAACATCTCATTATACTTATAACATAATTTTATGTTCATTACATTAAGTTAACAATACATTGCTAGACTTAACACTTTAAAATTTTCATTTACACGACTATCAGAGCAGAGTAAGTATGACTATACGCCACGTTTAAACTAGGTCTTGGCGCTGGCTTGGCTGCATGGCAAGTGGTTTGACACTTTATAGATTATTATATTCAGGACTTAAAGCGTTTGATGCTGTGGCACATGGCGAACGAATTAAATTGATTCGCAATTCGCAAAATTGCGAACGAAAATACGCAAAAAAAAAAATTCAAATTAAATTATCACTACTACTAATTTAATCATACCCACATGTTAGAATTCGTATATAATCATTACCCAACATTTATAAAGTGAATTTAACCATTTAAACACATAATTAATAGAATTAAAGCATGCAATTTCACTGACTTTGATGTTCTTGGAGGTTTTGAAAATAAAACATGAAAATTGTCACTACGTATTCGTTATAACACCGAATCCATTTATTTAAAGTTTGGTCTCTTTATCAACATGTATAATAATATACGAGTGTAAAATTTAGGGATAATATACGATCAATACATAAAATATCACACGATAAGGCCATAAGGCCAAAACCCATACTCTATAATTTTGTAGAAATCATATACATATGTAATATTATGAAACCGATGATATGGAATCATGCATATATATATATATATATATATATATATATATATAATATGATTTGATACATCTTAACCCATAAACTCATAAATATTACTCCTATCTCAATCTGAGAGAATTTACGTAACTTTGAAAGCCATTTTCTTATAAAAACTTAATGACGTAAAAATAGAATTTGGGAAGAAGGATTACCCGAGAGAATAAAAGTATATATCAGAAGCTTAGATTCTTTCTTCAATCACTGAGTTCTCACAAAATCCTCTGAACTCTCTCTTGAATTTCTCAATCTCTCTCTCTGTATTTCTAGACTTAGCCAATAATAATAAAAGAAAAGGGAAGGAGAGTACGTATAAAGGAAAAAATAACTGACGCGCATACTGGTCAGTTAACCCAGTCATGGGTAACTACTAGTAACTCCCACTAAGGCCATGTTTGGCTAGACTTAATTAGATTTAAAACTCCTTTAATTTAATAAAGCTTTATCATATAGTTTAATTAATGTCACACTCCTTTATAAAATAAATCAATATCTTATTTAATTTACTTTAAAATAAAATCTAATAAATTCTCATAAATTCACATAGTCACATAATTGAATTTCTCATTAATAAATAATGTCACATTATTAACTCTCTAATTAATAATTAAATTAATTAAAATAACATTATTCTTATTAAATATTTCATTTAATACAATAAGCTCACATAATGACATACTTCGAATAATAATTATTCTCTACATTAATTTAATAAATGTAACACATATAATTAAATTAATCTACCACAATTGCATCAATTAATTATTTAATCCAATAATTAAATCATCGAAAAATATTTATTTAATTCAATAAATATTAAAATTAATTATAAAATTCTCGTTCGTCACATATATAATATAGGGTTAATAATCTGTACAGTAATAATATAATTCTGAAACATTCTTACTCATGTCCATTGCATAAAAGAAATGCAGAGGCAGGATACTTGCCTGATACGCTGCTTACAATTCGCAACTTAGTTTTATCTTTTATATAACCACCTATCAGTAATAAGATCATTTTACTGATTAAAATAACATATCGCAACACATAGCACTGCTTATTTGTGACGCCCCCAAAATAGGTATACATCGCCCATTCTGAGTTGTCAATACATGGTACAGAAACAACTATAATTTTTATTATTACAACAGTAAAACTGTGAGTTTGAATACAAATTTTATCTTCTAGACAATATCTATACTCAAATAAATCCTCATCACATTTATTGATACATTATTTTACAAAAATGGTGACGACTACTAAACAACTCTCTCTAGAACCTTCATTCCAAACCCCGACTCGTACTCGCTATATTCTCGCCTCCTAAGAAAAAAAATGGAACAAAAAGGAAAAGGGTGAGCTCAACTAGCTCAGTAAAGAATATTATGACTAAGATAATATACAACAAATTATCGTTAGTCTTCAACAGGGAAAAAAAATCTAATAGAATACAATAGACAACAAATTTTAAATCAATATTCATAATGAAATAATAATTCATTAGAAGAGTTAAGTAGAGAATGCAAACTACTATCTTCTATGTATGAATTTAAAAGTTCATCGTCTCATCTTTTATCCTGTAACATCAATCAATATACATCGGAATCAAATATTCATCTTTGCACTACTGGGCCAAAGATATTCATCGATTGGTCATGTTCATCTAAACACTGTTCATCTTTGCACTACGGGCCAAAGATATTCTTCAGAAATCATTCATCTTTTGCACACTACAGGCCAAAGATATTCAATAATATCATCATTTAAGATCGAGGATGATGAAAATATTTTTAAAAAAGCGAATCCGGTGAAACAAAATGACAAGGATTAAGGATTAAGGATTCAGTACTTTGTTTTATCCACGCCAAAAATACCTCAAAAATAATTACAGTGGTGTAAAATTCAAGAATGATCAAAACATGGATACAATCAAAGCTAGTATCCAGAATAGATATTTTGGACAAAAAGAAGAAATTTCATTTTTCGGTGAATAGTGCCGTATACGTGAATAATGTCGTATACGTGAATAGTAACTCCGACACCAAAAGATAGAAATTTCCCAAAAAAACATCTTCACGCTTCATGAATAGTACTCGTGAATAGTAACTCGTGAATAGTAACTCATGAATAGTAACTCGTGAATAGTAACTCATGAATAGTAACCCCGACATGAAAAAGTTCCAAATTTGATAAAAGTTCCAACCAAATATTTCAGCATAATGATATTGAAGAAATAATATCATTTGAGAAGAAAATAACATCCCTTACCTCGAAAGATCAAGATCTTTGTGGAAAAAACACCGGATATAGGCTATGACTTGGACTTGCACCGTATAGCAATACTCAAAGTATACTCAAAATACTCACAAGAATACGCTCGATAATATAGAGAGAAAACTTCAGTTTCTGGTGTGATTTTCAATTCTAACCTAAGCACCCTATTTATAGGAAAATGCTTAGAACACCAAAGCAGAAAATTTAATAAATTAATAATATAATTATATAAATTTCCTACACATGCCTAGAATCTGATTTCAGCCATCAAACACATGCCACATTCTAGAAAAAGTAAGAAAAAACGTTTTTCTAATTTTAAATATTTTAAACTTCCAAAAATCAATTATTTGAGACTTGAACTTCAATAATTCATAATAAATAGCCCTTTCATCAGAAATTTCGAATCTCTTGAGTTTTTATAGGAAATTCAATTCTCTACAACTTTGCAGAAGAAAGTTTTCCAAATTCCAAACAGAAATTGACCGAAATCCATAAAGCAGGCGATTTTACGAAAGTTATAATCAAATTTCGATCAATAAATGGGGTCCACAGAGCATGTTTAACATGTTTTAAACATTTATTGCAACAAAAATACTCTTCCTCCTCGTATACTCATATATCCCACATTTGTTGTAAAAATATCACCATTATTATATTATTAAAATATAATAATATATTTAAATGAATTATTTTATCAGAAAAAGATAAAATTTCAATTTTCAACAATTGTCACATTAAAATTTTCTCCATCTATATCCACAAAAAATCAATATTTTTCTCATCATATGAATCAATAATTAATTATTCACAAATAATATTACAGAATCACAATATTGACAACCAGGCAGTTCCCAGGAAAGAGGGGGCTTTCCAATAAGAATTTCTTCTTACTGGCGCGCAATTAGGTGACCAAACCTCTCCTTAGACAGAACTTTCTAGACATTGCCAATAATGTTATCTAATAATATTATTCAGATAATATGAATTATTGCTTCGATAATGAAAAAATACTGTGTAATGACAATTATTGAAACAACAGCAATATAAAATATCAACGCAGCAATTATTGAATCAATAAAATAAAATACTGAACAGTAATTACTGTAACCATTATTGAGTAGTGCCTTCTTACGTAAGAATCAATAATTGGTGCAATACCGAAGGTAATCTTCTTGTGTTTTTTTAACCACGGAGTATTTTAACGAGATAATTCTTGAATAACAACTCTGTAGTTATTTTTAAACTACTTATATTTGTCGTTTTCTTCATCCATTCGCTTTTTAGTTATGGGGCCCACACATGGTTTAGCGGCGTCGCATACGAATATTCCAAACGATCTGAATATTCCACGACCAAACGAATATTCCCAAACAACAATGAATATTTTATAACCACTTGCTTATTTTAAAGTATTTGCGTATTTTACCCCTAACTATCCACATTAATCACATAAACCCTTACTATTTCAAAATAATAAATAGAGCAAATTAAATTTCATTAATAATAAGTTGGGGTCTTACAACCTCCCTCCTTATGAAATTTCGTCCTCGAAATTGGACGTACATATACAGTGTTTGAAAAGGTGAGGATACCTCGCTTTCATTTCCGTTTCCAATTCGGTCATTTCCTCTATAGCATGATTCCTCCACAAAACTTTAACTTGTGGTATGACCTTTTTAGCGTAGGACATGCTCCTTCCTATCCAAGATCTTGACAGTACCTCCTCATACGTTAAGTCTTGGCTATTTAAATGGGTTCTAATTTATAACGTGGTTCGGGTCTTTCACATATTTACTGAAGTATGAGATATGTGAAACACATTATGAACACGAGACATACTCGGAGGTAACGCGAGTCTATAAGCTACATTTCCTACTCGGTCAAGAATTTGAAATGGACGAATAAATCGTGGATTGAGCTTTCCTCTCTTCCCAAATCTTGTAACTCCCTTCCATGGAGCAACTCATGATAATACATGATCCCCTACACTAAATTCCACGTCCTTTCGATGAAGATCCGCATAACTCTTTTTGTCGATATTGTGCCGGTTTGTATCGTTGTCGAATCATTTGGATCTTTTCCGTAGTCATACGTATTCAACTCGGGTCCCAACGGTGTTGCTTCACCCACCTCGTCCCAATATCTTTGGAGAGCGACACTTTCGTCCATATAATGCTTCAAATGGAGCTACACCTATACTTGCTCGATAAGCATTGTTGTTGTAGGAGAATTCCACCAATGGTAAATACTTATCCCAACCGCCCTTGAAGTACAGGACATGTAGTCTTAATAAATCTTCAAGAGTTTGAATAGTCCTTTCGATTGTCGTCTGGTTTGAGGATGGTATTTAAATCAATCAGATAAATAAATCCGGTACTATAGCTTTTTGCAAGCTAACCCAAAATCTTGAAGTGAATCTTGGGTCACGATCCGAAACTATGGATACGGGCATGCCATGCAACCTCACAATCTCATTCACGCATATACTAGCAAGACGTTCAAGTGAATAAGTCTCCAGATCGGTCAGAAGAAATGAGCGAGACTTGGTTAATCTATCAACAATAACCCAAATAGCATTGATGCCACGATAAACCGTAGGAAGACACAGAATTGAAATCCATGGTAATGTGTTCCCACTTCCATTCGGAATCTCAAGTGGTTGCAACGGACCCTTAGGTACTAGATGCTCGCCTTTACACGTTGACAAGTTAAACACATTGAGATAAAATTTGCAATCTCTCTCTTCATATTGTTCCACCAAAATGTATGTCGAAGATCACGATACATTTTAGTACTTCGAGATGGATTGTAAATGGTGTGTGTGTGCCTCCATCATAATCTTGTACTTCAAATCGAGTCGTTAGGAACACAAAGTCTTGAGTGGACTCAAGTATTCCTTCTTCATCAATTCTCGCTTAGGAATAGCTCCTTCTTGTACTTTCTTCTTCATACGCATGCATTTCCTCGGTCGATGGCTTGAGCAACCTTAACTTTTTCTATTAAAGTTGGCTCTGTCGTATACTTGACATCATCGCACTCGTTTCGCATATGATCTTCTACTCAACGCGTCGGCTACCACGTTCGCTTTACCGGGATGGTATTGAATAGTGTGGTCGTAGTCTTTCAATAGTTCGAGCCAACGTCATTGCTGCGCATGTTGAGTTCTTTTTGAGTGAAGAAATATTTAAGGCTTTTATGGTGCGAATATATCTCCACTTTCTCCCCATATAGATAGTGCCTCCATATCTTTAAGCAGCGAAAACGATTGCGCGCAACTCTAGATCATGAGTAGGATAATTCCTCTCATACTCTTTAAGTTGTCATGAGGCATAGGCTATGACTTTCCCACGTTGCATGAGAACACATCCTAACCCTTTGCACGAAGCATCATTTGTAGATAACAAATCCATCCGAACCGGATGGTATTGTTAGAAACAGTCTTAGAAATAAGTCTCTCTTAAGCTCTTGGAAACTTTTCTCGCATTCTTCGCTCCAAACGAATTTTGTATCCTTCCGAAAGTTAGTTGGGTTAATGGAGTAGCGATTCGAGTAAACCCTTCCACGAATCTCCGATAATAACCAATTAAGCCCAAAAAGCTACGTACTTGATCCACCCACCGACTTGATTTGCTCTAACTTTAGATTGCTTCAATCTTCACGGATCAACAGATTCTCCATGTTTCGACACCACTTGCCCAAGGAATGTTACTTCCTCAAGCCGAACTCGCATTTCTTCAATTTGGCATATAGTTTGTTTTCACGAAGCCTTTGGAGTACCCGACTTCAAATGGTGCTCATGATCTTCACGACTTTTGGAATATATAAGGATGTCATCAATAAAGACAACAATAAACCGATCCAAATATTCCTTGAATACTCGGTTCATCATATCCATGAAAGTCTTTAGAGCATTAGTCGGTCAGAAGACATGACTAAGAATTCATTATGCCCGCATCTGAAGTTCTAAAGCGGTCTTTGGAATATCCTCGATTCTAATCTTCATTTGATGATATCCGAGCGAAGATCGATTTTTGAAAAGAATTGTGCCTCAGAATCGGTGGTCAAACAAGTCATCAATACGAGGTAGAGGATACCTATTCTTGATGGTGACATGGTTCAATTCCCGATAGTCAATACAAAGTCGCATACTCCCGTCTTTCTTCTTTACAAATAAAAGCAGAGCACCCCAAGGAGATGTCTTAGGACGAATGAAACCGATGTCCAACAATTCACGTAGTTGGACCTTTAACTCTGAAGTTCAATAGGAGCCATTCGATATGGGGTTTTAGAAATGGGCTTTGTACCAGTTCAAGATCAATAAAGAATTCAACTTCACGCTACGGGGTAGGCAAGGAAGTTCTTCTTGAAATACGTCGGGAAAGTCAATAACAACAGAATATTATTCAAATTTGGCGTGTCTTTATTCAAATCCATAACATGGGCTAAGAAAGCTTGACATCCGCTTTTTCAATAAGCGAATAGCTTTATGATTAGATATGATGTTGATTGATTTTAATGGTTTAGTTGCTTGAATTCGTACACAAAAGTTGGTTAGGAATATGAAAACTAACAACCTTATTTAAAACAATCAATTTTGGCATGATGAGTAGTTAACCAATCAATCCCTAAAATCACATCAAAAGCAAATATCTTTAAAGAGATAAGGTCAACGGGTAAGGTGATGGTGCCAACTTGAATCAAACAAGATTTATAAGCGAGTGGATGTGATGAAAGTTTCTCCTAACGGAGTTTTCACAGATAGGTCAAAGTCTAATTTCTCCGAGTCAAGTTTAAGCGTTGAGCACATGCAGGAGAGATAAATGAATGGGTAGCACCCGGATCAAGTAAGGTATAAACTTCGCAAGAATTTATAAATAGCTTACCCGTGATCACCTCGTTTGGGTTCCTCGCATTATGACCGATCACAACAAACGCTCTTCCGGAATCGTTGACTTTGACATTTAGGGGATTGTCTTTTGAGTCACCGTCCCATTGAACTAGGTTTCGCTCATCGCATAATCTCGGCGATATGTCCTTCCTTTCCATAATTATAGCATACCTTGAACTGTTGTGGGCGGTTTGATCGATATGTCCCTCTTTTCCGCATTTGTAACATATGACCGGTGGTCGTTCTCCTCCTCCTTAGAACCGATTCTTCTTAAGACCGCTGTCGTCTTCACGTGGTCATTGTTAAATCTCCTCTTTTAAAATCTCCTCCCGACTCGCTTCTTCTATTTTCATGGCCATGATTACCCAGAGTGGTTACCATTTTGTCCATCTGTTTCTTTCTCCATTGGTTATCATTATTACATTGATCGCTATCTACGATACGATCTGGTTGTGGTCCCTCGGTTGACCGTACTCGTTATCTCGCTCTAATAATTGAGCCCATTTACAACATCTGAATAGAGAGAAAGTTTATGAGAAATGAGATCTTGACGTATCTGGGTTTCAAACCTCTAAGAAACATCCGCGTCATCGTTCCTCATTCTCCACCAAATGAGGTGCTGAAACGGATAACTCGCAAACTTTGCCTCGTCATTGAGACAAATCATGTTGTTCTCGCTCCTCGGTCTAATAAACTCCACTTCCTTCATATAGCGAACACTTTCGGAAAGTATTTGTCATTAAATAGTTTCTAAAACGTCTCCCAAAGACATCCGAAAGTGCGGTTTGGATGGAGTACGCTTCTGAGACTCCCACCGATGATGCCGCCTCGCCACGGAACATAAAGGTGGCGAATGGAACCTTCGTTCTTCTGTGCATCCCAAGACATCGAATATCTTGGTAATTTGCTTGACCCATGTTTCCGCCATGATCGGATCTGGCTTTCCCTTAATTCTGGTAGTCCCAACTCTTTGAAGCCTTGCTTGGTGTGACAACCCGTGAATTGCTATCATTTCCTCCTGTATTTTGCACACGAGTCTCCTCGTCGATTTTGCATGAAGCTGCAAAAGCTTCTAAACATCCCCTCGTTCATCATCTCGCTTTCGGTGGTGTTGTTCACGGGAGGAACATTGCCGACTGTTACACGTTCTCCTCGTTGGTGAGTACAAAGCGTCTCCACGGTCTCATTTCCATTGTTAATATTCTCATCGACATTCTCAAAATCGTCATAAAACAAGGGTTAATTAAGGAAATCAATGTATCACATAATATCCTTATATCTTGACCAACTAAAAAATAAGCTTAGGTAGGACACACTAGCGAAGGATTTACTCGTCTCTCCCTCCTAGTTCTATTCCCGATCTCCGCCAGAGATCATATCCTAAGCTCGATACCAACCGTTGTGGCGCCCCCAAAATAGGTATACATCACCCATTCCGAGTTGTCAATACATGGTCCGAAACAACTACAACTTTTATTATTACAACAAGAAAGCTGTGAGTTTGAATACAAATATTATCTTCTAGACAATATCTATACTCAAATAAATCCTCATCACATTTATTGATACATTATTTTACAAAAATGGTGGCGACTACTAAACAACTCTCTCTAGAACCTTCATTCCAAAACCCAGGCTGCGTACTCGCTATATTCTCGCCTCCTGAGAAGAAAAATGGAACAAAAAGGAAAAGGGTGAGCTAAACTAGCTCAGTAAAGAATATTATGACTAAGATAATATACAACAAATTATCGTTAGTCTTCAACAGGGAAAAAAATCTAATAGAATACAATAGACAACAAATTTTAAATCAATATTCGCAATGAAATAATAATTCATTAGAAGAGTTAAGTAGAGAATGCAAACTACTATCTTCATGTATGAATTTAAAAGTTCATCGTCATCTTTTATCCCCTGTAACATCAATCAATATACATCGGAATCAAATATTCATCTTTGCACTCTGAGGCCAAAGATATTCATCGATTAATTGGTCATGTTCATCTAAACACCTATTCATCTTTGCACTTCACGGCCAAAGATATTCTTCAGAAATCATTCATCTTTGCACTACGGGCCAAAGATATTCAATAATATCATCATTTAAGGCGAGGATGATGAAAATATTTTTTAAAGAAAGCGAATCCAATTGAAACAAAATGACAAGGATTAAGGATTAAGGATTCGTACTTTGTTTTATCCACGTCCAAAAATACCTCAAAAATAATTACGGTGGTGTAAAATTCAAGAATGATCAAAACATGGATACAATCAAAGCTAGTATCCGAATAGATATTTTGGACAAAAAGAAGAAATTTCATTTTTAAATTGAATAGTGTCAGTATACGTGAATAATGTCGTACACGTGAATAGTAACTCAGACACCAAAAGATAGAAATTTCCCAAAAAACATCTTCACGCTTCATGAATAGTACTCGTGAATAGTAACTCGTGAATAGTAACTCATGAATAGTAACTCGTGAATAAGTAACTCATGAATAGTAACCCGACATGAAAAAGTTCCAAATTTGATAAAAAGTTCCAACCAATATTTCAAAGATAATGATATTGAAGAAATAATATCATTTGAGAAGAAAATAACATCCCTTACCTCGAAAGATCAAGATTTGAATTTGAAACACCAGGATATAGACTATGACTTGGACTCGCACCGTATAGCAATACTCAAAGTATACTCAAAATACTCACAAGAATACGCTCGATAATATAGAGAGAGAAAACTTGATTTACGGTGTGATTTTCAATTCTAACCCAAGCACCTATTTATAGGAAAATGCTTAGAACACAAAGCGAGTAAAATTTAATAAATTAATAATATAATTATATAAATTTCCTACACATGCCTAGAATCTGATTTCAGCCATCAAACACATGCCACATTCTAGAAAAAGTAAGAAAAAACGTTTTCTAATTTTAAATATTTTAAACTTCCAAAAATCAATTATTTGAGCTTGAACTTCAATAATTCATAATAAATAGCCCTTTCATCAGAAATTTGAATCTCTTGAGCTTTTATAGGAAATTCAATTCTCTACAACTTTGCAGAAGAAAGTTTTCCAAATTCCAAGCAGAAATTGACCGAAATCCATAAAGCAGGCGATTTTACTGAGTTATAATCAAATTTCGATCAATAAATGGGGTCCAATTGAGCATGTTTAACATGTTTTAAACATTTATTGCAACAAAAATACTCTTCCTCCTCGTGATACTCATATATCCCACATTTGTTGTAAAAATATCACCATTATTATATTATTAAAATATAATAATATATTTAAATGAATTATTTTATCGAGAAAAAATAAAATTTCAATTTTCAACAATTGTCACATTAAAATTTTTCTCCATCTATATCCACAAAAATCAATATTTTTCTCATCATATGAATCAATAATTAATTATTCACAAATAATATTACGTAATCACAATATTGACAACCGAGGCGGTTCAGGAAAGAGGGGCTTTCAATAAGAATTTCTTCTTCTACTTGGCAATTGCAATTAGGTGACCAAACCTCTCCTTAGATGTAACTTTCTAGACATTGCCAATAATGTTATCTAATAATATTATTCAGATAATATGAATTATTGCTTCGATAATGAAAAATCTTGTGTAATGACAATTATTGAAACAACAAAGAATATAAAATATCAACGCAAGCAATTATTGAATCAATAAAATAAAATCTTTGAAGCGATAATTACGTAACCATTATTGAGTAGTGCCTTCTTACGTAAGAATCAATAATTGGTGCAATCTGAGTGTGCTATCGTGTTTTAACCCAGGGTATTTTAACAAGATAATCTGTGAATAACTACGCTAGTTATTTTTAAACCACTTATATTTGTCGTTTTCTTCATCCAATCGCTTCAAGTTATGGGGCCCACACATGGTCGCTTGTGCGTCGCACGAATATTCCCGACAGAGATTGAATATTCCACGACCAAACGAATATTCCCCAAACAACAATGAATATTTTATAACCACTTGCTTATTTTGAAGTATTTGCGTATTTTACCCCTAACTATCCACATTAATCACATCAACCCTTACTATTTCAAAATAATAAATAGAGAAAATTAAATTTCATTAATAATAAGTTGGGGTCTTACATTATTGCAGTCAGCACATAACCTAATCACATTGGCACATAGGTTTAACAACCATTGAATCACAAATAAACACTTATCAAGTCAACCTATCTAAGTCCATATCAATTTCTGAAATATGTCGGTGTACCGACGGCTTTATCGGGTAATTATCGAGTCTAAGACTCTATCCTGTAACTTAGTATCAGTCATATTATTTTTAAATAACTTATAATAATTTTTAAACATTTATTATAATTTATCATGAATTTTCAAACAAGGAATCATTATTAAATGATTTAAAATTAAACAATTCTATTATCATTAATATTTAATTAATACTAAACTATTAATGAAATCATTGCCAAAATATTAAAGTTATTTATAATAACTTAAAATATTTTTAAAGTATTAATATTACCTTTAAATGATTTTTAAAATATTTAAAATCATTTTAAATAATTATCATTAATATTTAATTATTAATGTACTATTTATCACAATATTAAAAGTCTTTAAGTATAACTTAATAATATTTTAATTCATTTATATCCTTTTAAATAATTTTTAAATTAATAAAACTATTTTTAAACTATTTATTTAATATAATTATTTAATATCATTAATATTAAATTAATATCATTAATGTTAAGTTATTAATGAAATTATCCTTTAAATATTAAAAGTTATATTTTATAACTTAAAATATCTTTAAACACTTTATTTTTATTTAAAATGATTTTTATAATAATAAAATCAATTTTAAACTAATTTATTTAATATAATTATTAAATATCCTTAATATCATTAATAATAATTAATTAATGAAATTTACCTTTAAATATTAAAAGTTATATTTTATAAATTAAAATATTTTAAATACCTTATTTTCATTTAAAATGATTTTTTTAATATAAAAATAATTTTTAAATTTATTTATTTAATATAATTATTAAATAAATTTAATATCATTAATAGTAAATAATTAATGAAATTTTCTTGAAAATATTAAAAGTTATATTTTATAACTTAAAATATTTTTAAATAACTTATTATCATTTAAAATTATTTTAATATAATAAAATCATTTTAATTAATTTATTTAATGCATTTAATAAATAAATTAATTATCAATAATATTTAAATAAATACTAATATTTATGAAAAATATTTCAAATTATTAAAAGTTAATTTTAATAACTTCAAATAATTTTTAAAATAATTTTTGTAATTTTCAGAAATTAATTACTATTTTAAAATAATTCTCGGATATTAAATTAATTAAAATTACACTGTCTGTCGCTAAAGACTGCCTATAGCGACAGAACCGTCGCTATAGGTGTTCTTCGTGTTCTTGGCCAAACCCAGAACTTCATAGACAGTGAACAAGTTAGGTAGTTTGACCAAGCTTAATTCTTCAACTGTAATGTTTCTGGGCTATTTTTTGATTACAACTTGTAGAAATACTGTAACACTAAATGATACAATCAACAATAATGATCATACAATACATAACAAAGGAGATCTGATCGTCCAAAGTAGTCGTTGAGAGTCGTTTCTTCATTTCAGGTTGCCCGAAATGAAAACAATTCGAATTTAATTTTGGGATTCCACAACTTGTAATCCATGTAATGTTTTTGTGATCTAAAAGTTTCAGTGTGTAGCCAACATGTAAGAGAGTAGATCTATCACATTATATCATAATAACAACAACAGATCGAGCAGATCTATGCCGGTCAAACCATGTTAGACGACATGTTCAAACGTTTTCTGGGTTACCTAGAAAACAGTTTCCATGCTCGTCTGGCCTAGTTTGACCGTCCACTATAATCATCCAGTTTGATTTTTAAGTGATATAAAGGTACAATAATGTAGTCTAACCAACATACTACGACTTAGATGCATCAAAAATAACAAATCCACAACAAACAGTAAGATCAGAGGCCACAAAGTCCTTGTCAGACCGTTCTGGGTAAAATCTGGGTTACCCAGATTTTGTCGAGTTATGGTCGGTCAACGACCTTTGACCATGAATAACATGCAATCTGTGCATGATAAAGACTTGCTTCAAATTCCAGAATAAAGTCCTCATAACATACTACAAGATTAAAGTTTAAAACAAACAAAAACATAAATAGAGAAAAATCTAACGAGTCTGACATTCGTTGTCAGACAACAAAAAATATTTTTCCAGATTTTCTTAAAACTTGATTTTGAACACTTAGATGATATGGATCTATATAATACTAACTCAGATCATCATAATAAACTATAAACCATATGTTTTAACACTAAAACATAACTTTTAACAATGGATCAATGGTCAGATTCATAGCTAGGGTTTATACCTCTTTTGATCAATTTCTTGTTTCTGGGCTGTCGATTTGATATGGTTTATAGTATGACTTGGTTTGTGACTGATTTATGAAGGAGATTTCGTAGGTTTTAGAGAGAGAGGGTCAAGTATGAGTATAGTGAACAAATGAGCAATTATGTAAACTTTTCTCTCTCTTGATCAATATATATAACTCCTATGCAATGAATTTGGCTAGCTAAATGGCTGATGTGCTGGAAATTTAAGTCAATAGAGTTTTTAAAGTGGTTCACGAACTAAAGCATTGACAAGTTAGCATCAATAATGCACACAAGGGTATAATTGTCATTTGGTTTATGATTTTAATGTCATATTAGTAACTTAGCAAACCCTTAGGGTTTGACCCTTAGGGTTTAACCCTAAGGTTTAGCACATAGCATTTATAAAATTTAGCTATTAGGGTTTGAAAAATGTTAAATTTTAGTTTCTAAAATTATAATTTAGAAATCCCTAATTAGATTAGGTTTAGTAATTATATTATACATGAACATTAGGGTTTATAATTTACTAATTATAATTAAGATCACTAATTTATCAATTAGAGCACCAATTTGATAATTAGGGTCAACAATTTACTAATTAGGATTAACAATTTAATAATTAGGGTTAACAATTTGTAATTAGAGTTTCTAATCACATTATTCACGATCATTAGGGTTTAAGGTCCGCTAATTAGCATTAAACATCCTAAATTAGCAATTAGGGTTTCCCAATTTGACAGTTAGGGTTTCTAAATATCAGTTAGGGTTTTAATTTCATAATTAGGGTTTTGAGTCAATAATTAGGGTTTACCTAATTAGCATTTATATTTATAATACCCGACATTAATCACATTATCACTATTACCTAACAACCTTAATCTCTAATTTGTAATTTAAATTAGGGTTTCACACAGTAATACTAGGGTTTGTCATATAATGCCATAATTGACCAACCATTGTCAGTTCGTATGCATACAATACATATTTATTGTACAGAAATAAAATAATATTAAATCATCATTCTCATTCATTGATCAAAATCCAAAATTAGGGTTTGGATTCCATATCTGATTTATCTTTCATATATAACATTATTAATTAAGTTAAAAATAATTAACTTAATTAATCTAACATAAATTCATATAATAAAATAAATAGTTATTATAATAATTCTAAAAATCATTTCATATATTATTTAAATAATATATAATTATATTTTCATGGAAAATAATTAATAAAAACCTTTCTACTATAAAATTAATTATTATAAGAAAATACTTTATAATAATCAATAATTCAAAAATAAAATTATTTGTAAACATTCATGTAATAAATATATTTTTATTTATTACATAATTACACACGCTTTATCTTGTACAAATCCTCATCTTTAAAAAAAAAAAAAAAAATTTATACGCAAAATTTCTGATTTAATTATATAGAAAATATCGGGTTGTTACACTACAGATGACTTCGGAGTTTGAAGAAATATCCTTCGTTCACATTCCTCGGAATATGAATGATTTTGCGGATGCGCTAGCAACCTTGGCCTCCTTGATCTATATACCTGACAAGGAAAACATGTCAACCCTCACATTTGCCCAACAAAAGGCACCAGCCTATGGGAATTACATTGTAGAAGTATCGGATGAGCTACCTCTCATCCAACACCCATGGTATCAGCATATCAAGGAGTACTTGCAATATGGATCTACACCCGCTGAGGCGAGCCCGACTAAAAGAAGGCAGATCTGTGACGCCCCCAAAATAGGTATACATCACCTATTCTGAGTTGTCAATACATGGTACAGAAACAACTACAACTTTATTATTACAACAGTAAAACTGTGAGTTTGAATACAAATATTATCTTACAGACAATATCTATACTCAAATAAATCCTCATCACATTTATTGATACATTATTTTACAAAAATGGTGACGACTACTAAACAACTCTCTCTAGAACCTTCATTTCCAAACCAGGCTCGTACTCGATATATTCTCGCCTCACGAGAAAAATGGAACAAAAAGGAAAAGGGTGAGCTCAACTAGCTCAAGAAGAATATTATGACTAAGATAATATACAACAAATTATCGTTAGTCTTCAACAGAGAAAAATATAATAGAATCTGATAGACAACAAATTTTAAATCAATATTCGCAGTGAAATAATAATTCATTAGAAGAGTTAAGTAGAGAATGCAAACTACTATCTTCTATGTATGAATTTAAAAGTTCATAAATCTATCTTTTATCCTGTAACATCAATCAATATACATCCGGAATCAAATATTCATCTTTGCACTACTGGTGCCAAAGATATTCATCGATTGGTCATGTTCATTTAAACACTGTTCATCTTTGCACTACTGGGCCAAAGATATTCTTCAGAAATCATTCATCTTTGCACTACTGTGCCAAAGATATTCCATAATATCATCATTTAAGACCGAGGATGATGAAAATATTTTTTTAAAGAAAGCGAATCCGGTGAAACAAAATGACAAGGATTAAGGATTAAGGATTCGTACTTGGTTTTATCCACATCCAAAATACCTCAAAAATAATCATAGTGGTGTAAATTTCAAGAATGATCAAAACATGGATACAATCGAGTTAGTATCCGAATATATATTTTTAGACGAAAAGAAGAAATTTTATTTTTTGGTGAATATATCAGTATCGTGAATAGGTCAGATATCGTGAATAGTCTTGATATCGTGAATAGTAACTCCGACACCAAAAGATAGAAATTCTACAAAAACATCTTCACGCTTCATGAATAGTACTCGTGAATAGTAACTTCGTGAATAAGAATCTCATGAATAGTAACTTCGTGAATAGTAACTCATGAATAGTAACTCATGAATAGTAAACCGACATGAAAAAATTCCAAATTTGATAAAAACTTCAGATCAACATTTCAAATTATAATGATATTGAAGAAATAATATCATTTCTGAAAAAATAATATCCTTACCTCGAAAAGATCGAGATTTTATTTAGAATCTAAGGGTATAGTCTTTGAAGGAACTTTGCACCGTCTAGCAATACTCAAAGTATACTTAAAATACTCACAAGAATACGCTCGATAATATAGAGAGAGAAAACTTCAGTTTCTGGTGTGATTTTCAATTCTAACCTAAGCACCCTATTTATAGGAAATTGCTTAGAACACCAAAGTAGAAAATTTAATAAATTAATATATATATATATATATATATATATATATATATATCAAATTCATAAGCCAACCTTAGAATTCAGATCCTAGCATTTCCCACATGCCACCTTCTAGAAAAGTAAGAAAAAAAACGTTTTCATAAAATAAATAATTAAAACTTTCAAAAAAATCAATTATTTGAGACTTGAACTTCAATAATTCATAATAAATAGCCCTTTCATCAGAAAATTCGAATCTCATGAGTTTTTATAGGAAATTCAATTCTCTACAACTTTGCAGAAGAAAGTTTTTCCAAATTCCAAATGGAAATTGACCGAAATCCACAAAGCAGTCGATTTTCACAAGCTATAATCAAATTTCGATCAATAAATGGGGTCCCACCGACATGTTTAACATGTTTTAAACATTTATTGCAACAAAATACTCTTCCTCCTCGTATACTCATATATCCCACATTCGTTGTAAAAATATCACCAATTAATATATTATTAAAATAATATATTTAAATGAATTATTTTATCGAAAAAAATAAAATTTCAATTTTCAACAATTGTCACTATAAAAATTTTCTCCATCTATATCCACATAAAATCAATATTTTTTCTCATCATATGAATCAATAATTAATTATTCATAAATAATATTACAGAATCACAATATTGACAACCGTGCAGCTCCGGTTCAGGAAAGAGGGGCTTTCAATAAGAATTTCTTCTTCTTCTTGGCATAGCAATTAGGTGACCAAACCTCTCCTTGTATGTAACTTTCTAGACATTGCCAATAATGTTATCTAATAATATTATTTGGATAATATGAATTATTGCTTCGATAATGAAAAATCTTGTGTAATGACAATTATTGAAACAATGAATATAAAATATCAACACAGCAATTATTAACTCAATAAAATATTGAAGCAGTAATTATCGTAACCATTATTGAGTAGTGCCTTTTACGTAAGAATCAATAATTGGTGCAATACTGGTATGCAAAATCGCTTTCAACAACGCAGCGTATTAGTGTGTTTTAACCACCGGTATTCCAACGAAGATTACTGGCAACAACTACGCCTGTTATTTAAAAACAACTTATATTTGTCGTTTTCTTCATCCAATCGCTTTTCAGTTATGGGGCCCACACATGGCATTGCTTGGCGTCGCATTTAATATTCCCCGACGCACGAATATTCCACGACCAAACGAATATTCAACGATAATGAATATTTTATAACCACTTGCTTATTTTGAAATATTTGCGTATTTAACCCTTAACTATCCACATTAATCAAATCAACCCTTACTATTTCAAAATAATAAATAAAGGAAATTCCTTTTTATTTAAAAATTTTGGGGTCTTACAACCTCCCCTCCTTATGAAATTTCGTCCTCGAAATTGGACGACGATACTGGTGTTTCGAAAAGGTGAGGATACCTCGCTTTCATTTTCGTTTCCAATTCCCAGGTCATTTCCTCTATAGCATGATTCCTCCACAAAACTTTAACTTGTGGTATGACCTTTGCACGTAGGACATGCTCCTTCCTATCCAAGATCTTGACAGGTACCTCCTCATACGTTAAGTCTTCGGCTATCTCATCCGGTTCTAACTCAATAACGTGGTTCGGGTCTTTCACATATTTACTGAAGTACGGATATGTGAAACACATTATGAACACGAGACATACTTCGGAGGTAACGCAAGTCTATAGGCTACATTTCCTACTCGGTCAAGAATTTGAAATGGACCAATAAATCGTGGATTGAGCTTTCCTCTCTTCCCAAATCTTGTAACTCCCTTCCATGGAGCAAACGCAACAATACATGATCCCCTACATTAAATTCCACGTCCTTTCGATGAAGATCCGCATAACTCTTTTTGTCGATCTTGTGCCGTTTTGTATACGTTGTCGAATCATTTGGATCTTTTCGGTGAGTCATACGTCTTAACTCGGGTCCCAACAATGTTGCTTCACCCACCTCATCCCAACATATTGGAGAACGACATTTTCGTCCATATAATGCTTGAATGGAGCCACACCTATACTTGCACGATAAGCTGTTGTTGTAGGAGAATTCCACCAATGGTAAATATTTATCCCAACTACCCTTGAAGTCTAGGACACGAGTCTTAATAGATCTTCAAGAGTTTGAATAGTCCTCTCGATTGTCCGTCCTGGTTTGGGGATGGTATCTTAGAACTAAATCGCAAATCCGTGCCCATAGCTTTTTGCAAGCTAACCCAAAATCTTGAAGTGAATCTTGGGTCACGATCCGAAACTATGGATACAGGCATGCCATGCAACCTCACAATCTCATTCACGTACACATACTAGCAAGGCGTTCAAGGAATAAGTCTCCGTGATCGACAAGAAATGAAAGCGAGACTTGGTTAATCTATCAACAATAACCCAAATAGCATTGATGCCTTGAGAAACCGTAGGAAGACCGTACTTGAAATCCATAGTAATGTGTTCCCACTTCCATTAGGAATCTCAAGTGGTTGCAACGGACCCTTAGGTACAAGATGCTCGCCTTTACGTTGGCAAGTTAAACACATCGAGATAAACTTTGCAATCTCTCTCTTCATATTGTTCCACCAAAATGTATGTCGAAGATCACGATACATTTTAGTACTTCCAGGATGGATTGCAAATGGCGTATTGTGTGCCTCCATCATAATCTTGTACTTCAAATCGTAGTCGTTAGGAACACAAAGTCAGAGTGGACTCAAGTATTCCTTCTTCATCAATTTTCGCTTAGGAATAGCTCCTTCTTGTACTTTCTTCTTCATACGCATCGACTCCGGATTCGGTGGCTTGAGCAACCTTAACTTTTTCTATTAAAGTTGACTCTGTCGTATACTTGACATCATCGCACTCGTTCCGCATATGATCTTCTACTCATGCGCGTCACCTACCACGTTCGCTTTACCGGGATGGTATTGAATAGTGTGGTCGTAGTCTTTCAATAGCTCGAGCCAACGTCACGCCGCGTATGTGAGTTCTTTTTGAGTGAAGAAATATTTAAGGCTTTTATGGTGCGAATATATCTCCACTTTCTCCCCATATAGATAGTGCCTCCATATTTTTAAGCTGAAACGATATTTGCCGCTAACTCTAGATCATGAGTAGGATAATTCCTCTCATACTCTTTAAGTTGTCGCGAGGCATAGGCTATGACTTTCCCACGTTGCATGAGAACACATCCTAACCCTTTGCTCAAGCATCGTCAGAGATAACAAATCCATCCGAACCAGATGGTATTGTTAGAACAGTGCCAAAATAAGTCTCCTCTTAAGCTCTTGGAAACTTTTCTCGCATTCTTCGCTCCAAACAATTTTGTATCCTTCCGAGTTATTTGAGTTAATGGAGTAGCGATTCGAGAAAACCCTTCCACGAATCTCCGATAATAACCATTAAGCCCAAAAGCTACGTACTTGATCACCACCGACTTGATTTGCTCCCAACTTTGTATTGCTTCAATCTTGCACGGATCAACAGGATACTCCATGTTTCGACACCGCGTGCCCAAGGAATGCTACTTCCTCAAGCCGAACTCGCATTTCTTCAATTTGGCATATAGTTGGTTTTCACGAAGCCTTTGGAGTACCGACTTCAAATGGTGCTCATGATCTTCACGGCTTTTGGAATATATGAGGATGTCATCAATAAAGACAACAACGAATTGATCCAAATATTCCTTGAATACTCGGTTCATCATATCCATGAAAAGCGCATAGGAGCATTAGTTAGTCCGAAAGACATGACTAAGAATTCATAATGCCCATACTGGGAGTTCTAAAGGCGGTCTTTGGAATATCCTCGATTCTAATCTTGGTGATGATATCCGTAAGCGAAGATCGATTTTGAAAAGAATTGTGCCCTTCTGCTGGTCAAACAAGTCATCAATACGAGGTGAGAGGATACCTATTCTTGATGGTGACATGGTTCAATTTCGATAGTCAATACAAAGTCGCATACTCCGTCTTTCTTCTTTACAAATAAAGCAGAGCACCCCAAGGAGATGTACTAGGACGAATGAAACCGATGTCCAACAATTCTCGTAGTTGGACCTTTAACTCTCGAAGTTCAATAGGAGCCATTCGATATGGGGTTTTAGAAATGGGCTTTGTACGAGTTCAAGATCAATAAAGAATTCAACTTCACGTTCGGGGTAGGCCGGGAAGTTCTTCAGAAATACGTCGGAAAGTCAATAACAACGGGAATATTATTCAAATTTGGCGTGTCTTTATTCAAATCCATAACATGGGCTAAGAAAGCTTGACATCCGTTTTTAATAAGCGAATAGCTTTATGATTAGATATGATGATGATCGATTTTAATGGTTTAGTTGCTTGAATTCGCACAACGGGTTGGTTAGGAATATGAAAACTAACAACCTTACGAAAACAATCAATTTTGGCATGATGAGTAGTTAACCAATCAATCCCTAAAATCACATCAAAAGCAAGTATCTTTAAAGAGATAAGGTTCGCGAGGTAAGGTAATGGTGCCAACTTGAATCAAACAAGATTTATAAAGCAAAGTGGATGTGATGAAAGTTTCTCCTAACGGAGTTTCCATGAGATAGGTCAAAGTCTAATTTCTCCGAGTCAAGTTTAAGCGTTGAGCACATGCGGGAGAGATAAATGAATGGGTAAACCAGGTATCAAGTAAGGTATAAACTTCGCAAGAATTTATAAATAGCTTACCCGTGATCACCTCGTTTGGGTTCCTCGCATTATGACCAAATCACAACAAACGCTCTTCCGGAATCGTTGACTTTGACTTTTACGGGGACGATCTTTTGAGTCACCGTCCTCATTGAACTAGGTTTCATGCATCGCATAATCTCGGCGATATGTCCTTCCTTTCCACAATTATAGCATACCTTGAATTGTTGTGGCGGTTTGACCGATATGTCCCTCTTTTCCGCATTTGTAGCATATATAATGGGTGGTCGTTCTCCTCCCTTAGAACCGATTCTTTCTTAAACCTTTGTCGTCTTCACATGGTCATTGTTAAATCTCCTCTTTTAAAATCTCCTCGACTCGCTTCTTCTATTTTCATGGCCATGATTACCACCAGAGTGGTTACCATTTTTGTCCGTCTGTTTCTTTCTCTCCATGAGTTATCATTATTCATTGATCGCTATCTCGATACGATCCTGGTTGTGGTCCCTCGGTTGGTAGTACTCGTTATCTCGCTCTAATAATTGAGCCACATTTTACAACATCTGAATAAAGAGAAAATTTATGAGAAATGAGATATCGGCGTATCGGGTTTCAAACCTCTAAGAAACATCGCGTCATCGTTCCTCATTCTCCACCAAATGAGGTGCAAACACGGATAACTCTGCAAACTTTGCCTCGTCTTGAGACACCGTCATGTTGTTTTGTTCCAATCGATGAACTCCACTTCCTTCATATGACGAACACTTTCGGAAAGTATTTGTCATTAAATAGCTTTCAAACGTCTCCCAAGACATCTTTGAGTGCGGTGGATGGAGTGCGCTTCACGCAGACTCCCACCGATGATCGCCTCGCCCACGGAACATAAAGGTGGCGAATGGAACCTTCTGTTCCTCCGTGCATCCCAAGACATCGAATATCTTCGTAATTTGTTTGACCCATGTTTCCGCCCGTGATCGGATCGGCTTTCCCTTAAATTCGGTGGTCCCAACTCTTTGAAGCTTGCTTGTTTGTGACAACCCGTGAATTGCTATCATTTCTCCTGTATTTTGAACACGAGTTTCCTCGTCGATTTTGCGTGAATCGCAAAAACTTCTAAACATCCCTCGTTCATCATCGCTTTCAATGGTGTTGTTCACGGGAGGAACATTCCCGACTGTTGCACGTTCTCCTCGTTAGTGAGTCTGAGCATCTCCACGGTCTCATTTCCATTGTTAATATTCTCATTCGACATTCTCAAATACCGTCATAAAACAAGGGTTAATTAAGAAAATCAATATATCACATAATATCCCTATATCTTGACCAACTAACAAATAAGCTTAGGTAGGACACACTAGCGAAGGATTTACTCATCTCTCCCTCCTAGTTCTATTCCCGATCTCGCCAGAGATCATATCCCTAAGCTCGATACCAACTGTGACGCCCCCAAAATAGGTATACATCACCCATTACGAGTTGTCAATATACGGCATGTAAACAACTACAACTTTATTATTACAACAAGAAAGCGTGAGTTTTAATACAAATATTATCTTCTAGACAATATCTATACTCAAATAAATCCTCATCACATTTATTGATACATTTTTTTTACAAAAATGGTGAGGACTACTAAACAATCCTTTCTAAAACCTTCATTCCATACCCAGGCTGCGTTATCGCTATATTCTCGCCTCCACGAGAAAAATGGAACAAAAAGGAAAAGGGTGAGCTCAACTAGCTCGATAAAAGAATATTATGACTAAGATAATATACAACAAATTATCGTTAGTCTTCAACAGGAAAAAAATCTAATAGAATACAATAGACAACAAATTTTAAATCAATATTCGCAATGAAATAATAATTCATTAGAAGAGTTAAGTAGAGAATGCAAACTACTATCTTCTATGTATGAATTTAAAAGTTCATAAATCTATCTTTTTATCCTGTAACATCAATCAATATACATCGGAATCAAATATTCATCTTTTTACTGAGCCAAAGATATTCATCGATTAGTCGTGTTCATTTAAACACTGTTCATCTTTGCACTACGGCCAAAGATATTCTTCAGAAATCATTCATCTTTGCACTACTGGCCAAAGATATTCCATAATATCATCATTTAAGACCGAGGATGATGAAAATATTTTTTAAAGAAAGCGAATCCGATTGAAACAAAATGACAAGGATTAAGGATTAAGGATTCGTACTTGGTTTTATCCACATCCAAAAATACCTCAAAAATAATCATAGTGGTGTAAAATTCAAGAATGATCAAAACATGGATACAATCGAGTTAGTATCCGAATATATGTTTTTAGACGAAAAGAAGAAATTTTATTTTTTGGTGAATAATCAAAGTATCGTGAATAGTCATTGAGTATCGTGAATAGTCTTGAGTATCGTGAATAGTAACTCAGACACCAAAAGATAGAAATTCCACAAAAACATCTTCACGCTTCATGAATAGTACTCGTGAATAGTAACTCGTGAATAGTAACTCATGAATAGTAACTTCGTGAATAGTAACTCATGAATAGTAACTCATTGAATAGTAACCCGGCATGAAAAAGTTCCAAATTTGATAAAAACTTGGATCAACATTTCAATTATAATGATATTGAAGAAATAATATCATTACGAAAAAAAAATATCCCTTACCTCGAAAGATCGATTACTTCTAGCTAGAATCTAGGGTATAGTCTTTGAAGGAACTTCTTTATTAGGTTTGTAATATTCATGGTGCAATCAAATTGCAAAAATTAGTGCTTGAGCGTGTAAAATCGAGTTTAAAATTTTACAAACCATATACCCGGATCACCCTTTATGCATAATTATTAATTAAGCGAAAAGTAAAGAATAAAATCATACCCTTGAAGATCGAGCTTCCTCGTGTACAAGTTCACCTCCAATCCTTTTAGCGTTCAACTTGAATCCACCGGGTTTGGTTCCTTCCTTTGATCGGCGTTAGCCACCCAGTGTGTTTGGCCTCAGAGGTGATCCACCAAGGAAGAAGAAAGAATTCAAGAAGATAGGTGTTTGGCTAAACCCTAGTTTTCTATCTCTATAGAAAGGGTGTACTCTCCCAACAATTGGAATTATTACGTATGTTGAAAAATCAACAACCCATACCACCCATAATAAGACTCCTCTTATTTATAGATGTGGGCAACCCACCTTAACAATTAAGGAATTGGGTTTTAATTAATTAATTCTTTTAATTAATTAAGCTCCCTAATCTTATTAGGGATAATTAATTAAACTCCTTTAATTAATTTTCCTTCCTAATCCAATTAGGAATAAATGAGAGTACTTATATTAAATTAATTCCTAAACTCTTTTAGAAATTAAAATAATAATAATTGTAATAATATTAATAAGACTCCTCTTATTAATTTATATTTAATATTTCTAAAATATTAAATAATAAATATTAAGCTATTTAATTTATTCTATCACCATAGATTAAATTAAATATACTTAACATTATATTATTACGATTATGCCATTAACTTCTTAAATAATTATTCTTCCTTTTATGGTGTGACCCTTTAGGTTCTCCATATTAAGCAGGTTGTGAATAAATCAATTAGAACAATTCTAATCTTATTTAAATAAATAAATTAAACAATTAATTTATTTAAATAAATAATATTTATTCTACAATAAGGATAAGCCTCCTAGCGATCAACGACTTTCCGGATAATATAGATTTCAACATTAATCATAAAAGAACCTTTGAGTAAATAGTTACTTGACAATTCAATCCTTCCACCATCTGATGTCCCAATTAAATATAAGACATGGAATTATTGTCAAGTCTTATTTTATTTAATTATATGTATTTCGATTCTTAAATGCACACAACACCAAATAATGCAAATTAGAAACTCCTTTCTAATTTCATTCGCCTTAACCAAGGACTCTTGGGTTGTCATTTATCGAATCACATATAGACATTCTCTTCTTTTTATTAGAAGTGGTAGATTCTTTATTGATCATACATTATCTCCATGTACAACTTATTATACCCAAGCATACCCTTTGATATACCCTTAGGGTCTTAAGGAATAAGTCAAAGTATAACTCATCATACACAAGATACTATGATGATCTCAAGTCCAAGGATCACTTGTACTACTATCACTACTGAGAATTCCTATTGACAGCAAATAAAACTCCATTAGGTATTCCTTAGCGAGCCACGTTCAATTGAACTTATTCTCTAATAAGCACCTACATACTTGCTTTAGTGTCTCCACACAAATGATCATGAGATCAATCATCCTCATCCAATGAGCAAGCAACGTATGTACCAATCTATCCGGATTCACTAATCCCCAATTTAGTAATCCAATGATTGGGAACTATTTTAGTTTTAAGCTTTCTAAGGATTTAGATCTCATTAGAATGATCATCATCATTATTCTAAAAGCATTGCTTAAAACTATGGGTTTATCACATATTATAAAAAGCGACATCATGTAGATAATTAAAAGCCTTTAATAAATTAATACTTTTTATTAATAAATGAATAAGATTGTTACAAAGTATATGCTTTATCATCAAACATGATTGGCTTGTGTGCATACTACTTTCAATCTCCCACTTGCACTAAAGCCAATCGTCATGGTAACTCATACTCTTCTTCTATAAGTGACGATTATCCTAACATTGGATAAGCTTTAGTTAATGGATATGTAATGTTGTTCTTGAGAGTCCACTATCTCTATAGTGATTTCCCATCTTTCAATGATTCTAATAATCAAATGAAAGTGCCACAACACATGTTTAGATCCAAGATGAGACTTAGGAACTATTCCTAGTTACGTAATGAACTTTTAATCCAAACAATCAACTTGCGACTTCATTTATAGCTATATACTTTGTCTTTATCACTAAACCAACAACTCTTTCTTTGTTTGGAACCTTTCCAATTCCTTTGCACCACCTTGATTCAAGGTAACACTTTACCTTAAAGTGGATTTTTTCGTCATCTTAGTGCATGCGAAAAAACTTGAGTCTGTTAAGCCCTCTAGTTTTAATTAAGACCCATCATGAATATGATCACATCCTTAGTGCTTGTTAAGAACTTTAAGATGTTTTTCACTGTCTTACAGTGATCTTCTCCAGAATATGACCGATCAACATCAGGTCTCGTATATTTCATTGCATACATGATTGTCACTCATGCGATCTCTCTTCTTTGGAGTCTATGGGGACTATTAAGAGAGATACACTCCATGGCTCATCTACATGAGACATCTCTTAGAGTTTGCCATGCTAAACGACTTTAGCATCAAATGAATATACGTTCCTTGGGTTAAGTCGAGCATCCTCTTAAATCTATCTATATAGATTTATATCCCCAATTAAGATACTCTTCCCAAATCATTCATGGAGGAATGTTTAGACAACTTTATCTTTACTGATTGTAGCATTGGTATGTCATTCCTTTCAGTATTATATCAACATATAATATTAGGAATGTCACGGCGCTCCCACTCGACCCTTTTATACACACTAGAACTCTTACCTCATCGTATGTAACTCGGATCATCATCTTCTATGATCGTACCTCATCATCATCATCCATGATGAATCCATACCTCCTAGGTATCTTGGTACTATTCATTTTCTGATTGGTTGTGGTACAATAGAGTCTATCTACTGAGTTCCTCTTATTTGACTTATAGTGTTTTGTGGTTCTTGAACTTTTCAAGATCTATTATCCTCCCACTAGCCCTTGATAATAAACACCTTTATCTTAGAAGGCGTGTGTTTCGCAACAAACACCTTTTTTGCTAAGTAGGATTATAGAGAACATATACCCTAAACTTACTTTAGGATGTCCCACAAATCGACACTTATAAAATCTTGTCCCAAGCTTATCCTTTGAAACCTTTTTCACATAAGTTGGACAACCCTTATCTTAACATACTTAAGATTAGGAATCCTCCACATCCATAACTTTTATGGAGTCTTGGGGTAGGATTTTGAGGTTACCATTTTTCGTAGATATGCGACCATTTCTAGGACATTATCCCGAAGAAGGATCTTTGGAATGTCGGTAAAATCATTATGGATCGCACCATGTCCAACAAGGTACGATTTTTCATTCGGATACATCAATCAATTATTGTGTATCGGGATGTGTCCATTATGAGAAAACCATTTGAGATGATCTAGAAACTTATTGCACAAGTATTTATTCCTTGATCTAATCAAAGAATCTAAATACATTGCCAATTTGTTTCACTTACGAATTCTTTGAACCTTTCAAATAATTCACACTTGTATTTCAAACAAATACACACATTCAACTCTTTGAATGATCATCTCCTTTTCTTATACTAATTTGTTCAATATGTAAAATTATTTTCATGTAAGTCAAGTATACAAAATTTATTAAGTAATATTCAGATTCTATACAAAACATTATCATTATAAATAGAACAACAATTGTTCTTAATTATAATACCAAAAATTTTATTGTCCAACAATAAAATAGAAATAATGTTTCTAACAAGAATTGGAATACAATAACAACTTATTGACTTAATAGATTTGCCCGTAGGCATTGTTAAACTATAAGTTTCTATGGCTAATATGGCAACCTTTGCTACATTTCCGCACATAGGATTACTTATATTTGTTTAGCTTTCTATACGCTTGGTCCTTCATAAATCTATATTTATGATAACCAAAGTTGGTATCCAATACCCAAGTAGAACCTTGACTTAAAGAAAAATTTATTTCAATCATGAACAAATTTGTATTTATCTTAGAAACTTCACTAAGCTTCTTTGGTTAGCCTCTCGCAAGACGCTTTTCTCAGATTTCTTTCCGGTGTCCGAAGCTTATTGCATTGAAGCAAAACTCCTTTGTTATCCTTATCAGTTTTGTTCTTATTATCCTTTGTTTATGCCTTTCTATTTACCTTCTTTGAATCGTTCTTCTTTTCAGAAGATCCTTTGGCCCCTACCAGTAAGACTTGATCTTTCTTGGTTGGAAAGTGACTCTCAACATTTTTCAACATGATAAGCAAATCAATGGGCGATATCTAGCTTGTTCATATGAAAATTCACAACAATTGTGAAAGGAGTCCTGGAGTGAGTGCAAGATCAAATCTTGGCTCAACTATCCATCCATGACAAAACTTGTTGTCTAATTGATCAATCAAATTGATTATGTTAAGAACTTTTTATGCATCTTATAGTGCCATTGGCCATTCTAGATCGGAAGAGCTCCTTAGATATCGATATCTATCGGTCCTACTTTTCTCACCATCAACTACTTGATGTGCGGGAATATAGTAGGAGCATCCATAGTTTCATCTTGTTGTGACAAGCTCGTTACTCATAGATGCGAGCATGATGCATTGAGCCAATTGTGCATCATCTTGCCACTTTCTAAAAGTAGCAATGTCTTCCTCAGAGGCATTGTCTGCAACCATTGCAGGGATAGGCGTATTAAGGACATAAGATAGCTTTTCAGCTATGAGAACTATTCTCAAATTCCTTAACCAATCCGTTTAATTAGGTCCGGTTAATTTAGCATCTAATATGCTTCGCAGTGATAGTAATTTTAGACATTGTAAAATTCTGTAAATGAATTTGTAATTAACAACATTTTAACATACATTCTTTTATTAATTACCAAAATAATTTAGGTCTTGTTTTAAATTGGTATCTCCCACTATTTTCTTCAAACTATATTACCCTCACTTATATAGTTCGGCAAAATCTAATTAAAGATTAGCTAGTGAGAATAAGGATCCCATTTCAAATGTATATAGCCTTGTGGTGACACAACAAACTATATATAAATAAATAGGTGACAACTCTTGTCAATTACATCAACTATGTAACTCCTTTTATTTTGCCTCTTAGATTATTTTGATCAGTGGTGGCACATCCGAATCAAAATTATCCAAGTTAAGTCAACCTAGCACTCCATATATTCAAAAAGAAAAATATCATCCTTGTGGTGACACAACAAAATAATATTGTTCAATTTTCTTTATAAGCATCAAATGTGATAAATTAACATCTTAAATACTTAATACTTGCCTTGTGGTGACACAACAAACTCATATTAAATATTTAATACTCTATTAATTTTATCATGCTAGAAGGCGACGTTCGATATTCCAAATATCTTTGAGCGCTTAGGACTTAATATAAAAATTGAGGGGTTTGTTATTAATTTGTCTCATCTTGTTTTATGGTGCATGCACATATATATATATAAAATACGCGTCATATTAATTAACATGCGAAGCATGTTTGCATAATATATAATATATATATATATAGTATAAGCATGCATATAGAATACTATATTCTACCGGATTGATTATGGACTTTTATTCTAGTTTGGTTCACTAGAGCCACCAAGTGAACCAAAAGGTCAAACCTAGGGTGCAAGAAATAATATTTAAATATAACTATTACATTTAAACCGGGCTCCATTACAAATGGGTCTTCAAGCGCTTCTTGTCCTTGATCTCTAATTCTTCAAAATTAATTCTAACTATTCCTATTACAAAACTATTTAAAATAAATAGAAACTTGATGATCGTGATCGAGGGAAGTACATAGGAGGAGATAGAATTTACATTAAGAAAAATTAGAGAAGGCGAAGTCATGAGACCCCATTTAATAAAACCCATACATTCATGCATCCAACTAAAATAAAATCCAATCGCGTTGGTGATAGTCATAATCAATCCCATTTATTATCATACACATCACCATATGCATCGATAAATAACATTCATCTCATGAATAATAAACATTTAATATATATATTGATATCATTTAATGGGCAAATTTAGTTAGTATAAAATCTATTTTTGAATAAAAATAAACTCCTTTATTTTAATCAAAATTAAATCAAAATAAAACTATTTTATTTTAATTTATCCAATTTTGAATAAAATAAACTATTTTATTTTAATCAAAATCTTTAATCAAAATAAACTCCTTTATTTTAATTAATTATGGAATCAATTCCATGTAAAAAAAAATATTAAAGGAAACACGGATATTCTTTTCCTATTCATAAATAAACTCCTTTATTTTGAATAATATGAAATCATATTTCATATCTAAATAAACTCCTTTATTTAAGGAAATTAGGATTCTATTTCTATTCACAAATAAACTCTTTTATTTTGAATAATATGAAATCTTATTCCATATTTAAATAAACTCCTTTATTTAAGGAAGCATGGATTCTCTTTTCCATTCACAAATAAACTCTTTTATTTTGAATAATATGAAATCCTAATTCATATCTAAATAAACTCCTTTATTTAAGGAAAGATGGAATACAATTTCAACTCCAATTAGTTATCATGGAATCCAATTCCAACTCTAATTAGTTAGCATGAAATTTAATTTTAAAATTAAAATAAACCTTTTTATTTTAATTATAAAATTATTAAAATTAAAATAAAACTTTATATTTTAATATTAAAATAAACCTTTTATTTTAAAATTAAAATAAACTTTTTATTTTAATTATATAATAATTAAGAATATATATATATATATATATATTCGTATATATATATATATATATATATAAAACCGTATATAATATATATCATATATATCATATATATATATATATGCATCCGTGCTTCTCAAATAAAAATATAGAATAACACATTTTAACTTTTAAAACCTTTCAGCATCTTTGTCACGGGGAGATTCGTGTTTTACTAAAACATCATGACACTGAGAAAAAAAAAATAACTTGTGTAATATGATTCCATATCCACCTGTTTTTTTGCATTACGTGGCAACATGCATATCTTAGAAAAAAAATAAAATGAAAAAGCGAAGCCTTTTTTTTTTTTTTTTTTTTTTTTAATTTTATACAATAAAATTATGCCCAATTAAATTATTCTAAACACATATCAATATATAAATTAAAACAATTAATAATAAGCATAAAAGTTTGGCTCGATACCTTTGTTAGGTTTGTAATATTCACGGGTATGATCAAATTGCAAAAAAATTAGCTTGAGCGTGTAAAATCGAGTTTAAAATTTTACAAACCATATACGGATCACCCTTTATGCATAATTATTAATTAAGCGAAAAAGTAAAGAATAAAAATCATACCCTTGAAGATCGAGCTTCCTCGAAGTACAAGTTCACCTCCAATCCTTTTCGCGTTCAACTTGAATCCACCGGGTTTGGTTCCTTCCTTTGATCGGCGTTAGCCACCCGCGTGTGTTTGGCCTCAGGGTGATCCACCGAGGAAGAAGAAAGAATTCAAGAAGATAGGTGTTTGGCTAAAACCTAGTTTTTCTATCTCTATAGAAAGGTGTACTCTCCCAACAATTGAAATTATTACGTATGTTGAAAAATCAACAACCCATACCACCCATAATAAGACTCCTCTTATTTATAGATATGGCAACCCACCTTAACAAATTAAATTGGGTTTTAATTAATTAATTCTTTTAATTAATTAAGCTCCCTAATCTTATTAGGGATAATTAATTAAACTCCTTTAATTAATTTTCCTTCCTAATCCAATTAGGAATAAATGAGAGTACTTATATTAAATTAATTCCTAAACTCTTTTAGAAATTAAAATAATAATAATTGTAATAATATTAATAAGACTCCTCTTATTAATTAATATTTAATATTTCTAAAATATTAAATAATAAATATTAAGCTATTTAATTTATTCTATCACCATAGATTAAATTAAATATACTTAACTTTATATTATTACGATTATGCCATTAACTTCTTAAATAATTATTCTTCCTTTTATGGTGTGACCCTTTAGGTTCTCCATATTAATAGGTTGTGAATAAATCAATTAGAACAATTCTAATCTTATTTAAATAAATAAATTAAACAATTAATTTATTTAAATAAATAATATTTATTCTCTGATAGGGATAAGCCTCCCTAGCGATCAACGACTTTCCGGATAATATAGATTTCAACATTAATCATAAAAGAACCTTTGAGTAAATAGTTCAAATGCAATTCAATCCTTCCACCATCTACAATGTCCCGATTAAATATAAGGCGTGGAATTCTTGTCAAGTCTTATTTTATTTAATTATATGTATTTCGATTCTTAAATGCACAACACCAAATAATGCAAATTAGAAACTCCTTTCTAATTTCATTACATAACCGCGAGGACTCTTTGGGTTGTCATTTATCGAATCACATAGGACATTCTCTTCTTTTATTAGAAGTGGTAGATTCTTTATTGATCATACATTATCTCCATGTACAACTTATTATACCCAAGCATACCCTTTGATATACCCTTAGGGTCTTAAGGAATAAGTCAAAGTATAACTCATCATACACAAGATACTATGATGATCTCAAGTCAAGGATCACTTGTACTACTATCACTACTGAGAATTCTATTGTGAGCAAATAAAACTCCATTAGGTATTCCTTAGCGAGCCGCGTTCGATGAACTTATTCTCTAATAAGCACCTACATACTTGCTTTAGTGTCTCCACACAAATGATCATGAGATCAATCATCCTCATCCAATGAGCAATGCAACGTATGTACCAATCTATCCGGATTCACTAATCCCCGATTTAGTAATCCGATGATTGGGAACTATTTTAGTTTTAAGCTTTCTAAGAATTTAGATCTCATTAGAATGATCATCATCATTATTCTAAAAGCATTGCTTAAAACTATGGGTTTATCACATATTATAAAAAACAAAGATCATGTAGATAATTAAAAGCCTTTAATAAATTAATACTTTTTATTAATAAATGAATAAGATTATTACAAAGTATATGCTTTATCATCAAACATGATTGGCTTGTGTGCATACTACTTTCACTTACTGCCGTCTAGCAATACTCAAAGTATACTTAAAATACTCACAAGAATAAACTCGATAATATAGAGAGAAAACTTGGGTTTACGGTGTGATTTTCAATTCTAACCTAAGCACCCTATTTATAGGAAATTGCTTAGAACACCAAAAGCGGAAAATTTAATAAATTAATATATATATATATATATATCAAATTCATACGCCAACCTTAGAATTCAGATCCTAGCATTTCCACATGCCACCTTCTAGAAAAGTAAGAAAAAAACGTTTTCATAAAATAAATAATTAAAACTTTCAAAAAATCAATTATTTTGAACTTGAACTTCAATAATTCATAATAAATAGCCCTTTCATCAGAAAATTCGAATCTCATGAGTTTATATAGGAAATTCAATTCTCTACAACTTTGCAGAAGAAAGTTTTCCAAATTCCAAATGGAAATTGACCGAAATCCACAAACGGTCGATTTTACAGGCTAAAAATCAAATTTCGGCCAATAAAGGGGGTCCACCGCATTGTTTAACATGTTTTAAACATTTATTGCAACAAAATACTCTTCCTCCTCGTATACTCATATATCCCACATTCGTTGTAAAAATATCATAGTTAATATATTATTAAAATAATATATTTAAATGAATTATTTTATCGAGAAAAAATAAAATTTCAATTTTCAACAATTGTCACTATAAAATTTTCTCCATCTATATCCACATAAAATCAATATTTTTCTCATCATATGAATCAATAATTAATTATTCATAAATAATATTACAGAATCACAATATTGACAACAGCAGGTTCCTCAGGAAGAGGGGCTTTCCACTAAGAATTTCTTCTTACGGTAGCCGCAATTAGGTGACCAAACCTCTCCTTAGGCGTAACTTTCTAGACATTGCCAATAATGTTATCTAATAATATTATTCAGGATAATATGAATTATTGCTTCGATAATGAAAAAAATTGTGTAATGACAATTATTGAAACAATGACAATATAAAATATCAACACAAACAATTATTAACTCGATAAAATCTCAACAAAGTAATTACTTTGTAACCATTATTGAGTAGTGCCTTTTACGTAAGAATCAATAATTGGTGCAATACTGGTAGTAACCGCTTTCAACAACGCGTATTAGTGTGTTTTAACCACCGGGTATTCCAACGAAGATAAGCAATAAACAACTACTACCGTTATTTAAAAACAACTTATATTTGTCGTTTTCTTCATCCAATCGCTTTCCGTTATGGGGCCCACACATGGGTCTGTTACCGTCGCATTACGAATATTCCCGAAGCGATTGAATATTCCACGACCAAACGAATATTCCCCAACGATAATGAATATTTTATAACCACTTGCTTATTTTGAAATATTTGCGTATTTAACCCTTAACTATCCACATTAATCAAATCAACCCTTACTATTTCAAAATAATAAATAAAGGAAATTCCTTTTTTATTTAAAAATTTTGGAGTCTTACAAGATCCATCGATTGGCTATGAAATTCTACCACTACAAAAAAATGGGCCTTTAGCAACGATTTTTCGGGCAACGACTTTATAAGTCGCTGCTAAAAGTATATGTTTAGGAACGAAATTTGTCCTTCGTTGCAAATTGTGTCAGGCTTTCACTTTTTGCAACAAAATTCATAAGTCGTTGCAAAATTTCGTTGCTAATTCATTGGCGGGAAAAAATTTCGTTAGAAATTAGTTGCAAAATTTTCTACCACTTGATTTTTCGTCGTTATCAGGCAACAAAGTTTTTGTTGCTAAAAATGGGGCTTTAGCAACAATTTTTCAAGCAACAGCTTTATAAGTCGTTGCTAAAAGTGTATGTTTAGCAACGAAACTTGTCCTTCGTTGTAGATTGTGTCAGGCTTTCACTTTTTGCAACGAAATTTATAAGTCGTTGCAAAATTTGAAAATAAAATTAGTTAGAAATTCGTTGCAAAATTTCTAACCACTTGATTTCTCCTCATCGTGGGCAACAAAAATAATTTTGTTGCTATATTTCATTGCCTAATATGGACCACATTCATTGGCAACAATTTTTATTTTCGTTGCATATCTTATACAACTTTTTGCAACGACTATTAAAGTGTTGCCTTAAATTAAGATAATCTCGATAAACATATTTTGTAAGACCATATTTAGATTATTAGGAATTGTCAAAAATATTCATATTTAGTATTTAAAATTATATCCAAATGCAAAACATATTGAACTCATGACCTATCATTTGAAACTTTGGTCATTTGACCGCTAGAGCAACACAAGTTATCTGTTAATATCTTGCAAGGATTATTATTTATATCAAAACATGAGATTTCCCCCATGTATTCCTTTCTTCTCCTTCACTACATACCATTAATATAATCTCAAGAAGTTATATACTATAATAATAATAATAATAATAATAATAATAATAATAATAATAATAATAATAATAACAATAATATTAATAATAATAATAATAATAATAATAATAATAACAATAATAACAATAATAATAATAATAGTACTAATAACAATAATAATTAAAATAACAATAATAACAATAACAATAATAATAAAGTTGCACCAATGGTGTGTAAGTTTTTTAACTCCCATTTTTTAATTCTCTTTTCTTGACTTGTAATTTTTTTATAATCAAATATTAATTTCTCTTTATATCTTGTATTAGAGGGTGTTTGGCAATGACTTATAAGTTGGTTAAACTAAGTTATAAGTCATTTGTTATTATTTAGTGTTTGACAATAACTTAAATTTTAACTTTTTTTTACTTATAAGTCATTATTAAATTTTTTCATGCTTCATGTGCTATATTTTTTATTATTATTACTATTACTATTACTATTATTATAATTATAAAATAAAATAATGCTCTCTGGAGAATTGAACTCCAAACCTCCCACTCTCCTTAAACAAATGCTCAAACCAACTGTTTATAAGAATTTTTTATTATAAAGTCAGATTCTTGACACTAAAATACTAAAATACTAATTACATATTTACGTCAAATACTAAAAATACTAATTAAAAAAATACTAAAATACTAAAAAATCAAATTAAAAATAATAAAATTCAAATTATTTTGTTAATTAATCAAAAGAACAAAAATTCAAATTACATCATTAAAATACTAAAATCATATTTACATCATAACATATTTATATCATTTAATCAAAATACTAAAATTCAAATACTAAAATACTAAAATTTTACTCAAATACTAAAATTTTACCATAGTTGTATACCATATCAAAATACTAAAATTTTACCATTGTTGTATAACATATCAAAATACTAAAAGTCACATGCCGATACTAAAATACTAATTACATATTTACATCAAATACTAAAAATACTAATTAAAAAATACTAAAAAATCATATTAAAAAATACTAAAATCCAAAAAAAAATACTAAAATTCAAATTATTTTGTTAATTAATCAAAAGAACAAAAATTCAAATTACATCATTAAAATACTAAAATCATAACATATTTACATCATAACATAACATATTATCATATTTACATATTTACATCATAACATATTTACATCATTTAATCAAAATACTAAAATTCAAATACTAAAATACTAAAATTTTACTCAAATACTAAAATTTTACCATAGTTGTATAACATATCAAAATACTAAAATTTACCATAGTTGTATAACATATCAAAATACTAAAAGTCACTTACCCAACACTAAAATATTAATTACATATTTACATCAAATACTAATTTAAAAAAATACTAAAATACTATAAAAAATCAAATTAAAAAATACTAAAATCCAAAAAATACTAAAATACTATAATTCAAATTATTTTGTTAATTAATCAAAACAACAAAAATTCAAATTACATCATTAAAATACTAAAATCATAACATATTTACATCATAACATATTATCATATTTACATATTTACATCATTTACATCATAACATATTTACATCATTTAATCAAAATACTAAAATTTAAATACTAAAATACTAAAATTTTACTCAAATACTAAAATTTTACCATAGTTGTATAACATATCAAAATACTAAAATTTATTTGTGCATCATAGATTCATTTGTAATAGCTTATCAAATTCATAAACTTACAATAACTTCTCAAATTCATGCAAACCAAATGCATATATGGTGTCCCTTTTTCATATTCTTATTCTAATTAAAGTGATTTATTATAATGATATCACTTAAGATTAATCAAACTATTATTATAAATATTGTCATTAAAATATGTCATATTTAAAATTTATCTAATAAATTATTTATAAATTTATAAATTGTACTTATAAGTTGTTCCATATTATTTAATTTATATTTTGCTAAATTTAAATGTACATAAAAGAAAAGAGATACATATACTTAGGGGCATTCCCCAGATCGATACAAAATGTCAAGAAAGGGAACTCAATATGACAAACAGTGAAACTCAGATTTTAAGACAATACAAGAGCATAAGGCCAAAACAGAGTAAATGAAAGTAATCGCATTGGACTTCAAGATAAAGATTAATCTTTAGCAAATGAAAATATGCGACATCAAGATTCCATCCGCTTTTTTTTGGATGAAATTAAAATAATGACCATTTTATAATTTTGAGAGTACATTTATTCGATTGTAATAAAAAAGGTTTTCGATAACGACAATGAAAATCGGAACTCATATATATATATATATATATATATATATTGTTGGTTCACTCATTATTTTTTGCCTAATAAATAATATTTTTTTAATATAAGAATAATATAGACAATTGATATTATATTTAATATTATATATATATATTTAATAATTATGTATAATTTTAAAACAATTTATATTAAAAACGGATAGAGTATTATTTTTGGGCTGACTTATGAGGATAGACTCATAACTCATTATTGACCATAATCCAATTGCACCAGCATGACACTTCACCAACTGATCCAAGTTGTCGATATACTTACAAGTAAAGTACTTCCTCACTCCAAGAATGATAATGATGATAGATTTTATGCGAATTTAAAAAATAATGCCAAATGATAAAATTATTCATATTTAAATTCTCATCTAATTGCATATTTTTCTATACATGACTAGTGATATTATATAAATATTTATAAATAATAAAAATATGACATTTAATACTAAGGATATTACGCATAAATTATTGTAAAAAAATAGATTATTTAATATAAGTAAATATTTAACTTGAGATTACATAAAATAATAAGAACTTTTATTCTTGGCGGAGGAGTGACTTAAATCATGAACATATTTTTAAGTCCAAAAATAAAACATAAAAATAAGAATAGTAATGGTATACTCCTAGATATTCTTAATTCTCCTTTTACCTTTTTTTCAAATATATTATAAAATTAAATTATAATAATTTCGGTTAAAGAGAAAACATAAAAGATGAAGAAAATTTTATTATGTTTTATGAACTAAAAGCAGAATAAAGTAATTTTAAAATGACTTATAAGTCATTCCTAATAAGTTAGTTTGACCCATATTAATGTAATATCAATTTTATCCCTATGTTATTTAATTTAAAAAAAAAACGAATTTGTAAAAAAGAAGAGTAAGATGCAATGTCATTTTAATTGGCGTTAGAATTTTTATTTTTATTTTTTATAGCTGAAGTCTTATATACTCCTTCATTTCCAACGCCGATGAAAGAGAATAAACATAAAAAATATTGATATTGCTCTTCCTTTTTTACAAATTTGCTTTATACAAAAATTTAAAAAAAGTTACAATGCTGGTTAGTTTGGCATTGGATCACATTTTTATTTTTTTTAAATTTCTTTAAAAAAATAAAATCGTTTTAAAAAAAATTAAGATAATTTTTTTTTTAAAATTCTTTTTTTAAAAAAATATTCTTTAAAGTGGCGTTGGTTGCCTTTCTGATTTTTAGTAAAAAAAAAATATTGGCGTTCAGTAGTTTTTCCCAAATTAGATATGAGAGCCTTTACTCTCAACGGCAGTCATTGAAGTTTTTATCTTTAAAAAAATATTCGTTTAAAAATAAAATATTTTTTAAAAAAATTAAAGCTAATTTTTTTTTTTAAAATAATATTTTTTTTTATTTATAAAAATTATTCTTAAATTAATTAATTTGGTTAAGAGAAGAGCATATTCCAAGAAAATTTGAACAAAATAGATATAATTGAGAAACTTGAAAATAATTAATTGTATAACTAATAGTAATTTTTTAGATTTTTATAATTATATTGATATAAATTAAATGAATACATGTTAAATTTGAATTTAAAAATATTTGAAATTGACTTTTTTAAAAGTTGATATTAATATTAAAATTTAAAATGGAAGGATTAATATAGTTTTTTAAACAAATTTTTCTTCCTAAAATTCATAAATAAAATAAAATAAATTTGTTAGTGCTAGAAACCCAACAGGAAAACTGAGCCAGAGGCTACTTTCTCTAGCTTCTTCTCCTTTCTCCTCTCTCTGATTCTCTGAATTCCAATGGATGCTACTTTTTCTTCATCGGCAGCCATGGCACAACAAACATGGGAACTCGAAAACAACATCGCAACATCGAGGTGATGGGCCTCATGCAGGGGAAGACCGACGGCGACGCGATTATTGTGATGGACGCCTTTGCGTTGCCGGTGGAAGGAACGGAAACTAGGGTTAATGCGCAGGCTGATGCTTATGAGTATCTGGTGGATTATTTCCAGAATAATAAGCAGGTAAATTAATTAATATTAGTCTTGATTAATTGTTTTGGGGATTATTTTGGTTGTTTTGTAGAAACTCCTAGAACCCTAGTTTGTAAAATAGCTTGAAGCTTTAATTTTTCTGGGATTTTAGTAACCTTTGGAGAAAAACCCTAACCCTAGTTCTAAAAAAGCGCATTTGCCAACTTAATTCTGTTATAGTCCTAGTATGTTTTGATCGCTCATCTTCAATCTGTTTAAAATTGTATAGAGCTGTAACAAAATTTCTATTTGACTATATTTTATTGTTTTTGACATTTGAACCCCAGTTTTTTCCAGAGAATTGTTCTGTATTTCTTGTATGGATTTCTTTATGAATTGTTGGGGCTTAGGTCCTCTTTCTTTTACTAGGTATAATTTCTCGATTGAAATTCTGTCATTTGTCTTTTATTAATGAATTTGTGGACAAGTGCACATTTTCTAAATGCTAAATGCTAATTTATTCAATTTCTTCATGATTTTGATGTGAACAATGTTGTGAACAAGTATTAATGATTTTACTATTTCGTTCCAACTTAGTCTGCTGGTTTTATTTATGGTGGTACAAATTCATGCCTACTGTATTCTTGTTCAGACACCTTGTGGCCACAATTTTTGCCTGAAGTGCTTCCAGAAGTGGGTTGGGCTAGGGAAGCACACTTGTGCAAGCTGTCGCCATGCAATCCCAGCCAAGATGGCAAACAACCCTCGAATTAACTCCTCCCTGGTTACTGCCATTCGAATGGCAAAGATGTCAAAGGCTAATGGTTTTGTTGGTCTACCATTTTGTTCACAATCAAAATTTACCTGACAAAGCATACACCATAGATCGTGCAAAGAAATCTGGAAAGGCAAATGCTTGCAGTGGAAAGATTTTTGTCACAGTTCCACCAGATCATTTTTGGCCAACAAGCAGAAAATGTTCCAGACAAAAAACAGGGTATCTTAGTTGGGGAAACTTGGGTGGATCGGTTGGAATGCAGGCAGTGGGGAGTTCATCTTCCTCATGTTGCAGGGATATCTGGACAATCAGATTATGGGGCTCAGTCTGTGGCACTCTCTGGTGGGTATGAAGATGATGAGGACCATGGTGAGTTAATCCTCTATACAGGAAGGTATGTTATTTGTCGTGCAATACTGTTGTTTCAGTAGAGACTTGTTATGTGTTTGCTATAAGAGCCATCCTCATATGACTAATTATATTCTTTCTATTGGATTTTATCAAGTTAATGTGTTCCTACGAGTAATATTTAGGGCCATAGAAATAGCTTTATTATTCGTTCTTAAATACTTGAGAAAAAGATGCTTACAAGTAGTATAGTTCCTTGTTTGTTTTATCTGGTGCTTGATTATAAAAAGTCTAATTGTATGAATTAACCCTGATTTCTTGTAAACAAACTCTTGCTGATGCCAAAATAACTTTATCTGCTTTCCTTATTGTCAAATTTTGTTGAGAAAAATAGCCCTCTTGAAGTAAATTAACTGCTGAAACAAAAGTTCTGTGGGTTGCCTTTTGAATTTGTTAGTGTGCTCATTGTTTAAACTTTTTGAGTTGCATATTATCTATAAATGGACATGGGTTGACCATGTATATGTCATTTAATTCTGTGATAATAACTACTGTATTTCACTCAGAACATATTGTGTCTCTGACAACTTATTGAATTCTATTCATAAGTTAAAAATAAAAAACTCGAAAATAACATTGGAATCTTATGGATTATTCAACTGTGATTATATAATGTGCCCTATTGATCCTTATTCGGAATGGGAGCTAGTTCTCTTGATTTTGTAGAAGAAAATGAAATTACCACTTGCTAGAGTGATTAATCGCTGCAATGCTGACAGACATACTTTAATGTGGTTGTACATGCTTTAATAGGAAAGTTTTCTGTTAGCACGGTTTGATCAAACAGTGTCTCACTTGACCTTCATTACTATGACTTACTAAAATGAGAGGGCATTGTTTTATATTTGGTTACAGATTGAATCAGATAATAAGGTGCTGCCAGTGTATCCATTGCATGCTGAGTTTGCAAGGCCATTATGGGTTTTTGGCATGAATTCGTATGAATTTATACATAGTGATGAGCAGAAAAACTTAATCGGTTGCAGTTACAGGTCGCTTTGAGAACATGCTTATCTATGGTTTCATCTTGTTCTTCAAAGTTTACCGATAACCTTTAGTTTAATCAAAGTTTTGGTTGACTGTGCAGGCAAAACGGAAGGTCGTATATTGGAATTCTGGACGATTCTCAAAGCACAATGTCCATTCTTGATATTCCTTTCACGGATATAAATAATATTGTAATCTCACAAAATGTTCACTTATTTGCATAGGTTTTTTGGTAAGTTGATAAATAGTTATGGCTGGTAATGTGTGGCTACCTGCTTACCTTCGAATGGAAAATTCCAAATGGGAGGAGGTAAGTTTTGCTTCACTTCCAGAATGTAGATTTCTATTTCTGAAGAACCAAACTGAGGTTAATATTGAGCTTGATGCTATGATCGACTTGAGTCTGAGATCAGAAACAATAGCCTGATTTTGGATCATAACCTCATAGGTCTGGGTGTCAACTCACAACGTGCTTGAAATTTAAGTTCAAATTCTGTTATTTATTATCTAATGTGCCTGACTTCCTACTTACTGTGTCTTCATAGCTCTGCTGTGATCTGAGATTCAGTTTGAGGAGGCTTCTGGATTCATCGTCTGACTCTTTCTGGAAAACAGGATGGGTTTATACTAGGATGCGACATCATGTAGCATTTGTATATGATGGTTTATTTCCTGTTCTGGCTATTTTCTTTTTCAGCCCGTCGTAGCCACATTCAAGTAGAAAGAAATAGTTCTTTATCTCTTCTTCAATTTTGCAGGTCAGGTTGTTCTAGACACACCCTTTCCACTTAAAAATAAGAAAAGCTGCAAAATATTGAGCGTCAAGCCTATTGCAGTTTCAGTTCAGGTGTATCATAGAGTTCTCCCTAGACCATGACTGGTGTGCGGTAGTTATAAAACTTTTGGGCATTCTGTTCAGTGGTACTGTAGATGCAGGAGGACACCCTTCCATTGAAGTTGCACTGTTGGAGATTGCCCTCCTCCACAAAGCTGTGAGGAGAAATTGCAGGCCCATGGTAGAAGCTCTCTTAAGTTATTACCCTGACAATGTTGTAGATAAATATGGATCTGAACAGAAGCAAACTTTTGAGGGTCATTACTTTTTTGTGACCATATATCGATTGTTTGTTCACACCATTTATTTATTTTCCGATATTTTAATCCCCCATTTATCCCTTTAGTTAATTAATGTCTGCCACTCTATGAACTGAGCTTTCTTCTTCTACTTCTCACCACATTTGAAACGTCAAAATCCCTTCAATGGCTGTAGAAATCGAATATTTATTCTGAGAATCTCATCTCCCCTTCAACAATGGCATTTTCATTCGGCATTGTCCCCAAAAGAAGCAGTCAATCTCTGCTTGTCCCAGTTTTGTTTGTGCTTTTCATCGCCTGTTTAAGCTTTGGTTCTGTAGTTTCAGATGAAGGTGAGTGTGTTTTTCTTAATCTAACGAACACAAACCCTTCTGTAATCTAACTCCATTATTCTAATAATTTATGATTTGGGCTTGTTTCTTTTTCTTCCATTGTTTATTCACTTCTTAATCTTATTTTATTCAGGTTACAAAACGTGTTTATTTATTTAATTAGTACTTTAGTAGTATTTCTTGAGCTCTTATTTATCTCTAAGATTTGGGTATTTGTTTGGGCTTATTATTGATGTGTTTGTTGGAATAAAAGGGGCAACTTTGTTGGAGATAAAGAAGTCATTTAGAGATGTGAATAATGTGCTGTATGACTGGACTGATTCACCATCTTCAGACTACTGTGTGTGGAGAGGGGTAACTTGTGACAATGTCACCTTCAATGTCATTGCCATGTATGTCCTTTTAGTTTCAACACTTTTTCCTTTGCAATTACCCAATTACTATTTCAACCTATTTTTACTGATTTAGTAGTTCTGCTATTAAATGTATGATATTGATATTATATTTCCCACTTCTAGTCTATAATGGGAATCTTTCTTTTAAGTATTTTTTGTGGTAAAGATTTTGACGTTGTGATTAGTTGTTCCAAATATTATAGTAATCTCTCGGGCTCAAACCTTGATGGGGAAATTTCAACTGCTTTTAGGGATCTTAAAGGCCTATTCTCTATGTACGGTTTCTACTCTATCAACCTTCACATTTTGTTTCTTAGGCAATTTATCTCTTGCTATTCTTATGAATGTTAAGTTGCTACAGTTCGATAATAGTTTCTGTTGTATTACTATGTGAACAGTGATTTGAGGGGAAATCTTCTCTCTGGGCAAATCCCGGATGAGATTGGTGATTGTGTGGCTTTGAAAAGCTTGTAAGTTACATTTGGTTTTTTTCTTTCTTCAATTTTTTCCCTTGAATAAATTACAAAATTCCTATAAAATGGTCTAATTGCCTTGTTTTCGGTATTAGGAATTTTTTTTCTAATATAAATAATGTGTTCACATTTATAGTATGTTTAGATGGAACATTGTTATTATTTTTAAATATGTGCAAGAAGACTGCTTCTACGACCTGCCTTACAATACTGGGTATCAAATTTTCGTGCTATGTTTAAGGAAGACAAGTGATGAAATTATGAAATGTACTCTCTCTATGTATGTTGATATATACTTTGATTTGAAGAACGGTGGTAGCTTTAGATGATTAAATGTAAAGATAATGAATGATTATGTAGTTGATGATTTTATTAAGTTAATAATATTTTAGTTTTTTGTATTTTTGCCATTATTTGCTATGGGAACATTGAGGTACCAGTACACAAAAAAGAATGTCAAATTTTGATTTAAGCAACAATATAATTTGTTACCAAAGCATTGAACAAGTTTTAATATAGCAATAATTTTTTATACATTTAGCAACAAATTTTCGTTGCTAATGGCATTAAAAATATAATATTTGGCAACGAAAAATTAACCTAATAAAAACGGAGAGGATATTGTTGCTAATATTAAAATAAAAGGCAACATTTTTTATTGTTGCAAATTATATCAACTTTCGTTGCACATATAAATAAACGACAACATATAATGTTGTTGCTAATCGACGACTTTCGTTGCTATTGAAAAATAAGCAGATGCACTCTATAAAAGAGATGCATGACTAGGTCTCCTCAGATGTCTGGACAAGGACCAAGCTCAGAGGCTCATGGATGAAATCCACAGTGGAGTATGTTGCCCACATATGAGCGACCCTCTACTTGTAAAGAAGATCCTCCGAACAGGGCATTACTGGCTCTCTCTCAAAGCGGACTGTGATGATCACGTCAAGATATGTTACCAATGCCAAATTCATGGGAATGCTATCCACGCCTGTGACGCCCCCAAAATTAGGTATACATCACCCATCTTGGTGCGACACTACGTGGTATGAATTTAAATACAACTTATTAACATAAGCATGCCGGTATGGAATACGACATAAAGCGTGAGTTTAAATACAAATATAAATCACTAGATATTATACAAACTCAAACAAAAAGTCCTCATTATAGTTATTATCACACTATTTTACGTAATAGTGAGGGACTACTACTAATCTATCTTCAGACCATCACTGCGTTTTTCCGACTCGTCCCAAATTTATATTATCATTTCACGAAGAAACGAGTGAAAGAAAGGGGTGAGCTCAACTAGCCCAAAGAAGAAATATTATGACTAAGATAATGCGAATAAATTATCAATAGTCTTGATAATGTTAAACCGATAAAATCTGATAGACAACCAAGTTTAATCTGCAGTGAATATGCAATCCATTTAAAAGAGTCAAGTAGAAAATAAAGTCTACTATCTTTTAGGTTTTAAAGGTTTTCATCATCGTTTATATTTGAGACTCAAACTTTTAATAAATATTTCACATCATCGAATCCCCGCACTACTGACCGAGGATATTCTTTAGTATCACGACCACAATTATTCATGCACTACGGCCAAGAATATTTGTGTATTCATTAATGGTCATGATCATGCCAACAATCGTCCATCAATGCACTACTACTAATCGAGGATTTTTATCACATCATTTGTAACATTACGGTCATGATTACAAGAATAGTCTTTGGTCATAATCATACCAAGTCCATCTACCATCACTACTGAGCCATGATGACTTTCAAAAATAATATAAACATGAGGATGATGACAATGATATAAGAATTCAATAAAACAAGTTCAAGAATTATTAACGCCTAAATTATCAACGTGATCTTTGCTTTTGTAGAGTAAAATTCAAGAATGATCGGAAGAATATTTCCATGAAAGATCTTTGGATGAAACGCAAATATCGAGGATATTCTACTAATTTCATGGAGTATAGAAGTCAAAGTTTTAAACCATTTGGGTATAATAAAGAATGGAATAACAAAAGAAATCACCATGCATGCGATAGACCGCCCAGATAAAGGTTATTCCAACGAATAATAAATAACGGAACCGGTCGGGTGAAATTCACACCGGCATGGATGTTCCAACGAGAATAATAAAGATGGAACCGGATCCGGTGTAAAAACACACAGATAGGATATTCAACAGAATAATAAAGAGCGGAACCGGTCAGGTGTAAAACACATGCATGAGGATGTTCCAACAGAATAATAAAAGGCGAAACCAGTTAGGTGTAAAACACATGCACAAGATGTTCCAATGTAATAATAATAAAGAGCGGAACCAGTCGGTGTAAAACACATGCAGCAGGATGTTCCAATGAGAATAACGAGAAGAATGTCACCAAGTATAGGGTAAACCACTTATACAAAGTTATTCCAATGTAATAATAAGCAATGGAATAACAATGGTTCTCTTCATGAATAAGAAAGAATAACACCCCTTACATTTGGTAGGAGATTGAATCTTCGCAGCGATTGTAGTAACAAAATACTCTTCTTCTTTCTCTCTTATTCTCTCTATACTTTCTCTCTATAGCTTGAATGAATTCGTGAAAAATAATGAAGCCCTAGCCTCTATTTATAGAAGATTTCTAGCTTAGCACCGCTTAGTGTGAAAAGGCAAGTGGCTCGACGGTGGTTTGGCCGCTGTAATATGAAACGACAAGTGGTTCGACGTCGGTAAAGGTAATTACTATTAACGAAGGTAAATACTATCGATTTAAGCTAAATACTATTCACAAGGGTAATTACTATCGTGAAGGTAATTACTATCGATTGAAGGTAAATACTATTCACAAGGGTAATTACTATCGTGAAGGTAATTACTATTCATAAGGGTAATTACAATTGATGAAGGTAATTACTATTGACGAAGGTAAATACTATTGACGAAGAGACTCTTAGATGATGACATATGAGCCCCCCCATAAAATAATCACACTTACCACAAATCATTTTTTTTTCATCAACACATATTTAATCTTTCAACAATTATTAATCATTTATAACTTGTCGTCTCAATTATTGATTTAATACTATAACATATTATACAGATGATACTGTGACAATAATTGAATCAATAATATAAGAGATATGATGCGTTATTCAGTAGCAATAATTGAGCATATTTGAGTGGCTTCTCACGTAAGCATCAATAATCAATACCGTGTGCTACTATGCACTCTACGCGTAGACATCGTACTTTTTACCACCGGGTAGTTCAGCAGTTTTAACGGTAACACCTCCGTAGTTATTTTTATAAAATATTTTTGTCGTTTTCTCAATCAGGACAATAATTACATTGTAGGGGTCCACCAATGATTGAGCCATTATATTTAATATTCCCTAACAAAAGAATATTCCAGAGACCAAACTAATATTTTATAACAACTTGCATACTTTGCAAAATTTATAAATATTACCCACAACTATAACATTATATCAAATTTATTCCATAATATTCAAAATAATATTTATAGAAAAATTCATCTTTATTTATAAAAAGCCGGGTCTTACAACCTCCCCTTCTTATGAAATTTAGCCCTCGAAATTAAGAATGCGATACTGGTATGTCGAAGAGGTAAGGATACCTTGATTTCATTTGATTCTAACTCCCAAGTCATTTCCTCAACATCGTGGTTCCTCCACAAAACTTTGACTTGAGGTATAACCTGGGAGCGTAGAATATGTTCCTTCTTATCCAAAATTTGAACAGAACCTCTTCATACGTCAAATCTTCCGCTATTTCGTCCGGTTTCTAACTCAATAATATGGTTCGGGTCTTTCACATATTTACGTAACATAGATATGTGAAAAACGTTATGAACACGAAGACATATTTGGCAGAAAAGCGAGTCTATAGGCATGCAGTTCCTACTCGATCGAGGATTAAAATGGATAGATGAATCGAGGGTTAAGTTTTCCTCTCTTTCCAAATCTTGTAACTCCTTTCCATGGAGCAACTCTTAACAACACATGATCTCCTATATCGAATTCCACGTCCTTTCGATGAAGATCGATAACTCTTTTTGTCGATTTTGTGAGGTTTTTATACGTTGTCGGATCGTTTGAATCTTTTCCGTAGTCATACGCATTCAACTCCGGTCCCAACAACGTTGCTTCACCCACCTCATCCCAAAGATACCGAGAACGACACTTTCTTCCATACAACGCTTGAATGGAGCCATGCCGATACTTGCTTGATAAGCTGTTGTTGTAGGAAAACTCCACCAATGGTAAGAACTTGTCCCAACTCCCTTGAAATCAAGGACACGAGTCTTAATAGATCTTCAAGAGTTTGAATAGTCCTCTCCGATTGTCCGTCCGATTCGAGGATGATATGCCGAAGCTAAATCGTAAGTCTGTGCCCATAGCTTTTTGCAAACTAACCCGAGAATCGTGAAGTGAATCTTGGGTCTCGATCGAAACTATGGATCCGGGCATACCATGCGATCTTACAATCTTGTTTATGTACATACTGAAGCAAGACGTTCAAGTGTATAAGTTTCTCAGATTCGGTAAGAAATGAGCGGACTTGGTCAACCTATCAACAATGACCCAAATCGCATCAATGCCTTGAGAAACCTTAGGAAGGCCCAGAACGAAATCCATGGTAATGTGCTCCCACTTCCATTACGGAATTTCAAGTGGTTGCAATGGACCTTTTGGTACTTGATGCTCGCTTTAACTTCGTTGACAAATTAGACACCTTGAGATAAACAATATCTATCTCTCTCTTCATATTGCTCCACCAAAATGTATAGCGAATATCATGATACATTTGGTACTCCCGAGATGGATTGCAAATGGTGTGTTGTGTGCCTCCATCATGATATTATACTTTAAATCGTGGTCGTTAGGAACACAAAGTCCGGAGTTGACTCAAGTATTCCTTCTTCATCGATTCTTGCTTCCGGCAGTAGCACCTTCTTGCACTTTCTTCCTCATACGCATCACTCCGTGTGCGTAGCTTGAGCGACTTTAACTTTATCAATTAAAGTCGGTTCTACTCGTATACTCGCTATCATCACACGCGTCCCCTCGAGTCTTTAATTCTATCTCCATCCTTTGCAAGTCACACAAAATGGGCCTTATGCGTTGACAATATCGCTTTTCGTACTTGCATATGATTTTCTACTCAATGCGTCGCCTACCACGTTCGCTTTTCGAGGATGGTATTGGATGGTATGATCATAATCTTTCAACAGATTCAAGCCAACGTCGTTTGTCGCATGTTGAGTTCCTTTTGAGTGAAGAAATATTTGAGGCTTTTATGATCCGTAAAGATCTCCACTTTCTCCCCATACAAGTAATGCCTCCAAATTTTAAGTGTGAAGACAACATTTACTTAACTCTAGATCATGAGTAGGATAATTCCTCTCATATTCTTTGAGTTGTCGCGAGGCATAGGCTATTACTTTTCCATGTTGCATGAGAACACATCCCAACCCTTTGCCGAAGCATCACTTTGTAGATGACAAATCCTCCGAGCGGATGGTATTGTCGAATAGGTCTTGAAATAAGTCTCCTCTTGAGTTCTTGAAAACTCTTCTCACATTCTTCGCTCCAACCGAACTTTGTATCTTTCCGAGTCGGTTGAGTCGATGGAATAGCGATTCGAGAAAATCCTTCCACGAATCTCGATAATAACAAACTAAACCGAGAAAGCTACGTACTTGATCATCGATTTAGTTGTTCCCGACTTTGAATAGCTTCAATCTTTCTTTGGGTCAACAGATATTCCATGACTTGATACCATCGTGCCCAAGGAATGCTACTTCTTGCCGAACTCGCATTTCTTCAACTTGGCATAAAGCTTATATTCACGAAGCTTTTTGGAGTGTCACCTCAAGTGTTGCTTTCATGATCTTCACGGCTTTTGGAATAAATAAGGATGTCATCAATAAAGACGACCACAAAGTGATCTAAATATTCCTTGAATACTCGGATTCATCATATCCATGAAGGCGCAAAGAGGAGCATTAGTCAATCCAAAGGACATGACTAGAATTCATAATGCCCGTCTTAGGAGTTCGAAAAGCCGTCTTTGGAATGTCACGGTTCTAATCTTCAATTGGTGATATCAGGAACGAAGATCAATCTTTGAAAAGAATTTGGCTCCTTACTTGCAATCGGGTCAAGCGGGTCATCAATACGTGGCAATGGATACCTATTTTGATGGTGACGTGATTGACTCCCGATAATCAATACAAAGTCGCATACTCCCATCTTTCTTCTTCACGAATAGAGCAGGAGCACCCCAAGGAGAAGTACTAGACCGAATAAAGCCGATGTCTAACAATTCCTGCGCAGTTGGGTCTTTAACTCACGAAGTTCAATAGGAGCCATTCGATATGGGGCTTTGGAAATAGGTTTTGTCTGGGTTCAAGGTCGATACAAAATTCAATTTCACGCCCGGGGTAGGCAGAAGTTCTGAGAATACGTCAGAAATTTATTAACAATAGGAATATCGTTTAAAAAGCGGCGTATTTTTATTTAAATCTATGACATGAGCTAAGAAAGCTCGACATCCGCTTTTTTCAATAAGCGAATAGCTTTATGGCTTGAGATGACCATGATTGATTTTAATGGTTTGGTCGTTTGAATTCGCATAATAGGTTGATTAGGAATATGAAAGCTAACAACCTTACGAAAACAATCAATTTTGCATGATAAGTAGTTAACCAATCAATCCCTAGAATCACGTCAAATGCAAGTATTTTTAATGAAATAAGATCGACGGTGTAATGTGAGGGTACCGATTTGAACCAAACAAGACTTATAAGCGTTGGATGTAATGAAGGTTTCTCCCAACGGAGTTTCCACAGATAAGTCAAAGTCTAATTTCTCTGAGTCAAATTTAATCGATGGCAAGTAGGAGAAATAAAAGAATGGGTAGAACCCAGATCAAATAAAGTATAGACTTCATTAGAGTTTATGATAAGCTTACCCGCGTGATGACCTCATTCGGATTCCTTGCTCTTTGGGAGGTCACAACAAATGCTCTCCCTTGTCACGGTTTGAATTTTTCGGGATGGCCTTTGGTGCCTCCATCCTAGCTGAATTTGTCTTGATGAACGCAAAAATCGAGCTAAGTGACCTTCTCTTCCACAATTATAACATGCTTTGGGAATGGCATGACGATTTGGTGATGTGTCCCTCTCCTCCGCATTTGAAGCATATGATAGGTGGTCTTTCTCCTTCCTTAACAATGGGTCTTTGGTGCCGACGTCTTTCCATCATTGTTGAATCTCCTTTTCTTGAAATGTCCATTCTTATTGTTTTGGCCCCGATTACCACCAAGTGGTTACCATATCCGCTTTGTTGATTCCCTCCACGCTTGTTGTCACCGCCTCGATGACTATTCTCGGCGGTATTATAATTTTGCTTATTTGCTCTCTTTTAGTTGCGTTGACTCATTATCGCGCTCCACTAATCGAGCCCTATTTACAACATCTGAATACAAACACGGTTTATGAGAAATAAGATGTTGGCGTATCTCCTGGTTTCAAACCTCTTAAAACATTCGCGCCATTCTCTCTTCATTATCCACCGAGTGGGGAATGAACCGTGATAACTCGCAAATTTTGCCTCGTATCATTGCGACACGGTCATATTGTTTTGTTCCAACTTGATAAACTCCACCTCCTTCGTATGGCGAATACTTTCGGGAAAGTATTTGTCGTTGAATGACTCTGGAACTTCTCCCAAGATATCTTGAGACAATTTGGTTGAGTACGCTTTTCTGGATTCCCACCAAGAATCCGCCTCTCCGCATGAACATAAAGGCGTGCAAGGGAACCTTTTGCTTCTCGGAGCATCCCAAGACATCAAATATCTTGGTAATCTGCTTTATCCATGCTTCCGCTGAAGTGGTTTTGGCTCTCCTTAAACTCCGGTGGTCCCAGCTCCTTAAATTGTTTAGCGGTGATGGCCTTGAGAGTTTTCTCGTGTTTCCACCCACGTTTTGGGATGAGGAGTCGCTCTACTTTCTTTGTTGCATAAATTGCATAAAGCCTCGAACATTTGATCATTCGTCATTTGGTCGGTGTTGTTGTTTGCATGAGGATTGTCGCCTTCGATGCACATTATCCTCGATTATTGATATGTGGTGAATCAACAATCGTCTGCGCTCCATTCTTATTCTCAACATTCTCGAGATGTCATTTTAGAGACATCGCCACAAAACAAAAGGTTAATTGACATGTAACAAATTATCCCTATCTTCCGACCAACCAATAAAATATCACATAAACTTAGGTAGGTCATACTAGCGAAGGTATTATTCTCTCTCCCCTCCTAGTACTATTCTCACATCTTAGCTAGGGATCATATCCTAAGCTCGATACCAACCCATGACGCCCCCAAAATTAGGTATACATCACCCATCTTGGGTCGACACTTACATGGTATGTAATTTAAATACAACTTATTAACATAAGCGGCAGTGGTATATAATCTGACATAAAGCGTGAGTTTAAATACAAATATAAATCTACTAGATATTATACAAACTCAAACAAAAGTCCTCATTACAGTTATTATCACACTATTTTACAGAATAGTGAGGACTACTAATGCTATCTTCAGGACCATCACTCGTTTCCCCGACTCGTCCCAGCTATATTATCATTTTCTGAAGAGAACAGTGAAAGAAAGGGTGAGCTCAACTAGCCCAGTAAGAAATATTATGACTAAGATAATGCAGAATAAATTATCAATAGTCTTCAATAATGTTAAACTGATAAAATACAATAGACAACCAGTTTAAGCTGCGAATGAATATGCAATCCATTTAAAAGAGTCAAGTAGAAAATAAAGTCTACTATCTTTTAGGTTTTAAAAGGTTTTTCATCATTGTTTATATTTGAGACTACGACTTTAATAAATATTTCACATCATCGAATCACCCACGCACTCGGCGAGGATATTCTTTAGTATCACGACCACAATTATTCATGCACTACGAGCCAAGAATATTTGTGTATTCATTAATGGTCATGATCATGCCAACAAGCTGTCCATCAATGCACTCTGACCCATCGAGGATTTTTATCACATCATTTGTAACATTACTACCATGATTACACCGAATAGTCTCTGGTCATAATCATACCAAGTCCATCTATGCACTTCTGAATACGGATGACTTTCAAAAAAAATATAAACATGAGGATGATGACAATGATATAAGAATTCAATAAAACAAGTTCAAGAATTATTAACGTCTAAATTATCAACGTGATCTTTGTTTTTGTAGAGTAAAATTCAAGAATGATCGGAAGAATATTTCCATGAAAAGATCTTTGGATGAAACGCAAATATCAAGGATATTCTACTAATTTCATGGAGTATAGAAGTCAAAGTTTTAACTAACTGGGTATAATAAAGAATGGAATAACAAAAGAAATCACCATGCATGCGATAGACCGCATGCACGTGTTATTCCAATGAATAATAAATAACGGAACCGGTCGTGAAATTCACAACCAAGCGGGATGTTCCAACAGAATAATAAAGATGGAACTGGATCCGGTGTAAAACACGAGATAGGATATTCCAGCGAGAATAATAAAAGGCGGAACCAGTCAGGTGTAAAAACATGACGCAGGATGTTCCAGCAGAATAATAAAAGCGGAACCGGTCCGGTGTAAAACACTGAGACGAGGATGTTCCAACAGAATAATAATAAAGGCGGAAACCGGTGGGTGTAAAACACATGACAGGATGTTCCAATGAATAATAGAAGAATGTCACCAAGTATAGGGTAAACCACTTATACACAAAGTTATTCCAGCAGAATAATAAGCAATGGAATAACAACAGTTCTCTTCATGAATAAGAAAGAATAACACCCTTACATTTGGTAGGAGATTGAATCTCGCAGCGGCGGTGTAAGTAACAAAATACTCTTCTTCTTTCTCTTATTTCTCTATACTTTCTCTCTATAGCTTGAATGAATTCGTGAAAATAATGAAGCCCTAGCCTCTATTTATAGAAGATTTCTAGCTTAGCACTCGCTTAGTGTGAAAAGGCAAGTGGCTTGATTTATTTGGTTTGGCCTCGTAATATGAAAAACGACAAGTGGTTCGACGTCGGTAAAGGTAATTACTATTAACGAAGGTAAATACTATTGATTGAAGGTAAATACTATTCACAAGGGTAATTACTATTGATGAAGGTAATTACTATTGACGAAGGTAAATACTATTCACAAGGATAATTACTATTGACGAAGGTAATTACTATTCATAAGGGTAATTACAATTGATGAAGGTAATTACTATTGACGAAGGTAAATACTATTGACGAAGAGACTCTTAGATGATGACATATGAGCCCCCCCATAAAATAATCACACTTACCACAAATCATTTTTTTTTCATCAACACATATTTAATCTTTCAACAATTATTAATCATTTATAACTTGTCGTCTCAATTATTGATTTAATACTATAACATATTATCTGAGATGATCTGTGACAATAATTGAATCAATAATATAAGAGATATGATGCAGAATTATCGTAGCAATAATTGAGCATATTTGAGTGGCTTCTCACGTAAGCATCAATAATCAATCTGGTGTGCTACTTGCAACTACGGCAGTATTCTTGTACTTTTACCAAGGGAAGTTCAAGCAGCTTTTAATTCAGAATAACACCTCCATAGTTATTTTTATAAAATATTTTTTGTCGTTTTCTCAATCCGACAATAATTACGTTGTGGGGTCCACCAATGATTGAGCCATTATGCGAATATTCCCTAACAAAAGAATATTCCCAGACCAAACGAATATTTTATAACAACTTGCATACTTTGCAAAATTTATAAATATTACCCACAACTATAACATTATATCAAATTTATTCCATAATATTCAAAAATAATATTTATAGAAAAATTCATCTTTATTTATAAAAGCTGGGGTCTTACAACGCCCCTCCAAGGGAGCTCCACAATATGAGTTCGCCTTGGCCCTTCTCAATGTGGGGAATGGACGTGATCGGGCCCATCGAGCCCAAAACCAGTAATGGGCATCGATTTATCTTCACCATGTTCGACTACTTCACCAAGTGGGTAGAAGCAGCCTCCTTCCCCAGGGTTTCCAAAGAAGTCATCCTTGCTTTCATCAGAAATAATGTCATTTCTCGATATGGACAACCTGGGTAATTGTATCAGACAATGCTAAGAACCTCAACAACAAAATGATGGAAGAGTTGTGCAGTAAATTCCACATCAAAAATCTTAACTTCGTCATCTACCATCCAAAGATGAATGGTGCTGTAGAAGCGGTTAACAAAAATATTAAGAAAATCATGCAAAATATGTCTGCCACCCACAAAGGATGGCCTAACTTGTTGCCTCTGACTTTGTTAGCCTACAAAACATCAATGCGCACTTCCACTGGGGCAACCCCCTACGCATTAACCTATGGGATGGAAGCAGTGCTCCCCATAGAAGTGGAAATGGAATCCCTTAGGGTGTTAATAGACGCTCAGTTGGATGAAGACCAATGGGTACAAGATAGGTATCACAAATTGTCTCTAATAGACGAAAGGCGAGCCTCTGTTAACTTCCACGGTTAGTTATATCAACAAAGGATCGCCAGGTCCTACAACAGAAAAGTCCGGCTACGGCAGTTTAAACAACACGACTTGGTTTTGAAAAATATCATTGACAACCAAGATCAGTCCAAGGGAAAATTTTCCCCGAACTGGGAAGGCCCGTTTATTGTCAAGGAGGTATTGACAGGAGGTGCTCTCAGATCACAGGAAATGGATGGCGATGAATTTCCACAGCTTATCAACTCGGACACTGTGAAACGGTACTATGTTTGAGGTCACCATCAAGCAAATATCCTGGGTTTGGATCATCATATCCCCAGTTATTTCAAGTTTTCTAACCCTTCACTACATACAACTTTTCTTCACACTCATCTGCCCCATTAGGGACAAACACACTTTTCTAACCAACAGCCTGGTTTCGGATCGCCAGATCCTTCTCTCAATTTGGTTTTAAACCCTTATTCAACTCCGATTATCCCACCATGGATTGAACCTTTCACACCCGCAATTTTACCCCACTAGGGATAAGACTTTTCACACCTGCAGTTTGTCATGTACATGGGATTAAACTTTTCCCCCCGCAGTTTGTCCTGAACATGGGATCAAACTTTTCATTGGCTGCAAACCGTCTTGAACATGGGGCGAACTACGCCGACGTGATCTCCTTGATACACGGGAGTACGTAGGTAACTATATTTTATATGGTCCGGTTGCAATAAAACAAAAATAACAAAAATATTTCTACACCCTTCTCATTACAAAAAAAAACAACAAAAACATCTCTACACCCCTTTCACATACATCGTTGAACCTCCACACCAGGTTCGAACTACGCAAACCTGATCTCTTCTTCAATAGGAGTACATAAGCAGTCATTCATGGTTCGGTCTAACCCTTTACCAAAACACAAAAAACTTGTCATCGATAATGGGATCATCCTTCAATCCACCACATTACATCGGGTTCAGATCAAAGGGATGGAACTAACTGACCTTGTAACATTCCAGAATTTTAATTGTAATATTAAATATTTATTGATTTATATAAATATTTAATGGATGTGATTATCGTTGAATAAATATTTGTTCAATTGATTTAATTTTGTTTGGTTAATTATTTATTAAATAAATAATTGATGAATTAAGGAAATGATTATGATATTGATATTTCAATTTAATGGTTAGTTATTTATATGGAGTTATGTTGTGACGCCTCCAAAATTAGGTATACATCACCCATTCTGAGTTGTCAGATACATGGTACAAAATTCAAATACAACTTCATTTATACAACTGTTGAGCTGTCGTATAGAATACAACCACAGTTAACTATGAGTTTTAATACAAATGTATGTAACTCTCATGGTACCTCTACCACAACCTTACAATGGTACTTTACATAAAAGTTCAGTCAAAAACTGTTTTAGAAACTAAAATCTTTGGGAAGTGCTCAAGGAAACCTTCGTACGTGGGAGGCAATGCGTCCAGGTTATGATAGATATCATATGTCCACAGAATTATCCTTGTTTGACCCAAAAGTCCCCAAAGAAAAACAAGAAGATTACTATCATCTTCTTTCCAATGGTGAGTCTTCTCTTGACATATAATTATCTCCGTTGTCTCCAAGTAAAAATTATATTTCAAATATACTCCAAGATCATATAGGTAGTGCTCGTAGATATACTCAGCAATTGGATGTGCACAACCATGTCTTATGATAACACGAGGTTGTATGTCATTAGACATCTTGTATGATAGTGGTAAAAACACCCTTCCAACGTTGAGTTCGCCTCACCCTATTTGATTCAATAAATATAACTACTAAATGATGTATAGAATACAACACACTTTTCTATACTGTTTCGGGAGAATCTCCACAGCTAGAGACCACCGTTCTAATCCTCTTAATACCCCCGCTCGACCCAGCTACACTCTTATTGCCTGAAAGGAATTGTGAAGCAGAAGGGTGAGCAGAACTAGCCCAGTAAAGAATGTCATGACTAAAGATAATTAAATTATCAATAGCTTTCATCAATAATAAATCAGAGATTTAGAACATATGGTATATGATAAAACTTTTCAACCATAGTTGCAGCGGAATGATCAATCCATTAGAATAGTCAAATAGACCATAAGGTCTATTATCTTCTCTATGTTAAAAGTCCACCAATAATGTTTTATCCCTGTAACATAAATCAACAGTTCCTGTCCACAATCATATGAATAACTCATAATCATAATTGTGGTTCTAAATTCCTCTTCGTAATCAGGACGAAGATAATTTTCATCACCTATCTTCACCTGAAACATCAAAAATCATGGTTATACCAAATCAGAATTCCTGGTCATAATCATACTAATAAATTCATCTTTGAACTATGGCCAAAGATATTCATTAACAATTCATCTTTGCACTACAGGCCAAAGACATACAACTGTATTTTAGAAGAGTCAAGTAGAGCATGATATCTACTATCTTCTACTTAATTAAAAGTGTATAATAAATATTTTATCACTTGAGACTCAAATTTTAATAAATAATCCACATCATCGAATCACCCCTGCACTACGGCCAAGGATATTCATTAGTATCACATCTATGAATTTATATTTCATCACTGAGACTCAGCTCGATAATCAATCCATATCACTAAATTATCCATGCACTACGGCTAAGGATATTCGTTAATATCACGACCACGAATTATCCATGCACTACGGGCTAAAGATAATCGTTTTTTCATCAACGGTCATGATCATGCCATAAAACAATTCAACTTTGCACCCTTGGCCGAAGAGAATCCATAGTCATAATCATACCAAAAACTGTCCATCAATGCACTATGGGCCAATGAGGACTTTTTCCACATCATTTGTAACATTACTACCATGATTATACAAAGAATAATCCTTGGTCATAATCATACCAAGTCCATCTATGCACTACGGCCAACGATGACTTTCAACACAATATAAGCATGAGGATGATGACAATGATATAAGCATTAAGCAAATGAAAACAATGATAAATATTAAAGACTTTCAATTTATCCAAATATTATCAATCACTTAATAAACTCATAATCTAATATTATTAATATTATAACAATATTTTAATCACTTCTTAAACTTATAAACAATTTATTTCAATTGTTTACACTTTACCAAAAAATGCATTTATTCATTCAAAAATGTCATACTCATAAGATTTCATCACCAATGATCAAATCCCTCATCAAAAATCTGCATGTACCCTATATAGGATTCCCAAGCCATAAAATCCTATTTTTCAATTTTAATACTTCACATAACATATTTAATTTATTTACTCATAACTAGTTCATTTTCATAAAAAATATCAAATCAGTCCCAAAAATATTTCTTTTCTGGGATTTAGTAGGATATAGTCCCATCTTGAACATATGTTTTTCTCAGAATTTTAAAATTCATTTACTATTTTTCATATGGCTAAAACTGCCGAATATTTAGACATTTATCATAAATTGTACTTTTGTCCAAAAATTCCAAAATTTACACGGTATACTCTTGTTATATACGTATACTCCCAATAAAAATTTCACCAATTTTGGAGTTAACCACAAAAAGTTATAAGGGTTTACTTTTAAAATAGTCTTTTTTCATAAAATCCATAACTCTTAATCTATACTTCTAAAAATTATCATTTTTGGACACAATCTAGAAAACTCATCAAATTATCATTTCAAATATTTCCAGAATTTTTGAGGGTCAGAAAAATTACGAATTTGCCCCTGGCAGAAACCCCTTTTTAATGAAAATACTATTCGTATGAATATGAATACGAATGATCATTTACCATGCATGCAGTAATCAACATAGACATGTTATTTTAACAAAATAATAAAGAATGGAACCAGGTCATGTGTAAACGCACAGACAAGATATTCCAACAAAACAATAAATAATGGAATAACAGAAGAATTCACCAGGCATGCGATAGACCGCACAGACAGGTTATTCTAACAAAATAATAAATAATGGAACCAGGTCATGCGTAAAGCATAGACAGGATATTCCAACAGAATAATAAATAATGGAACCAGGTCAAGCGTAAACACACCGACATGTTGTTCCAACAGAATAATAAAGAATGGAATAACATAAGAATTTCACCATGTATGCGTGTACTTCAGATGTATAAAGTTATTCCAACATAATAATAAAGAATTGAATAATGAGAAGAATTTCACCGTGTATGCGAAGATGATGCATAGACAAAAGTTATTCCAACATAATAATAAAGAATAGAATAATAGAAGAATTTCATGTATGTACACAGTTCAGCGTGATCAAAGGTTATTCCAATGTAATAATGAAGAATGGAATAATGTAAGTTCTCTTCATGAATAAGAAAGAAAGAATACCCTTACGAAAGTACAACAAATAATATCCCTTACGAGTACAACAAATAATATCCCCTACGAGTGCAAACAAATAATATCCCCTACCTTAAAAAGAAAAGTATTCAATCGGTAGAGGTAGGAATATACTTGAAGAAAACATGCTGATATCTTCTACGCTTAAAGCTTTCTTAAACTCTAAAGAAATACGCTTGAGATTATAGAAGAATAACTCTCTATAGTTTTCTCTCTAGAGTTTCAAATTGAATTAAGTAAGAAATAATGAAGGAATGAGCTTCTATTTATAGAAGAATGGACCTGAATAGTAACTAATTAAAGGAACGATCCAGATTGATTTACTTTTAATCGGACGATCCATATTGATTTAATAAAATATTCTAATAAAACAAAATCTTTTAAATAAAATATAATATATTCTATTTATAATCTAATAAAACGAATAACTTTATAAAAAGTATTACATTTTATATAAAAAGATTTTACTATGCAAACACTATGCATAATAAAATATAATATATTCTAATTATTGTTTAATAAAACAAATAACTTTATAAAAGTATTCTATTTTATATAAAAAGATTTTACTATACAAAACACTATGCATAATAGAATATTATATATTCTATTTATAGTCTAATAAAACGAATAACTTTATAAAAGTATTTTGTTTTCTATAAAAAGTTTTTCTGTTTTATTATATTAATAATACTAATAAAACAAAACTCATCATCATTATTATTATTCACACTATTAATCGACCAGGTCGTTTCCAGGAAAGAGGGGGCTTTCCAATAAGAATTTCTCCCTATTGGCGCGCAATTAGGTGATCAAACCTCTCATTGGCATAACTTCTAGACATCGTTAATATTGCAAATAATAATCTTAATAACTTTGTCATCTCAATTATTGATATAATAATATATAAAATATCAACAATAATTGAATCAAATAACGTGAGATGCTATGCAACAATTACTGTAGCAATAATTGAACAAAACTGAGTGACTTCTCACGTAAGCATCAATAATCAATACCGTGTGCTACTATGCAACCACACGTATTACTGTACTTTTACTACCGAGTAATTCAACAGTTTTAACGGTAAAACTTCCGCCGTTATTTTCATAAAAATATTTTTATCGTTTTCTTAATCCGACAATAATTCTATTGTGGGGTCCACCAATGATTGTACCGTCGTACGGATATTCCCCGACACAATGAATATTTTATATCAACTTGATTACTTTGCAAAAAAAAAATTCACATATTACCCTTAACTTTAAACTTTTATCAGTTTAACTATTTACCAAAATAGAAAAATTGAATACTTTTATTTCATAAAATTCGGGGTCTCACAAGCACCCCTCCTTATGAAATTTCGCCCTCGAAATTTACGTACGTACTTGATATTCGAAGAGATGAGAATACCTTGATTTCTTTTCAGATTGTACCTTCCCGGTAATTTCTTCGCTATCATGATTTTCCCATTTCTCATCTCCTGTATTTCAGATATCATTCTAGAATATAGCTTCAAAACAAAGGTTAATTGACATATCATAATTTGTCAACTTATCAAGTAAACAATTTCAGCTTAGGTAATTCACACACTAGCGAAGTATATAACTTATCTCTCCCCTCCTAGTTCTAGACTCTTATCTCCGCCAGCGACCATATCCCTAAGCTCTGATACCAAATGTGACTCTAATCCCTTTACTTGGATAACACCTCACATTGATACCTATCGACACCCATAAAAGGCGGCGTCCCCTATCACGGTGGATTCCAGGACTTGGAAGTCATCAGCAAGAGGCTCGAGGCTCTTCACACTTATGGCTCTGATACCAAATGTGACACCCCCAAAATTAGGTATACATCACTCATTCTGAGTCGTCAGATACATGGTACAAAATTCAAATACAACTTCATTTATATAACTGTTGAGCTGTCGTATAGAATACGATCACATTTAACTATGAGTTTTAATACATATGTATGTAACTCTCATGGTACCTCGACCACAACCTTACAATGATACTTTACATAAAAGTACAGTCAAAAACTGTTTTAGAAACTAAAATCTTTGGGAAGTGCTCAAGGAAACCTTCGTACATGGGAGGCTATGCGTCCAGGTTATGATAGATATCATATGTCCACAGAATTATCCTTGGTTGACCCAAAATTCCCCAAAGAAAAACAAGAAGATTACTATCATCTTCTTTCCAATAATGAGTCTTCTCTTGACATATAATTATCTCTGTTGTCTGCAAGTGAAAATTATATTTCAAATATACTCCAAGATCATATAGGTAGTGCTCGTAGATATACTCAGCAAGTGGATGTGCACAACCATGTCTTATGATAACACGAGGTTGTATGCCATTAGACATCTTGTATGATATTGGCAAAAACACCCTTCCAACGTTGGGTTCGCCTCACCTTATTTGATTCACTAAATATAACTACTAAATGATGTATAGAATACAACACACTTATCTATACTGTTTCGGGAGAATCTCCACAGCTAGAGACCACCGTTCTAATCCTCTTAATACCCCCGCTCGACCCAGCTACACTCTTATTACCTGAAAGGAATTGTGAAGCAGAAGGGTGAGCCGAACTAGCCCTGTAAAGAATAGCATGACTAAAGATAATTAAATTATCAATAGCTTTCATCAATAATAAATCAGAGATTTAGAACATATTGTAGATGATAAAACTTTTCAACCATAGTTGCAGCGGAACGAGCAATCCATTAGAAGAGTCAAATAGACCATAAGGTCTATTATCTTCTCTATGTTAAAAGTCCACCAATAATGTTTTATCCCTGTAACATAAATTAACAGTTCCTGTCCACAATCATATGAATAACTCATAATCATAATTGTGGTTTCGAAATTCCTCTTCGCAACCAGGACGAAGATAATTTTCATCACCTATCTTCACCTGAAACATCAAAAATCATGGTTATACCAAATCAGAATTCCTGCTCATAATCATACTAATAAATTCATCTTTGCACTACGACCAAAGATATTCATTAACAATTCATCTTTGCACTACAAGCCAAAGACATACAACTGTATTTTAGAAGAGTCAAGTAGAGCATGATATCTACTATCTTCTACGAATTAAAAGTGTATAATAAATATTTTATGTTGAGACTCGACTTAATAAATAATCCACATCATCGAATCACCCTTGCACTTCTGCCGAGGATATTCGTTAGTATCACATCTATGAATTTATATTTCATCATTTGAGACTCAAATCGATAATCAATCCATATCAATTGAATTATCCATGCACTACAATTTAAGGATATTCGTTAATATCACGACCACGAATTATTCATGCACTACGGGCTAAAGATAATCGTGTTTTCATCAACGGTCATGATCATACCATAAAAAAATTCAACTTTGCACCCTTGGCCGAAGAGAATCCATAGCCATAATCATACCAAAAGCTGTCCATCAATGCACTACGAGCCAATGAGGACTTTTTCCACATCATTTGTAACATTACGGTCATGATTATACTGAATAATCCCTGGTCATAATCATACCAAGTCCATCTATGCACTACGGCCAAAGATGACTTTCAACACAATATAAGCATGAGGATGATGACAATGATATAAGCATTAAGCAAACGAAAACAATGATAAATATTAAAGACTTTAAATTTATCCAAATATTATCAATCACTTAATAAAGTCATAATCTAATATTATTAATATTATAACAATATTTTAATCACTTCTTAAACTTATAAATAATTTATTTCAATTATTTACACTTTACCAAAAAAATGCATTTATTCATTCAAAAATGTCATACTCATAAGATTTCATCACCAATGATCAAATCCCTCATCAAAAATCTGCATATACCCTATATAGGATTCCCAAGCCATAAAATCCTATTTTCCAATTTTAATACTTCACATAACATATTTAATTCATTTACTCATAACTAGTTCATTTTCATGAAAAATATCAAATCAGTCCTAAAAATATTTCTTTTCTGGGATTTAGCAGAATATAGTCCCATCTTGAACATATATTTTTCTCAGAATTTTAAAATTCATTTACTATTTTTCATATGGCTAAAACTGCTGAACATTTAGAAATTTATCATAAATTGTACTTTTGTCCAAAAATTTCAAAATTTACACGGTATACTCCTGTTATATACATGTACTCCCAATAAAAATTTCACCAATTTTGGAGTTAACCACAAGTAGTTATAAGAGTTTACTTTTAAAATAGTCTTTTTCCATAAAATCCATAACTCTTAATCTATACTTCTAAAAATTACCATTTTTGGACACAATCTAGAAAACTCATCAAATTATTATTTCAAAGTTTTCCAGAATTTTTGAGGGTCAGAAAAATTACGAATCTGCCCCTGGCAGAAACCCCTTTTTAATGAAAATATTATTCGTATGAATACGAATGATCATTTACCATGCATGCGGTAATCTACATAGACATATTATTTCAACAGAATAATAAAGAATGGAACCAGGTCATGCGTAAACGCACATACATGATATTCCAATAAAATAATAAATAATGGAATAACAGAAGAATTCACCAGGCATGCGATAGACCGCACAGACAGGTTATTCCAACAGAATAATAAATAATGGAACCAGGTCATGCGTAAAGCATAGACATGATATTCCAACAGAATAATAAATAATGGAAACCGTATAGTAAGCGCAATCAAGCGGGATGTTCCAACAGAATAATAAAGAATGGAATAACAAAAGAATTTCACCATGTATGAGGTACTTCGCATAGACAGGTTATTCCAACATATTAATAAAGAATTGAATAACAGAAGAATTTCACCATGTATGCAGTAATTCGCATAGACAGGTTATTCCAACATAATAATAAAGAATGGAATAACAGAAGAATTTCACCATGTATATGGTAGTCCGCGTATACAGGTTATTCCAACAGAATAATGAAGAATGGAATAACAGAAGTTCTCTTCATGAATAAGAAAGAAAGAATACCCCTTACGAGTACAACAAATAATATTCCTTACGAGTACAACAAATAATATCCCCTACGAATACAACAAATAATATCCCCTACCTTAAAAAGAAAAGTATTCCGACTAGTAGGGCGGGAATATACTTGAAGAAAACATGCACTATCTTCTACGCTCAAAGCTTTCTTAAACTCTAAAGAAATACGCTCGAGACTACAGAAGAATAACTCTCTCTATAGTTTCTCTCTCTAGAGTTTCAATTGAATTAAGTAAGAAATAATGAAGGAATGAGCTTCTATTTATAGAAGAATGGACTGAATAGTAACTAATTCATGAACGATCCAGATTGATTTACTTTTAATCGGACGGTCCATATTGATTTAATAAAATATTCTAATAAAACAAAATCTTTTAAATAAAATATAATATATATTCTATTTATAATCTAATAAAACGAATAACTTTATAAAAGTATTACATTTTATATAAATAGATTTTACTATGCAAACACTACGCATAATAAAATATAATATATTCTAATTATTGTACAATAAAACAAATAACTTTATAAAAGTATTATGTTTTATATAAAAGATTTTACTATGCAAATACTATGCATAATAAAATATAATATATTCTAATTATTGTCTAATAAAATAAATAACTTTATAAAAGTATTTTATTTTATATAAAAAAGATTTTACTATACAAAACACTACATGCATAATAGAATATTATATATTCTATTTATAGTCTAATAAAACGAATAACTTTATAAAAGTATTACATTTTTTATATAAAAGTTTTTACATTTTATTACATTAATAATACTAATAAAACAAAACTCATCATCATTATTATTATTCACACTATTAATCGACCGTGTCGTTCTCAGAAAGAGGGGCTTTCCAATAAGGATTTTTCCTATCAGCGCGCAATTAGGTGACCAAACCTCTCCTGGCGTAACTTCTAGACATCGTTAATATTGCAAATAATAATCTTAATAACTTTGTTATCTCAATTATTGATATAATAATATATAAAATATAAATAATAATTGAATTAAATAACGTGAGATACTATGCACCAATTACTGTAGCAATAATTGAACAAAACTGAGTGACTTCTCACGTAAGCATCAATAATCAATACCGTGTGCTACTATGCAACCACGCGTATTACTGTACTTTTACTACCGATTAATTCAACAGTTTTAACGGTAAAACTTTCGCCGTTATTTTCATAAAAATATTTTTATCATTTTCTCGATCCGACAATAATTCTATTGTGGGGTCTACCAATGATTGTACCGTCGTACGGATATTCCCCGACAAAAAGAATATTTCCCGACACAACGAATATTTTATATCAACTTGCTTACTTCGCAAAAAAAAAATTCACATATTACCCTTAACTTTAAACTTTTATCAGTTTGACTATTTACCAAAATAGAAAAATTGAATACTTTTATTTCATAAAATTCGGGGTCTCACATATTTGATTAAAGGATTTATTTAATTAATTGTGGTTTGAATTAATTAAAATAAATAGGAAAACTTGATTAAATATAGTGTGACAAATAACTATATTATAAGGAGTTATTAAAATAAATTAAAGTAGTTTAATTTAGTTTTTGCCAAACAAAGCTTAATATATTAATTCTTTAAAATTTAAAGGGTTTTTGTCAAACAAGCCTTATGGCTTTTAGAATTTCTAGATTTTTAAAATAAATAAAATATATAAAATAATAAGTATAATATAATTATAATATATACATTATATGTATTAAGTGATATACTTAATAGGTGAATTACGGTCATATCAGTTTTATATTTGTTTTACGCTTAAAGTTTTCAGTTGAGTGTTGAGTTTTGGCCAGTTGCTAAGAACATATAGAGACTTGAGAGAGAATTTGAGAGAAACCTAGGATTTTCACAACAATTTCTGTGTTTAGCATGGATTTCTGAGCAATTAGAAGGTATGTTCTATAATCTTCACATATATGTTTTATAGTGTATTTCCTTAGTCTCGTTGTTCTTGAAATTCACTGTGTTTTATGGTATAAGTTCTGAAATTCATATTTGATAGTTGAGCATGAAATTATGAAGTTGTAATAACATATATATATATATATATATACACACACACATATAGATGATTGTATGATGAAACGTGTATATGATTATATGAATTTCGAAGGAAATTGATTTTTACAGTAAAAACATATGAGTATGAACATGTTATATAAGTACCAAAAGTAGTGGTTAAATTGTATGCTAAATTGTAAATTGAGTCTTGTATATGTTAGTTTATTAAGAAATGAGCACAACGTAATTCGAACGAAACAATTTGGCCAAGTATAGAGATTACAGTGATGATTTTTGGTGAAGAAACTCAAAAATGGAGTTTTAGTATAAAATATGAATTCTGAGAAATTAAAATAGTTAGAAGTGTTGTTAAATTATTTTAATTAATGGAAAATGTTAGAAATCATGTTTATGATATTGTTATATTTATTTTACATGTTATTATCACTGTTTGGTGGGTGAAATTCGTGTTAGTTGGCTTAAGAAAAGTGTCGAAGCTATGTTCTGTAAAACTAAATTATGTAATATGTCGGCATGTATGTATGCCTACCACGCTACCGCCATGAAAGTGCCCATTTCTAGACACTGAAGTCTGCTAATTCTGCACACTTTGGTCGTTCTTTGTGGCTTAGCTAAAGGTTATGGTAATGTGTCCAACATGTAACAACAAGGCTAATACAGAGTTGTGTTATATGTATTATGAATTCAAAGTTGCAAAAATGATTAGTAAATCAAAAATGCGTTATGTGATAACCTAGTTTATACAATGAACGTTAGTTATGTGTTGTGATGATTAACACTTGGAAATTCTGAAATGTAAAGGGTAGCTTAAGACTTGTGCTAAAATAACAAGTTTAGCTAGTAATGCGTTTTATGTTGAAAAGTTAATATTAGTATGTCTAATAGATGTTGTGGTTTTAATACCGTGTATAGGTGAACGTGAGTTTTAATATTTTAGCTTACGCTCGAGGCGAGTTTTCTAACTCTACACTTTCGTTGAGCTAGTTCATTTATTACATTGTGCAAGTTTTTCTAACTCTACACTTTCGTTGAGTTAGTTCTATTATTATAACTTCATGCTTTTGATTGAGCAAGCTGTTTATCTTAACTATTATTGAATAAGTAAATTGTTCCTAAAATCCATTTGAGCAAACTCTAACTCTAATGTTATTAGAAATTCTCAATTGATTTATTCATTCTAACTTGTTTACAGTTAAGCAAGTTTCTTAAAGTTCAGAAATTTCATTTCTAAATTTATAAAACTTGAACCTTAGCTTATTTTACTGTTCAAGCAAAGGTTAACCATTTTATTCATTTATTAAATGCTTATGCTCTATAATTATTTCAAGTATGAGTTGATATGTAGAATCAGTTCATTTATGATTCTCAAATGTTCTAAGTTATGTTGTTATTAAACAACTATTGTATTATCAAGCATTGTTGATTCAACTAGTTCCATAGTTGATGATCATTAAACTTCAATTACCCTTGAAAGCTTATCCAAGCCAAACTTTCTTTGGTGTGAACTTGTACTCTAAATACTGAGATGAACAACCCTATGTTTAGGGGTTTACGCTTAGCGTTGAAATGGTTGTGCACAATACATTGTACGAATGATTGATCCCCCTAAGTACGTGGAGTCCTTATAGTCATATGACTGTTAAAGTTAAAGTTGAAAGATTACTTATAACTGTGGACATGGTTCATGGTCATTTGACCCTCAGTAGTATATTTAAGAATGTTAATAGAACAAATCATTCAGTTCTATGGAGCCTATGAATTGGCAAATGTTGTAATGTTAATAGAACATATCATTCAGTTCTTATTGAGCCTATTATTTGGCAAATGATGTAAAAATATTTATTCTTATTTCAAGTGAGCTTTGTTTGCTCACTCTTGCATATTTATACATTTATTGCAACTATGGTTGAGAAGGTAGATAAACCTAAAACTAGCAAATGAAAGGGAAAAATGTACAAGTGATGAAGACTTGTAATTTTGCTTTATCGTTATGATGATAGACTTTTAATAATGATGTGATGTAATAATTTAATTTCCGAACTTGAATGATTGTAATAAAGGTTAGAGAACCTGAGAGATAATGTTTTTATTAAAGTAATCTTGTATGGGCAGGGTTTTTATTATTCAATTTATTATGATTGGGTAGTTAGATATGAATGTTTTGATTACGTGAACACCAAATCTTGAGGTAATGAAGTACCGGGATTTGGGGGGTGTCACAGACCTCCCCATAAATGGGAGAGTCAGCGACCATCTAAGCTGCGATTGATTCCTCAAAGAGAAACACCAATCCATAAGAGATAGAACTAACTAGGCTCCTCTTAAATAGGAGTACCGACGACCATTTGTGGTGCAGTCAACCTCAGAGAGGAAAGCCATAATCATCTCCACATCTACATACATAAATCAGTCCCAAGACACCAAAGATGATAGGGGATACATGAAAGAACCCGAATTTTCAAAAAATTATTAAAATAAGAATTTAGTAAATAAAAATTCTTAAAGCATGTGAAGGGTTCGAATAAGAATATATATATGTATTGGGTTACATAAGGTAATATGATCTATGTAATAAGTGATGTTGTGTTTAATAAATATATATCGTTATTATATATTTATTATACATTGTAGAGATGGATTAGTAAGAAGATGGAAAAGACTTATCTATCGGCATTAAATAATTTATGTGAAATTATTTTATCATAGTAAGTTGGTGACATTAAATATCTTTGATAATCACCAATTCCTTGAGTATCTGTACGAGTAGGTATCAAGTCTAAGGCAGTAAAACCGTATCCTTTAATGGTAGATGTATAGGAGCTGGGCTAAACGATTCCTTTAGAGATCGGAGGTATATACGAATTATTGACCGATCTAACTCATTGTGAAAACAATGTAGACGAGACGGAAACTAATTTGTTGGTTGTTTGTGGGAAACCACTCAGTGTACTATATTGAATACTATTAAAGACTCGATGTGTACTAGGTTTAGACTTGTATATATGTGACAACCCAAGAATTTTGAATATTTTTAAAAATTTTATTAATTGATTTAAGGTTCAATATTAGAACCTAGACAGAAAATAAGTGTATGCGTTTGATATTTTTAAGAAGGAATTTTGAGGATTTCAAAATTCTGTGAAAGATTTAAGTGAATTATTCAGGATTACGGAATAAGTGAATATGTTCTGTCTATATAGTTGTATATGTGTACAGTATGTGGTTAAGGGTCAAGAGTTGACCAGATAATCGATATCTGTAACAAACCCTAGGTATATATTAAGAACGACAACGTTCGGTTAAAAAACCCTAGCGAAATATAAGAAATCCTAGAAACCGGTTCTGGAAACCCTAATTTCAGTTCCGGGAATCCGAAACCCTAATTCAGAATTTAAAACCCTAATCTGGGAACTTAAAGGATAATTATAATGCTCAAGTGCTATTAATTATAATATTAATTAGGGTAAAGCTTAATTATTTAGCAAACCCTAATTTCAAAATTTTAAACCCTAATTTATGGATTTGAAACCCTAATTTATAAATAGGGAAAAACCTAAGTGTTAATTTAATACTTTTAATGTTAATTAGGAAATATTAATCATAATTTTAAAGTTATAAGTAATTAGAAAATCCTAATCTAATTACGAAATCTAATTTATAAATTAGAAAATTATTTTTATATTAGAAACCCTAATTTTTGGGTTATAAACCCTAATGACCATTTTGACCCTAATTGCTTAATTAGCAATTTTAATTAGGAAATACTAATCCTAATTAGCAAAATTTAAAGTATGATTAAGAAATTTTAATATAATTAGAAAATTCTAATTATAATTTAGAAATATTAATTTTCTATTTTGGAAACCTAATTTTAAAATTCTAGAATTTATTTTAAAACCTAAAGGGTTCAAACCCTAAACCCTAAACCCTAAAAGGGTTCAAACCCTAAACCCTAAGGGTTTGGACAAAGACCATGTTGCCATTAATTTTGGAAATCAAATGACATTTATGCCCTTTGTCACATTTTTTAAAATTAATTAGCTAAAGTGAAAATCTTGCCAAATGTAGTAGTTCACCAACTATTTTGACTTTGGGGCATAAAAATCTCAGCCATGTGCTCTAAATCAGCAGCTATGATATTCAAATTAATTGCACCTTGTGATTATAAGAGATCTAGGAGAGAGAACTCATTTTAAGCTTTTTGGCTAGCTAACACCAACCAACTCTCTCACTAATCCAAAGCTTTGAAATTTGCTAAGTGATTCAGTCTCTCACCAAGCCCTAGATCCCCAATGATCAGTTAGGAAGATTAAGATCAAAGATTTTACAAGAAGGTATAAACCCTAAAACCTATTTTGATCTTGTATGCTAAGTTCATGTTTGTGTATGTGTTATTATAAGTGCTAGAAGATGTTTCATGATGATCTATGATGATCTATCATAGATCCATAGCATCACAGGCCTTAAAAATTGAAGTTTTCAAAATCTGCTTAAGAACAATATTTGTGGTCTGACAAGCAATGTCATGCGCCACATATTCTTCTATGTTCATGATTTCAGTTGTTTTAAATATTTAATCGATAGCCTGTCACGTGGTCTTTGATCTGGAAGTCGAATCACAATCATTACATGGCTAGATTGCATGTTATTCTTGGTCAAAACCCGTTGACCGGGCATGACCGACTGATTTCTGGGTAACCCAGAAATCAAATACCAGCGTCTGACAACGTTTTATAACGCCAATATCTGTCAGTATTGATGTTGTTTGTTGATATGTTGGTAACTCGATTGTAACCTGTGAGATGTACTCTAGACCCATGGCCTTAGATCTCTTAAAAAACAAACAGATCGAACAGAATGGACGGTCAAAGTAGCCCATCTGACCACGAAGACACTTTCTGGAATTTCCATAAAGTGTATGAGAACACCGTTTCTGACCCTGTTTGACCGGATTAAATCTGGATATTGGGATGCTGTTTCACTGATATGTTAATATAGTTATGTTCTATGAAATGTGTACTATAGAATTGTACCATTATATCACAAGAATCATGACCGAAACCTAGATTAAATTAAAGCGACTAGATGGCCACTTTCGAATCGCTGGGTTTTCGGAAAACCCAGGTGATGTCTGACAAAGACTTTGGGAGATCAGATCTCCTTGTGTGTTTGTTGTATGACCAAGTTGATGATTTCTAGTTGTAGTATTATATTTCAGCTACACGTACAAGGTTCAAGCTAGCCTAGAAACAAAATATATAAAAACTTAATCGTGCTCAAACCTTGCCCCTTAATAGCTAAGCTGTCAATGTTCTTGAGGCTCAAGAACACCAACAGCGACGCTTTGTGTCGCTAAAGGCCTATAGCGAAGGTTTTTTTTATATATTTATTTTCTGATTTTCCAGAAATTATTTAAAAATAGATAAAAATAGTTTTTAATTATTAAAAAAATACTAAATAAATTTCGAAAAATTATTTTAAAGTCTGAAAAATAGTTTTTAATTATTTTGAGTATATTTCATAAATATTTAATATTTTTGGAATATAAATAGTATTTAATTTATTTAATTATAATATTAAATAAATTATTTAAAATGATTTAAATACATGAAAAATCATGAAAAAATAATATTATGGTAAAAAAAATATTTTAAGTTATTTTAGGGACTTTTAATATTTTGTGATGAAATTCATTAACTAATTAATATTAATGATAATTAGTTTATTTAATAAATATATTAAATAAATTATGAAAAATAGAATTAATGATGTATAAATCATATAAAAATGATTTAAGTATTATAAAAATATTTTAAGTTATAAAATATAACTTTTGATATTTTGTCATGAAAATATTAATATTTTAATATTAATAGCAATTATCGGATAATGAATTTAATCATTTAAAAATCATATAAAGGTGATTTTAAAGTATTAAAATACTTTGTGATATTATAAATATATTATAATATTATGTCACATATTTCATTAATATTTGATAATAAATAAATATTAATGATAAATGAATTATATGGTATTTAATTCATTTAAATACGATTTTAATGATTGAAAAATCAAGATAAATAGTAATAATTATTTAAAAATTAGTACGAGCTTGTGAAAATTATTTTGACTAATATTAAAATTATCTGAGATAAATGTTAAGTGTTAGGCAGAGTATAATTGAACTTGAACTCGAAATTTTGTCCGACTAGACCATCGGGATGTTAGAATTGTGTCGGGTTCAACTCAGACTGCAATAGTTTGACTTGATATCGAGTCCTATGTGTGTTGTAGACTGATAGGGTTATGTGTTTAGGTTATTCTATGTATATATATATAATAGTATTATTTTGTGATGATATTATTCTAATATTGGAGATCTATATTACTAATATTAGGTCTTCAGATAAAGCGTTATAAATTGCGTAGCGGTAATCCACGGTTCAGGCAAGTTTGTTTTTACTTAACTCTACTAAGAGTTGTTTCATTCAGATATGCTTATGGATAATCATTGTTGATTGCCATTGTAGAATTGTACTCTGTACATATTGCATGTATAAGTCAGGTATAAAAGGCTGACCACCTTCATTATCCTTCGGTCCAGATATATTTGTTCATGTTATATACTTGTTTAGTCATAAAATTTGTTCCTGCTAGTTCGCAATTATATTGTTGAATTTAGCTAGATTATTATTCAGATTCTTTCAATCATGATATATCATTAAATTATGGAACTTAAACTTTCTAGGCAATCTTATGCTCACCCTTGCTATATCATGATAAACATTATAGATTAAGACAAATACGTCGGATACAAGGAAAGGCCAAAGACGGTTCCAGCTTTAGTTTACGCGTGAGATTAGATTTGTAATAGTAATATATGATGATAATGTTATGTATTAGACAAGTGATGTATTATGTATAAGTTAAGGTTACTCGACCTTGGGGAATAGTGTGTAAAATGTATTGTATAAACAATTTATGTTTATATGTTCCGCAAAAATAGTAATAGTTGTATAGAATGATCGATCCAGATCTGCGGTGATTCGAGACCTCGGATTCGGGGCTGTCACAGTTGGTATCAAAGCCGTAGGTTATGAACCTTAGGTAGGAATACCAGAGACTAATAACCGCAGTGATTAGGATAAGTACTAACTCAAATAGAGTTAGTTGGGCGGTAAGATTCAAAGACGAATCTCGACGGGTTATAAAAGATACAGAGTTCCCTAACTCTGATAATAAAGTTGAACAGTAGTGATGAATAGATAGAGTCTAAAAGACTAAAAGTACAGAGATAGGAGATCGTAAAACAAAATGATCAAGACATAGAAATGAATCGTAATATATACGATGAGATCACTCTGTAATCGGATAAGGTTATAGTATGAAGAAGGATCAAGCGAATGATTGAAAAGTTTACAGCAAGATTGCTGAGTGTCAGTTGTACTATGAATTAGTACAGACTCGGGAAAGGATTATGAATACGAGTTGAATGAAATTCATATTGAGAAGGGAGTTAAGATTAGGTGGGGATTTCAATGGAGGACTCTTGTCAGCATCTGAGTTGTATGATTCCTTGTGTGGGCGGGGAATTATACTTGGTGTAAAAACTACTTAGTTCTGGCAATGATAATCATTGAAATGTTTGTGTCGCGCTATTTGCTATATGCATGTTAAGAGGGTGATTCCTTTCTCATGTGTATAACCGATAGATAGGTTATACGTAGAGAATATAAGGTTAAGTACGAGTTCTTAAAACTCATACTTATGTGACATTCTTGATTCATAGCTATATGAAATGTTTATGAACCCCTCAACGAATGGACGCCAAAGGTCTGACTAGGACAAGTTCTTAAACTCTTATGATTGTGGCAAGTAATTGAACTCATAAGTGTGGTTTGACGAACTGGGTATAATTGTGTGTAAATGGAGTATTAAGGATAATAAGAATAAATAGATTATTTAAGCAAATGCTTATTAGTGGAGACATAAGTTTTCCAAAACTCCTAGCTATGCTAGACTTCGAAATTATGACATCAAGCTAAATATGCACTATGTGCTTTTGAATATATATATATATATATATATGCAGACTCGTAATCATTTTTGAAACGGTTTAAAGTATAGTCTATGCTACTTATTTTAGCTAGATGCAAATGATTTGAAATATCAAACTTTATTTTATTTATCATTTATGTACCATGTAACCTGGTGCAGAGATGATAAAAGTTGATAGAGTTATAAATGTAGGAATACTTAGTGTGAATTCGATCTGAAAATCATTGTTCCACTATTGTATGATGTGTTATGATAAAGTCATGCAATGACGACATCCTCAAACGGCCTGTTAATACAGTACGGCATCATGGCGTCATTTTCAAACTATTTTTTAATTTTTTAATTTGCCAACGGGGTTTGGCTACACCTAAATAATTCGATTGAATTGAATTATTGATATGAGTCTATGCTATTTGATTCAGCTAGACCAATGGTTATGAAAACTCTAAGTGTTCATTAAAAGAAATTTCCCGAACCAAATTGTTTTGGTGCGGAATCCAATAAGACTGAGGTAAAAGTTTATGCGCCCAAGGCGGATACGAGAAACAGATAAAACCAGTATTACTGGGCCAGTCCTAGGTATACTGGGCTAATCACCCTCTGTGTTTTTAGGGTAAGACGGTTTGCGGATGAATTTCCTTATAACCTTTGCGAAAATGACAGACAATAGTCTGTAAAACCCCTCAGCACAATTTCAAAATTTTTATTCTTGTGAAGAATGTATTGGGTAGCATTAGATAATGTGTGTGAATGGTGTAAGCAGTATGGTGTAAGGTATAAGGTAAATTTCGGGGACGAAATTTTTGAGAAGAAGGGGTGAATGTGACAACCAGAGAATTTTGAATATTTTTAAAATTTTTATTAATTGATTTAAGGTTCAATATTAGAACCTAGACAGAAAATAAGTGTATGCGTTTGATATTTTTAAGAAGGAATTTTGAGGATTTCAAAATTCTGTGAAGGATTTAAGTGAATTATTCAGGATTAAAGAAGAAGTGAATATGTTCTGTGTATATAGTTGTATATGTGTACAGTATGTGGTTAAGGGTCAAGGGTTGACCAGATAAACGATATTTGTAACAAACCTTAGGTATATATTAAGAACGTCAACGTTCGATTAGAAAACCCTAGCAAATTATAAGAAACCCTAGAAACCAGGTTCGAAAACCCAATTTGATTAGGAATCAAACCCTAATTTGAATTTAAAACCCTAATCTCAGGAACTTAAAGGATAATTATAATGCTCAAGTGCTATTAATTATAATATTAATTAGGGTAAAGCTTAATTATTTAGCAAATCCTAATTTCAAATTTTTAAACCCTAATTTATGGATTTGAAACCCTAATTTATAAATAGGGAAAAACCTAAGTGTTAATTTAATACTTTTAATGTTAATTAGGAAATATTAATCCTAACTTTAAAGTTATAAGTAATTAGAAAATCCTAATCTAATTTCTAAATTAGAAAGTTATTTTTATATTAGAAACCTTAATTTTTGGGTTATAAACCTAAATGACCATTTTGACACTAATTGCTTAATTAACAATTTTAATTAGGAAATTGTAATCCTAATTAGCAAGATTTAAAGTATGATTAAGAAATTTTAATATAATTAAAAAATTAAAATTCTAATTTAGAAATATTAATTTTCTATTTTGGAAACCTAATTTTAAAATTCTAGAATTTATTTTAAAACCTAAAGGGTTCAAACCCTAAACCCTAAAGGGTTCAAACCCTAAACCTTAAGGGATTGGATAAAGACCATGCTGCCATTAATTTTGGAAATCAAATGACATTTATGCCCTTTGTCACATTTTTTAAATTAATTAGCTAGAGTGCAAATCTTGCCAAATGTAGTAGTTCACCAACTATTTTGACTTTGGGGCATAAAAATCTCAGCCATGTGCTCTAAATTAGCAGCTATATATGATATTCGAATTCATTGCACCTTGTGATTATAAGAGATCTAGGAGAGAGAAAGTTCTCATTTTAATCCTTTTGGCTAGCTAACACCAACCAACTCTCTCTCTAATCCAAAGCTCCGAAATTTGCTAAGTGATTCAGTCTCTCATCAAGCCCTAGATCCCCCATGACCAGTTAGGAAGATTAAGATCAAAGATTTTACAAGAAGGTAAAAACCCTAAAACCTATTTTGATCTTGTATGCTAAGTTCATGTTTGTGTTTATGTGTTTTTATAAGTGCTAGAAGATTTTTCATGATGATCTATGATGATCTATCATAGATCCATAGCATCATAGGCCTTAAAAATTGAAGTTTTCAAAATCTGCTCAAGAACAATATTTGTGGTCTGACAAGCAATGTCAGGCGCCACGGATTCTTCTATGTTCATGATTTCAGTTGTTTTAAATATTTAATCGATAGCCTGTCATGTGGTCTTTGATCTGGAAGTCGAATCACATCCATTACATGGCTAGATTGCATGTTATTCTTGGTTAAAACCCGTTGACCGGGCATGACCGACTGATTTCTGTGTAACCCAGAAATCAAATACCAGCGTCTGACAACGTTTTATAACGCCAATATCTGTCAGTAATGATGTTGTTTATTTATATGTTGGTAACCAGATTGTAACCTGTGAGATGTACTCTAGACCCATGGCCTTAGATGTAAGACCCCAACTTATTATTAATGAAATTTAATTTTCTCTATTTATTATTTTAAAATAGTAAGGGTTGATTTGATTAATGTGGATAGTTAGGGGTTAAATACGCAAATATTTCAAAATAAGCAAGTAGTTATAAAATATTCATTGTTGTCGGGGAATATTCGTTTGGTCGTGGAATATTAAATGCGTCGGGGAATATTAAATGCGATGGTACTGACCATGTGTGGGCCCCATGAAAAAGCGATTGGATAAAGAAAACAACAAATATAAGTTGGTTAAAAATAGCAGCGTAGTTATTACAGATTAAGGCTGTTGGAATACCGGTGGTTAAAATACGATGTCTGGCGTGGTTGGTTATGATAGCACGGTATTGCGCGCGATGATTGTTGAATTATTGATCCTTACGTAAGAAGGTATTTACTCGATAATTTTCACCAAGATGATTCTTTATTCGATATTTTATTTTATTGATTCAATAATTCTTTGCGTTGATATTTTATATTATTGTTGTTCAATAATTGTCACTTTGCATTATCTCCATTATCGGATCAATAATTCATATTATTTAAATAATATTATTAGATAGCAATATTGGCAATGTCTAGAAAGTTACATCGAGGAGAGGTTTGGTCACCTAATTGCGGCGCCCGATAAGGAGAAATCCTTATTGGAAAGCCCTCTTTCACGAGGAGCGGCTGGTTGTCATAATGGTGATTACGTAATATTATTTGTGAATAATTAATTATTGATTTATATGATAAGAAAATATTTATAAATGATGGATTTATTTGTTTTATGTGGTTATAATTGAATGATTTAATGTTGAGGTGTTTTATCGGTAATTTTATCGGAATGGAGGTATTAAAATCAAATCGGTATTTTTACGATATATTGTGTGAGTTATAATTTTTAATCCAAATAGTTGGATCGTTGTAATTTTTGGATATGTTATACATACATAAGTTGAGTATATGTCCACAAATTTTGAACCAGTTAAAAAGAACGAATGATTTGTTATGAATTTTAAGAGGTGGTGATTAGGAAATTAGGTTTATAATTGATTTTGGTGGAAAATTCTAGAATTGAGTGGGCCCCACTTGTGGTTGGTGAAGAAATGTGCTGAATTTTATTTCAAATGTGGTGGGTGGCAATAGTAGCGAGTAAAAAGCCATCGGTAAAGTTGGTCAAGTCTGCTTACGGTGGGCTAACATTTTCCTATAAATAGAGGACTAAGTTAGAATTGAAAATCACACCGAAACATAAGCTTTCTTTTTTCTCTCTATATTATTGAGCGTATTTTGTGAGTATTTAGATACTTTGAGAGTTCTTTATTAAAGACAAGTTTCATTCAAAGCATCACTTACGACCTTTCATTCAAAATCTTGATTCTTTGAGGTAAGGGATGTTATTTTCTTCTCAAATGATATTATTTCTTGATATCATTATCTTTGAAATATTAGTTGGAACTTTTATCAAATTTGGAACTTTTTCATGTGGGTTACTATTCATGAGTTACTATTCATGAGTTACTATTCATGAGTTACTATTCACGAGTTCTTATTCACAGTACTATTCATGAAGCGTGAAGATATTTTTTGTGGAATTTCTATCTTTTGGTGTCGGATTTACTATTCATGTATACGGTCTTATTCACGTATCTGACCACTATTCACGATATCTGGCACTATTCATAGAAAAATAAAATTTCTTCTTTTTGTCCAAAACATCTATACGGATACTAGCTTTGATTGTATCCATGTTTTGATCATTCTTGAATTTTACACCACTATGATTATTTTTGAGGTATTTTTGGGCGTGGATAAAACCAAGTACTGAATCCTTAATCCTTAATCCTTGTCATTTTGTTTCCTTTGGATTCGTTTCTTAAAAAATTTTTTTCATCATCCTCGGTCTTAAATGATGATATTATTGAATATCTTTGGCACAGTAGAAAAAGATGAATGATTTCTGAAGAATATCTTTGGCTTTTGTAGTGCAAAGATGAGCAGTGTTTAAATGAACATGACCAATCGATGAATATCTTTGGCACGTAGTGCAAAAGATGAATATTTGATTCGGATGTATATTGATTGATGTTCTGAGGGATAAAAGATGAGCGATGAACTTTTAAATTCATACATAGAAGATAGTAGTTTGCATTCTCTACTTAACTCTTCTAATGAATTATTACTTCCATTGCGAATATTGATTTAAAATTTGTTGTCTATTGTATTCTATTAAATTTTTCCTGTTGAAGACTAACGGTAATTTGTTGTATATTATCTTAGTCATAATATTCTTTTCTTGAGCTAGTTGAGCTCACCCTTTTCCTTTTTGTTCCATTTTTCGGGGAGGCGAGAATATAGCGAGATGCAGTTAGGGGTATGGAATGAAGGTTTTAGAAAGGATTGTTTAGTAGTCCTCACCATTTTTGTAAAATAATGTATCGATAAATGTGATGAGGATTTATTTGAGTATAGATATTGTCTAGAAGATAATATTTGTATTCAAACTCACAGTTTTACTGTTGTAATAATAAAGTTGTAGTTGTTTCTGTACCATGTATTGACAACTCAGAATAGGTGATGTATACCTATTTTGGGGGCGTCACATTAGATCTCTTAAAAAACAAACAGATCGATTAGAATGGACAGTCAAAGTAGCCCATCTGACCACGAAGACACTTTCTGGAATTTCCAGAAAGTGTATGCACACCGTTTCTGACCCCGTTTGACCGGATTAAATCTGGATATTAGGTTGTTGTTTCACTGATATGTTAATATAGTTATGTTCTATGACATGTGTACTATAGAATTGTACCATTATATCACAAGAATCATGACCGAAACCTAGATTAAACCTAGCAACTAGATTGCCACTCGAACTGCCTGGGTTTCTGGAAAACCCAGGTGACGTCTGACAAAGACTTGGGAGATCAGATCTCCCTGTGTGTTTGTTGTATGACCAAGTTGATGATTTCTAGTTGTAGTATTACATTTCAGCTACACGTACAAGGTTCAAGCTAGCCTAGAAACAAAATATATAGAAACTTAATCGTGGTCAAACCTTGCCCCTTAATAGTTGAGCTGTCAGTGTTCTTGAGACTCAAGAACACCAACAGCGATGCTTTGTGTCGCTAAAGGCCTATAGCGACGGTTTTTTTAATATATTTATTTTCTGATTTTCCAAAAATTATTTAAAAATTGATAAAAATAGTTTTTAATTATTAAAAAAATACTAAATAAATTTCGAAAAATTATTTTAAAGTCTGAAAAATAGTTTTTAATTATTTTGAAGCAAATTTCATAAATATTTAATATTTTTGGAATATAAATGGTATTTAATTTATTTAATTATAATATTAAATAAATTATTTAAAAATAATTTAAATACATGAAAAATCATGAAAAATAATATTATGATAAAAGAAAATATTTTAAGTTATTTTCGGTGACTTTTAATATTTTGTGATAAAATTCATTAATTAATTAATATTAATGATAATTAGTTTATTTAATAAATACATTAAATAAATTATAGAAAAATAGAATTAATGATGTATAATTCATATAAAAATGATTTAATTATTATAAAAATATTTTAAGTTATAAAATATAACTTTTGATATTTTTTCATGAAAATATTAATATTTTAATATTAATAGCAATTATCGGATAATGAATTTAATCATTTAAAAATTATATAAATGTGATTTAAAAGTATTAAAAATACTTTGTGATATTATAAATATATTATAATATTATGACAATATTATAATATATTATAATAGTATTTCATTAATATTTGATAATAAATAAATATTAATGATAAAGGAATTATGTGCTATTTAATTCATTTAAATACGATTTTAATGGTTGAAAAATCAAGATAAATAGTAATAATTATTTAAAAATTATTACGAGCTTGTGAAAATTATTTTGATTAATATTAGAATTATCTGAGATAAATGTTAAGTGTTAGGCAGAGTTTAATTGAACTTAAACTCAAAATTTTGTCCGACTAGACCGTCGAGATGTTAGAATTGTGTCGGGTTCAACTCAGACTGCAATAGTTTGACTTGATATCGAGTCCTATGTGTGTTGTAGACTGATAATGTTATGTGTTTAGGTTATTCTATATATATATATATATAATAGTATTATATTGTGATGATATTATTCTAATATTGGAGATCTATATTACTAATATTAGGTCTTCGGATAAAGCGTTATAAATTGTGTAGCGGTAATCCACGGTTCAGGTAAGTTTATTTTTACTTAACTCTACTAAGAGTTGTTTCATTCAGATATGCTTATAGATAATCATTGTTGATTGCCATTGTAGAATTGTACTCTGTACATATTGCATGTATAAGTCAAGTATGAAAGACTGATCACCTTCATTATCCTTTGGTCCAGATATATTTGTTCATGTTATATACTTGTTCAGTCATAAAATTTGTTACTGCTAGTTCACAATTATATTGTTGAATTTAGCCAGATTATTATTCAGATTCTTTCAATCATGATATATCGTTAAATTATTGAACTTAAACTTGCTGGGCAATCTTATGTTCACCCTTGCTATATCATGATAAACATTGCAGATTAAGACGAATACGTCGGATACAAGGAAAGGTCAAAGACGGTTCCAGCTTTAGTTTACGCGTGAGATTAGATTTGTAATAGTAATGTATGATGATAATGTTATGTATTAGACAAGTGATGTATTATGTATAAGTTAAGGTTACTCGACCTTGGGGAATAGTGTGTAAAATGTATTGTATAAACAATTTATGTTTATATCTTTCGCAAAAATAGTAATAGTTGTATAAAATGATCGAACCGGATCCGCGGTGATTCGGAACCTCGGTTTCGGGGCCATCACAATATATATACTAGTAACTAGTATGATGTAATATGAGTTTTAGTTAGTGCTTAAGCTATCCATGGATAGATTGACATAGTAAAGCATAAATTCGTTAATTATGAGAATTAACTAACAAGTTTAAATATTGGTTAATTTATATTAAATTGGAAGTTATATTATGGAATAATATATTTGAATATTAAAGCCTTAATTGACTATGGTGATATAGTAAGGGTTTGAAGAATCACTTAAGTAAATAGTGAGTTAATATACGTGTGGAATATGTGATTATAGTAGGTGCCTTTGTAAATATTACTTGTCATGGTATTATTTTGAATAGAAAGGATTAATTCACTTACAAAAGACGGTGAATTAATATATGTGTTTAGCTTAAGAGGAGGAAAGAAATATGTTAATTATTAATTTGATATTTTAAATATATTACATTGTATTGTAATATTTGAAAGATAAGTGATTAATAAAAGAAAATACCAATATAATTATAAATGAATATTGGTTAGAGATGGAGGAATTAGATTAACACTTAAGGTGTGGCTGATTATAAAGATGGAAGAAGTTGTCTTAGGACGATCCAATAATTATACGCATAATGTATAATTTAAATAATTAATAGAGTAATATTAATTATTGTAAGTGTAAAGGTTGTACATATTATATTTATATAATTATTTAAATAAGCTAAATAATTTAGCATTATGATAAAGTGTGACACAAACTTTATATTAAATAAATAATAAAATAATGTGGAATTGGAGAAAAGCCAAACGTGGCCTAGACCCCTAATATTTTATTATAGAAATGATGGGCTTGAGTTATATGGAACTCCAGTAAATGGGATAAATGAGCCTTGTGTGGTCTGGGTATTAAAGTTAAACTAGACTGAAGGTTTAACTGAAATTATTAAAAGAGAATTAATAATAATCATTAAGATGTTTAAATGTGATAATGGGTTAAAAGTACCCAACTGAATGATATTTAGGCCAATTAAAATATTAGTTGAACTAGCCCAAATATATATGGATTATATGATATGGGTATATAATAGATCCCTAATTTTTATATTATTGTTACAATTGTACATTAAAATTTCATTTTGGGAATTAAAAAGAACTAAACTAAGCTTCAGTTGCTGAGTTATAAGCTTGTCCCAATTTTAGTGTCACACTCTATATATCAGCCGTATGAATAGGCCATAGGCCTATCTCATTTCTTCTTCATTACGTAGTAGTCTGATGATGGCTAGAAGGATGAGGGAAGTGGAGTTGGTAACCAACTCTCCAACATCCACTGATTTCTTCTTCCTCCCCTTGGATTAATTCAATGTGCAAGACTATTTACTGTGTATTGAAACCTCCATAAATAGAGCCCCTTCCTTTTCATTTACGTTGGTTGAGTTTCTGAGAAGTTGCTATAGAGAGAATCGGTAGATTTGGAGAGTTGAGAGCAATTGGAGGATTGGAAAGCTATAATTAGCAAATTGAAGACATCAAAAGGTAATAATTCTAAAATATATGTTCTTGAATTCAAGTTCTTCATTTCTCAATAATGTCATGAAATAGTCACTTTTGAGTCTCAAATTTGATGGCCAAGTGTTGATGTAATTTATGAATTGTTGTTTGATGTTGTTAATATAGTTAAATACGAAAACAATGAAAGTTAAACGAACCAAATTGGTTGAGAAACGAATCCGTGGTGAATGAATTCGCTAAACTTTTCAAAAACTTGAAAATTTAGTATGAATATGAGTTTTGGATTAATCTTTGGGTTAGTTAATGTGTTTGAAGTGTTATAATTACTCTGTAGATGGTTAGGTAAGAGTTTAACGAGTCCAACAAATCGAAAACCAACTAATTCAGACTTAAAATGAGAAAGTTATGACCAAAAATATATATCTGGCGAAGCCTCATGGCCTGGCTATTACCGCACGCAGCGCGTAAGCTGAGGGCTGAGCTATGGCGTGGGTGCCCGGTAATGGTGAGGAAAAGGGTCGCGGCCGCTCCCCATGTGTGCTGTATGTGACTGCTTTGACCTGGTTTGGTAAAACGGCCATAACCTTTTCATACGAACTCCGATTGAGGTGATTCAAGATGATCCGAACGAGGAAGAATAGATATATAACTTTTATTCTTTAAGTGTTTCAATTTGAGGTCATTAGGAATGGTCAAAATAGTCATCTTTGTGACTATTACGTATTCAGAGGCAATCGGAGGGCGTCGAACGAGCATATTCGCAAGTATATTGCTCTGGTCGATGGAATATGTTATTCTAAGTAATAAAACATGAATATACATGATAATAGACATGTCATATGGCTAAGATTACTTTACTCATAATGGAATGCTTTAGCATGACTTAGTATGTGTTTAAAAAAGAAACATGAAGATTTCAAAAACAAACCTTGACGAACTTTAAGTCATTTGAGTTCCTACTTTGTAGTGAGCATATGGTGGAGTCATGTGAGCATAAAATGTGATTTTAAGTTACCTCGTATAAGATAACTTGTATAGCTTGGATAATATGTGTTTTTAAAGAGAAATTCAAGTTTTGAAAACTAATAATCATGAGCATGGTGTCGTCTATATTTCGACCTTGTAAGTATGTGTGCAAATATGCACCAATGAATATGACATATGATTCGAAGTTGCCTTGTATGATTAGGTTGGCATGACATGGATTTGAAGAAAATAAAACTTAGACGTTTTGAAACCAATATTCATGAGCATTGTGTTGTCTATACTTCTGAACTTTTAGGATGACATACTAGTAATTTTTGGGTCTTTAAACATGGCCTATATGTGCAAACATGATAGGACGTGTATGCCTTTGAACATGAATGATACGTGCACACAACTAGATAGACGTAATAAAAACTATGCATATCTTAAAGTAAGTTTTCAAGTGATAAACCATGCTAGTCATATGAATACTCACAAGCATGTCTAATATGAGTTATATGACTACATTATATGTTTAAGAATCAAGCATGTCGGACTTTTTGGTTTCATAACCTTAAATGACCTTAATTTGTTTAGATGTCCAACTTAGAACCATATTATGCAAGACGGGACCTAGATTAAACTTGAAAGATGCAAAAGGACCCTTAGCATGTTAATATATGTGATGTATGTAAGGATGGGCAAGCTAGGCCAAGCAAGTGTCTGCTCAGCCCTGGTTTGAACTGGTAGTCGCACGGCTGTTGCCTCGTTTTTAGTCTTAACAAAAGAGCTCTAACTGATTCAAGCATACATGTGTCAACAAGCAATACAGAGCAAGTAAAGTATCGATCCCACAGAGAAAGTTGCTTAATTTAAATCACTATGCATTTATTAAATCACTATATTTATATGCTCAAACTAATGACTAAGATTGATTTGTTACTCGAATTGTAAATAACAACTAAAACAATAATAACGACGGAATAAATCAAATCTGGAAATAATGGGATCCTAACTTCATTTAATATTTCATTTAATCACCACTATCATGCATGACTTGTTCACATATCACAGGAAAGTAGCCAAAAGCACTAAAAGAGTCATAGCCATTTTTCAATGCACTGTGACCTACTTACATAACATCCACAAATGATAGATTCTATGTAATCATCAATATAACCAAAATCACTATTTGTCTATGTGAATTTGCAACTATATTGAATTTAAGTTTAACACCTTATTCTAACTAATACGGTGAAACAGTATATGTCTATCTGGTTCACGAAATACACAAGCCATATAAAACAGCCCCATATACGCATACTATCATGATTACAATCCATACTTGCATGTTCATTGTCAATTCCATACAAGTACTAAAATAAATGGTGATCAAGCATTCATACATGCAAAACAATCATGATAGACATCCCATATGATATGTAAAACAATCCAACATTCAAGTATGCAATCAAACTACATATTAAAATCCATTAGAATCCTATAATGGAGTTTAGTTCATGACTGAACCAAAAGCCATTATGGGATCAAATCTAAACATGATTAATAAACGAACAATTGAGAGATGAAAGGTAGAAACAATCAAACCCAATTGCTGAATATAATTCACTATTCAAATCCTCCTATGAATCCAACAAATACTAATAATAATCCCCTCTAGTAGAAACTCCCAAGAAGAAGTTGAAAAGTAGAGTTTTGGCCTCCTTCTGTGTTGGAATCTCTCCCAGAGAGTAAACCCTACTTATGATGTTAAAAATACGTAAAAACTCAATAATCTCAATCATCCTCTGACACCAGTCAGATATATCGTTTTAAAAACCAATTACAACCATTTTAATTAAACATTAAAATAAACAGCTTAGCAGTGATTAAGCGTCGTGCGCGACCGCGCGCTCCCCCAGTGTAATCCTCGCGCGGGCGCGTGACTTGCAGTGTGTCATGATTTCCAGCCGGGTTCTCGCGCGGGCGCTTGTTCCCATGCTTGTCTCCGCATGGCAACACGCACTTTTGAATCCACAGTTACTGATTCTCGGTTCTTTGACCTTGATCCGCTCCTCGCCGCTCATTTCTTTGTTCATCCCTGCTGAGTCTCTGCTCCATTTGATCCTCATGCCACGCATCCACAGCTCGTGCCTCGCTTCATGCGTCCATTCGCCTCGTGCCCTCTAAGTCCACCAAATTAGGCCGTTTCCTGCACTTTTTCACCAAAAGGAGTTTTAAGTATATGCAATGCAAACTAACATGAAATGCAACTAAAACATACTAAAATGTACTTGAGATGGGCACAGTTCGCATGAATTGGTACTCCATAAGTAGGTATTAAACCCACTTATCAAATACCCCCAAACTTGAACTGTTGCTTGCCCTCAAGAAATGCATACTAATGAACAATGAAAGTGCAGCTATATTACTATGCAACTAAATTATGATGTAACTAATCTCACATTGTCCCAACTATCATAGAAATTCAGTCCAAAATGTCTCAACGATTTTTTCTAGATTTAAGATTACAGATTCAAACCAAACTGTAGGCATAATGTCATACACTCAGATGATTCATCAATGCTATAGATATGCTGTGTGTGTGTGTGTTATGTTCACCAAAACTTGATTTAAGCAAAGAATACACATACTAGACTGCTCAAAACAAAAAATTTATAGATTAAAGCAAGAATTATGTATATATATGCAACAAAGATTATTCCAACATATCAAAACAAACTGTGGTTCAACAATGGGTTTAGCTGCTTTATTTTTACTCACGAGGGCGATTTTTCGCACTTTCCCGCGATGTTTATTGCTAGTTTTCTTTTCTTTCTTTTTTTTTCACATGACTGTGCAAAGTCTTACTCCATTAGGCAACACTGCTACCCCTTAGCGAGCTTTTGACCAACGACTCCCAGACCATGAAAGACCTTAGGGCACTAGGTGTAGAGACAATCCCCTCGGGCGTACTTACTCAAGTAGCCAAGGCCACGAAATAAGACTAGCCACGTTATTACTATATATTTTTTTTATACACAGATACCCATGTTTTCCCAACGTTTAAACATCAATGTTATAAATCATCTAAGTTCATTTTCCACATATTTCCCTTTTTAAAACTACATTTTATATCGAGCAATGCAATACATCCTTCTTATACCTACAAGTGATTGTGAACACATTCGTGCAAACCGAAAGCATTTAAACAGCATTATGAATTGTATTGTGTGAAACATTATATCTCAGCCCATATTATCCAAAATACTCAAAAATCATTTAAAATTTCACTTTCATCATTGGCTAGACTAGAATTTCCATACAGCAAGAACTGTGAGATATGCAAACTAAAAATGACATGCAACTATAACATGCAACTATATGCAAAAATTTAAACTAAACATGCAAAAACTACAACGATTAAACTAATCATGCTCAACTACATGCACTACACTACTCCCCAATACCCTCAAACTTATAATATTCAATGCCCCATTGAATGAAGGTAAAGGGTAACAAAAAACTCCCCTAATTATCGGTGGTACCACCTCCCTGTGGTGAACGGTGGTGGATATATGCTATTATTCAATTGAGGCCACTCTAGCGTCGTTCCTTCCTGCGCAAAAGCTTCGACCAAGGCCCTTGTGAGTCCCGTCACAAATGTGCCCAAATTATTGTACATGGCATTGACTTTTCTCTCCAACCTTCGGAGCTGGCGATCACCATGGGTGGCACGTACGTGTGTGGACGGGCCTGCCTCATCTGTTTGAGGGGGCTACTGTGACGGCTCTGGAAAAGTGGACTGAAGGATGAATCCTAGTCCGTGTAGGTATGGTACACCACCTGCCCAGTCCTCAAAATTTTCAATTGTGGCATGAGTTATGTCCTGGCTTGGGTATTGCATTTGCTCGTTGCCCTAGTTGCATTCCTGATTAGCACAAAGCATGGCAACCACTGATGCGTGTGGAATGCTCCCAATGGTGCCTCCCCGTAGATAGCACAACATATTTTGATGGATAAGATGGCCAACGTCAATGTATTTCCCGGTGATTATGCCCCATAGAAAAATTGCCCTCTCAGCTGTGATTTTATGCTGATGAGAGGAAGGCACGAGCCTGGCACATATGAACAGGTTCAATGCCTTTGCATAGCGGTTCAGGGCTTCAGCTGGGAATATACGAGGTTGAGTTGTGCCTACTTTATAGGTCCATTTCGTACCAGGCACGCATAATTCTGCAATAATCAACTCCACGTCGGTCTCCAAATGAGCGCCGGTGACCCAATTAGCAGCCCCCGTTGGCGGTGCGTCAGTGATTTTAAAAATTAATCGGATGACACGGGGTCTGTAATCTATCTCGATACCACAAACCAAAGATATACCGCTCATAGTGACCTTGGCATTGGCATAAAACTCACAGACTATGCTCATTAGAATGGGCTTTAGAGTAGCAGTCAGTCCACCCCAGCCTCTCTCTCGAATCATGGCGCACAACTGACCGTCCTGCCCTTCCTGCTTGAAATCGTGCTCCTTAATGAACGTCTTCGCCACAATTCGGTAATACTCTTGTTGGGCTTCCAAGTTGAGAAACTTGGTGTGATCAACAACATCTGCCCCTTGACTGCCCGAGGAAGATGACAAGGAAGACACAATAGAACGTGCTCGCTTAGGCCCCATTTGCAGTTGATAAAGTTCGAACAGATAATCTCACTGAGAATGAAGAAGAGAACAATGATGCTATTACCCTCAAGTTATTTCTGCCCAACCAACTGAGAAACCCTAGTTTATATAGGTGAGGGAGAGCGTGGGTTTGAGCTTTGAACGTGGAGAGAATCATGGAGATATGATTGAGAGGTGTAGGCTTCAATTTGTAACTGATAGAGAGATAGAGATGTGAGTTATGGAGAGACACTGTGATGTCGCTTTTGTTTTGATTGCAAATAAGAGTCCACTTTCTCTCCATCACATTTTTAAACTGAAATATTTTTTCATCGTCTGTCATGTGTGGCCGCGAGGTTTTTAAATTTGGGCGTGGTAGCCGAGGTTGACAAATCTGGTCTGGAAGGCATATCAGCATGGCGCCGCTGAATCTATCTTTGAAATAGTTGCATACCGCAAGGCCCCTAATATCTCAGATCGCAACTTTTATTTTTTTTAGACTCTGCAAGACAAACATGCATGCTCTCCAATACAACTGAAATAACATCAATGGATCTCATCAAAACATGGTTTACTAAATCAAAATGAATGTCTATTCTGTCTCCCTAATTTCCATGTAATGCATGCACGTGTTCTTTTGTGATTCGATTACGATGTCTAAGCAGATAAATGTACTCATACTATCCTAACAAATAATTAGAATAAGCTAAACCAAATAACTTGAACTAAATAAATACTAAGTAGAGATGGAAACAATGGGTTGCCTCCCATCCAACGCTAAGTTATAGTCAATTAGCTTGACTGTTTTGAGTCTCATGTCGAAGATAAAATTGAGGTGACTTTCTTTCTGTCCACCTCACCATCAGAATCACTCTTCAATCTCTGGCCATTAACTTTAAGATGCTTGTCCGGACACTTATCATATACTGCAACGGTTCTATACTGTGGACTAGTATCCAAATATTGAACGAATTTATTCAATTCCTCATCCTCCACATCTGAATTTTCAGCAATGATGCTTCTCAGTGGTTCACTATCCATTATACTATGCACTTCACCATTTAGAACCCAGTTCACCACATCAACCCGGAAGCATTCTTCTTCCTCTGTTGGAAACTTTATTGCCTTAAAGACTTTAAAGGTCACCTCCTGATCATGTACACGCATCGTGAGTTCTCCTTTTTGCACATCTATCGAAGTCCTGCCTGTGGCTAAGAATGGTCTCCCCAGTATAATTGGTATACTTTTATCTTCTTCGTAATCCAAAATGATGAAGTCAGCCGAAAAGATAAATTTGTTCACCTTTACCAAGACATCTTCAACAAGTCCTCGTGGATACGTGATGGATCTGTCAGCTAACTGTAATGCAATATTTGTCGGCTTTGGAGCCAGCAATCCCAACTGATTGAATACTGACAAAGGCATCAAATTTATGCTTGCCCTAAGATCACACAAACATTTTTCAAAATTCATCTTCCCAATTGTGCACGGGATTGTGAAACTGCACGGATCCTTCAACTTCGGAGGTAACTTCTGCTGAAGTACTGCACTGCATTCTTCTGTCAAGGCTACTGTCTCAAATTTGTCTAATCTCCTTTTCCTTGATAGTATACCCTTCATAAACTTTGCATAGCTTGGCATTTGTTCCAATGCCTCGGCAAAAGGTATATTGATTTACAGCTTTTTAAATACCTCCAGAAACTTACTGAATTGCTTATCTTCCCTTTTCTTTTTTAATCTCCGCGGATACGGAACTTGAGTGTGAATTGGTGGTACTGAACTCTTAAGCTTCTCCTCTGTACCTGCTTTATCTTTCTCTTCCTGCTGAACCTCAGACTTTTCCAGATTTTCTTTCTCAATAGGTGGCTCCTCGCCACTTTCCTTGACACGCACGCCTCCTCTCAGGCAACAAAGTGCGTATGCGATTGACAGAGATTCATTTGTGTTTTTCCCAGATCTTAATGTGATTGCTTGACCTCGTTTCTTTCCTTCTCTTCTTGGATTTGTCTCTGTATTACTTGGCAATGAACCCTGGGGCCTGTTAGTAAGCATGTTCGCCATCTGCCCCATTTGAGTTTCCAGATTCTTAATAGCCACTGCTTGGCTTTTGATCATAACCTCTGTATCTGCCATGTATTTCATCATCATCTCCTCCATTTCTGATTTCTTTTCTTGCTGAGGTGCAGCTGGAGTATGATGTTGTTGTTGTTGTTGAGAAATTCCTGGTGGAAAAGGTGGTCTAGGATTAAACTGTGGCTGCGCTGGTTGTGTCTAAAACTGATTATTTGATTGAAACTGATTTTGCTAATTCCCTTGGTTATTTGACCAACTGAAGTTTGGATGATTTTGGTTGTTGGGGTGATATGTGTTCTAAAACTGTCCTTGATCTTTCATGTAGTTGTTCACATACTGCACTGACTCTGAGCTAATAGCACATTGATCCGTCGAGTGTGACCCCGCACAAATCTCACATATGAAGGCAACTGTCTTTATTTTACCTTCTGCCAAAGTATCTATCTTCTTTGCCATGTCTGCCATCTGTGCTAACAACTGAGTAATAGCATCTACCTCCAACACACCTGCGACTTTGGGTTGTGGCATCCGAGATGTAGGATTTTGAAAATCGTTCAATGCCATTGTCTCGATAAGGTTATAGGCTTCTTCATAGCTTTTTGCCCATAATGCCCCTCCTGCAGCTGCATCTACAATCGGTCTCGACTGCCATCCTAATCCATTATAGAATGTGTTGATCACCATCCAATCTGGCATACCGTGATGTGGACACTTCCTCAGCATTTCTTTGTATCTCTCCCAAAGGACTCACCCTGTTGTTGCTCAAACTGAGAGATAAATGTCCTCATCTTTGCAGTCTTAGCCATTGGGAAGAACTTAGCTAAGAACTTCTGTGCTAATTCCTCCCATGTAGTTATCGATCCTGCTGGCAAAGAATGAAGCCAACTTCTTGCTTTATCCCTCAATGAGAATGGGAATAACCTAAGTCTGATAGCATCCTCCATCACATCGTTGTATCTGAATGTATCAAAGATTTCGATGAAACTCAATAGGTGTTCATTCGGATCATCTGTAGCGGCACCCCCAAATTGCACTGAATTCTGTACCATCTGAATAGTGCCCATTTTTATCTCAAATGTATTGGCTGCTATCGCTGGTGTGATGATGCTAGACTGGAGTCCATTAATATTGGGCATGGAATATTCCTTCAGAGCCCTATGCTCCTCTCTTTGCTCTTCTCCTTGTGCCTCAGCTGCCATATTAGCTGTCGTATTTTCTAACTGTGCTTGTAAATTTCTCTTAACACTCGCTTTCCAACCTCTCCGCATTTATGTTGTCACGAGCACAGTGTTAAGTCTGGGGTTGGATCATAAAAGCATAAAAATTTATCCAAATTCCTGAAACAAAAAACAAAAACTGAAATGAGATAAGACTAGAATTGTCTAAGTCATACAATATAGCTTAAAACTAATGATAATAATAATAAATTAAACGCCTTTCCCCGGCAACGACGCCAAAAACTTGTTGCCTCTTTTTTAGTCTTAACAAAAGAGCTCTAACTCATGCAAGCATACATGTGTCAACAAGCAATATAGAGCAAGTAAAGTATCGATCCCACGGAGAAAGTTGTTTAATTTAAATCATTATGCATTTATTAAATCACTATATTTATATGCTCAAACTAATGACTAAGATTGGTTTGTTACTCGAATCGTAAATAACAACTAAAACAATAATAACAACGGAATAAATCAAATCTGGAAATAATGGGATCCTAACTTCATTTAATATTTCATTTAATCACCACTATCATGCATGACTTGTTCACATATCACAGGAAAGTAGCCAAAAGCACTAAAAGAGTCATTGCCATTTTTCAATGCACTATGACCTACTTACACAGCATCCACAAATGATAGATTCTATGTAATCATCAATATAACCAAAATCACTATATGTCTATGTGAATTTGGAACTATATTGAATTTAAGTTCAAGCCCTTATTCTAACTCATACGGTGAAACAGTATATGTCTATCTGGTTCACGAAATACACAAGCCATATAAAACAGCCCCATATACGCATACTATCATGATTACAATCCATACTTGCATGTTCATTGTCAATTCCATACAAGTACTAAAACGAATGGTAATCAAGCATTCATACATGCAAAACAATCTTGATCGACATCCCATATGATATGTAAAACAATCCAGCATTCAAGCATGCAATCAAACTAAATATTAAAATCCGGTAGAATCCCATAATGGAGTTTAGTTCATGACTTACCCAAAAGCCATTATGGGATCAAATCTAAACATGATTAATAAACGAACAATTGAAAGATGAAAGGTAGAAACAATCAAACCCAATTGCTGAATATAATTCACTATTCAAATCCTCCTATGAATCCAGCAAATACTAATAATAATCCTCTCTGGTAGAAACTCCCAAGAAGAAGTAGAAAAGTAGAGTTTTGGCCTCCTTCTGCGTTGGAATCTCTCCTAGAGAGTAAACCCTAGTTACGATGTTAAAAATACGTAAAAACTCAATAATCTCAATCATCCTCTGACACCAATCAGATATATCGTTTTAAAAACCAATTACAACCATTTATTTTAATTAAACATTAAAATAAAAATTTCAAGTGATGATTAAGCATCATGACGCGTGTCTCCCCAGTGTAATCATCGCGCGGGCGCGCGACTTGCAGTGTGTCATGATGTCCAGCCAGTTTCTCACGCGGCTTCTGCACTTTTGAATCCTGGTTCTGCTGCTGCACTGATCTGCTCCTGCTGCTTATTTCTTTGTTCATCCCTGCTGAGTCTCTGCTCCATTTGATCCTCATGCCACGCATCCACAGCTCGTGCCTTGCTTCATGCGTCCATTCGCCTCGTGCCTTCTAAGTCCACCAAATTAGGTCGTTTCCTGCACTTTTTCACCAAAAGGAGTTTTAAGTACATGCAATGCAAACTAACATGAAATTTAACTAAAACATACTAAAATGTACTTGAGATGGGCATAGTTCGCATGAATTGGTACTCCATAATTAGGTATAAAACCCACTTATCAGCGGCCGCGCGTCTCCTTAGTACAAATCAGGCGCGGCTGCGCCATCCTGCAGTTATGAATAAGTTCTGTTTTTAATCTGAAGTTCAAGGCATGCTTAAATGATTACTTTAATTTGCAATATATGACCAACATGCTATATAATATGTAGGGAAGCATGCTATGTGGTAGAGATAAATGTTAATCACGGCTTTTGAATGTAAAGTCCAAAGGAATATTTTCAAGATATAAAGCAACGATACATTGTTTGAATTCGTGATCTGATTTGTGCTATAAAAATATAGGATAGATGATGTGGTATGGAATTACAACTAAGTTAAATGTTTATATGTACGTTTGAACTTACCTATATGAGTTTTAAAGGTGTTGAACACCTAGTGAGTCAAGTGTGTGGTAGCTATATATGAATGTTGATGTAATATACGAGTGGTTAAGGTATACCTAGACATACCTAGCTATTCTAAGAGTATGATGAGAAAGTGAAATGTCGATTTTACAAACCTAGTTAGGAAATAATGTAATATTGTTCTTATATTAAAAGTGCATGAAATATGTTACTAATGGATGTGAATCCATGATTATATAACTGTGTAGGAATACACGCAGTGCAGATAAGCTTTACGCAGTTAAGTTGTAATTGATAAATTACGAATCAGGCAAGTCTTTCAGTTCCTATTTGTTATATGAATTTGATAACTGTTAATTGAGCTATATTATTCCATGAGAATGTTGATGTATATATATGAAATGCATATATGATATATATATGAAATGTGGAAGTTGATTTGATGATATGCTTGTGAAGTAAATATCTATGCCTGTTATGTGTGAAGTAACATGCGTAGTAAATATCAATTGATTATGAATGCATGAACTGAATATGTTATTCTATGCTATGTGATGCATGAAAATTGTTAGAATTGCAGGGCTGTCGAGCTCACCCTTGCAAATAACCACTTTTGCAGGTTAAGGACTCACGGTAAAGATTACATGCTACTTGATTGATAAAGTTCAATAGTATCAAAGGAGATTGATTCATTTGTTTAAATATATACTCTTGAACCATGTTTAGGTTCTAGTAGATGTATATGATAGTAGTTTATAATGTGTAATACATGTTAAGTTGTACTATGTGATACATAGAGAAATTCGAATCGAGATGTAAAGGTTTATACGAAAATTAAATAAAGTGAATCATAGAATAATTTGATTCAGGGATTTGTAATTGATTCAAGTTAAAAAATCAATAAAAGATTTATTTTTCAAAGGAGATTGAAAAAGTTAAAATTATTCCGCATAGTTATATAATATCAAATATGATGTAATACAAGAACCGTAAATGACCAAGATTTGAAACTTATAAAAGTTTGGGGTCATTACATAGATCTTGGAAATGGAAAGAATTTATATTCTAAATTGTAATAAGCAAGGTTATATTCATTAAGTTATGAATAACAGATATAATAGTTTGACGATAGTAGTATCGTGGTGGACCGGATTCATGGTTCGAAGGGACTCGGATTTGGGGGCGTCACAGGTTGGTATCAAAGCTGTAGGTTATAAACTTAGGTAAGTGTACCTTAGCCTATAACCTGAGAGAGAGAGAGAGAGAGAGAAAGATAAAGATTAATATATATAAGTGGAGATTCAAAGAAGAATCTTGAAATATCTAAGAGAATGAGAATTCAGGAGTTTCTAACTCCGGTAATAAAAATGTGAAGATGATGTCTAAAAGATAAATATGACAAAGATAATAGGAATGAACTCGAGTGGAGTTTTGTTGATAATAGGGAAAGAACCCTAAGGTAAATTGATGATCACGACGTGATCAGAATGAGCTATGAAGTGATAAATAGTCTGTAACGACTAAGTGTGTATAGCTTGATGCTATAAGTGATTGTACTGTGAAATGGTACGATGTGAACTCATAAGGAGTTGTATATGATGAGATACGAAGAATTCGTATCGAGCTAAGAGCAAGTTAAGAGTAAGATAAAGTTAAGTTAGATTTCAGTTGAGGACTCATGTGGAGCTGAATTGTACAAACCTTTGTGTGGGCGGAGGCTTTGTGCTCACACTCGGTTCCTCATAATGATAATCAATGAAATGTCGGTGTTGCGTTATCGATATGCTTATGGTGAGAAGGTGATTCTTTTCTCATATCATATTTGATAAATAGAGACTATTAAGATTAAGATAGAGAATATTAAGATTAGGCGCGATTTCTTAAAACTCATGCACATGGTACGTTCGTGACTCATAATTATATGAAATGTTTTTTTTTGAACCCCTCAGCGAATGGACGCCTATGGTCTGACTAGGATAAGTTCTTAAACTCATATAATTGTGGCAAGTTCCTGAATTTCCAAAGTGTGGTAAGTTTGATGAACTGTATCAGTTATATATATTTTATGAAGTTAGAAATTTTGGTATAGTAAAGATTGAAGTTGATGGAGAAACATGGATTTTCTAGATCTTCTAGCTCTGCTAGATTTTAAAATTTTATTGACTTCGTGCTAATGTTTGCACTTCTGTTTTCTTGAAAAACATTAGATCTTGTGATGGAACCAGTGATGTTTAAAAATAATACCTTTATTGTTATGTCTATGCTAATTGTTTCAGCTAAGAAAAAAATGATTCGAAAATTTTCAAAATGTATTTCTAACCATGTGCATCATTTGATATGATTTATGGTAAACGATGGAGTCATCAATGCAGTTGCACCTAGTGTTGGTTGTGATTGAAAGATCGTCATCCAATTTTGGTATGATGTAGTATGACAAAGTCACATAATGGCGGAATCCTCAACGTACTACTAATCTAGTACGGTATCATAATGTCATAAAAGAATTTTGATTTTCTTTTAATTTATGAAGAAGGTCAATTAAGTTGGCCAAATTATTTCGATTCATGTCTGAATTGTTGATAAGAGTCTAAGCTATTTGATTCGGTTAGACGACTGTCAAAAAATAATTGTGAAATTCAAGAATTCTTGAATATTTGTGCCAAACCAGATTGCTCTGGTGCGGATTTAGTTGTTGAAAAGCTGAGGTGAACAACCCTATAAGGGGACATGTTTTCGGGGACAATGGTTCCGAGCGTAATGCATGTAGTCGTTACAAAATACTACGTTGCGGCCCAGCGTAGTGGTACAATAGGGTGGCCACCTAGTGTACATGTGGAGGGTGTTTTCAGTCTTTGTGATAGATAAACACTCTGGTTTGTAGTGTGGATGATTGTGTTGAAGCACTAGTTCACGGTCTGTGACCCCTCAGCATAATTTGGAATCTGAGTTATTCATACTACTTCCCAATTATTGAAAAATCGTGGAAGACTCTTATTCTTTTGTGTGATGAATGTAGTGAGTAGAATGTTCCTTAGAAAGGAGAATGTGGTAGAATGCAAGTGAGCAAGTTATAATAAAACTTCCGAAAAGAGAATGGATATAATTATTCAAAAGAATATGTAAAATTCAGAATAGCACCGAGTAGAGGATGTAAGAACCCGAATTTTCAAAAAAATTATTAAAATAAAAATTTAGTAAATAAAAATTCTTAAAGCATGTGAAGGGTTCGAATAAGAATATATATATGTATTGGGTTACATAAGGTAATATGAGCTATGTAATAAGTGATGTTGTGTTTAATAAATATATATCGTTATTATATATTTATTATACATTGTAGAGATGAATTAGTAAGAAGATGGATAAGACTTATCTATTGGCATTAAAAAATTTATGTGAAATTATTTTATCATAGTAAGTTGGTGACATTCTAATTTGTTGGTTGTTTGTGGGAAACCACTCAATGTACTATATTGAATACTATTAAAGACTCGATGTGTACTAGGTTTAGACTTGTATATATATATACTAGTAACTGGTATGATGTAATATGAGTTTTAGTTAGTGCTTAAGCTATCCATGGATAGATTGAGATAGTAAAGCATAAATTAGTTAATTATGAGAATTAACTAACAAGTTTAAATATTGGTTAATTTATATTAAATTGGAAGTTATATTATGGAATAATATAATTTGAATAGTAAAGCCTTAATTGACTATGGTGATATAGTAAGGGTTTGAAGAATCACTTAAGTAAATAGTGAGTTAATATACGTGTGGAATATGTGATTAAAGTAGGTGCCTTTGTAAATATTACTTGTCATGGTATTATTTTGAATAGAAAGGATTAATTCACTTACAAAAGACGGTGAATTAATATATGTGTTTAGCTTAAGAGGAGGAAAGAAATATGTTAATTATTAATTTGATATTTTAAATATATTACATAGTATTGTAATATTTGAAAGATAAGTGATTAATAAAAGAAAATACCAATATAATTATAAATGAATATTGGTTAGAGATGGAGGGATTAGATTAACACTTAAGGTGTGGCTGATTATAAAGATGGAAGAAGTGGTCTTAGGACGATCCAATAATTATACGCATAATGTATAATTTAAATAATTAATAGAGTAATATTAATTATTCTAAGTGTAAAGGTTGTACATATTATATTTATGTAATTATTTAATTAAGCTAAATAATTTAGCATTATGATAAAGTGTGACACAAACTTTATATTAAATAAATAATAAAATAATGTGGAATTGGAGAAAAGCCAAACGTGGCCTAGAACCCTAATATTTTATTATAGAAATGATGAGCTTGAGTTATATGGAACTCCAGTAAATGGGATAAATGAGCCTTGTGTGGTCTGGGTATTAAAGTTAAACTAGACTGAAGGTTTAACTGAAATTATTAAAAGAGAATTAATAATAATCATTAAGATATTTAAATGTGATAATGGGTTAAAAGTACCCAACTGAATGATATTTAGGCCAATTAAAATATTAGTTGAACTAGCCCAAATGTACATGGATTATATGATATGGGTATATAATAGATCCCTAATTATTATATTATTGTAACAATTGTACATTAAAATTTCATTTTGGGAATTAAAAGGAACTAAACTAAGCTTCAGTTGTTGAGTTATAAGCTTGTCCCAATTTTAGTGTCACACTCTATATATCAGCCGTATGAATAGGCCATAGGCCTATCTCATTTCTTCTTCATTACGTAGTAGTCTGATGATGGCTAGAACGATGGGGGAAGTGGAGTTGGTAACCAACTCTCCAACATCCACTTGTTTCTTCTTCCTCCCATTGGATTAATTCAATGTGCAAGACTATTAACTATGTATTGAAACCTCCATAAATAGAGCTCCTTCCTTTTCATTTACGTTGGTTGAGTTTTCTGAGAAGTTGCTATAGAGAGAGTCAGTAGAATTGGAGAGTTGAGAGCAATTGGAGGATTGGAAAGCTATAGTTAGCAAATTGAAGACATCAAAAGGTAATGATTCTAACATATATGTTCTTTAATTCAAGTTCTTCATTTCTCAAGAATGTCATGAAATAGTCACTTTTGAGTCTCAAATTTGATGGCTAAGTGTTGATGTAATTCATGAATTGTTGTTAGATGTTGTTAATATAGTTAACTACGAAAATAACGAAAGTTAAACGAACCAAATTGGTTGAGAAACGAATTCGTGGTGAATGAAATTGCTAAACTTTTCAAAAACATGAAAATTTAGTATGAATATGAGTTTTGGATTAATCTTTGGGTTAGTTAATGTGTTTGAAGTGTTATAATTACTCTGTAGATGGGTAGCTAAGAGTTTAACGAGTCCAACGAATCGAAAACCAACTAATTCGGACTTAAAATGAGAAAGTTATGACCAAAAGCTATTATCTCATGCGAAGCCTCATGGTGGCCAGCTGCCCGCCGTCAGCAGTGGTATGCTATTTGAAATGGGTTGAGCTAAGTATGGGTAGCCATGTAATGAGTGAGGAAAAGGCATGCCGCGCCCATGTGTCTCATATGTGATTTGCTTTGACTTGGTTTAGTAAAACGGCCATAACATTTTCATATAAACTCCGATTTAGGTGATTCAAGATGATCCGGAACAAGGACGAATAGATATACAACTTTTGTTCTTTAAGTGTTTCAATTTGAGGTCATTAGAAAGGGTCAAAATAGTCATCTTTGTGACTATTACGTATTCAGAGGCAATCGGAGGGCGTCGAACGAGCACATACGCAAGTATAGTGCTCCGGACGATGGAATATGTTATTCTAAGTAATAAAACATGAATATGCATGATAATTGACATGTCATATGGCTAAGATTACTTTACTCATAATGGAATGCTTTAGCATGACTTAGTATATGTTTGAAAAAGAAACATGAAGATTTCGAAAACAAACCTTGACGAACTTTAAGTCATTTGAGTTCTTACTTTGTAGTGAGCATGGAGTCATGTGAGCATAAAATGTGATCTTAAGCTATCTCGTATAGGATAACTTGTATAGCTTGGATAATATGTGTTTTCAAAGAGAAATTCAAGTTTTGAAAACTAATAATCATGAGCATGGTGTCGTCTATATTTTGACCTTGTAAGTATGTGTGCAAATATGTACAAATGAATATGACATATGATTCAAAGTTGCCTTGTATGATTAGGTTGGCATGACATAGATTTGAAGAAAAGAAAACTTAGACGTTTTGAAACCAATATTCATGAGCATTGTGTTGTCTAAACTTCTGAACTTTTAGGATGACATACTAGTAATTTTTGGGTCTTTAAACATGGCCTTTATGTGCAAACATGATAGGACATGTATGCCTTTGAACATGAATGATACATGCACACAACTAGATAGATGTAATATGAACTATGCATGTCTTAAAGTAAGTTTTCAAGTGATAAACCATACTAGTCATATGAATACTCACAAGCATGTCTAATATGAGTTATATGACTACCTTACATGTTTAAGAATCAAGCATGCTGGACTTTTTGGTCTCATAACCTTAAATGACCTTAATTTGTTGAGATGTCCAACTTAGAACCCTATTATGCAAGACGGGACCTAGATTAAACTTGAAAGATGCAAAAGGACCCTTAGCATGTTAATATATGTGATGTATGTAAGGATGGGCAAGCTAGGCCAAGCAAGTGTTTGCTCGATACGGTTTGAATCTGGAGCGTGCAGTCATCGCTGCCTCCTTAATATAAATCAGCGCAATAGCGCCATCCTGCAGTTATGAATACGTTTTGTTTTTAATCTGAAGTTCAAGGCATGCTTAAATGATTACTTTAATTTGCAATATATGACCAACATGCTATGTAATATGTAGGGAAGCATGCTATGTGGTAGAGATGAATGTTAATCATGGCTTTCGAATGTAAAGTCCAAAGGAATGTTTTCAAGATATAAAGCAACGATACGTTGTTTGAATTCGTGATCTGATTTGTGCTATAAAAATATAGGATAAGTGATGTGGTATGGAATTACAACTAAGTTAAACGTTTATGTGTACGTTTTAACTTACCTATATGAGTTTTAAAGGTGTTGAACACCTAGTGAGTCAAGTGTGTGGTAGCTATATATGAATGTTGATGTCATATACGAGTGGTTAAGGTATACCTAGACATACCTAGCTATTCTAAGAGTATGATGAGAAAGTAAAATGTAGGTTTTACAAACCTAGTTAGGAAACAATGTAATATTGTTCTTATATTAAAAGTGCATGAAATATTTAACTAATGGATATGAATCCATGATTATATAACTGTGTAGGAATACACGCAGTGCAGATAAGCTTTACGCAGTTAAGTTGTAGTTGATAAACTACGAATCATGCAAGTCTTTCAGTTCCTATTTGTTATATGAATTTGATAATTGTTAATTGAGCTATATTATTCCATGAGAATGTTGATGTATATATATGAAATGCATATGAGATATATATATGAAATGTGGAAGTTGATTTGATGATATGCTTGTGAAGTAAATCTCTATGCATGTTATGTGTGAAGTAACATGCGTAGTAAATATCAATTGATTATGAATGCATGAACTGAATATGTTATTCTATGTTATGTGATGCATGAAAACTATTAGAATTGCTGGGCTGTCGAGCTCACCCTTGCAAATAACCACTTTTGCAGGTTAAGGACTCACAGTAAAGATTACGTGCTACTTGATTGATAAAGTTCAATAGTATCAAAGGAGATTGATTCATTTGTTTAAATATATACTCTTGAACCATGTTTAGGTTCTAATAGATGTATATGATAGTAGTTTATAATGTGTAATACATGTTAAGTTGTACTATGTGATACATAGAGAAATTCGAATCGAGATGTAAAGATTTATACGGAAATTGAATAAAGTGAATCATAGAATAATTTGATTCATGGATTTGTAATTGATTCAAGTTAAGAAATCAATAAAAGATTTATTTTTCAAAGGAGATTGAAAAAGTTTAAATTATTCCACATAGTTTTATAATATCGAATATGATGTAATACAGGAACACTAAATGACCAAGATTTGAAACTTATAAAAGTTTGGGGTCATTGCATAGATCCTGGAAATGGAAAGAATTATATATTCTAAATTGTAATAAGCAAGGTTATATTCATTAAGTTATGAATAAAAGATATAATAGTTTGACGATAGTAGTATCGTGACAGACCAGATTCATGGTTCGAAGGGACCCGGATTTGGGGGCGTCACAATACACACAGATCAACGATCCATTTTGAAAGATCCTATGACATCTCAATGTCCATCCGTCAAGGAGGAGTTCAGAATACATCTAGAGCACAAGTCCTAAAGAAATAGGAAAATATCAAGCAAGTAGCAAAGCATAGCTAATGTGACAACCCGAGAATTTAGAATATTTTTAAAATTTTTATTAATTAATTTAAGGTTCAGTATTAGAACCTAGACAGAAAATTAGTGTATGCGTTTAATATTTTTAAGATAGAATTTTGAGGATTTCAAAATTCTGTGAAGGATTTAAGTGAATTATTCAGGATTAAGGAAATACGTGAATGTGTTTTGTGTATATGTGTACAGTATGTGGTTAAGGGTCAAGGGTTGACTAGATAAACGATATCTGTAACAAACCTTAATATTATAATAAGAACATTAACGTTCGGTTAGAAAACCTTAGCGATTAACAAGAAACCCTAGAAACCGGTTCTGGAAATCCTGATTTCAGTTTCGGGAATCCGAAACCCTAATTCGGAAATTAAAACCCTAATCTGGGAACTTAAATGATCATTATATTGCTTAAGTGTAATTAATTAGTATATTAATTAGGGTAAAGCTTAATTAATTAGCAAACCCTAATTTCACATTTAGAAAACCCTAATTTCGGGATTTGTAACCCTAATTTTAAATTGGGAAAAATCTAATTATTAATTTAATACTTATAATGTTAATTAGGATATATTAATCCTAATATTCAAGTTAAGTAATTAGAAAACCCTAATCTAATTACGAAATCTAATTTTCTAATTTAGAAATTTTATTTTCTATTAGAAACCCTAATTAGTGGTTTATAAACCCTAATGACCATTTTGACCCTAATTGCTTAATTAGCGATTTTAATTAGGAAATACTAATCCTAATTAGCAATATTTAAATTATGATTAAGAAATTGTAATATAATTAGAAAATTCGAATTATAATTTAAAAATATTAATTTTCTATTTTTGAAAACCTAAATTGGAGATTTTAGAAAAATAAATTGTATACCCTAAATTTTCCCAAACCCCAAACCCTAACCAAACCCTAAACCCTAAGGGTTTGGCCAAGGTCCAAATTGTCATTAAAATTAAATAGAAAAAGACTATTTTGCCCTTTGTTGCATTATTGGACTTTACTTGCAAGAGTTGGCCTAATGAAGTGGGTGAACCACCCTAGCCTATACATGTGACATATATCCAACCATTCCAGCCGAAAATGATCAGATCTTAGCAACAAGGCAACAAATAAATAGATTAAAGAGAGAGAAAATAGTTGCTTACATTTTCATTTTTCACCAAGCCACTCTCTCTCTATATTTCGGGTTTGAGAGTGAGAGGGGGGGTGATAAACAAAGTCAGAATCAGTTCTTAGCAAAACAAAAACAGATCCATAGATCAGAATCAAAGATCATGCATGAATGAGGTATAAACCCTAATTTTTGTAAATCACATGATTTTATGTTAATGATTGGCTAGAGTTGTGTTATAGAGTGTCATTTGATGATCTGGGTTGTCAAAACTCAGATCCATATCATCTTGATGCTCGAATTTAAAGATTTCTCAAATTTGGAAATTTGGAAAATTAATGTCTGACAGTCAAATGTCAGACCTCATAGATCGGTGTCTGTTATTTATTTTTGTGTGTTAAATGTTTGAACGTGTAGTATGTTGTGTGGTCTTTATTTTGCAACTTGAATATAGTCCAGATCATGAGTAGATCGAAAGATATAATCAGTCAAACTACATTGACCGTTCACGAAAACTGGGTTCTGGGTTACCCAGAAACCTAGAACCGGCCTGACAAGCTTTTGCAGGCTTCTGATCTTGCTTCTCGTTGATGTTTAGTCCATGATGTTTAAATAGATTTGTAGTTTGACATGAGTACTACACTTGTAAACCTTTAGGTCATCCAGATCCATTACAGAAACGAAGTTGTAGTCGATCAAACTATAGTTGACCATTCTGCCTGAAGAACAATCTGGGTAACCCAAATTCTTCATGAATCATTTTTTTGTCAGAACTTTGACCGATATAGATCTTACTGTTTTGATGTTTTTAAGTCGATCTGTTGATATATTATTGTAACCGGATATCTCAACTTCATTCTTGAAGCTTTAAATAACACTAAGTAAACTTGGAACGCATGGATCAAAGACCTGGAAAGTAACCTCTCGAACTGTTCTTCATTTCTGGGAAACCCAGAAATGAAGAACAGGTCTGACATGAAATTCTGATGCCTATAACTCACTGATTAGTTGTTGGATAGCCATGAACTTAGTTGTTAGTTGTTGTATTACATTAGTACTATATTATTAAAACATGAACACGACCAGAAACCTAAGGATCAAAGAATTATAACCGGTCAAACCACCCACCCTCTCAACTGACAAGAAGTTCTAGGCAGGATGAAGAACACATGAAGAACACCATTAGCGACGGATTCGTCACCTAAGGCCCCTATAGCGACGCTTAATTTCGAAAATTACTTATTATTTTTCGAAAATGATTATTTTAATTAAATAAATAGATTTTAATTATTAAAAATACATAATAAATTCTAAAAAATTATTTTAAATTCTAAAAAATAATTTTTAATTATTTAGAGTATATTTCATAAATATTTAATATTTTTGGAATATAAATGGTATTTAATTTATTTAATTATAATATTAAATAAATGATTTAAAAATGATTTAAATACATGAAAAATCATAAAAATAATATTATGGTAAAAGAAACTATTTTAAGTTATTTTAAGTGACTTTTATTATTTTGGGATAAATTTCATTAATTAATTAATATTAATGATAATTAGTTTATTTAATAAATATATTAAATAAATTATGGAAAAATAGAATTAATGCTTTATAAATCATATAAAAATAATTTAAGTGTTATAAAAATATTTTGAGTTATAAACTATAACTTTTGATATTTTGTCATGAAAATATTAATATTTTAATATTAAAAGCAATTATCGGATAATGAATTTAAGTGATTAAAAAATCATATAAAGGTGATTTTAAAGTATTAAAAATACTTTATGATATTATAAAATATATTATAATATTATGATATGTTTTTCATTAATGTTTGATATTAAATAAATATTAATGATATTAGAATTAAGTGGTATTTATATTATTTAAATACGATATTAATGATTTAAAAATCAAGATAAATTGTAATAATTATTTAAAAATTATTACGAACTTATGAAAAGTATTTTGACTGCCACTACAAAAAAATGGGGCTTCAGCAACAACCGATTTTCGTTGCTAAAGGTGTCAAATTTCGTTGCTAAAGGGTTTTGGCAAAGACTTTACTGTCGTTGCGTCTTTTCGTTCTTGAATGATAGCGTTGCTAATTGTTCAAGAACGAACGTTTTTTTCGTTGCCAAAAGTAATACATTTTGCAACGAAATTTGACTTTCGTACAGAGACATCGATCCTTTAGCAACAAAATGTATTGTTGTAGAATAATAAAAAATTTGATGCTAAAAAATTCATTTAGTTGCAAAAGCTTGCTAATTGGCAACGAAATGAACTATATTTTTTTGCAACGACCATGCATTTTCGTTGAAATTGACACCATTTTGCAACGAAATTTTTCGTTGCAGTAGATTATGAAAATTGTTGCTTAAGTTTGCTTTCGTTGCTGAATGTAAACTTTTTAGCAACGATTTCGTTGTTGATTATATTATTTGGCAACGACATTATGCTAAATTAGCAACGAAAATATTTATTGCTGGTTATTTTTCAATAGCAACGAAATTCGTCGATTAGCAACGACATTATATATTGCTGTTTCTTTATATGTGCAACGAAAGTTGATATAATTTGCAACGATAAAAAATATTACCTTTTATTTTAGTATTAGCAACAATATCCTCTCCGTTGTTATTAGGTTAATTTTTCGTTGTCAAATATTATATTTTTAATGCCATTAGCAACGAAAATTTGTTGCTAAATGTATAAAAAATTGTTGCTATATTAAAACTTGTTCAATACTTTGGTAACGAATTATATTGTTACCAAATCAAAATTTGATATTCTTTTTGTGTACCTGGCTGGCTCAATATCCCCACAACAAATAATGGCAAAAATACAAAAAACTAAAATATTATTAACTTAATAAAATCATCTACTACATAATCATTCATTATCTTTACAATTAACCATCTAAAGCTACCACCGTTCTTCAATCAAAGTATATATCTACATATATAGAGAGAGTACACTTCAGAGAGAGTATATTTCATTGGTGGATCCTTGAAAATTGAAGCATCTAGGAATAAATGGTTCATGCTCAAGAAATCGGTAGTAGTGGTTTCCATCCTCAAATTCATTTTCTCTGTACAGAGATAGAAAAGATGAATATTAAAAGTTTATTTAGAAATAAACTTGTACTCCCTAGCTAAATAACAAAATTCCCTGTTCTTACCCAAAGACGTGATGCACAAAGTGCTGTCATGCCAGCTGCTTTCCAATCTCAACTGCCTAATAATGAAAAAAGTTAATAACGAGGCATGTATGATATGACAGAGAAAAACACAAGAATGAAGTTCATTATTTCAAAGGAGCGCAGACAATAGAAAAATCTGACACATTTATACAAGTAATAATTTTAAAATTCTTCCAACTCTTGTGATAAACTGAATATTAAAAAATAATTTTGTGAGATTCCTATTTTAAATGCACATGACTCATTCACCAATTCGTAACAAAACTTTAACAGGACAATAGGTAGCCTAGCCTACTGATGTGCTATATTAGTGTTATACTGTAACTTAACATGCAATAGATAAATGAATATAGTATATATAAACAAAAAAGAATCCATAACCAACATTGGCTATAGACAATTTTAAGCCAATTCATCAGGCTTGCTAATCCGGACAGTTTAACATGTACCAAAGTGTTTCTCATATTGCAATCATCAGGCTTAGCTAATTTTATTTTAATCTTTTAATAACTAAACTACGATCGTGAAGATAGATAGTAATTGAGTTACTATAATAGAGTAGTGTCTAAAAATGGCAATAGAAAAAAAAACCATTAAAGCCAAGTTAGGGGTTAGAACCCTCGACGTAATTGAAGTAAAACAGAATATATATCAGTTTACAATTACAAATCAGCATTCAACAGAAGACTTAGCTAAGCGTAAGCATATGGTAATGCATACCAAACATACAACAAACGTGCATATACTAAAAACACGAGGTCATTACGAGATGCTGCCTTATATGCTCCTGTTGACTGTAAAAAAAACATTCCATAGTAAAACATTCCATGCTCTTTATTGATGTTTTAATGTGTGAGGTTTACCTCTATCAGGGAGACTAATACAGCAGCCATCATTCCAAAAGCATGACCAGCATCAAAAGTTGGTGTACCCCATTGAAGTGGGTATGGAAATTTAATCCTGCACAGAATTACACAAACTAACTAAGCTAAACAACGCAACATTTTAATCCTGCCATGCTTGAAGTTCTTTTGGAAAGAGACAAGTGGTAATCATTTAGAGAGGACTTCTCATGCTTGAAGTTCTTTAATATGACTAAAAATGCACAAGTCTGTAGCATTCTATGGCCCTACAGGATTGGCAAAAGCGCACTGGACAAGATCCTCCTTCTGTTTGAATGTGAAATAAAATTTGGCATGAAAGAACAAATATTGACATTCAAAATAACTCATGTCATCATTATCTCTAGTTGTAATGTTAAAACCTGTTGTACTATACCAATGACTTTTTTGAAAAAAATGCAAAGCAAAATGTGTGGGACTCGTGCAAGATGAAATCATTCATTTATCATTATTTATTTCTATGCTACAAACAAATTGGATCAGTGAAGGAAGGATAACAAAAAAGAGCATGACCATGAAAGAACTGCTGCTCTGCTTTGGGGACTTCACCTATCGAAATTGAAGATAAACAACAACAAGAAAGAAATAAACCAAAAAACCCATCACCATGTTTTCCCTATATACAAATCTTGACCCATCCATCAAAAAGGTGTCACAGTCATGAACTCCTATAGGCTGTGAGATAACTAAATTTCTGACTTTAAACCACACCCATTACATTATATTTAAAGTGAGGAAAAACTACAAGCAGAATAAATAAAGTAAATTCTATGGGTGATAATTACAAGTTAGCCAACCATCTGTGTAAACTGCTCTCAGACTCTTCTCGTTCTCTTATGCTACAAAATTGAGTTGGCCAAAGCCTTCCAGCAAATTCACAGATATATAATATGAGCAAAGACTTCCAATAGTCTGAAAAAGACTAGTTCCAAATTTCCAATAGTGAAAGCAAAAAGTCAAAACCCATAAACGGAGCTCTATTAGGTACTTATTTTGGCACCACCCAACTCCATCAAGAGTAAACGTTTCTTTCTTTCAAGCCTTCATATGTATCCACCATATTTCAGAAGTAACTAACAGATTTGTCAATTTAATCAACTTACCAGATTTGCGATTATCAGGATTTCCAACTTCTCTACTGCTGTTCGGCTTAGTAGGACTAGGCTGCACCACTGCTTGATTCTGTACAAAGAACTTTTAGACCTCAGTATAATAATAGGCTTACCATGTATTTATTGGTGGCCCAAATTGATAAAGCAGGATGACCGTCAGCAATATACATGTGCTTTAAGGTTAAATAACTAAATAAGATTCTAGCAGTAAAAATTCTTAGCCGAAATGATGGCTACGTAATATGTGGATGGATACGCACAATATTCATTTTTCTTTGAGTGAGCACGGAATTTTATCAAAAATGAGAAAACAGAGTAGCAAACATGAAATTATGTAATGTTTGTGCTGGCTTGTTGAATTAGTGAAAGAATTAGAATAGGTGCAAGATGTAACAGTGTAAATGGTGATAGTAAGTTACAACAATCAAAACTTAGTAAAAACAATGAACTTAAAAGTTACAACAATCAAAACTTAGTTGGTAACAAATTTGTAAATCTCAAAACACAAAAACAACAATAATCGTTACTATATTCTATTTCTTTTAACAACTAACACTAATATATACTAAATAGCCCATAGTGAACTGACTACAACAAGATATATTTCAAATCAATAGAAGATGACAGTTCCAAGTTGTTTCTTAGAAAAAATGGCTCAGGAAATGTAAAGATGAAGTCTGCTAATTATTTCACAGAAGTTGAATCAACTGCTTCCACCAGATCCTATTGAATTCTATACCACTACGAATTTAACAAGCAAAAGACGGTTAGCACCAAAAGAAAGAACTGAAAGCCAGGAAAAGCATATAATTTGACAGGACAAGCATCCAAATAGTCACACTGCACAACCAAAAGCTTTCAACAAAATTGATTCAAAAGGTCCTCAGTTCTTTAATCTAGTATAATTAATCAACAAATAGGACATTAAGAACAAGAAGATCATCTACTGGTGTGGCCCAAATATGTGACTGAAATATAGCACTATCATCAGTAAGACAATAATTCAAATTTAGCTGTCAAGTCACCATTATAATGCTAAGGGATGAACATTTGCTTTGATTGTATTTAGAAAGGTAAATTTAGATTCTCAAAGATGCAACGTAAAAGTGTACTTTGGATAAGCAAGAAAATAAATTTCATATTCAAATTGGAGTATATGCTGAAAAATGTTAATTTTTAACTATCTAAAAACATGTTATTAGAAAGCAGATCCATACACGTACATATGGTAGAACACCAATATTGCAAAATTACAAAGCAGATCTATATGGAAATGATTCATATTACCCCTAAAGAGAACCAAACGTTAGATAAAAATGACATGTATTTGACATAAACAAATCAAAACTCAAGGAAATCTTACTTCAAAATTAATTCACATTGAGGCAAAATACTTTCAGTAACAACTACGAATAATAGAGGCAAATTTAAAACCTAAGCTTAGTAAAGAACCAGCGGGAACAAGGCAAGATCCTCCTCCTTGAAAACTAGGCAGGAGCGCAGTAGAGGTGCGACTAGGCAGGGGGCAGAAGGGTTAGGGCGACAGCCTCACCGCTCGCAACTGGGCTGGTGAAGAGTAAGACGCTACTGGACTAGAGAAGAGGTAGGCCGCAACCCGCGACTGGCTGCGTGGGTGGTGCCGATTAGTGGTGAGTCGTGAGAGAGATGATGGCAAATTTGGGGAGTAGCGGCAGATTTGGGCGCAGCGGCAGTAAGGAGAAAGAGTATAATTGAAGGGCCGAAGGTTGAAGGCTCTAAGTACACAACTCCTAATTAAATTAAGGACTCGTTTCAAAAGGAAAGGTTTAATTTTAACTTATAAAAACAACTAATATTATAAACTTTTTAAAAAATAAAATTATTATTTGAAAAACTTAAATATATTTAAATTTAAATTTTAGGATGTCATAAATTAGTTAATAACAAACTAAAATATAACTCTATTATGGAACGGAAAAATAATTATTTAACACATTTGTGATCTATTCCAAAAAATGTCTTAATTATTATAATTTTTTTATTATCAATTTATAAAATTTTAATTATTGTAAGTTAATATTTTATTTAATATTATAAATTATTTAAAAGTATTATTAAGAATAAATTTCTATTTTAAAAAATTAATTACATTACAATTTGAATTGTCGGATAGCAAAAATTAATTAAGAATAAAACTCAAACTTAACTCTACCTGCAGAATAGATGAGTAATTTTGTAGTATTTGTGATCTATTCCACATAAGAGTCTTATCTATCTTTTTTCATATTTTTTCATGGTCAATGTATGAAATTTTAAAGTTTAAATTATTGTAAATTTATTTACTTTGATTAAAAAAATAGTCAATATTTTAAGTTCTTTAAAAAGTATTATTAAAACTAAATTTGTTACTATTAAAAATTAAATATATTTATATTACAATTTATATTCACCACAAATAATTCTAAAAAAAATATTTAGAACAAAATAGTGACCAATTTTATCTCTCACAAAAAATCTCTTTACAATAATATATAGTGAGTAATAATTCATTCATTAAAAGGGTTTTTTCCTCGCAAATTTTTATCATAAATTGGCGTCAAATATCTTTATACCACCTCAATTTTGCGAAATAAAAAATTTAAATTGTGAAGGATGTTGCTTTCCCTGATTACTATATTGTCACTATATTGCTGCAGAATTTGATTTGAATGGATGGCCCAAGTTAGGTCAATTTGATCTAAAGGCTATGATCACTTCTTAAACAGATCGCTTATAGTTCGTGTTCTTGCTTCTAGCTAATTGGTCCTTGACGATGGTGAAGGAAAGTTGTAATCTACGAACTTTTCATCCATTTGATCAATTTGTATTTTTACCTCAAAGGTTCATATTTATTTTAAGCCTAAGTAATATAAAATTTTAATTTAGAAAATTAAGACAATACTTTAAAAATTAATTTTTTGTTTATTTGTATAATTAATTATTTTACCTAATATTATCTTTGTACTACAATATTTAATTAGTATATCACATACATACATATACTTATAGAATTTATTATAGCATACAATATATAGTTTTATAAAGAAAATTATATAATTTTGCTATTTAAAAATATTTCTAGTAAATTATTTCTACTAATTATTATACAAGAAAAATTACACTTCCAATATTTGACTTTTAATCAAAGAAATGTTCATCCTCTAATATGATAGGTTTAAATACTCAATCTACCAACAACTCCCAATCTAACTAGATCAAAAAATAAAAAATAATAAAGGATTATATTTAAAGTAAATTAATTTAAATATAACTATAACAAATCGTCACAAATTTCATTCAAATTAATTGGCTTTTAACTACAAGCATATAAAAAAAACTTCAACTATCCACATGTACAGTCCAAGTAATACTTGGGGCCCATATAATTGTATGTGGATGTCAACTAGTAAATTGTGTGTTAAAATAATTATAATATGTCAAAAATATAAATAAATAATTATTAATATATTAATATTTGTAAAAAAGAAGAATAAGATGTAACATCACTTTAACTGAAGTTGGAATCTCTTTTTTTTTTTAATTTCTTTGATCTCTTGTATTTGTTTACAAACATCAATATTTTTTTATGTTTATTCTCTGTCATCGGCATTGGAAATGAAGGAGTATATAAGACTTCAGCTATAAAAAAATAAAAATAAAAATTCTAACTCCAATTAAACAAATATTTATTTATAAATTTATAAATATTTCATCTAAAATTTATAAAATATTATTTTGCAAGGATTAGTATTTAGTACTATTATTATTATTATGGTCGTAATTACCATTATTATTATCATCATTATTATTATTATTATTAGTACTATTATTATTATGATAGTTATTATTATTATTATTATTATTATTATTATTATGATTGTTATTGTTATTATTATTATTAGTACTATTATTAGTACTATTACTACTACTATTACTATTACTATAAAAAATAAAAATAAAATTTAACTCCAATTAAAGTGACGTTGCATCTTACTCTTCTTTTTTACAAATTTGTTTTTTTTAAAAAAAAATTTAAATAAAATAGGGATAAAATTGATATTACATTAATATGAGTCAAACTAACTTAAAGAAAAAATTTCAAATGCTTGGTAAAAAAATTCTTAAAGAAAATGTTGCTCACGAGTGTCGAACTCTAGACCTCTCCAAACTAAAAACCTTATATTCCATCAAAAGCCACTGAACCAACTACCTATCATGCTAGAATTTATGTAACACTAATATTTAAACCACCTAGCATTGTTTCTATGCATGTGAAGATGAATAATTGTAATAATAATAATAATAATTGTAATAATTTAGGAGTTAGAATGGCTCAGTGGTAGCTTAATGGCCCAATAACCCATAGGTCTTAGGTTCGAAACCTAGCTGTGATATTTTTGCTTCTTATGTTATATTTTTTGTGTATTAGAAAATTTTTATTACCATCTATATATATATATATATACCCATCTTAAATCTCCACATTAAACTAAATATATATAAAGTAACTATGAATATTTATATAATGTAACTATGCATATTTTAATATATATATGTATATATATATATATATATATTTATCTCTAAATATTTATAAACAAATATTCATATAAATTTATCTTTAAAATTTATAAACAAATATTTATTTATAAATTTATAAATATTTCATCAAAATTTATAAAATATTATTTTGCAAGGATTAGTATTTAGTACTATTATTATTATTATTATACGTAATTATTATTATTATTATTATTATTATTATTATTATTATTACTATTATTATTATTATTATTATTATTATTATTATTATTATTATTATTATTATTATTATTATTATTATTATTACTACTACTACTATTATTATTATTATTGTTATTGTTATTATTGTTATTATTATTATTATTATTAATACTATTATTATTATTATTATTATTATTATTATTATTATTATTATTATTATTATTATTATTATTATTATTCTCTTAATTTAAGGTAACATTTTAATAGTCGTTGCAAAAAGTTATAAAAAATATGCAACGAAAATAAAAATTGTTGTCAATGAGTGTGGTCCATATTAGGCAACGAAATATAGCAACAAAAAACTTTCGTTATCCACGATGAGGAGAAATCAAGTGGTTAGAAATTTTGCAACGAATTTCTAACGAATTTTGTTTCCAAATTTTGCAACTACTTATGAATTTCGTTGCAAAAAGTGAAAGCCTGACACAATCTGCAACGAAGGACAAGTTTCGTTGCTAAAAATACACTTTTAGCAACGACTTGCTTGAAAAATCATTGCTAAAACCCCATTTTTAGCAACAAAAAAACTTCCGTTGCCCACGATGACGGGAAATCAAGTGGCCAAAAATTTTGCAACGAATTTCTAACGAAATTTTTTTTCGCCAATGAATTAGCAACGAAATATTGCAACGACTTATGAATTTCATTGCAAAAAGTTATAGCCTGACACAATCTGCAATGAAGGACAAATTTCGTTGCTAAACATATACTTTTAGCAACGACTTATAAAGTCGTTGCCCAAAAAATCGTTGCTAAAGGCCCATTTTTTTGTAGTGTGCTTAGAAAATTGTCTAAGATATTGTTAAGTGTTAGGCAGAGTTTAATTGAACTTAGATTCGATAAAAGTCCGACTAGGCAATCGAAGTCGGTATGTCGACTTTCAGGTATGTCGGTTTCAAGTCGGTGAAATAGTTTGACACGATCTTTGAGTCTTATATGTGTTATAGACTGATAGGGTTATGTGTTATGTGTTTAGGTTATTCTATGTATATCTATATATATAATAGTATTATATTGTGATGATATTATTCTAATATTGGAGATCTATATTACTAATATTAGGTCTTGGATAAAGCGATATAAATTGCGTTGCAGGTAATCAATGTTCGAGCAAGTTTGTTTTACTTAACTCTATTAAGAGTGTTTTATTCGGATAAGCTTATGGTTAATCATTCTTTGGTTGCCATGAATTGTACTCTATACATATTATCAGATGTATAAGTCGGTATGAAAGGTCGATCACCTTCATTACCAGTTGGTTCAGATATATTTGTTCATGTATAATACTTGTTCAGTCATAAATTTGTTCCTGCTAGTTCACAATTATATTGTTAAATTATAGCCAGCCAATTATTCAAATCATTTCAATCATGATATATCGTTATATTATTGAACTTAAACTTGCTGGGCAATCCTTATGCTCATCCTTGCTATATCATGATAAAACATTGCAGATTAAGGCAAATGCTTTGGATACAAGGAAATGTTAAAGACAAGTCCAGCTTAAAGTGAATGTGCGCGATTAGTTTTGTAATAGTATAGTTTGATAATCATGTTATGTGTTAGTTAAGTTATGAATTGTGTATAAGTTAAGGTTACTCGACCTTGGGGAAAAGTATGTAAGTTTAATGTATAAACAATTTATGTTTATATCTTCCGCAAATGGTAATAGTTGTATAGAATGATTGAACCGGATTCGAGGTGATTTAGGACCTAGATTTCGGGGCCCTCACAGTTGGTATCAAAGCTGTAGGTTATGAACCTTAGGTAGAAATACCTGAGACTAATAACCGCAGTGATTAGGATAAGATCTAACTCATATAGAGTTATTTGGTCGGTAAGATTCAAAGACGAGTCTCGGCGAGTGTAAAGATACAGAGTACCCTAACTCTGATAATAAAGTTGAACAGTATTGATGAATAGATAGAGTCTAAAAGACTAAAAGTAAAGTGATAGAAGATCGTAAAACAAAACGATCAAGACATAGAAATGAATCGTAATATATACGATGAGATCACTCCGTGATCGGATAAGGTTATAGTATGAAGAAGGATCAATCTAATGATTGAACAGTTTACAGCCAGATTGCTGGGTGTCAGTTGTACTATGAATTGGTACAGATACAGGAAAGGATTATGAATACAAGTTGAATGAAATTCGTATTGAGAAGGGGATTAGGATTAAGTGGGGATTATGAAATGTTTGTGTCGCGCTATTTGCTATATGCGTGTTAAGAGGGTGATTCCTTTCTCATGTGTATAACAGATAGATAGGTCATAGGTAGAGGACATAAGGTTAAGTACGAGTTCTTAAAACTCATACTTATGTGACATACTTGATTCATAGTTATATAAAATGTTTATGAACCCCTCAGCAAACGGACGCCAAAGGTCAGACTAGGAAAGTTCTTAAACTCATATGATTGTGGCAATTTATGGACTCATAAGTTTGGTTTTACGAACTGGGTATAGTTATGTGTAAATGGAGTATTAAAGATAATAGGAACAGATAGATTGTTAAGCAAATGATTATTAGTGAAGAATTAAGTTTTTCAAAACTCCTAGCTATGCTAGAATTCGAAATGATTGACATCAAGTTAAATACGCACTATGTGCCTTTAAAAAAAAATATGTAGACTCGTAATCATTTTTGAAATGGTTTAAAGTATACTCTATGCTACTTATTTCAGCTAGACGCAAATGATTTGAAATATCAAAATATATTTTATTTATCACTCATATACCATGTAACTTGGTGCAGAGATGATAAAAATTTGATGGAGTTGTAAATACAGGAATACTTAGTGTGAATTTGATCTAAATTCGTTGTTCCACTATTGTATGATGTGTTATGACAAAGTCATATAATGACGACATCCTCAAACGGACTGTTAATACAGTACGGCATCATGGCGTCATTCTCAAAAATATTTTCAATAAAAATTTTAACTTGCCAACGGGGTTTGGCTGCACTTAAATAATTCGATTGAATTGAATTATTGATATGGGTCTATGCTATTCGATTCAACTAGACTAAAGTTTATGAAAACTCTAAGTGTTCATTGAAGAAATTTCCCGAACCAAATTGTTTTGGTGCGGAATCCAATAAGACTGAGGTAGAATTTTTGTGCCTTTGGCAGTGAAGAGAAACAGAGTTGACCAGTAGTACTTAATAAGTACAGGACATACTGGATTAATTACCCACTATGTCCGTAAGTTATGATGGTTTGCGGATGAATTTCCTATACCCTTTGCGAAAATGACAGACAATAGTCTGTAAAACCCCTCAGCAAAATTTGAAAAATTTTCCTCTTGTGAGTGGTGTATTGGGTTGCATGTGATGCTGTGTATGTATGGTGTAAGTAGTATGGTGTAAGGTGTAAGGTAAATTTCAGGGACGAAATTTTTAGAAGAAGGGGTGAATGTGACAACCCGAGAATTTAGAATATTTTTAAAATTTTTATTAATTAATTAAAGGTTCAGTATTAGAACCTAGACAGAAAATTAGTGTATGCGTTTAATATTTTTAAGATAGAATTTTGAGGATTTCAAAATTCTGTGAAGGATTTAAGTGAATTATTCAGGATTAAGGAAATACGTGAATGTGTTTTGTGTATATGTGTACAGTATGTGGTTAAGGGTCAAGGGTTGACCAGATAAACGATATCTGTAACAAACCCTAATATTATATTAAGAACGTCAACGTTCGGTTAGAAAACCCTAGTGATTAACAAGAAACCCTAGAAACCGGTTTTGAAAACCCTAATTTTAGTTCCGGGAATCCGAAACCCTAATTCGGGAATTGAATCCCTAATCTGGGAACTTAAATGATTATTATATTGCTCAAGTGTTATTAATTAGTATATTAATTAGGGTAAAGCTTAATTAATTAGCAAACCCTAATTTCACATTGAGAAAACCCTAATTTTGGGATTTGTAACCCTAATTTAAAATTGGGGAAAATCTAATTATTAATTTAATACTTTTAATGTTAATTAGGATACATTAATCCTAATATTCAAGTTAAGTAATTACAAAACCCTAATCTAATTAAGAAATCTAATTTTCTAATTTAGAAAATTTATTTTCTATTAGAAACCCTAATTAGTGGTTTATAAACCCTAATGACCATTTTGACCCTAATTGCTTAATTAGCGATTTTAATTAGAAAATACTAATCCTAATTAGCAATATTTAAATTATGATTAAGAAATTGTAATATAATTAGAAAATTCTAATTATAATTTAGAAATATTAATTTTCTATTTTTGAAAACCTAAATTGGAGATTTTAGAAAAATAAATTGCAAACCCTAAATTTTCCCAAACCCTCCATTAAAATTAAATGGAAAAAGACTATTTTGCCCTTTGTTGCATTATTGGACTTTACTTGCAAGAGTTGGCCTAGTGAAGTGGGTGAACCACCCTAGCCTATACATGTGACATATATCCAGCCATTCCAGCTGAAAATGATCAGATCTTAGCAACAAGGCAACAAATAAATAGATTAAAGAGAGACAAAATAGTTGCTTACATTTTCATTTTTCACCAAGCCACTCTCTCTCTATATTTCGGGTTTGAGAGTGAGAGGGGGGTGATAAACAAAGTCAGAATCAGTTCTTAGCAAAACAAAAATAGATCCATAGATCAGAATCAAAGATCATGCATGAATGAGGTATAAACCCTAATTTTTGTAAATCACATGATTTTATGTTAATGATTGGTTATAGTTGTGTTATAGAGTGTCATTTGATGATCTGGGTTGTCAAAACTCAGATCCATATCATCTTGATGCTCGAATTTAAAGATTTCTCAAATTTGGAAATCTGGAAAATTAGTGTCTGACAATCAAATGTCAGACCTCACAGATCGGTGTCTGTTATTTGTTTTTGTGTGTTAAATGTTTGAACGTGTAGTATGTTGTGTGGTCTTTATTCTGCAACTTGAATATAGTCCAGATCATGAGTAGATTGAAAGATATAATCAGTCAAACTACGTTGACCGTTCATGAAAACTGGGTTCCAGGTTACCCGAAACCCGTAAGCGCGGCGACAAGCTTTTGCAGGCTTCTGATCTTGCTTCTCGTTGATGTTTAGTCCATGATTTTTAAATAGATTTGTAGTTTGACATGAGTACTACACTTGTAAACCTTTAGGTTATCCAGATCCATAATAGAAACGAAGTTGTAGCCGGTCAAACTATAGTTGACCATTCTGCCTGAAGAACAATCTGGGTAACCTAGATTCTTCATGAATCATTTTTTTGTCAGAACTTTGACCGATATAGATCTTACTGTTTTGATGTTTTAAAGTCGATCTGTTGATATATTATTGTAACCGGATATCTCAACTTCATTCTTAAAGCTTTAAATAACACTAAGTAAACCTGGAACGCATGGATCAAAGACCTGGAAAGTAACCTCTCGAACTGTTCTTCATTTCTGGGAAACCCAGAAATGAAGAACAACTCTGACATGAAATTCTGATGCCTATAACTCACTGATTTGTTGTTGGATAGCCATGAACTTAGTTGTTAGTTGTTGTATTACATTAGTACTATATTATTAAAACGAGAACACGGTTAGAAACCTAAGGATTAAAGAATTATAACCGGTCAAACCACCCACCCTCTCAACTGACAAGAAGTTCTGGGCAGGATGAAGAACACGTGAAGAACACCATTAGCGACGGATTCGTCACCTAAGGCCCCTATAGCGACGCTTAATTTCGGAAATTACTTATTATTTTTTGAAAATGATTATTTTAATTAAATAAATAGATTTTAATTATTAAAAATATATAATAAATTTAAAAAAATTATTTTAAATTCTGAAAAATAGTTTTTAATTATTTAGAATATATTTCATAAATATTTAATATTTTTGGAATATAAATGGTATTTAATTTATTTAAATATAATATTAAATAAATGATTTAAATACATGAAAAATCATGAAAAATAATATTATGGTAAAAGAAAATATTTTAAGTTATTTTAAGTAAATTTTATTATTTTGGGATAAATTTCATTAATTAATTAATATTAATGATAATTAGTTTATTTAATAAATATATTAAATAAATTATGGAAAAATAGAATTAATGCTTTATAAATCATATAAAAATGATTTAGGTGTTATAAAAATATTTTGAGTTATAAACTATAACTTTTGATATTTTGTCATGAAAATATTAATATTTTAATATTAAAAGCAATTATCGGATAATGAATTTAAGTGATTAAAAATCATATAAAGGTGATTATAAAGTATTAAAAATACTTTATGATATTATAAAATATATTATAATATTATGATATGTTTTTCATTAATGTTTGACATTAAATAAATATTAATGATATTAGAATTAAGTGGTATTTATATTATTTAAATACGATATTAATGATTTAAAAATCAAGATAAATAGTAATAATTATTTAAAAATTATTACGAACTTATGAAAAGTATTTTGATTGCTTAGAAAATTGTCTAAGATATTGTTAAGTGTTAGACAGAGTTTAATTGAACTTAGACTCGATAAAAGTCCTACTAGACCGTCGGTATGTTAGCTTTGTGTCGGTTTCAAGTCAGACTGAAATAGTTTGACCTGATACTGAGTCTTATATGTGTTATAGACTGATAGGGTTATGTGTTTAGGTTATTCTATGTATATCTATATATATAATAGTATTATATTGTGATGATATTATTCTAATATTGGAGATCTATATTACTAATATTAGGTCTTCGGATGAAGCGATATAAATTGCGTTGCGGTAATCAACGGTTCAGGAAAGTTTGTTTTACTTAACTCTATTAAGAGTGTTTTATTCGGATAAGCTTGTGGTTAATCATTGCTGGTTGCCATGAATTGTACTCTATACATATTTCATATATAAGTCAGGTATGAAAGGCTGATCACCTTCATTACCAGTTGGTTCAGATATATTTGTTCATATATAATACTTGTTTAGTTATAAATTTGTTCCTGCTAGTTCACAATTATATTATTGAATTATAGCCAGCCAATTATTCAAATCATTTCAATCATAATATATCGTTATATTATTGAACTTAAACTTGCTGGGCAATCCTTATGCTCACCCTTGCTATATCATGATCAAACATTGCAGATTAAGGCGAATGCTTCGGATACAAGGAAATGTTAAAGACAGGTCCAGCTTAAAGTGAATGTGCGCGATTAGTTTTGTAATAGTATAGTTTGATAATCATGTTATGTGTTAGTTAAATTATGAATTGTGTATAAGTTAAGGTTACTCGACCTTGGGAAAAAGTATGTAAGTTTAATGTATAAACAATTTATGTTTATATCTTCCGTAAATAGTAATAGTTGTATAGAATGATCGAACCGGATCTGAGGTGATTTAGGACCTTGATTTCGGGGCCCTCACAGCTAAAAGGGAAGTGAATCAAAAAATATTTTCCCTGCAAATATAATGTTGTTTGATATATATACAATGTGTAACTATACAAGACAAAATGGCTAAGCTAGTCTATGCAGGAAAATACAAGCTCATCTATAAATTAGTGTATATACGAGCTATCAAGTCTAACATAGCATCTCTCTTAGAAGAAGGGGGTAACGGTGTGATCTCTTGTACAAGGGTCTTTACGTGAGCTAACAGATCTACGGCCATCTGCATAGTGGCACTGTGCTCATTATACGTGCTCATCTCTGCAATAATGCCAGTAGTAAGGGACCTTACCGTGGTACTATCTGTAATGGCTACATCCCGGGCAGATATAGTGCCATCCCGCTCAACTATCACGATATCTCTGGCTGATCTGGCCTCATCCCGCTCAATAATAGCTGTATCTCTATGTGCTAACGCCTCGTCTCTCTCTAACAGAGCGACGTCTCCCACATCAAGAGTTGTTAACATTAGGGCTCTAGCTTGATCTCTCTCGAAAGTCATCAGATGGAGTTGAATGCTGAATCATAGTAGCACTCGTACTGGGAGAATCTACAAGAGCTGTTGGCAACCCAATGAATGGCTCCTCCTCGGTGTGAGAATCAATGTCCTCCATGGGCTCTCCACCATCTGACTCAATCCCCGACACTGTGGATACTACCGCAGCCGATGCAGTCTCTGTCTCCATCCACACAGAATACTCTGTCGAACAGCCCAGATGGCTAACAAAAAAATTAGCTCTCTCACGCTGATCCCAACAGGCATACACCCGGGGATCGGTCCTCTACTAATAAGTGGCGAGAAGCCATACGCTGACCTAATGCCCCCTCAAAAGGATGGAAGTCCTAGAACTGGTCAAACTGTGACATCACAGCCAGTGGGTGGTAAGTAGTCATGCCCCTCAAACCAACCAGAGGGAGATAATGCATGCCAGGAGCGTGAGTAATGAAGATATAGGGTGAACTGAGCCCTGTAGACGGTAGGATGCCAAACGGATCTCTGATCCCTGCCAAGAATACCGACCAAGACATAATGTCTATACACTCTAATGGCTGAAATGAGTAAGACATAGCTATATCATGGGTAAAGCAGTACCCGTGTCGTCAAAAAGTGCCAATCGGTCTCAAGTGTGACATAAACCACACATATAACATGATCGAGCTGCCTATAAATACCCCTACAGGGTAGGTGCTGTAAAACGTGGCCGACCTCAACGTCTCTGCCACAATCATCAGAATGATGGTATAACCCTCCCTGAGAGCTCTCACTGCCATGATGACACCTATGTCCATCTCATCCATATACTGTAGCATGTACACATACGCCAATATGCACATCATGAGTACATCTACTCTGGCCAAATGCCACTAATCCTCAGGCGTGGTAAAATCCCCAGAGTGATGTGTATAACTGTCATCTGAACCAAATCTGTCTATCAGAAAATGCTGAGACACCACATAACTGGATGTAATCTCATCCTGTACTACTCTATGCCGCAACCCGGTGAGGGTCATGAACTGCCGTCTCATATCACTAATAGCCATCCGAGCGCAAGGCCTGTCTAAAGGTAAAGACGTCAACCGCTCATACTCCTCCAAGGTAGGAGTTAACTCCTTGGTCCCAAACCAGAAAACCTGCCTCTCTGGTACCCAATGCTCCAACATACCTTCCATAAAGCCTGTGGGAACCTGAAACGTCAAGAGGGTCATAGAATGCTGTAATAACTGATCAACGGTCACCCTATCTGGAGGTGACATGCTATCATACCACGACCTCAGACATGAGGCTACCAACACTGGTGGGGTATGCTCAATGCGGCTGACTGTCGATGAAGACATATGTGTAAGTCGTATCATAAGACCATGCAAGGGTCAATGCTGAATATCTCTGGACATATATACATATGCATAACATGATACATGCATGACAAGCAATAGATGACAATATGATGTAGGAAATGGAAAATAGTATATACATTCCTAAGTACATCATCATCTAATACATCATCTATGTATAGCTGAAAATATAGGGAAATGGGGCACATACGCCCTACTACTAACAAAGGCCTATCAAAAGATATAGCGAGAATGGGGCACAACCACCAGTATCTAACAAAGGCCTATCAAAAGAGAAAACGAGAATACACATCAGAATAAGACAATGGTGTCAATATCTACATCATCAATCCTGTCCACCTGATGTAAGTCCTCTTGAGTCACTGGATCTCTATCAATAGGGATGTCAGGCCTATATAGGGGAGGATCTGCACTGGCAAAGCCATATGGGTCACCTGAGGGGCCAGCACCTAAGCTGGAAGGATCAAAAGTATCTACCTCGGAAGGATCCCTGCCCAAGTGCCGGATAAAAAAATGTGCCCGGTCCAACTGCTGGGTCAAACTGTCAATCTGTGTCAAATGAGTAGGATCTCAGACACAGGCCATCCAATCTGTCATCATCACGGATCCAGGAACCATATCCCCCATAAACTGAGTGGCGCGGGTCTGGGCTCTAATGGTACGAGGGGACCACCAGCGGTATAATTCCTCCTGGGTATATGAACCCTTTGACAAAGTGTAGCCGTCAATGCCCATCAATGGGATATCATCAACAGGCGACTGCAACATAGGCCAATAATGCCTAGAAGGAGGCAAGATCGGTACACAAATCTCTCATGTGGTGCTCCTAATAGCACGCTATCCTAAATAGAGCTCCCATCCTCCATATGTGAAGAAAGGAATCCTACAGGTGGATATCATGTGCTCGACACCAGTCGGGAATCCATCCTCAAAACCAATGGTCAAGTGTTCCCCAGAGTAGGGAACCTAAGTGATGACATTAGCTATCAACAACTCCAACTGTAAGCTACAATGGGTGAAACCCTCAGCTATAAGAACCTCTACCAATATGGAGTGATGCCATCGTCGTCCTCATGGATAGGTATCTAAACCTAACACACTCACAGGACGCAAACATGGAAGCCTCTCATAGGCCCAAAACTGCCACCACAAAGGCAAACATCTGCTGTCAGTGAACACTCTTAACCTGTACATGGGAAATCAAAAGAAAAATACTCACCAGCAAAAATGGGTAAAATCCTAGCCAAGCCTCGGTCAAGCTCTGCTAACGCATGCACATTCCCTTGAGGAAATAGGCGAAGGTGTAGAAGCCCCAATCATACTCTCCAATATGGTCCACCTTCTGAGTGGCGCTAATCAAAGAGAATGACACCGTAGAAGAGTTATCTTCTATGAAACAACCTCTGATAATCATCAGGAAAAATCACCAAAGAATGCAATCCCTGACTCTCACATCAGCGAGTATGGGCTCAATCAACAGCGCACTCATAGCATCTACGCTCAAAGGACCCGTACGGACGGTCCTGCCCTTGAGCGCCTCAGTCGGAACTCCCAACAAGGATCTGACGATAGTCGGGGTAATATTCGTCATACATGGCACTAGCGCCCCTCCAAACTCCACACCGGTGATAAACCGCTAATCCATCGGACTCATCATTACCTCACAGTCTAACAAATGGAGAGACTGAGTCTGGTGAAACCAGCGCTCAGACAATGCCCTGAGGTAACCCCAGGGACAACAGCGGTGAAAAATGGAAAAGAACACCCCAAAGCCCTAACCATGCACAATACCTAGGTAATCTGGATGCAGAGCCTGATACAGGGAGTGTATGTTGAACCAGTTCCCTCGAGGCTGTGTAAAGTCGGGAACCTACATCAAATGCAAATCAATGTCAAAATTCTTGTTCCTCCTCAATAGGAAAAAGGAAGATCAAACCCAGCTTTTACCTCATTTGCCTACAAGTAAACTGAGGGGTGGCAACTCAAATCACCTAGAAGATCTGGAATAGCCACCTGGATGCCTAGAAGATCCCTACGGGGAACATTAGTAGCAGGAGTTGGAGCCGCAACCAGTACATCATCCTCCTTATCCTCAACATCTGGTACATTAACCCGAATATGACGTATCACCGCCTCCACCAAAACGCGAAGGTTTGTCTAACCGAGCGGGGTCGAGGCACTTCGTGAGCCCCCTCAAAGACACACAAGTGGTCTCATGGGAACTACTCGACTGATCCAGATCCATAATATCTGAACACAAGTCTCCAAATCACCTCAGAAAGGGTGTGGTAAATTCTAACCTGGAGCTTTTCAAATGCGTTTTATGACTATATGCATGCATACATTACTTTAACATACGCCTACAGTAGAGTTAAAAAATGCATGTCTACCCAATGCCTAGACTTTTGGAATTTTTTTCCATAGTCTCCTTTGTAAAAAGGACTATCCACATGCACATAGGCATGACTAGGTGGCCATTCAGTAGCACACCTACCCACAGTCATAAACATCCTATAATGCATGAACATATCAAAGTCCCAATCCATGACGGTAGACTAATTACCAGGATTGCTTTGTTTTATTACCTTTGCTCATTTGTCCTCAAATAGGATAAGAAATAACAGAAAAAGGTGACTGTTTCAAAAGTCAATTTTTTTTCACATCATTGTGTTCAACATAGTTTAATACTAAGATTTACTATGTTGAATATTCTTTATCAAGACATATGAGCATGCATATTCACTACTATGTGTTTAGACGCATTTCATATAAAAAGTCATTTTCCAAACGGATAAAACTGGAAAAGAAGACATGCATACTTTACCAGGATAGTGTAGAACACTTGTACGGTGACAGAATTTGCAGAAAGACGCCCGAACTCAGCAGATCTGAAGAAGAGCTCTCGATTTTCCTGTGCGGCGCAACTTGAAAATGACTTGTGAAAGCCACATTTTCCTTAAAGACCACCCACGACTTGCTGCAGGTGTACCTGCGGCTCCCCTGGGTGGGCCCACCCCTCAAGCTCGGTCCAATTCGAGTTGTAAATAAGTTTTCACAAGCTGAAAAAGTAAAATCAGGAAAAAAGATGCTACGCGATTGAGCGAAATAACCTGAAATCCTTGTTTTCATGGACTAAACTGCGGGTCTAAATGGCACTCATTGATATTCACCCGGACACATGTTTACTATACCAATGATCACAGCTGTTGCAAACTACAGTCGGTAATACCTCACGAAGGTCCGATGCCGTTAGTTTGGGGTCGTAACTCCAAAGCATTTCTCCCCAGCGGGAACTTCATACAATTTAGCCGTTGATGCATATGTTAATGAAGGTCAAGCAACCTTGGCAACACTCAGCCGATGGCAAGTAAACCCATCGAAGTATCAGAAGCCATCCGATGATTTCAGCCGTTGATGCACACGTTAACGAAGGTCAAGCTGCCTTGGCATTATCCCCAACAAGGATTTCATCCGTTGATGTACATTTCAGCGAAGGTCAGGCAACCCTGACAAACACAAATTGTAACGCCCCGGAAAAATTGGATTTTATGAGAATTAAATTTTTATTTGATTATGTGGATTAAATGAAATTAATTGATTATTTATGGGAGTAAGCTAATTGAAGGCCGTTCTATGACATAGACATATCGAAACATCGTAGTATTTTGGCTACAGGGTAGAATTAAAGTGTTTGAATTTCTAAGACGAAAATAAAAGCTTTCCGAGAAATTTTTCGAAAAACACTATTCACGCATTTCTACTCGGGAATTATTTTTGAATTTCTGAGAAATAAGTAACGATAGAATATCGAGGTGAGATGGAATATCCAATAATATTTCAGTTATGGAAAACACAGTTTTTTGCCTGTGGACTTAAAATCTAACGGTTAGGGAAAGTGATTTTCGAAAAGGAATTTAAATGCGTAAATGAATTTAGCGATGATCGTATAATACATATGTATCGTACGAGGTAAATTACAAAAATCTCGTTCGTCACAGAATCCTTATAAGGTGGGAAGAGTGTAACACCCCGGAAAAATCAGATTTTATGAGAATGAAATTTTTATTTGATTATGTGGATTAAATGAAATTAATTGATTATTTATGGGAGTAAGCTAATTAAAGGCCGTTCTATGACCTAGACATATCGGAACGTCGTAGTATTTTGGCTACGTGGTAGAATTAAAGGGTTTGAATTTTCAAGACGAAAATAAAAGCTTTCCGTTTTTTTTAAAAAACACTATTCACGCATTTCTGCTCGAGAATTATTTTTGAACTTCCGAGAAATACGTAACGATAGAATATCGAGGTTAGATGGAATATCCAATAATATTTCAGTTATGGCAAACACAGTTTTTTGCCTGCGGACTTAAAATCTAACGGTTAGGGAAAGTGATTTCCGAGAAGGAATTTAAATGTGTAAAATGAATTAAGCGATGATCATATAATAAGTATGTATCGTACGAGATAATATATACGAGTATGATACGAGGTATTATACGAGTATGTATGAATGATGGTATGTCGTATATGATGAATAAGTATACGAGTTAGAATAAGAGATTAATATGTAGACAATACTTTATAAGGCTTTAAGCCATATGTAATGGATTTGTTGAATTGTGTAGGAAATTGTATTGTCCAATGGGAATTATGATAAGACCCAAATGTAGGAATGTTTAAGTCCAATGTAAATTAATGAACAAGCCCAAGTGTTTGTTTAATTACAAGCCCAATGTATAAGTTAAATTAATTAAGCTAAAGGCCCAAAGTAAGAACCAATGGGTTATGGGATGGTTTAAACCCATGGGGCAAACCATGGATGATCCAAAGTAGGAATCAAGTATACTTAATGGCTAAGTTAAGTAATGACCAAGTAATTAATGTGGTGAGCAAGTAAAGAATAAGCTAGGTGATTAACAAGTAAACTTAAAGGCTAAGTTATGTGATTAACAAGTTTACTTAATGGTTAAGTAAATGTGGTGCCCAAGTATTGGATAAATGTTGTGGTGGCCAAGCAAAGAGTGTGGTGGCCAAGTTAACTTAAGAGCTAGGTAATGAATAGTAAGGAGGTGGATGGTTTAATGACCATTAAGCCCTCATTTAGGATTTCCTATAAATAGAAGGAGAGATAGCTCATTTACTGGTTGTTGTATTTCATCCAACAAGTTGAGAGCTTATTTGCTTGAGAGAAAATGCTAGAAAAGCTAGAAAGCTAGATTTTATATTTCAAAAAGCAAGAAGAAGAACAAGGATTAAACAAGTGATCTTCAAGGGTAAGAACCTAAACCATGAATATCTTTCTCCTCATTTATTAAAGAAGTGAGTAGTGGTAGGATTTATATGCTAAGAAATGAAAGGAATGATTAATTAATGGACTTAAGCGTTATAAGTCATGAATAAGCTATTCGTAATCATATAAGTTATGAACTAAGGAAGATCTTGTAAGAACTTGTCATATCTTAATAATAATGAAGTTAGTATGATAAGAAGAAGTAATGATGGTAGTTAAAAGATTGAAGCCATAAGAAATCATGAGAAATGAAATAATAAGTAGTTTATTCTTTTATAAGTAATAATGTAAAATCCCAAATTTTATGAATAAAGATTTAATTTTCTAGAAATATTTTTTTTAATATTATGGTGTGGATTTGATATAATGTTATAGTTGTGGGTAATATTTATAAATTTTGCAAAGTAAGCAAGTTGTTATATAATATTCGATTGGTCAGGGAATATTCTTTTTATCGGGAATATCCATACGACAGCAAAATCATTGGTGGACCGCACAACGGAAGTATTGTCGTATTTATATTATTAAATCAATAATTGAGACGGTAAAGTTATTCATATTATTATTTGCAATATTGACAATGTCTAGAAGTTCTGTCAAGGAGAGGTTTGGTCACCTAATTGCGCGCCAATAAGAAGAAATCTTTATCGGAAAGCCCCCTCTTTCCTGGGAACGACCTGGTTGTTAAATATTGTGCGTTATAATAATAATGATGAATAAGTTCGTGTTGATTAAAGATGAAATTGATAGTTCTATTGTGTTAGAATTATAAGTGTTAGTGAAAATCGATATTTATTTCGATAATAATTGATGTTTGGAGGTTATATTGACCAATCGGGTATTTGGGACACTTTTCTTGTCGGAGTACTATTCACGGGTTACTATTCACCCGGTTACTATTCACTCTAGTATTGTTCACTCGGGTATTTGGGACACTTTTCTTGTTGGGGTACTATTCACGGGGTACTATTCACCAGAAAAATATATTTATTTTCGGTCCAAATCATTTTTGGGTACAATATTATTCCATGAGGAGATGTGATAATTTTTTAGACCGTTGGTTGAAGTTATAATAGTAAATCAATATGGATCGTTGGTTGAAGATATAATAGTAAATCAATATGGACCGCTGGTGGAAAGTTATAATAGTAAATCAATATGGATCGCTGGTTTAAAGTTTTAATAGTAAATCAGTATGGACCGTTGCTTTATGTTTTAATAGTAAATCAATATAGACCGTCCGTTTAAAAGTAAATCAATCTGGACCGTTCATGAATTAGTTACTATTCAGTCCGTTCTCCTATAAATAGAAGCTCATTCCTTCACTATTTCTTACGAATTCACTGAAACTCTAGAGAGAGAAACTATAGAGAGAAAGAAGAAAAGTATTCTACTACTTCACTACTCCAGTATTCAATTTTTCTATGGTAAGGGATATTATTTGTTGTACTCGTAAGGGGTATTATTCTTTCGTATTCATTAAGAGAGTTATTTTCTTTCAATACTCGTAAGGGTTGTTATTCCATTCTTTATTATTCTGTTGGAATAACCCGTTTGTGCGGTCTACCGCATGCCTGGTGAATTCTGTTGTTATTCCATTCTTTATTATTTTGTTGGAACATCACATGCGTGCGTATTATGCGTGACACGGTTCCATTCTTTATTATTACATTGGAATATCACATGCATGCGGATTACGCATGACCTAGTTTCATTCTTTATTATTACGTTGGAATAACCTGTTTGTGCGAATTATGCACGTCTGGTGAATTCTTCTGTTATTCCATTCTTTATTATTCTGTTGAAATAATCTGTCTACGTGGATTACCGCATGGCGGCGAAAATCCATTTGCAGTTTCATATATTCTATTATACTCAGTTGGTTAAAGCTTTGGCTTCTATACTTTATGAAATTAGTGGAATATCCTTGATATTTTCACTTCATCCAATATCTTTTCATGGAAATATTCTTCTGAGCATTCTTGAATTTTACTCTACAAAGCAGTATCATGTTGACAATTTGAACGTTATTGGTTCTTGGATAAATTAATTTATAAATCTTTAAAATTTATTCTTGAACTTGTTTTATTGAATTATTATGTCATTGTCATTATCCTCATGCTTATATTGTGATAAAAGTCATCTTTGGCTTACGTGCATAGATGGACTTGGTATGATTATGACCAGGGATTATTCGGTATAATCATGACCGTAATGTGACGAATGATGTGGTAAAAGTCCTCATTGGCATGTATTTCATTGGTGGACAGTTGTTGGTATGATTATGACCAGGGATTATTCGGTATAGTCATGACCATTGATGATTACATGAATATTCTTGGCCGTGGTGCAGGGATGATTTGATTTTATTTATTAAGATGAGTCTCATCGATAAAGTTGATGAAAAACTTTTTAAATCATAGAAGATAGTAGATAGTAGATTTTATGCTCTACTTGACTCTTCTAATGGATTGCTTGTTCCGCTGCATTTAAACTTGTTGTCTATTCTATCCGTTTAACATTGTTGAAGGCTAATGATAATTTATTCTACATTATCTTAGTCATAATATTTCTTACTGGCTAGTTGAGCTCACCCTTTCTTTCACTGTTCTCTTCAGGAAATGAGAATATAGCTGGGACTAGTCAGGGAATGGATTGACGGTCCAGATGGTTGCATTTGTAGTCCTCACTATTTTGTGAAATAGTGTGATAATAAATTTATTGAGGACTTATTTTGAGTTTGAATACTGTCTAGAAGACAATATTTGTATTAAAACTCACAACTTATGTTGTATATTTAAGTTTGTATTTGTATTCAGTACCTTATATCTGGCGACCCAAGATGGGTGATGTATACCTATTTTGGGGGCGTCACAGTTGGTATTAAAGATTAGGGATATGATCCCTGGCTAAGATGTGAGACTAGAACTAGGAGGGGAGAGACGGAGAATTCCTTCGCTAGTATGACGTACCTAAGTTTATGTGGCAGTGTTTGCGAATGACATCTGAAAATATTGAGATAAGCAATGAAGCACATGAGACCGTTGAGTCAGCTCAACCAAAAGGTAACGACCAACAACACAATAATAATCATACCGGTGGCAATGGTCATCGGAACAATGATAACTGTAATAACCGTGAATTTTAAGTCACTATATATGTATGTACATTATTGATGTTTAAAACTTTGTGTTATACAGTGATTTAATATGTGACAACATATGTGAAGTGATGCATGGGTCAATTAACATGTATGCTATAGTTATGGACATATACATTTATAGATTTCATTAAAAATGAAAGCTTCGTAACCTAATTATACATTAGATGAGACAATTAAATAACCTAAGGGTTATGGTGATAATGAGAGGTTAGTATTTAATATGTATACTAACTTAAGTGGATAATCTTATTATTTCAAGTGACTAATAATTTTAAACCTAAGTCTTATGAACCTAATTAGGTTATGAGCTAAAGTCACATGTATAGGTAATTAAATTTCATAAGATTAGGAATGGAAACCCTAAATAATCAAATTGGGTAACATATATTAAAATTGCTAGACTATGTTTATTACATAGCCCAAAACAATTAAGGAGGAAGCCCAAATGAAATAAAATGCAAACCAATACTTAGCCCACTTGATTAAGGGTATTGTAGACATTTAATTAATCAAAATTGGGCATTAAAAATAAAAGTAAAATGAGGATTTGGAGAGCTTAGGGCCGGACCCCCTTGTGTCTATATAAGGCAAATTTATTTGCTAACCCACTTTCCTTAAATAGCTAATGACCTTACTTTTCTTAATTTTTTACACAAAGTACAATGTTGTCTACACTTCATTGGTGGGAAATCTCACTAAGCATACTTAAGAACAAGATAAGGGGTTTTGTCTAATGGACAAGAAAGGTGTGGGGGATAATAGCTAGATACACTAAGTGTATCTATATTTTTGCAAGTATCCTTTTATTTCATTTTTTTCATTTCATTTCTTCTCTCATTCATCCTCTTATAATTTTCTCCCAAGCTAGCAACTGCAAGAGAGAGAAAAGTTAGAGAGGTTCGATATATATATATATATATATATATATATATATATATATATATATATATATAGAGGAGTGCTAGTTTGTTCATGCATCCTAAGTTAATCACTTACTTTGGTAAATCAAAGAAGGTTTCCATTAAATCAAGGTATAACCTAACATTCATCTTCTTCTTCTACTTTGTTTTTTTAGCTTAAGTTTTGTTGGGGTTATGAAAAAATACTCAAGATACCCTAGTCCTACATATCATCATGTATGGAACTAAGTATCTTGAGTGTTAGATCAAAAGCTTGGAGGAAGAATATGAGCATATGTTCTCCAAGGGTGAAAACTCTTGTTTTCTTCCACTAAATCTTGTGTAACTCAAGTTTTCCAACTTAGATTTGTGATCCGTCAAGGGGGGGTGCTAGATACATGAGTTATCTAGTAAACCCAAGTGATAGAACACAAATCTAGCAAGTTTTGAAACCTTTGGGGCTGATTTCCCCAAAACCGTCCACTTGGAATGTTAAGGATTCAAAACCCTAAAATAGCTTCTGTCCCATTTTTCTTGGGACTGTTTCAGATAGTTTCCTGTCTCTTAAAAATCTGGGAAACTTCACAGAGGTACCTTGAGAAGTTATCTACATGTAGTAAAAAGAACGGACACGTTTTGAGTTATAGATTGTGCGTAATGACGATTTCCGTAAAGGACTCCTAAATATTTACCTTCGCATATCGCACTGTGTATACACTGGAAAATTCCGAAATTTTTACAGTAGGTTCATATATAGTGGGAGAGCATACCCTGAAAATTTCAGAGTTTTCTTAGCAAAACTCAATTTATGAAAAATGAAGCAAGATCCGAGTGTTTTGGGAACTTTAAAAATAGTAAATCATTTTCTAAAATTCCAGAAATATTTGGGGATCCTTGTGGGTTCATATTCAGTCAAAATACAGAAGATGAGAAGTTTTGGAATCAGTTTGCTATTTTTCCTAAAAATAATTAAGTTATGAATAAAAGGAAATAAATAGTTAAATGATGTCTTTAATAAGAAAAATGTGATTTTTATGCTTGAATGCTCATAATATATCATATCATGACTATCTTAGAGCATTTTGGTAATTTATGATAAGTAAAATTATTTATGACCTTTTATGGATATTAAATAAGAGGTTTAATAAAGGGTGAACAATTAGAATAAATTGTTTATTAATTCAATAAATTATTAAAATATTATTATGATATTAATAATATTAGAATATGATATTGATAAGTAAATAAAAAAGTATTAAGATTAAAATTTCTTTAAAATATTATTAAATGGTTAATAATATTTGATTTAAGCATTGATAAATGATTAAAGTATTATTAAATGATTAATAATATTAATAATGGAATAAGATATTATTAAATGATTAATAATATTAGTAAATAAATAAAATATTATTAAATGATTAATAATATTTGTAAATAAATAAAATATTATTAAATGATTAATAATATTAGTAAATGAATAAAATAGTAGTAAATTATTAAAAGTATTATTAAATGATTAATGATACTAAAGCATAAGTAAGATATTATTAAGGTAATAATATTAATGCATAATTAAAATATTATTAAGAGGATTAATTATATTAGTAAGGTATTAAAATATTATTAAGATGTTAATAATATTAGTAAGAAAAAATGGGAACTAATAATACTAAGAGGTGAATTAAATATTATCAAGATTAATAATATTATGTTGTTATTTAATAGTAACATTATCAAAGACAGGATAATGTTTATAAGAAATAAATGTAATGTATAATATTTATGTGATTACATAATCTAATGTTATACTATGACTAATTGAAAGATTAACTATAGGTCTCTCAAAGGAAGATAATTTAACTGCATAGTGGATATAAATTAATTGCGTAGCCGTAATCTACAGACGAGACAAGTTTCCTAACTTAAACTCGAGTTATTATTTTCAAAGCATATTAGTGAATAATTATTGATGATTATTTACATCTATAATGATTATTGAAATTCGCACTTTGTGCAATTGAATTTCTGTTCTACTATAATTGAACTGTGAATTAAATTAAAATTCTTCATTCATGAACTGTTTATGAGATAGATCTATGCTAATTGTATCAGCTAGATCAAGCATGTTTAAATTTGTTAAATCAAATGTATTTTAAAAAGTTGTTCTTATTAAATTGATATGATAAGAACTCTTGACTGATAAAAGGACGAATTTGATTAAGGCATAATATCAATGCCGGATTATTAAGTGTTTATGCATAAATCATGAGGTATGAAAGGCTGTTCCCCTTGAATACCAAAACATATTAACAGGTCCAGTTTAAATAACTGAGCACCTTGGCAAATGTTCATGGTTATTTCAAAACCACTCAGTTCATGTTATTTAATTATTCGAATATTCAATTGTTGATTATTAATTCATGTTCCTCCACAATCTTATACTATTGTTGAACATTGAAAGTCAAACTTCTTTCTAGTCATGATATATCTCCCTTGTATATAAACTTGCTAAGCAAATTAGTTGCTTACCCTTGCTATATCATGACATTTATTTCAGCTAAGCCCGAAGGATCCAACACGAAAGACAAAGGCAAGGGCAAGATCCAGGAATAGTTTAGAATGAACGTTAATTATTATTATCTGATGGGATTTCTTATGTAAACCTTTTGTAATATGAATGGTGTATTTAAGTCAAGGTTAATAAGACCTTGGGACCATGTTACGGAACTTTATTATAATGAACAATGTATGTTTATTATTCTGTAATAGTTATAGAATGCTTATGATGATGATAGATCGTGAGCACCGGATCTGAGGTTAAAGAACTTGGATTTGGGGGCGTCACAATAACCATCGTGGGAGAAATTATCATGCCAAGAATGGTAACCACTTCGGTGGTAATCATGGCCAAGATAATAGAAGTGGATATTTCAAGAAGAGAAGGTCATTTATCTCGATTTTGTCGTATAGTGAAGTCAAGTCCAGTTGGAACGGTGGCACCAAAGGCGGATACGGACAAAACAAAGTCAGTGGTTTCAGGAAGAGCGTTTTTTGTGACTTCTCAAAACGCGAGTAACCCGTACGAAATTAGCACAGGTTAGTTAATTATAAATTCTTGCGAAGTCTATACCTTATTAGATACCGATTCTACCCATTCTTTTATCTCTTTTGCTTGCGCTCAACGTTTAAATTTGACTCAGGAGAAATTAGACTTTGACTTATCGGTTGAAAATCCGTTAGGAGAAACCTTCATTACATGTGCTATCCAAGTCTTGGATGAGAGTCACAGTTTTGAATGACATTTCTATTGTTAATAAATTTCCTGACGTATTCTTGAAAACTTCCTAGCCTACCCCAGAGCGTGAAATCGAATTTTGTATTGATCCCAGTACAAAACCCATTTCTTAAACCCTCAAATATTTTCTTCACCCAAAACGAATGTATTATGCGCCAAAGACGTTGGCTCGAGCTGTTGAAGATTACGATTATACCATTCAATATCATCGTGGAAGAGCGAACGTGGTAGCTGACGCATTGAGTAGAAGATCATATGCGTTTACGAGTGCGATGTTGTTAACACAAAAACCCATTTCATATAACTTAGAAATGATGAAGATAGAGTTAAAGACTCTAAGGACCCACGTGGTGATATCAAATATACGAGTAGAATTGACTTTAATCGATAAAGTTAAAGCCGTACAAGCTACATAGTCAGAGCTGATGAATATGAAGAAGAAGGTTCAAGAGGGCGTTATTCTAAAAGCAAGAATCGATGAAGAGAGGAAATCTCAACCCTCGATTTAATTGGCCCATTTGAAATCCTCGATCGAGTAGGAACTGTGGCCTATAGACTCGCCTTATCTCTAAGTATGTCGCGTGTTCATAACGTTTTTCACGTATCGATGTTACGTAAATATGTGGACGACCTGAACCACATTATTAAATTAGAACTAGATGAGATAACAGAAGATTTAACATATGAGGAGATACGTGTTAAAATATTGGATAGGAAGGATCGTATTCAACACTCAAAGGTTATACCTCAAGAGTTAGAATCTGAAATGAAGTCAAGCTATCCTCATATCTTTGGCATACCAGGTACGTACATAAATTTCGAGGACGAAATTTCATAAGGAGGGGAGATTGTAAAATCCCAAATTTTATGAATAAAGATTTAATTTTCTCAAAATATTTTTTTAATATTATGGTGTGGATTTGATATAATGTTATAGTTGTGGGTAATATTTATAAATTTTACAAAGTAAGCAAGTTGTTATATAATATTCGATTGGTCGGGGAATATTCTTTTTGTCGAGAATATCCGTACGACGGCACAATCTTTGGTGGACCCCACAATGGAAGTATTGTCGTATTTAGAAAATGACAGAATTATCTTTTTATAAAAATAACGACGAAAGTGTTACCCGGTAGTAAAAGTACAATAATATGCATGGTTTCATAGTAGCACACGGTATTGGTTATTGATGCTTACGTAAGAAGTCACTCAACTATACTCAATTATTACTACAGTAATTGATGAATCATATTTGTCATATTATTGATTCAATTATTGTCATAGTATCATCCGCATAATATGTTATATTATTAAATCAATAATTGAGACGAAAAATTTATTCATATTATTATTTGCAATATTGACAATGTCTAGAAGTTCTGTCAAGGAGAGGTTTGGTCACCTAATTGCGCGCCAATAAGGAGAAATCCTTATCGGAAAACCCCCTCTTTCCTGGGAACGACCTGGTTGTTAAATATTGTGCGTTATAATATTAATGATGAATAAGTTCGTGTTGATTAAAGATGAAATTGATAGTTCCATTGTGTTGGAATTATTAATGTTAGTGAAAATTGATATTTATTTCGATAATAATTGATGTCTGGAGGTTATATTGACCAATCGGGTATTTGAGACACTTTTCGTATCGAGTTACTATTCATGGGTTACTATTCACCCAGTTACTATTCACTATAGTAATATACACTCGGGTATTTGGGACACTTTTCGTGTTGGGATACTATTCACGGGGTACTATTCCCGAAGTACTATTCACCCGAAAAATATATTTATTTTCGGTCCAAATCATTTTTGGGTACAATATTATTCCATGAGGAGATGCGATAATTTTTTAGACCGTTGGTTTAAGATATAATAGTAAATCAATATGGACCGCTGGTGGAAAGTTATAATAGTAAATCAATATGGATTGCTGGTTTAAAGTTTTAATAGTAAATCAGTATGGACCATTGCTTTAAGTTTTAATAGTAAATCAATATGGACCGTCCGTTTAAAAGTAAATTAATCTGGACCGTTCATGAAATAGTTACTATTCGGTCCATTCTTCTATAAATAGAAACTCATTCCTTCATTATTTCTTACGAATTCACTAAAACTCTAGAGAGAGAAACTATAGAGAGAAAGAAGAAAAGTAATCTGCTACTTCATTACTCCAGTATTCAGTTTTTCTAAGGTAAGGGATATTATTTGTTGTACTTGTAAGGGGTATTATTCTTTCGTATTCATTAAGAGAGTTATTTTCTTTTAATACTCGTAAGGGTTGTTATTTCATTCTTTATTATTCTGTTGGAATAACATGTCTGTGCGGTCTATCGCATGCCTGGTGAATTCTGTTGTTATTCCATTCTTTATTATTTTGTTGGAACATCCTGTCTGTGTGGATTACGCATGACCTGGTTCCATTCTTTATTATTCTGTTGGAATATCCTGTTTGTGCGGATTATGCATGACCTGGTTCCTTTCTTTATTATTATATTGGAATAACCTGTTTGTGCGGTCTATCGCATGCTTGGTGAATTCTTCTGTTATTCCATTCTTTATTATTCTGTTCGAATAACCTATTTGTGCGGATTACGCACGCCTGATGAATTCTTCTATTATTCCATTCTTTATTATTCTGTTGAAATAATCTGTCTACGTGGATTACCGCATGGCGGCGAAAATCCATTTGCAGTTTCATATATTCTATTATACTCAGTTGGTTAAAGCTTTGGCTTCTATACTCCATGAAATTAGTGGAATATCCTTGATATTTGCGCTTCATCCAGTATCTTTTCATGGAAATATTCTTCTGAGCATTCTTAAATTTTACTCTACAAAGCAGTATCATGTTGACAATTTGGACGTTATTGGTTCCTGGATAAATTAATTTATAAATCTTTAAAATTTATTCTTGAACTTGTTTTATTGAATTATTATGTCATTGTCATCATCCTCATGTTTATATTGTGATAAAAGTCATATTTGGCTTACATGCATAGATGGACTTAGTATGATTATGACCAGGGATTATTCGGTATAATCATGACCGTAATGTGACGAATGATGTGGTAAAAGACTTCATTAGGCTGTAATTCATTGGTGGACAATTGTTGGTATGATTATGACCAGGGATTATTCAGTATAGTCATGACCATTGATGATTACATGAATATCCTTGGCCGTGGTGCAGGGATGATTCGATTTTATTTATTAAGATGAGTCTCAGCGATAAAGTTGATGAAAAACTTTTAAATCATAGAAGATAGTAGATTTTATGCTCTAGTTGACTCTTCTAATGGATTGCTTGTTCCGTTGCAGTTAAACTTGTTGTCTATTCTATCAGTTTAACATTGTTGAAGGATAATGATAATTTATTCTATATTATCTTAGTCATAATATTTCTTACTGGGCTAGTTGAGCTCAACCTTTCTTTCACTGTTCTCTTCAGGAAATGAGAATATAGCTACGACTAGTCAGGGAATGGATTGACGGTCCAGATGGTTGCATTAGTAGTCCTCACTATTTTGTGAAATAGTGTGATAATAAATTTATTGAGGACTTATTTTGAGTTTGAATACTGTCTTGAAGACAATATTTGTATTAAAACTCACAGCTCATGTTGTATATTTAAGTTTATATTTGTATTCAGTACCTTGTATATGGCGACCCAAGATGGGTGATGTACAAATATCATGCAAACCACGCTACTTAAATTTCCACATGATTTGGTGTTCACTGTATAAATATCATCTATCTATCTACCCATAATAAATGCAAACCATGCAATAGATAGAAATAAATCCTCCTATTATGGGGTTACAACATCTGAATAATAAATACAATTCCAGGTCAAACTAACCTTAAACATCTGCGCGGAAACATAAACAAATAATAAGTTTTAAACAACATCAAGTCTTGACAATAACATTCTTAAAATTAAATAACAAGTCTTCATCACTTATTAGCTTTGCCCTTGCCTTTGCTAGTAGAAGGCTCATCGTACATTTCGTTCTTAACTGCAATGTTATTATTACGCAAGAGTGATCATGATTGCCCACAAGTATAAAAATGAAATAATAATATATAATAACATGCGAGTGAATCAAAGACTTCTGAAATAAAAACTCAACTTTTGAATCAAGAATGAATAACAAGAATTCAAAAGATTTCTGAGGGTCATAAGACCTTGAACTATGTCCTAGGTTATCAAGGGTTATACTTGAAACCTTTAACAGTCATAAGACTATGGACTCTTCTACTCGTACTTAGGGGGATCAACCCTTAGTACCATATTGTGCACAATATCTTAACGCTATCACATAAGTAATCCCTATACAGGGTTGTTCATCTCAGTTTGACATTAGAGTCCATACCAAAGGAAGTTTGGTTTGGATAAATCAATAAGGTTCTAAAAATTAGAACGTTCATCAACTATGGACTAGTCGAATCAAATAAGAGTTCACTAGTCTAACAAGGTTCAACAATAATTGATATATAAATTGAATAACAATCTCAAGAGATATACAATAGAACAAGTATTGTATAACAGAATCTTACTTTGAAAAGATAGATAATTTTTAATATAACCAACTGAACTTGATTTATAAATTTGAATAATGATAACAAGTAGGGTTAGGAAACTTGCCTCGTGCGTAGATTACACATTAATTATACAGGTTCTTCGAAATAATCCTACACACCATTTCCATTCACAACTCTAGTGAATTATAATGTAACTAGTCATCATAAGTTCATTCTTTTGTCTAAACTTAGGTTATGACTATACTTAGTCAAATTACCACACTTATTGTCACATAATATACATTTCACGAACAATAAATTAACTATGCGTTTAATAATTCAATTCACACATGAATGCGTTATTGACATGTTAAGCATCTATTTTAACATCTCATTATACTTCTAACATATTTTATGTTCATTAGATTAGGTTAACATCACATTCATGGACTTGAACACTTTAAAATTTTCATTTCGAACATTACGGAGAGGGCGTGCGGTGCACTTTGTTGTATTTATTCTCATTGACTGGCATACGGCCAGCGTTATACTGGTCAAGGGTGTCAATGACGTGGCTGCCACATATGGCGTGGTTCTTAATGCTCAGTAGTCGTGCGTTGCATACATGCACAAGACCAAATATCAGAATTGCGATTCATGAAAAATCGCAGAACATGCCAATTTCTACCAATTTCTTATTACCTACATGAATTTAGACATACCCATACATTATAATATACATATAACAACTACTCAACCCTTCTAGCATGATTTAATGAGTTAAAACACATAATTAACAAAATTAACACATGTAATTTACTATTCTTGGTGTTTTTGAAAGTTTTGAATACAAAATATGAAAATCAACACTACTGTTTTGTTATAACACCGAATCCTTTATTTAAAGTTTGGTCTCTTCATTTTAATATACATAATTATATACAGGTATAAAATTTATGACACTATATAAGTTTGACGTATTAAAATTGCGAGTAAGGGCCATATGACCATATTTCTATACTCTGTAATTTTGTAGAAAGTATATACGACATGTTTTTATGAAACTGATGATATGGTTTATACAATATATATAATAAAACATGATATGATAACATTTATCACGTAATTAACACATAATTGTTACTCCTTTTTTCACTACAGAGCTTTTACAGAACATACAAGCCATTTTCTTATAAAACATAAACAACGTAAATAAAATTTGGTTTAAAGGAATTACCCAGACTATAGAGTGCAGATTAGTGGATAAACCCTTTTCAGATGCTAATTCAATTACTCAACTCACAATTTCATTAACAATTTCTCAATTTCTCTCTGAATTTCTTCGCTAGACTTAGAAAATGAAATAATAAGAAGACGTAAATAATGAAAGAAACTGACGCGTTGTGTGGTCAGTTAACCCAAATCATGGGTTAACTGTTATTAACTCCCCATAAGGCTTCGTTTGGTTAACCTTAAATGGCTCAAATCCATTTAATTCAATAAATCTTTTATCCTATAGTTTAATAATGTCACACCCAATTATAAAATAAATCAAATATCTTATTTAATTTAAATAAAATATGATAATTTCTCATAAATTCACATAGTCATATAATTAATTTTCTCATTAATTATAAAATAATTTTAGGCTTATTAAATATTTTTTAATTCAATAAACTCACATAATATCATACTTTGAATAATAAAATTCTCCTCATTAATTTAATAAAAATAACACATATAATTAAATTAATCTACCACAACTTCATCAATTAATTATTTAATCTAATAATTAATTCATCAAAAATATTTATTTAATTTAATAAATATTAAAATTAAATTACAAAAATCTTGTTCGTCACATCTTTCCCCCCTTAAAAGGATTACGTCCCCGTGATCACACACTCAATAAATTTGACGTTACATTCTCCCCCTTACAAAGATTACATCCCCAGTAATCGCCACACATAAGTTAAGTAAATAAATGAGGCTAATTCTTCATCATATTCTCTTTGAGTTCCCACGTTGCTTCTTCAGCGTTGTGGTTCCTCCAAATTACCTTAACAGAAGGTATTACTTTATTTCTGAGAACTTGTTCTTTTCTGTTGACAATTTGAATAGGAATTTCTTCGTAAGATAAGTCTTTTTCAAAATGTAGGGGTTCGTATTCAATTACATGCTTGTAATCGGGTTCAGGGTCGTAATCGTAAACGGGAAGACGTTGTGGACATTCTCCGATCTTTGGAGGTAAAAGGCTACCTCATACGCAACTTCTCCGTTTCTTCGTCGTACTTCAAAGGGTCCAATGAATCTTGGTCTTAATTTTCCTTTCTTTCCGAACCTGATCTTTCCTTTCCAGGGAGAGACCTTCAAGAATACATAACTGCCCGATTCAAACTTAACACTTTTACGGTGTGGATCGGTGTATTTCTTCTGCCTATCTTGAGCAGCTACCAGTCTTGTTCGGATCACTTTAACTATCTTTGCTGTTTGCTGTACCAATTCTGGGCCTAGTAATTGTCTCTCGCTAACTTCATCCCAGTATAGCGGGGTTCTGCACTTTCTGTCGTATAACGCTTCATAAGGCGACATGCCAATACTAGCGTGGTAACTGTTGTTATAGCCGAACTCCACGAGCGGTAGGTGATCATCCCAATTTCCTTTAAAGTCCATCACACAGGCTCTTAGCATATCTTCTAATGACTGAATCGTTCTTTCGCTCTGTCCATCTGTCTGAGGGTGATATAATGTACTCATTCACAATTGCGTACCCATGCATTCCTGTAAACTTTTTCTAGAAGTTCGATGTAAAGCGCGGATCCCTATCGAAAATAATTGACACCGGCACTCCGTGCCTCGAAACAATCTCTTTCACATATAACCTTGCCTACTGATCTAAGTTTAATCTGATTTTGATCAGAATGGAGTGTACGGATTTCGTCAATCGGTCAACAATAACCCATACTGCGTCATAGCCTTTCTGAGTTGTCGGAAGGCCAACCACGAAGTCTATCGTAATATGTTCCCATTTCCATTCTGGGATCTCCAATGGTTGAAGCAACCCACTCGGCCTCTGATGTTCTGCCTTCACTTTCTGTCAGGTTAGACATTTGGCAACACATTCTGCAACATCTCGTTTCAAATTTGGCCACCAGAAATGCTGTCTAAGATCTTGGTACATCTTGGTACTACCAGGGTGAATCGAATATCATGAGCTATGAGCCTCATTCAAAATGTCTTCCTTAATATCTGGTACTGGTGGTACCCAAATTCGGTTCTCAAATCTCAGTATTCCTTTCTTGTCCATCTTGAACCTCAGTTCGGTTCCTTTGGATATCTTCTTTTTCACCTTTTTACATTCTTCGTCCTGAAGTTGAGCCTCCTTAACTATATTTAGTAGGGTTGTACCAGATTGCATCTGGAATAGCTTCTCATCAATTTCCATAGGATACTTCACTTCCAACTCCAGTTTCTCCATTTCTAAAATTAGTTCCTCCTGAGCAGTCAACATCATCAATTTCTCATGACCCTTTCTACTTAAGGCGTTGGCAACCACATTTGCCTTACCCGGATGGTATAAAATCTCACAATCATAGTCCTTAATTAATTCCAACCACCTTCTTTGACGCATATTCAAGTCCTTCTGTGTAAAAATATATTTCAGACTCTTGTGGTCTGTATATATTTCACACCTCTCTCCGTAGAGATAGTGCCTCCAGATTTTTAAAGCAAAAACTACTGCAGCTAACTCCAAGTCATGGGTCGGATACCCCTTCTCATAATCCTTCAATTGTCGTGACGCATACGCAATGACTCTGCCGTTTTGCATAAGCACATAGCCAAGTCCTTTATGCGACACATCACTAAAAATAACAAAATTTCATGTATTATCTGGAAGAGATAACACGTGACACCCCCAAAATAGGTATACATCACCCATTCTGAGTTGTCAATACATGGTACAGAAACAACTACAACTTTATTATTACAACATATAAACTGTGAGTTTAAATACAGATATTGCCATCTAGACAATATCCACACGCAAATAAATCTCCGTCATAATTATTGATACATTATTTTACAAAAATGGTGAGGACTACTAAACAACTCTCTCTAGAACCTTCCTTCCATACCCCGACTAGTACTCGCTACATTCTCGCCTTTCCGAGAAGAAAAATGGAACAACAAGGAAAAGGGTGAGCTCAACTAGCCCAAGAAGAATATTATGACTAAGATAATATACAACAAATTATCATTAGTCTTCAACGGAAAAAAAACTAATAGAATACAATAGACAACAAGTTTTAAACCAATATTCGCAGCGGAAATAATAATTCATTAGAAGAGTTAAGTAGAGAATGCAAACTACAATCTTCCATGTATGAATTTAAAAGTTCGTCGTCTATCTTTTATCCCTGTAACATCAATCAATATACATCCGAATCAAATATTCATCTTTGCACCACTGGTGCCAAAGATATTCATCACCGGGTCATGTTCATCTAAACACTGCTCATCTTTGCAGACTACGGGCCAAAGATATTCATTAGAAATCATTCATCTTTGCACTACAGGCCAAAGATATTCAATAATATCATCATTTAAGACTGAGGATGATGAAAAATATTTTTAAAGAAACGAATCCAGTGAAACAAAATGACAAGGATTAAGGATTAAGGATTAAGGATTCATACTTTGTTTTATCCATGTCCAACAATACCTCAAAAATAATCATAGTGGTGTAAAATTCAAGAATGATCAAAACATGGATACAATCAAAGCTAGTATCCAGAATAGATATTTTGGACGAAAAGAAAAATTTTATTTTTCGATGAGTAGTGCCGTATTAAGTAAATAAGTGTCGTATACGTGAATAGTCACAGATATCGTGAATAGTAATCTCACACCAAAAGTTCCAAATTTGATAAAAACTTCAGATCAATATTTCAAAGATAATGATATCGAAAAATAATATCATTACGAAAAAAATAATATCCCTTACCTCACAAAAGACAAGACTTTTAGTTGAAACAGGATATAAAGCTATGACTTGAACTTGCACAGTATAGCAATACTCAAAATATACTCAAAATACTCACAAGAATACGCCGATAATATAGAGAGAGAAAACTTGATTTACGGTGTGATTTTCAATTCTAACCTAAGCACACCTATTTATAGGAAAATGCTTAGAACACCAAAAGCAGTAAAATTTAATAAATTAATATATATATATATATATATATATATATATATATATATATCAAATTCATACGTCCACTTTAGAATTCAGCTCCTAGCATTTCCCACATGCCACCTTCTAGAAAAGTAAGAAAAAAACATTTTTCATAAAATAAATAATTAAAACTTTCAAAAAATCAATTATTTCGGAGCTTTAGAACTTCAATAATTCATAATAAATAGCCCTTTTATCAAAAAAATTGAATCTTGCGACTTTTTATAGGAAATTCAATTCTCTACAACTTTGCAGAAGAAAGTTTTCCCAAATTCCAAATAGAAATTGACCAAAATCCACAAACGGGCGATTTTACAGGCTATAATCAAATTTCATCAATAAAATGGGGTCCACCGACATGTTTAACATGTTTTAAACATTTATTGCAACAAAAATACTCTTCCTCCTCGTATACTCATATATCCCACATTCGTTGTAAAAATATCACCATTATTATATTATTAAAATATAATAATATATTTAAATGAATTATTTTATCGTAAAAGATAAAATTTCAATTTTCAACAATTGTCACATTAAAATTTTCTCCATCTATATCCACATAAAATCAATATTTTCCTCATCATATGAATCAATAATTAATTATTCACAAATAATATTACGGAATCACAATATTGACAACTGTGCAGTTCCCAGAAAGAGGGGCTTTCAATAAGAATTTCTCCTTCGCAGCGCAATTAGGTGACCAAACCTCTCCTTAGATGAGAACTTTCTAGACATTGCCAATAATGTTATCTAATAATATTATTCAGATAATATGAATTATTGCTTCGATAATGAAAAATCTTGTGTAATGATAATTATTGAAACAACAAAGAATATAAAATATCAACGCAAACAATTATTAAATCAATAAAATAAAATAATTGAGCAAAGAATTATCGTAACCATTATTGAGTAGTGCCTTCTTACGTAAGAATAAATAATTGGTGCAATACCGGTAGTGCTCCGTGTTTTAACCAACCGAGTATTTTAACAAAGATTAATTCAGAATAACTACGTAGTTATTTTTAAACAACTTATATTTGTCGTTTTCTTCATCCAATCGCTTTCGTTATGGGGCCCACAAAAAGCTGCGTCGTCGTATTAATATTCCCCGACAGCAAGAATATTCCACAACCAAACGAATATTCCCCGACAACAATGAATATTTTATAACCACTTGCTTATTTTGAAATATTTGCGTATTTTACCCATAACTATCCACATTAATCAAATCAACCCTTACTATTTCAAAATAGAGAAAATTAAATTTCATTAATAATAAGTTGGGGTCTTACCACCTCCCTCCTTATGAAATTTCGTCCTCGAAATTAACGACGTGCACAGTGTTTGAAAAGGTGAGGATACCTCACTTTCATTTCATTTGCAATTCCTGTGTCATTTCCTCTATAGCATGATTCCTCCACAAAACTTTAACTTGTGGTATGACCTTTGCGCGTAGGACATGCTCATTCCTATCCAAGATCTTAACAGGTACCTCCTCATACGTTAAGTCATCGGCTATTTCGTTAGGTTCTAACTCTATAACGTGGTTCGGGTCTTTCACATATTTACGAAGTACAGATATGTGAAACACATTATGAACACGAGACATACTCGGAGGTAACGCAAGTCTATATGCTACATTTCCTACTCGGTCAAGAATTTGAAATGGACCAATAAATCGTGGATTGAGCTTTCCTCTCTTCCCAAATCATGTAACTCCCTTCCACGGAGCAACTCGCAACAATACATGATCCCCTATACTAAATTCCACGTCCTTTCGATGAAGATCCGCATAACTCTTTTATCGATCTTGTGCCGTTTGTATACGTTGTCGAATCATTTGGATCTTTTTCGTAGTCATACATACCAACTCGGGTCCCAACAATGTTGTTTCACCCACCTCATCCCAACATACTGGAGAGCAACATTTTCGTCCATATAATGCTTCGAATGGAGCCACACCTATACTTGCCTGATAACTGTTGTTGTAGGAGAATTCCACCAATGGTAAATACTTATCCCAACTGCCCTTGAAGTTCAGGACACGAGTCTTAATAGATCTTCAAGAGTTTGAATAGTCCTCTCGATTGTCCGTCTGTTTGAGGATGGTATGCAATCGAATTGTAAATCCGTGCCCATAGCTTTTTGCAAGCTAACCCAAAATCTTGAAGTGAATCTTGGGTCACGATCCGAAACTATTGATACAGCATGCCATGCAACCTCACACTCTCATTCACACATATATACTAGCAAGACGTTCAAGGGAATAAGTCTCCGTGTCGGCAAGAAATGAGCGAGACTTGGTTAATCTATCAACAATAACCCAAATAGCATTAATGCCTTGAGAGAAACCGTAGGAAGACCCGTGAATGAAATCCATGGTAATGTGTTCCCACTTCCATTTCGGAATCTCAAGTGGTTGCAACGGACCCTTAGGTACTAGATGTTCCGCCTTTACACGTTGACAAGTTAAACACATCGAGATAAACTTTGCAATCTCTCTCTTCATATTGTTCCACCAAAATGTATGTCGAAGATCACGATACATTTTAGTACTTCCGAATGGATTGTAAATGGTGTATTGTGTGCCTCCATCATAATCTTGTACTTCAAATCGAGTCGTTAGGAACACAAAGTCTAGAGTGGACTCAAGTATTCCTTCTTCATCAATTCTCGCTTAGGAATAGCTCCTTCTTGTACTTTCTTCTTCTTCATACGCATCACTCCGGCCGGTGGCTTGGCAAGCAACCTTAACTTTTTCTATTAAAGTTGGTTCTATCGTATACTTGACATCATCGCACTTGTTCACGCATATGATCTTCTACTCAACGTGTCGCCTACCACGCGTTCGCTTTTCCAGGATGGTATTGAATAGTGTGGTCGTAGTCTTTCAATAGCTCGAGCCAACGTCGCTCCCGCATGTTGAGTTCTTTTTGAGTGAAGAAATATTTAAGGCTTTTATGGTCTGAATATATCTCCACTTTCTCCCCATATAGATAGTGCCTCCAGATTTTTAGTGCGAAAACGACTGCTGCACTCTAGATCATGAGTAGGATAATTCCTCTCATATTCTATAAGTTGTCGCGAGGCATAGGCTATGACTTTCCCACGTTGCATGAGAACACATCCTAACCCTTTGCCTGAAGCATCGCTGTAGATAACAAATCCATCCGAACCAGATGGTATTGTTAGAGCAGTCTTAGAAATAAGTCTCCTCTTAAGCTCTTGGAAACTCTTCTCGCATTCTTCGCTCCAAATGAATTTTGTATCCTTCCGAGTTAGTGGGTTAATGGAGTAGCGATTCGAGAAAACCCTTCCCACGAATCTCCGATAATAACCAACTAAGCCCAAAAGCTACGTACTTGATCCACAAACTCGACTTTGCTCCCAACTTTGTATTGCTTCAATCTTCACGGATCAACAGATACTCTATGTTTCGACACCACGTGCCCAAGGAATGCTACTTCCTCAAGCGTAACTCGCATTTCTTTAATTTGGCATATAGTTTGTTTTCACGAAGCCTTTGGAGTACCAGCTTCAAATGGTGCTCATGATCTTCACGACTTTTGGAATATATGAGGATGTCATCAATAAAAACAACAACGAACTGATCTAAATATTCCTTAAATACTCGGTTCATCATATCCATAAAAGCCGCAGGAGCATTAGTCAATTCGAAAGACATGACTAAGAATTCATAATGCCCGTACCGAGTTCTAAAGGCAGTCTTTGGAATATCCTCAGTTCTAATCTTCATTGATGATATCCGTAAGCGAAGATCGATTTTGAAAAGAATTGTGCCCCTTGCAACTAGTCAAACAAGTCATCAATACGAGGTGAGGATACCTATTCTTGATGGTGACATGGTTCAATTCCCGATAGTCAATACAAAGTCGCATACTCCCGTCTTTTCTTCTTTACGAATAAAACAGATCACCCCAAGGAGATGTACTAGGGACGAATGAAACCGATGTCCAACAATTCTCGTAGTTGGACCTTTAACTCTGAAGTTCAATAGGAGCCATTCGATATGGGGTTTTAAAATGGGCTTTGTATCGAGTTCAAGATCAATAAAGAATTCAACTTCACGTTCGGGGGTAGGCCAGGAAGTTCTTCAGAAATACGTCGGGAAAGTCAATAACAACAAAGAATATTATTCAAATTTGACGTGTCTTTATTCAAATCCATAACATGGGCTAAGAAAGCTCGACATCCGCTTTTCAATAAACGAATAGCTTTATGATTAGATATGGCGGTGATTGATTTTAATGGTTTAGTTGCTTGAATTGCACAACAAAGTTGGTTAGGAATATGAAAACTAACAACCTTACGAAAACAATCAATTTTGGCATGATGAGTAGTTAACCAATCAATCCCTAAAATCACATCAAAAGCAAGTATCTTTAAAGAGATAAGGTCAACGAGTGTAAGGTGATGGTGCCAACTTGAATCAAACAAGATTTATAAGCGGTGGATGTGATGAAAGTTTCTCCTAACGGAGTTTCCACAGATAGGTCAAAGTCTAATTTCTCCTGAGTCAAGTTTAAACGTTGAGCACTGGCGGGAGAGATAAATGAATGGGTAAGACGGCATCAAGTAAGGTATAAACTTTGCAAGAATTTATAAATAGCTTACCCGTGATCACCTCGTTTGGGTTCCTCGCATTTTGACCAATCACAACAAACGCTCTTCCAGAATCGTTGACTTTGACTTTTCGGGACGGTCTTTTGAGTCACCGTCCCCAAATTTGAACTAGGTTTCGCTACCGCATAATCTCGAGTGATATGTCCTTCCTTACCACAATTATAGCATACCTTGAACTATTCAGGCGGTTTGGACCGATATGTCCCTCTTTCCCCGCATTTATAAGATATGACCGGTGGTCGTTCTCCTCCCTTAGAACCGATTCTTCACGCAAGACTATCGTCTTCACATGGTCGTTGTTAAATCTCCTCTTTTTAAAATCTCCTCCGACTCGCTTCTTCTATTTTCATGGCCATGATTACCACCGAGTGGTTACCATTTTGTCCGTCTCTGCTTTTCTCCACTTTGGTTATCGTTATTCATTGATCGCTATCTCTACGGTATGATCCTGGTTATGGTCCCTTGGTTGAACATACTCGTTATCTCGCTTCTAACAATTGAGCCTCGTTAACAACACCCGAATAGAGAGAAATTTATGAGAAATGAGATATTGTCGTATCGCCGGGTTTCAAACCTCTCGTAAACATCCGCGTTATCGTTCCTCATTCTCCACCAAATGAGGTGCAAACTGGATAACTCGCAAACTTTGCCTCGTCATCGAGACACCAATCATGTTGTTTTGTTCTAATCGATGAACTCCACTTCCTTCATATGATGAACACTTTCGTGAAAGTATTTGTCATTAAATAGTTTTCGAAAAGTCTCCCAAGACATCTTGAGTGTATTTGGATGTGTACGCTTCACGAGACTTCCAAGAAGAGTCGCCTCGCCACGGAACATAAAGGTGGCGAATGGAACCTTCTGTTCCTCCGTGCATCCTAAGACATCGAATATCTTGGTAATTTGCTTGACCCATGTTTCCGCCATGATCGGATCGGCTTTCCCTTAAATTCGGTGGTCCCAACTCTTTGAATCGCACGTTGTGACAACCCGTGAATTGCTATCATTTCCTCCTCAGTATTTTGAACACGAGTTTCCCTCGTCGATTTTGCATGAATCGCAAAAGCTTCTAAACACCCCTCGTTCATCATCTGCGCTCGATTGGTGTTGTTCGCGGGAGGAACATTGCCACTGTTGCATGTTCTCCTCGTTGGTGAGTACAAAAGCGTCTCCACGGTCTCATTTCTATTGTTAATATTCTCAATCGACATTCTCAAATACTGTCATAAAACAAGGGTTAATTAAGGAAATCAATATATCACATAATATCCCTATATACTGACCAACTAACAAATAAGCTTAGGTAGGACACACTAGCGAAGGATTTACTCGTCTCTCCCCTCCTAGTTCTATTCCCCGATCTCCGCCAGAGATCATATCCCTAAGCTCTGATACCAACTGTGACACCCCCAAAATAGGTATACATCACCCATTCTGAGTTGTCAATATATGGTACAGAAACAACTACAACTTTATTATTACAACATGTAAACTGTGAGTTTAAATACAGATATTGCCATCTAGACAATATCCACACGCAAATAAATCCCCATCATAATTATTGATACATTATTTTACAAAAATGGTGAGGACTACTAAACAACTCTCTCTAGAACCTTCCTTCCATACCCCGACTAGTACTCGCTACATTCTCGCCTCCTGAGAAGAAAAATGGAACAACAAGGAAAAGGGTGAGCTCAACTAGCCCAGTAAAGAATATTATGACTAAGATAATATACAACAAATTATCATTAGTCTTCAACAGGAAAAAAAACTAATAGAATACAATAGACAACAAGTTTTAAACCAATATTCGCATAATGAAATAATAATTCATTAGAAGAGCTAAGTAGAGAATGCAAACTACTATCTTCTATGTATGAATTTAAAAGTTAATTGCCTCATCTTTTATCCTCGTAACATCAATCAATATACATCGGAATCAAATATTCATCTTTGCACTACAGCCAAAGATATTCATCGATTGGTCATGTTCATCTAAACACTGCTCATCTTTGCACTACTGGGCCAAAGATATTCATTAGAAATCATTCATCTTTGCCTCACAAAAGCCAAAGATATTCAATAATATCATCATTTAAGACTGAGGATGATGAAAAATATTTTTAAAGAAACGAATCCAGTGAAACAAAATGACAAGGATTAAGGATTAAAGATTCATACTTTGTTTTATCCATGTCCAACAATACCTCAAAAATAATCATAGTGGTGTAAAATTCAAGAATGATCAAAACATGGATACAATCAAAGCTAGTATCCAGAATAGATATTTTGGACGAAAAGGAAAATTTTTATTTTTCGATGAATAGTGCCGTATTCGTAAATAGTGTCGTATACGTGAATAGTGCCGTATACGTGAATAGTAACTCCGACACCAAAAGTTCCAAATTTGATAAAAACTTCAGATCAATATTTCAGCATAATGATATCGAAAAAATAATATCATTACGAAAAAAATAATATCCCTTACCTCACAAAGACAAGACTTTAGTTGAAACACAGGATATAAGCAATGACTTGAACTTGCATCAGTATAGCAATACTCAAAATATACTCAAAATACTCACAAGAATACGCTCGATAATATAGAGAGAGAAAACTTCAGTTTCTGGTGTGATTTTCAATTCTAACCTAAGCACCCTATTTATAGGAAAATGCTTAGAACACCAAAGCAGAAAATTTAATAAATTAATATATATATATATATATATATATATATATATATACGCCCACTTTAGAATTCAGCTCCTAGCATTTCCCACATGCCACCTTCTAGAAAAGTAAGAAAAAAAATGTTTTTCATAAAATAAATAATTAAAACTTTCAAAAAATCAATTATTTCGGAGCTTTAGAACTTCAATAATTCATAATAAATAGCCCTTTTATCAAAAAATTTGAGTCTTAATGACTTTTTATAGGAAATTCAATTCTCTACAACTTTGCGAAGAAAGTTTTCCCAAATTCCAAATAGAAATTGATGAAATCCACAAAGCAGGCGATTTTACGTGCTATAATCAAATTTCGATTCCATAAATGGGGTCCAAGACATGTTTAACATGTTTTAAACATTTATTGCAACAAAAATACTCTTCCTCCTCAGATACTCATATATCCCACATTCGTTGTAAAATATCACCATTATTATATTATTAAAATATAATAATATATTTAAATGAATTATTTTATCGAAAAAGATAAAATTTCAATTTTCAACAATTGTCACATTAAAATTTTCTCCATCTATATCCACATAAAATCAATATTTTCCTCATCATATGAATCAATAATTAATTATTCACAAATAATATTACAGAATCACAATATTGACAACTGTGCGGTTCTAGGAAAGAGGGGCTTTCAATAAGAATTTCTCTTCTTGGCGGCGCAATTAGGTGACCAAACCTCTCCTTAGATGAACTTTCTAGACATTGCCAATAATGTTATCTAATAATATTATTCAGATAATATGAATTATTGCTTTCGATAATGTAAAATCTTGTGTAATGACAATTATTGAAACAACAACAATATAAAATATCAACGCAAGCAATTATTAAATCAATAAAATAAAATCTTGAACAATAATTATCGTAACCATTATTGAGTAGTGTCTTCTTCACGTAAGAATCAATAATTGGTGCAATACCGTGTTCTACCGTGTTTTAACCAAAGAGTATTTTAACAAGATAACTGTGAATAACCACGCCAAGTTATTTTTAAACAACTTATATTTGTCGCTTTCTTCATCCAATCGCTTTCAGTTATGGGGCCCAAAAAAGATCGTGGTCGTGCATGCGAATATTCCCGACAAAAAGAATATTCCACGACCAAACGAATATTCCCCAAACAACAATGAATATTTTATAACCACTTGCTTATTTTGAAATATTTGCGTATTTTACCCATAACTATCCACATTAATCAAATCAACCCTTACTATTTCAAAATAGAGAAAATTAAATTTCATTAATAATAAGTTGGGGTCTTACATAACACATGTGCCGTACTCAACCTCTTCTTCAATTCTGGAAAGCTTTCCTCACACTTCTCCGTCCAAACAAATTTCACAGCTTTTCGAGTTAAATTTGTTAGCGGAGTTGCGATCTTGGAAAAGTCTTGAATGAATCTTCTGTAATATCCTGCCAATCCAAGAAAACTTCGTACTTCCGACGGTGTCCTCGTCTGATCCTAGTTAAACACTGCTTCGACTTTGGATGGATCTACCGAAATTCCATTTTTATTGATCACGTGCCCAAGAAATTGTACCCGCTCGATCCAAAATTTGCATTTCAAAAACTTGGCATACAACTTCTCCCTTCTTAACACTTCCAACGTTATTCTCAAATGATCTTCATGTTCCTCCTTGGTTTTCGAATATACCAAAATATCGTTTATAAATACCACTACGAACTTGTCCAAAATTGGCTTGAAAACACCATACATTAGTCCCATAAATGCTGCAGGAGCATTCGTTAGGCCAAATGACATTACCAAAATTTTGTAGTGACCATATCGTGTTCTGAACGTTGTCTTCGGTACATCCTCTGACCTCACCTTCAGTTGATGATAACCACTCCTCAAGTCTATCTTGGAAAAGTATCTCGCTCCCTTCAATTGATCAAACAGGTCGTCGATCCTCGGTAATGGATATCTATTCTTAATCGTGACCTTATTCAGTTCTCTGTAGTCAATGCAGAGTCGCATCGTTCTGTCCTTCTTTTTCAGAAATAACACCAGCGCTCCCCGCGGCGATACGCTCGGTTGAATGTACTTCTTGTCTAATAATTCTTGTAGTTGTACCATTAATTCTTTCATCTCTACTAGTGCCATTCGTTATGGTGCTTTCGATATTGGAGCAGTTCCTGGCGCCAAATCAATCACGAAATCAACCTCTCTATCTGGTGGAAGTCCTGGCAAATCATCTGGAAATACGTCGGCGAAGTCCCTTACTACTGGTATCTCCTCTACTTACGGATTTTCTTTACGACTGTCGACTTTGTAAGCTAAATATCCTACACAGCCTTGTCTTAACAACTTCCTGGCCTGCATCATCGTTAGACAACTCGTTTGTCTAGGTGACTTGCTACCATAAAATACAACCTTTGACAGAGTCATAAGGTTAATACGCTTCTTCTGACAATCAATTACAGCCCCGTAATTGAATAACCAGTCCATTCTCAAGATAACGTCGAATTCCCCATGTCGAATAGGGATAAGATCTACGTTCATGATATTACCCTTAATATCCACTTTACAGTTCTTATGTACGTACTTAACAAGGATTATTTCTCTATTCGCAATTTCTATATTCATGGGGTATTTTAACTCATCCTTAGGCAATTCTAAGCTCTTAGCAAAGTCATTGGATATAAATGAACAAGTAGCACCCGAATCAAATAATATATAAGCATTAACTTTATTGATCGGAATGATACCTAACACCACACCACGGGACTGAACTGCATCCTGCACCGTCATGTTGAAAGTCCTGGCGGTCGGTCGGTTGGTTGCGGTTGGTCCTATGATAGTCAAGGCGCTTCCACTCCTGTTTCCCCGGTTTCCTCCTGATCCTGCCCCTCTAGATCCCTTCTTAGGACAGTCTCTTGCCAGATAATCCTTTGAACCACAAGTGAAGCAGGCACCCTTCTTTGGGTTAGGACAGTTAGGTGCTATGTGGCCTTCCTGACCACAATTATAGCACACTCGTTTTCCCTTCATGCAAACTCCTTGATGAGCTTTCTCGCAGGTCGGGCATGTTTCGATCCTCTTCTTCTGACCTCCTTGCTGATTTCCAGTTGATGTGTTGTCAAACCATCTTCTCTTCTGATTATTATTACCACCTCCTGTGTTGTTTCCACCAGCCTTGTTAATTCCTTCATTCTCACTCTTCTTCTTTTTCTGATCCTGATTATATTTGGTTATCGCATCGCTTCCACCTTCAGCGAGTATGTCTTTCTCTAGTACCCCAGTGAACGTCTTCAATTGAAACATTGACACCTTACTATACAACCATGGCTTTAATCCTTGTTCAAACCTTCTTACTTTTTGCTCATCCGTGTGCACTTGATATGTGGCGAACCTCGCCAACTCATTGAATCTAGCCGCATAATTCGGTACGGACATATTCCCCTGTTTCAACTCCAAAAACTGAACCTCCATTTGGTTCTGCGAGCTGGTCGGGAAAGACATCTCAAAAAACATCTCCTTGAATCTCTCCCAGGTAATCATACCTTCTTCTCCACGGACCTTGTTTGCTTGCCACCAATAACTGGCTTCAGATTTCAGCATAAACGTTGCAAAAGCGGTCTTCTGGTCCTCTCTGACTCTTGCGATATCAAAAACCTTCTCCATCTCCATAACCCAAGTTTGAGCTTCGATCGGGTTCATGGAGCCTTTAAAATCTAGTGGTCCCACCACCTTAAAATCTTTGAACGTTGTATTCGGTGGAGCTTGAGGTTGATTATTCATCGCTCCAGCTAGTAAGTTCACTAATTGTTGAACATGGTTAGCATTGGCGTTATTGTTATTTGTTGACTATTCCTGAGCTGGTAGACGGTGTTGTCTTCTTCTTGGCGGCATATTTTTGTTAAAATATATGCTTATTAGATCTTTATTAAATTCTCTAAATAGTTAAGGCTTAACTCAACAATTTAACATAATCACTTAACACATTATCTATAACAACTTGATATATTTATTCAAATCAAAAGTTTAACATCAAATGATAGCATCACTGCTATTTACATCATCTATCCTGAGATAAAGAATCCACATGATATAAAACATTAAAATATTCCTTTGTTCATAACCACATCAGAATTTACATCTAAATACCAGATAAGTTTTTCACATAATTAAACAATTTCTATCACTATCTGTTAAGGCGCTGAATAGCCTTGCTACGTTCCTCTTCCATGATGCGAGACATCGTCCTGCGATCCAGCATGCACGATGGTAGTCCCTCGGACTGGATTGGGTACCTCAAAACTCGATCTTGAGCCTCATCCATTGCATTATTGAGTGTAGAGTACGTCTCCCCAAGCTTAGCCTTCTTTGCACGACCATCCTCTTCTGCAAGATCAGCACGACGTGATTCTCTTACCCAGCCCTCCTCTTCTATAATCAACCTTTCTGAGCTTTCTTTCAGTTCCTTCTTCAACTTCTCTATCTCCTCAGTCTTCTCCTCGGTTTGACCCTTCTCGTGGACCAAATCTCATTCTACAATTCCCTGACGTGTGTGAAGAGTCACAACCTCCCTATCCTTCTGTTCGATGGTAATCTGCTGAATAATCGCTCGCTCAGTCAGATCCTGGACAGTGTCACATAACTCTATGTTACGGTCATATAACTCGTCGTACATCTCAGCATCGATGGAGATCGGTGGGAACTCCTCTTCTTCCTCTTCCTCTTCCTCCTCAGGATCCTCCTCTGGATCAGTCTCAAGCTCATGCTCCAGAACAACAACAGTGATCAATGGAGATGGCTCTCTCTGTATCAACTGCTCCCTGAAAACATGAATGTCTCGAGGCTCCTCCTCTGTAGGTACTCGGGGTTCCTCCTCCCCAGCTCGACTAGCTCCTCCAACATCCGACATCCTGACAACATAGTTTCAAATTTTAGTTACTAAGTCGTACTAGTGAACACATAATTTAACACATAAGCACATAAAGTCTTTTATTATCTTCAATGAATTAAAAAAATTCATTTCTTAGAACTCGATAAGAGTTTTCCATTACTATGTTCTTTCTATAAGGCTACTACCTAAGGTTGTTCCCCCATCTAAGGTTCATAACCTATGACTTTGATACTAAACACGTGACACCCCAAATCCAAGGGTACTTAAATTTCCACATGATTCTTGTTCATCAGACAAATATCATATATCTATCTACCCATAATAAATGAAAACCATGCAATAGATAGAAATAAATCCTCCCCTTATGGGGTTACAACATCTGAATAATAAATACAATCCCAGGTCAAACTAACCTTAAACATCTGTTCGGAAACATAAATAAATAATAAGTTTTAAACAACATCAAGTCTTGACAATAACATTCTTAAAATTAAATAACAAGTCTTCATCACTTATTAGCTTTGCCCTTGCCTTTGCCAGTAGAAGGCTCATCGTACCTTTCGTTCTTAACTGCAATGTTATTATTACACAAGAGTGATCATGATTGCCCACAAGTATAAAAATGAAATAAAAATATATAATAACATGCGAGTGAATCAAAGACTTCTGAAATAAAAACTCAACTTTTGAATCAAGAATGAATAACAAGAATTCAAAAGATTTCTGAGGGTCATAAGATCTTGAACTATGGACTTGAACACTTTAAAATTTTCGTTTCTGAACATTCTGGAGAGTGGCGCTACGGCGCCATTATTGTACTTATTCTTGGTCATATGCAAGGTTTCAAGGCAAGGCCTGCGGGTCAATGGCGACTATGCATCACAGGCTCATGTCATGGCTCATCTTCTTGTTGTTTGTTGTTATCACTTACACTTACTTGAAGACGGCCAAGACAAGAACCGATAGAATTGCGGTTTTATGAAAAATGAGAACATGCCAATTTCTACCAATTTCTTATTTCCTACATGAATTTAGACATACCCAGACATTATAATATACATATAAGAACTACTCAACCCTTCCAGCATGATTTAATGAGTTAAAACACATAATTAATAAAATTAACACATGTAATTTACCGTTCTTGGTGTTTTTGAAAGTTTTGAATACAAAACATGAAAATCAACACTACTGTTTCGTTATAACACCGAATCCTTTCATTTAAAGTTTGGTCTCTTCGTTTTAATATGCATAATTATATACAAGTATAAAATTTATGACACAATATATGTTTGAAGTATTAAAATTGCGAGTAAGGGCCATATGGCCATATTTCTATACTCTATAATTTTGTAGAAAGTATATACGACATGTTTTTATGAAACTGATGATATGGTTTATATAATATATATAATAAAACATGATATGATAACATTTATCACGTAATTAACACATAATTGTTACTCCTTTTTCCACTACAGAGCTTTTACAGAACATACTAGCCATTTTCTTATAAAACTTAAACAACTAAATTAAATTTGGGTTAAAGGAATTACCCAGAGTATAGAGTGCAGATTAGTGGAGAAACCCTTTCAGATGCTAATTCAATTACTCAACTCACAATTTCCTCAACAATTTCTCAATTTCTCTCTGAATTTCTTTACTAGACTTAGAAAATGAAATAATAAGAAGACGTATATAATGAAAGAAACTGACTCGCTGTATGGTTAGTTAACCCAAATCATGGGTTAACTGCTATTAACTCCCCATAAGGCTTCGTTTGGTTAACCTTAAATGGTTCAAATCCATTTAATTCAATAAATCTTTTATACTATAGTTTAATAATGTCACACCCAATTATAAAATAAATCAAATATCTTATTTAATTTAAATAAAATATGATAATTTCTCATAAATTCACATAGTCATATAATTAATTTTCTCATTAATTATAAAATAATATAAGGCTTATTAAATATTTCTTTTAGTTCAATAAACTCACATAATGTCATACTTTGAACAATAAAATTCTCCTCATTAATTTAATAAAAATAACACATATAATTAAATTAATCTACCACAACTTCATCAATTAATTATTTAATCTAATAATTAAATCATCGAAAATATTTATTTAATTCAATAAATATTAAAAGTAAATTACAAAAATCTCGTTCGTCACAGAATCCTTATAAGGTGGGAAGAGTGTAACACCCCGGAAAAATCAGATTTTATGAGAATGAAATTTTTATTTGATTATGTGAATTAAATGAAATTAATTGATTATTTATGGGAGTAAGCTAATTAAAGGCCGTTCTATGACCTAGACATATCGGAACATCGTAGTATTTTGGCTACGTGGTAGAATTAAAGGGTTTGAATTTTCAAGACGAAAATAAAAGCTTTCCGATTTTTTTTTTGAAAAACACTATTCACGCATTTCTGCTCGAGAATTATTTTTGAACTTCCGAGAAATACGTAACGATAGAATATCGAGGTTAGATGGAATATCCAATAATATTTCAGTTATGGCAAACGCAGTTTTTTGCCTGCGGACTTAAAATCTAACGGTTAGGGAAAGTGATTTTAGAAGGAATTTAAATGTGTAAAATGAATTAAGCGATGATCATATAATAAGTATGTATAAATGCGAGATAATATATACGAGTATGATACGAGGTATTATACGAGTATGTATGAATGATGGTATGTCGTATATGATGAATAAGTATACGAGTTAGAATAAGAGATTAATATGTAGACAATACTTTATAAGGCTTTAAGCCATATGTAATGGATTTGTTGAATTGTGTAGGAAATTGTATTGTCCAATGGGAATTATGATAAGACCCAAATGTAGGAATGTTTAAGTCCAATGTAAATTAATGAACAAGCCCAAGTGTTTGTTTAATTACAAGCCCAATGTATAAGTTAAATTAATTAAGCTAAAGGCCCAAAGTAAGAACCAATGGGTTATGGGATGGTTTAAACCCATGGGGCAAACCATGGATGATCCAAAGTAGGAATCAAGTATACTTAATGGCTAAGTTAAGTAATGACCAAGTAATTAATGTGGTGAGCAAGTAAGGATAAGCTAGGTGATTAACAAGTAAACTTAAAGGCTAAGTTATGTGATTAGCAAGTTTACTTAATGGTTAAGTAAATGTGGTGCCCAAGTATTGGATAAATGTTGTGGTGGCCAAGCAAAGAGTGTGGTGGCCAAGTTAACTTAAGAGCTAGGTAATGAATAGTAAGGAAGTGGATGGTTTAATGACCATTAAGCCCTCATTTAGGATTTCCTATAAATAGAAGGAGAGATGGCTCATTTGTTGGTTATTGTATTTCATCCAAAAAGTTGAGAGCTTATTTGCTTGAGAGAAAAAGCTAGAAAAGCTAGAAAGCTAGATTTTATATTTCAAGAAGCAAGAAGAAGAACAAGGATTAAACAAGTGATCTTCAAGGGTAAGAACCTAAACCATGAATCTCTTTCTCCTCATTTATTAGAGAAGTGAGTAGTGGTAGGATTTGTATGCTAAGAAATGAAGGGAATGATTAATTAATGGACTTAAGCCGTTTAAGTCATGAATAAGCTATTCATAATCATATAAGTTATGAACTAAGGAAGATCTTGTAAGAACTTGTCATATTTTAATAATAATGAAGTTAGTATGATAAGAAGAAGTAAGGATGGTAGTTAAAAGATTGAAGCCATAAGAAATCATGAGAAATGAAATAATAAGTAGTTTATTCTTTTATAAGTAATAAACTCATGAAGAACAAGTAATAACTTATCATGTAAATAAGTTAATGTAATATGTATGTTAAGATGTTAGTATGATGGATTGAATCCCTTTGAAACGAAGAACAAATCATAAGTAACGAAGTTTTGGCGGAATTCACGAGTTTGGACGATAATCATCGAATTCGTAAAATTCTCGGATTAGAGGTCGAATTTTGATATTGAGCTTTGAAACATTGGTTTTCAATGGAGACAAGTCTTATTTGTCATTATAGAGTTACGGACTCGAAAATGACTGGATTCCGACTTAGAGCGAAGAAACGAGCGTTGAACGTTCATGAACGTTTATCGTTTTCGTTAAAAATGGACTAATAGGTGAATTTTTAGTTAACACAGTCAAATATATAAAATTCTTGCATGAATACGTAGAGTATGTGATTTGTGACCATAGGCTCTTGAACGACCCAATTCAGACTTATAACGAAGAAGTTACGAGCCCGGGAATTTCACAAAGTCAAAAATCTGTCAAAATTTTCTAAGACACAGACTCCGCGCCGCAGCGCGACTCAAGGCAGTAAGGCCCGCGCCTTAGCATGAGGTCGGAACCATATGCGTTGTTAGTTGGTGCCGCATCACGGCTAATAAAGAAGGAGATGATGGCCAGAAGCTGTGACCGAAATCTAGAAAGAAGAAGTTCATATTGCAGTCATGAGTTGCAAAGCAAAAGTTGGTGTTTGAAAGACCAAAGACTATGTGAAGCATAGAGAGGAAGGTTTTAGAATGCAAAGTAAAGGAGAAGTGAATTAAGAGTGAATTAAATCCTTAATTAACTGAAAATTACATAAATTAAGATTTTATAAACCTTAAGTAATACACTAAAAGGTTGAAAGAAAGATTAATTGAACATAAGTTATTAATACTGAAATGATGAATGATAATAAGCCGTAAAGGCAGATAAGTACTTGAAACAAGTTTCCTTAAGTAAGTGAGTTCAAAACGAAAGGAAAGATAGTTAATTGATAATGAATTAATTAACTTAGCATAACATTTTTCAATGATGGCAATAACGTTGCGAGTTACAACTAAATGTTGATTACGTGAACGCGAACGATATGCAATAAGTGTACTTAAAACATTAACGATAGAGTTTCGATTAATAATGTAAGGACATTGGTAAGCTGTGAGGTGGATTGATTAACTCGAAACAAGTTGTATTAATGAAATAATTTCACTTGAGTTATAGAAGAGACATAAGTTGGTAAGAACGATGTAAAAGAACGACGACAAACCGGAACCAATAATAACAAATCTAATACATGATTAGATTGAGAAGAAGGGTAAGATTCATTAGGAACCATGTATGTTCATTCATGACCTAATGTGGTATGTTATGTGGTTATGTGTTGTAGAGACTGTAAGACTCAAAGGGAAAGTAATTTTACTGTAGCAGACACTAAAGGAAAGTTTTTCTTAAACGCTTGTCTAACCTTTGTGTTAGCCAAGTTCTTTGTGATTCATGTTATGAGATGCATGAATTGTTTTCCGAAAGGGTCGATGCCAGTTTTAACTCGGCAAGACTATTCTTGAAAGATTGATTGATTTCTTTACAAGTCTTTCCATATAGAATTGACTATCCTACGCTAATTGTTTGGTACGGATTCAAGGTAAGCTTGAATATGAATAAACAAAGGTATTTTCATCGAGTATTCGATGGGCACGTGAGGTTGCCACAACTTAAACGTACACACGTTTAATGAATGTAGTGTTGATTAACATAGAGTACTATAGGCTGATCACCTAGAAGTGCTCGTAAGCTATGTCGGACTTACAGACTTCGTGCCAGGTTGTACTTTTCAAAGAATTTATGAAACGCTCATGGTCTTGGACCAGAATTGATGTTTTACTGAATATTGTCATTGTAAAACATTTTGAAGGAAAAGAAATTCTATTTTGAATTATTAATATTACTTCGTAACTATTATCCAGTTATTGAAGATATACGATTCCTATGTTTCAAGCATGTCGTTAAAAAGAAATTGTTGTACATGCTGAGCTTGTTATGATCACTCTTGCTTGAACCATATGAATGCAGCTTAGACCGAATGGACCAAAGGATCCGGCAAGGATAAGGTAAAGGCTAAGGCGAATCTGTAAATTACCTTTGTAATAGTATAGGTTTGTAATGATAATATTTGATATTATGACAAGAACAAATGTAAAGGTTATAAAGAACCTGGGGAATGGTAGTATTGTTTTGGAATATTTATAAGACATTTTTTGTTCTTTTGAGGCATTTAAATTGAATATTTGTGTGAACTGTAGCACAGTGTAGCACCATATGTCGGGTCGAAAGAGACCCAGATTTGGGGGCGTCACACAAACTGTTGGCAGTAACTCTAACAAAACACTAGAAAGACTTGGCTATACAAACTAGGGAAAAAAATCCTCATTAGGGAGGACCGATGATGGAATATGTTATACACATCCTCAAAAGGCAAAGTACATCCCCACAGAGTCTTTTGCACATGAGAGGAACATCTATGGTGGAAAATATATACCAAGGATTAAGGACTTTGGTGATAACCCCAACGTCAACATCTTTAAAGTTCTTGAGAACTTTAGAGCACACATCCAAGTAGTTCATCAAGGATATCTGTGATAACTCCAGTCCCCATCACAAGTTATGGGGGTAGCGATCATCACATCCTATTGGAAAATGGTCCAACAAACCACATGCATCATACATTTGCATCATGCTATAGTACATTGCATCATTAATATCTTGTTACATTTCAAGTGTCTAGTATTCTTTATCCTATCTATTTTGTTACACTTCATGAATATGATAAAGAGGGGAATCTGTAGACACTCGAAATTTTGCATTCCTGTTACTAACATTGCAGGAGGGCATAATCTTCTTTCGGAGATAACCTTGGAGGACAACTCAACTTAGTCCCGAAGACAACCCTGGGATCCTCAGTTCCATCTGGAGACAACCCCAAGATATTCAGTTCCAATCCCGGAGACAACCCTGGGAGATACAATTCAAACCTCGGAGACAACCCCGGGAGATTCATTTCTAATCTCAGAAACAACCCCAAGGAATGCAGTTCCAGTTCCGGAGACAACCCCGGAATCCTCAGTTCCATCTCGGAGATAACCTAGAGATATTCAGTTCCAATCCTGGAGACAACCCCAGGAGATACAATTCAAACCTCGAAGAAAACCCCGAGGCATGCAGTTGCAGTTCCAGAGATAACCTTAGAAATGCTCTTTTTCACTCCCAGCAATCAGCTTCAACACTCGGCGATAAGCCCGAGACACTCATTCCCCAAGCCCGGAGATAACCCTGGGAGGTCAGGCACACCTCAGAGATAACCCTGAGGACGGTCAATACATGAAGTAGTCCAATCTCAGAGATAACCCTGAGCAACGACCGCTAAATCAACTCGGACCGGAGATAACCTCGGTGAGGGGCAAAATCATCATTTTGCCATCTCGATCCCACATTGCGCCGTCTCAACAACATTCAAACATAAATTCTTTATAGAAGTGTCCTACAAGAACCAAAGAGCTCCAATTCCAAGTGACTACTACACAAGACAGCACACCGGGTAGAATTTGAAGCCTGAAGACCAATGGCATGATCCCATCTTCATGACTTCGTACAACCTCTAATCTCATGTCATTGTGTAGCTCTCGACAGCAGCATGCCGTAAAAGGTCTTATACACCTCGATCGGATGCCCAGATTGAAGTTCTAAAAGTTTGAGCGGACAACACGTTGCACATATGCACGTATTTTGAGACGGCGGGACCCGCAGAGCCCGAGGCACCCCGAGAAGCAACAGGTGCATCTGTGGATGCCACAGGTACACCTGTGGCTCCCCCATCTATAAATAGAGGGCTTGGGGCAACCATTTTAAGAAGAGAAAAGGTGAGGAAGCCCTGTCCAATTTGCTCTGTACACACTATAAGTTGAGTGCTTTCTCATTTCTAAACACTCGTGAGCTTATACTTTGCTATATTTTACCTGCAGAAGCCGAGTGTTCATCCATTTAAATTTATTGAAGTCTTCTTTGGCAGTCCACTATAAGCCTTCTTACTTTTCGTAAGCTTTTCTTCACTATTGTGCGCACACTATTATTCACGTTGAGAGTCATGTCGCGTGTTTATGCTGGGACTTCGGTCCATGGCTTTTTATTTCTTTTGAATATATATATTTATATATTATATATATATACTAAGATTATCGAGTTATGCCTTGATTGAGCCTAGATTTTACATTCAGAGAGTTTATTGCTTTTATATATATATATATTTATATATAAACTGTTGTCGAACTTTGTTCGATGAGCCTGTATTATACATCCGGAGCGTTTATTGCTTTTATATATATATATATATATACACTTATATATAAACTGTTGTCGAACTTTGTTCGATGAGCCTGAATTTTACATCCAGAGCGTTTACTGCTTTTATATATATACTAGTATATGCCCGTGCCTGAAGGCATGGCGTAAAAAATAATTAAATTAAAATTCAAAAAATATTACATTACCTAAAGACACATACCACCACAACAATTAATACATATTCAATCATCAACACATGTCCAACTACCAAAATATCAAGCTAATTGGTACTAATTTCCAAAAAAAATCGGTAGAATTTCCTTTAAAAATAGATATTTAAAAAATTCTAAACCTGTCTACAAAACTTACAATCATCAATATATATCCAAACCACCAAAAAAACTTTCATTCCATACCCAAAAATCATCATAACCATGTATAATTAGTTAACTTTACAAAAGACGTAACACACAAAATAGACACAATCATCAACACATATCTAACCACCAAAATATCAAGCTAGTCGCTGCTAATTTTTTTAAAAAATCGACAGAATTTCCTTTAAAAACAGACATCCAGACAAATATAAACCTGTGTATAAAACTTACAATCATCCATACATATCCAAACACAAAAAAACAATCATTCCATACCCAAAATTATCATAACCATGTATAATTAGTTAACTTTATAAAATACGAAACAAAAAAAATACATACATGAAGAAATTAATACATACTCAATCATCAACACATCTAACCACCAAAACATCAAGCTAGTTGCTACTAATTTCAAGAAATTTCGGCAGAGTTTCCTTTAAAAATAGATATCCAGAAAAATCTAAACCTGTTTACAAAACTTACAATCATCAATACATATCCAAACCACCAAAAAAACCATCATTCCATACCCAAAATTTTATATCCTTCCTATTGATATAATCTAGTTTAAATTTTATATTTATGTTGATATATCCTTCACTTTAGCACCCAGAGAATGAAGGTTGGCTATTTGGGTTCACTAAGTTTATTTTTTAATATTTTGCTTTCATATCTGTCACTTATTGGAGTATTTCTTCTTGAAAATTCGAGTCTTTGCTAACTACTTCAGGATTCAAGGTTGTTGGTTGAGATACATGCTCTTCTAAATTTGATATTGAAGTGGGTGCAAGGACACCATGTGGTGGTTCAGGAAGTTATATCAAGTGTGAGAATTAGAATCAACTGGAATCATTGTTTCTATTTCCTTAGATCACACTAATCTAAGGAAAATATGGTTATGAAGTTGGTACAACAAATCAGTTCATAAGTAACACACGTTAACATGATGCTAACTAATCAAAAAAGATCAAATCATATCCTACAAATATATATTACAACCACTTTGTTATGTATAAAAACATCTTATGTACAATTATATATCATGAACCAAACAGAAGTCATGTTTTATTATATATAAAAACATCTTCCATCATATCTAACACTAATTTAGAATCTTTACTACAGATTCTCATCAACCAAACAGAAGATATAAACCAGAACATCTTGCATTCAAATGTAATAAGCATTTAATTTGTTTGGGAGGGATGCTTTTGTATAGATTTGATTGATCCTAATTATTGTATAATCTATATATATTAAGGATTTCTCTCACTGCTTGGAACTTTAGTCTTAATTCTCTCCCTATTGAGGGATCCATCGATCTTTATTTTAAAATTTATTCCATAAGAAGCAATGTGTACTGTTGTCATTTTTTTAATGGATGACTGGAGATTTTTCATGATATGATGTGGAAAAGAATGTTTTAGAACCAATCCAAACAAATCCTGTCATTCTCCATTCCTTCTGCAAAAATATATTCACTAAGAACAAATTGTCATGTGGCACCAAAACCATACTATCCCACAAAATTCAACCAAAAATAGTAAATAGCGGTTACCCTCTCAACAAAGATAGTAGTGTGGTAATGGTGTCACTCACCCTCTCAACAAAGACCGCAGAAAGGAAGAGAGATTATGGGAGTGAGGCAAAAAAAGTGGACGTTTCACACCTGCTAATTTGTGTATATTTTATATAGATGTATATACTTATAAACAATTACAAACATTGGGATCAGGCCGGCTCACCTATCTTACTAACCTAACCCTTTTTATCTCTACTTCACCTAACCACCCACCACCCACCACCCTTTTTATCTCCACCTCACCTAACCACCCACCACCCTCTGTTTTCCAGCCCCCAGATTTTGGTAAAACAACTATTATTACTCACTCCATTCCTTTCAAATCAGTAATTTTTATTTGGATTTTTTAAAAATTATTTTGTTTAATATAGTTTATAAACATTAAATGAGTACAAATTTGTTTCTCTCATTTTTTTCAATTAATTTACTTGAATAAATTTTATCTTTTCTCTCATATTTTTTTTCAATGAATTTTAAATGGACAATATTGATATTTATTTCCAATTTAATCAACTACTTCTTTTAAAACGAATGAAGAGAGTAATATCTGTTTTGTTATGTTCTAAAAAAAGCCTTTATGAAGTTTTTCCGTTCTAAAAAAAGTCTTACAAAGATTTAAATTCTACCTACACATAATAAGATTTTGCAAATATGATTTTTAAGATAAACTTCCATTGTTGATGGGTACGAAGAAACACTAAAATGCAGCTTAGAATTAGAGAAATTTAGGAAGAATTGAGTAATAAATCTCACCTTTTCCCTTGAATCCACCGTCATTGCAAGAAAAAAATAAATTTGAAAGTGAGAGAGATTATTTCCCTTTTCCCTTCAAAGCCATTGATTTTTCTGTTTGAGTCCTATAATTTTCACATTACCTAGGAGAAGATGAATAAAGAGATTAATAGTGTACAGTTAACAAAATGAGGTTCAAAAATCTTGAAGAATTACTATCATTTTTCAGTAAAATAAAGATGAAAACTTTTGATTACAAATGGGCATACAAATCAATCACCCAAAAATAGAGAAAACCTAGAGATGAAAGCACCCACTGAAGTTTTTGTATTCAAAATTAATTTACAGGGCTACTAATTTCAAATTACCGCAGAGAGGAACAACAGAGGAATTCCACTCCACTTTTTAGTTCTTTGAGCTCTCTCTGTAGAACAGTCTCCCCCTCTTACTATTCTTAGACCATATGAAAATGAAAAATGAAACAACTTAACGGATCAGCAAGTGCAGTTTCAAAAATTCTATAAACATTAAACTCACATGAAGCCTTAAGATATATCAAAGACAACATAAATCTGCGCACAAAAGACAACATAAATTTACTGGGTGTACTCTTCCAAAATCTGGACTATTCTAGTTGACATAAAATCAAAGACAATTACAATCATCAACAACAACTAACCATTACGGCACAACTGAATCAACACAAAATTTAAATTGAAAGCCTTTATGTTGCAAAATTTCAACTGAACCATTACTGGGTGCTTACCAAAAACAGTCATCACTTATCAACCTCCGCTTGCCATCGTCGTCGCTTAGCAAAAGATATCATCACTTATTATCAAAAGCAATCTACGCACGGACGGAAGTGAGCACCGATCAGAGCATGAACAGAGAGTGGCGTTAGAAGAGAACGGGGGAAGGAATAGTTTTTGGAAGAGTACACGAAAAGGAGGCTAATTTTGATTTGGGGGATTTTGAAGGGAAGGAGACAGTAGAGTGCGAGGGATTTTGATTTGGGGGGCTTTTGAAGGGAAGGAGACAGTAGAGTACATGGGAAGGAGGCTAATTTTGATTTGGGCGGTTAATTTTTTTTTTTGTTTTGTCTGTAATGAAATCTGACCTTTAGATTAAGTAAGATGAAATATGGACCTTTGTTGTGGTTTCTCAAATTTTAAGTGGGAATAGATTCAAATATGGTCCTATTTTATTATATTGATATATACTTATATATATAAATTATTGTCGAACTCTGTTCGCTGAGCCTGGATTTTACATTCGGTGCGTTTACCGCTTTTATACATATATATATATCCTCGAGTTGACGAATTGAGCCAAGATCGATATATATCCTGTGCATTTACAACTTATATATATATATATATATATATATATATTTTCATATTTGTGTCAGACCTGGAGTTTACTTCGTGGCCTTTTATTGCTTTCTTTACATTTTGTCCTGCCTGGAGTTTACTTCGAGGCGGTTGATCGCTTTACTGCTTTATTTACATTTTTGATCCCCCATGGAGGTGTTTCGTGGTGGTTGATAATATATATATATATATATATATATATATATATATATATATATATATATAATTGCTTACAACTTTCATATAAATTGCGGCATCATATGAGCCTAGGAATTATGTGATCACAAATTTAGTTTTCTGAATCTAGATTCGGTTCCCATGATGGACATTTTTAGCTGTAACCAGCTTGTAAATTATTCACGGTGTTTGAATTTCCTCAGACGGCTCTCATGCCCATAAGGAGTTCGGCACTGCTATGTATATTATTTTCTCGAAGATGCTTTGCATCTCAAAAATAAATGCAATCAAGCCGGACATTTAATAAAATGGAAGTATCAAAGGCCTCAATTACTATTGAGCATAAGGGTTTGAAAAAACCTCTTTTTACAAAACATCATTGCTATATCTTGTTAAAATTGAATTTTTATACAGACATTCAAACCCTTTGTATATAGGTGCGAACGAGGCATAGCACTACTTCCAGATAATTGCACATTGATCTACACACACATTCGTATAATAGTTTAATTGAAAAGTGGGGGTCACCTTGGCAACACGGATGTCGGGGGGTGCCTAACACCTTCCCTTTGCATGACCAAGTCCCCGGACCCTAACGAATCTCGGTTTCACAGACCCGTTAAGCAGTGTCACATCACTGGGTCAATGTGCAAATCTTTTCTCGGTTGTGTTGGTACAACCATTTAAAAAATAGTTGGCGACTCTTACAGTCCGCTCGTCGACATATATATGTCGGACCTTTTCACAACTTGTTTTTCAAACAAATCTCACCTAACATAAGAACACCAAAAGACAAGAACATAAAAAGGGATAAATAAAAATCCCGACGTCGTCAGATTCCATCATCTGTCCTCCTTGAGGAAATAGTTTTTCCTGGTTTTGATCATCGGATCATTCCCGATGCTACGCTGGAGTTGTCGCCAATAGTTTGCAATATAAGATATTTTGACATTCGTTGAAGTAGTTCTCAACGACTTACATCACCGGATCTTTCCCGATGCTACGTTGGAGTTGTCTCCAACGGTTTGTAATATCAGACACTCTGACCTCCATTGAAGCAGTTCTCAATGGCTTACATCATCGGATCTTTCCCGATGCTAAGCTGGAGTTGTCGCCACCGGTTTGTAATACCAGACATTTTGACCTTCGTTGATTCAGTTCTCAACGGATTACGTCACCGGATCTTTCCCAATGCTACGTTGGAGTTGTCACCAACGGTTTACAACATCAAATGTGCCTGATATCTCTGTTGGGCGTATCTTTCTAACAAGTTATACCTTAAACAAATCTGGATATTTTGACATATTCAAGCCCAACCGTTCAGACACTGAACCTTCCTGATGCTTTGACAAGGTCATTTTTCAACAATCTCTATCATCGGCTTTCTAAACCCCACATTAGGGTTAATACCAATGACTTGCATGAAGATCTTCTTTCATCAGAAGTTTGGTACCTGAATTCAGGGTTTCAGGCCTTTTCTGCACAATCACATAGAACCTTTTTCCCTGATTTGACTTTTCGGCTTCTGATAACTCCATTGTAAATCAATTTTGATCGAGTCGGAGGGGGTGGGGACCACCCTGGGTCACCTCAGATCTACCTACGGTAGCCACTGTGACACCCCCAAATCTAGGTACTTCATTCCCATAAGATTTGGTGCTCACTATCCATACATTCATACTATCTAGCTAAATAAAGTAATATTTAAACCATAAATCCTCCCCTTTAAATAGGGTTACATCATTAAATAAGAATCTTCCCAGGTTGTCTAACCTTTAAACATCATAATAGTGCGGAAATAAAATTATTACATCACATCATTCTTTAAAAGTCTATGATCATAATAAAGAAATAAAATTACAAGTCCGCATCACTTGTACATTTTCCCTTTCCTTCTAGTCTAGTTGAAGGTTCATCTACCTTCTCAACTTTAGCTGCAATGAGTATATAAATATGCAAGAGTGAGCAAACAATTGCTCACTAGATATAACAATGGATCAACAGAAGAATAATAATAATAATTAACAACAATTGGCTCATCAAAACTGAATAGTACTCTAACGATGATAATCAAAAATTGGAACCCAAAATATGGAATATATCTAACTGAGGGTCATAAGACCATGAACTATGTCCACAGTTGTGAGTAATCTTTCAACTCCAACTTTAAAAGTTATAAGACTATAAAGACTACTCATACTTAGGGGGATCAGCCCTTCGTACAATGTATTGTGCACAAACATTTCAACGCTAAGCGTAAATTATCCCCTAATAATAGGGTTGTTCATCTCAGTATTTGGAGTACAAGTCTGCACCAAAGAAAGTTTGGTTTGGATAAGCTTTCAAGGGTAATTTGAAGTTTAACGAACATCAACTAGAGGACTAGTTGAATCAATAGTGTTTGAAAACACAACAGTTGATCAATAATAACGTGATATGAAACAATGAATAAATGTAATATGAAATAATGAATAAGTGTAAACAAATTAACTATATCTTGATCTCATGCTTATAAACAACCATAAAGCATAAGTATTGAATGGCAATAAACCTTGCTTGAATAAAAATTAAGCTAAGATTATGAATTATTGAATAAACATTAGGTAATAGCAAGCTGAAAATAAAGTTTACTCACTTTGAGAATGATTTGTGTCAAGTAAATGAACTAAGATAATTCAACATTAGAATTTAGAATTCAAGAAAATTGTATTCATAATACATGAATGACAATAAAGAAACTTGTCTAACAATAAACAAGTTAGAATACATCAATAAATATTGGAATTCAAAATTTGTTCGAATAAAGTTTAAGTCATAGCTAGCTTGTTCAAATAATGATTAGGAATACAAGGATTCGATTAATGAAGGATTAAAGTAAGAAACTTGCTCAATGTAAATGAATAAAGTTACACAATGTGATAATAGAACTAGCTTAACAAAAGTGTAGAGTTAGAATACTTGTTCAATGTAAAAAGAATGTTTAGAAACTTGCTCAATGTAAATGAATAAAGTTACACAATGTGATAATAGAACTAGCTCAACAAAAATGTAGAGTTAGAATACTTTTTCAATATAAAAAAAAGTTTAGAAACTTGCCTCTAACGTAAGATACAATATTAAACTCACGTTCACCTATACATTGGTTTAGAACCACATTATCTATTAGATATGCTAACATACCACAACATGTACATTTCAAGCTAACCTTATCATTTTAGCACAAGTCTTATGGTACCATATATATTTTAGAATTCCCAAATGTTAACATCACAACACCTATCTAACATTCATTGTATAAACTAAGTTATCACATAACGCGTTCGTAACCTACTAATCACTTTTACAACTTTGAATTCATAATCCATATAACACAACTCTGTTTTAGCCTTGTTGTTACATGTTGGACACATTAACTTATCATTAAGCTAAGTTAAATTGAACGCCTAAAGTCTCGAGATAATTAATGACTTCACTGTCAGGAGTGGTAGGAATCTTTGCGGCCGCAGCATGATTTTATCTTGGGTGGCAATACATTGTATATGCGGCGCGCCGCTTAAAGACAACAGCACTTCAAGCGCTTACTTATGATTCCGATTCTGTAACATGGTTACGGTAGTTTTCTTAAGCCAACTAACACGAATTTCACCCACCAAACAGTGATAATAACACGTACAAATGGTATAGAAGTATCACAAACATGTTTCTGAACATATTCCACCAATTAAAACAATTTAACAACAATTTAAGCTAGGTTAATTTCTCAAATTTCATGATTTTCATATAAATCTCAAATTTTGATATTCATTCTAAAAATCATCACTGTGAATTCAATACTTGGCCAAATCACTCCATTCTAATTACATTATGCTCGTTTCTTAATGAACTAACATAATCAAGCTTAAATTTACAGTTTAACATACGAATTGACCATCAAAATTGGTACTTACATAAGCCACATAGAAAATATATATACTGTCAAAATTTTCTACAGTCAAAATGAAATTAGCATACAAATTTCTTGTTTTAAACATAACTCTAGCATCATAAGCATGTATCATCACAATTACCCACCATAACTTAGTTATATGACAACAATTAGGAAAAACTAGAATTCACTGAGCATAACAATGCCGTGATACTCATAAATATATATAATATCAAAGTTATGAACATACCTCCAATACTAAGACAATCGTTGCTAATCACTTAAATTGTTGTGAAGATTCACAGGTTCTTTAAATTCTCTCAAGCTCTCTGTCAATCTCTCTCTGAATTCTCTTATCTCTTCTCAGTAGACTAAACCATAGGCTAACTTAAACGTAAAACCAAAAACTGAAAACCTTAATACGCCTGATAACTAATATCAGTTACTAAAAGAAACATATATAATATAAATATCTTATATTTATTATTTTAATTATATTTTATTTATTCTATTTATTTTATTTAAATTCAAAAATTAGAAATCCAAAAGCCATAAGGCTTATTTGGCAAAACCCCTTTAACTTTAAAGAATTAATATCCTTGAACCTTGTTTGGATAAAACTAAATTAAAACTACTTTAATTTATTTTAATAACTTCTTATAATATAGTTATTTGTCACACTATATTTAATTAAGTTTTCATATTTAATTTAATTAATCCAAATAACAATTAATTAAATAAATCATTTAATCACATAACTCAACACAAATAATTAACCATTAAATTGAAATATCAATATAATAATAATTTCCTTAATTCATTAATTATTTATTTAACAAATAATTAACCAAATAAAATTAAATCAATTAAACAAATATTTATTCAACGATAAACACATCCATTAAATATTTACATAATTCAATAAATATTTAATATTATAATTAAAATTCTGGAATGTTACATCATTCCCTTCTTAAAAGGATTCTGTCCTCAGAATCACAATTCAAATAATAAAATCGTCACATTCTTCCCTACTTATAAAGATTCTGTCCCCAGAATCGAAGACATAGATTAAACAAATAACTCAGGGTAATTATTCATTATTTCAGCTTTGAGTTCCCACGTTGCCTCTTCGACATTATGGTTTCTCCATATCACATTCACATAAGATATCACTTTATTCCTGAGCACTTGTTCTTTTTTGTCGACTATCTGGATATGAATCTCTTCATAAGTTAAATCTTTACTGAACTGCAACGGTTCATATTCGATCACATGCTTGTAATCGGGTTTATATGGTCGCAACACTGACACATGAAAAACGTTGTGCACATGCTCTAATTCTGGAGGTAAAGCTACTTCGTAAGCCACCTCTCCCACCAACCCCAAGAAACTTCTTACTTCTGATGGAGTTCTTGGTTATTCCCAATTTATCACCGCTTCGACTTTTGATGTATCTACGGAAATCTCGTCCTTATCGATTACATGACCAAGAAATTGTACACGTTCCAGCCAAAATTCACATTTAGAGAATTTCATGTACAACTTTTCTTTTCTTAGTGTTTCCAGCGTTAGACATAAGTGTTCCACGTGTTCTTCTTGGGTTTTAGAGTACACCAGAATATCATTGATAAATACCACCACAAACTTGTCTAAAAATGGATTAAACACCCTGTTCATCAAATCCATGAACGCCGCAAGGGAATTTGTCAAACCAAATGATATCACTAAAAATTCATAATGTCCATAGCGAGTTCGGAATGCAGTCTTCGGTACATCCTCCTTCCTTACTTTCAGTTGGTGATACCCACTTCTCAAATCTATTCTCGAGAAATATCTAGCACCTTTCAATTGATCAAACAAGTCATCTATTCTTGGCAATGGATACTTGTTCTTAATAGTGACTTTATTTAATTCCCTATAATCAACGCAAAGACGCATCGACCCATCCTTCTTCTTCACGAATAATACTGGTGCTCCCCACGGTGACACACTCGGTTGAATGTATTTCTTATCCAACATCTCTTGTAGTTGTACCATTAGTTCTTTCATCTCTACCGGAGCCATTCTGTACGGGGCTTTCGATATAGGAGCGATTCCTGGAGCTAAGTCGATCACGAACTCAATTTCTCAGTCAGGCGAAAGTCCTGGCAAATCCTCCGGAAACACATCCACGAATTCCCTAACCACTGGTATCTCCTCCAGTTTTACACCCTTCTCCTTTTTAGTATCGACTATGTAAGCTAAGTACCCTACACAGCCTTTACTCAATAACTTTTTGGCCTGCATCATCGTCAGACATCTCATTTGTCTAGGCGATTACTACCATAAAAAACTACCTTTGACGGAGTCATAAGGTTTACACACTTCTTTTGGCAATCAATTATCGCTCTATAATTGAATAACCAATCCATTCCCAATATAACATCAAACTCTCCAAATTTGATCGGGATCAAATCTACTTTCATGACATTCCCCTTAATGTTCACCCCACAGTTCTTGTATACGAACCTAATAGGAATCACTTCCCTATTCAAAATTTCTATGTTCAAAGGGAAATTCAGATCTTCTCTAGGCAATTCTAACCTCTTAGCAAATTCATCAGATATAAATGAGCAAGTAGCACCCGAATCGAATAATACATAAACATTTATATCATTGATTCGGATAATACCTGACACCACATCTTTTGATTGCACATCATCTTGCACTGTAACATTCCAGAATTTTAAATTTGTAATATTAAATATTTGTTGAATTATATAAGTATTCAATGGATATGTTTATTGTTGAATAAATAATTTTTCAATTTGATTTGATTTGATCTAGTTAATTATTTTTAATTAAATAATTAAGGAGTTAAGAAAATTAATTATTATGAGATTATATACTAATTTAATTTAATAATTAAGTTAGAGAGCTTATAATGATTAAATGCATTATAATATTTTAATTGGAATTTGTAATTAAAATAAGGTGTTAGTTGGTTAAATAAAATTATAATTATAAAGGAAATTATAATTATGTGGTAGTGATTTATGTGTTAAAGTAATTTAATAGATTAGTATTTGAATTGATTAAATTGATTATTTAATTAAATAGAAGTGTGACAAAGAACCTTGCTATAAAAGAGTTATTAAAATAAATTAAAGGAGTTTAATTATTTTTGCCAAAAAAGTCTTAATGCATATTAAGTCTTTAATCTAATAATGTTTTCAGATAAGGTATAGGGATTAATTGATTTATTTTGATTAGGTTTACCAAACAAGGTATATAAGTTAATGGGTTATTTTATTATGTTAGCCAAACAAGCTTTATGGCTTTTGATTTTCAAAACTTACATAATCGATATCATTATATCTATATTTATATTATATAATTAATATATATTATTACTATTATATCGTTATATGTTAGTACGTAAGATAGTAGTAGAGAAGAAAAACTCAGAAGAAAGAAAAAGATGAAAAGAAGAAACTAAGAGAGAATTAGAGAGAATTCTTGAGAGGTTTTGAGAAGAAGATTGGGGAAAAGAAGGTTCTTGATCAAAAGGGAAGGGTATCATCTTCTTAAACAAAGGTAGGATCTTAATCCTTTTATTTTTTTTAAAAGTTTAGTTTTTCCTCTTCTAAAATTCTTTGTAAAAATCTTCATGAAGGATAAATTGTATGTGGTATATGGTTTGATATGATAAATTATTGGTTATAAGATGGTTTCATGAGTTTATATATGATTATAGAGAAACTAGTTCATGTATGTATGTGTTTTATGAAGAAACTATATTACAGAGTGTTTATATGAAAATATATGAATATGGCTTAGTTTAAAATAAAATTAAGGTTGGATTAATTGTTATATATATATATATATATATATATATATATATATATATATATATATATATATATATATATATATGATGATTGATTTTGAAAGAAGATGAATAAACATAAACGTGATAGTTTGAATTAATGGTTTTGGTTGAAAACAAAGTTACAAAGTGATAAGTTTCATTAAAATGTCAAAATGGAGTTTTGCCAAAAACATTGAAATTGGGTGTTATAAAGTTGATGTTCATGTTATTATATGTGTAAAACATGTTAAGAGTATTGAAATTATGTTTATATGAAGTCTATATGTATTACATGTTAATTAGTTCGTTAGATTGGAGCTTGTAGGCCAATTTGGTTTTTTGTTCATCTTTGTTTGCTGCAGAAATCAAGCGCCAATTCGGAGTTTGGCACCGCAACATGCAAATTTCAATGAAGATATTCTCATGCCATGGCTGGTATCTCATGCAATACCAACCCACATGTAAGCGGTGGCATCGCAGTCATGAAGTTAATAGAATGGTCTGACAGTTTTATTTAATTATACAAAGTCTGAAAATAAATGTTATGTGGACTGTTAAATTATGATTTCAGTAGTACTAAACTAAGAATGAGCATGTTATCAAGGGTTAACTAGTATTAGTATTAACGTAATTCGATTATATGAATTGATAATTAAACCTACATGATGTATATACTTGTTTATATATATAAAATGTTGGTAGTGACTAATTATGTCATGATGACATATATATAGGGTATTGAGATTCAAGTTGTAAGGTTTAGCTTGTGCTCAAGGCAAGTTCTCTGTGACGCCCCCAAAATTAGGTATACATCACCCATCTTGGGTCGCCAGATACATAGTACAGAATTCAAATACAACTTACTAATACAACTGTCGTGTATAATACGACAAAACATAAACTGTGAGTTTTAATACAATTATTGTCTACTAGAGATTATACAAACTCAAAAGGAGTCCTCATTACAATTATTATCACACTATTTCACAAAATAGTGAGGACTACTAATGCTATCCTCTGGACCATCACTCCGTTCCCCGACTCGTCCCAACTATATTCTCATTTCCTGAAGAGAACAGTGAAAGAAAGGGTGAGCTCAACTAGCCCAGTAAGAAATATTATGACTAAGATAATGCAGAATAAATTATCATTAGCCTCCAACAATGTTAAACTGATAAAATACAATAGACATCAAGTTTAACTGCAGCGGAACAAGCAATCAATTAAAAGAGACAAGTAGAGAATAAAATCTACTATCTTTTATGATTTAAAAAGTTTTTCATCACTTTTATCGCTGAGACTCAGCTCAATAAATAATCCAAATCATTAAATCATCCCTGCACTACAGGCCAAGGATATTATTTAGTATCACGACCACGAATTATCCATGCACTACGGGCCAAAGATAATCGTGTTTTCATCAACGGTCCTGATCATGCCATAAAACAATTCATCTTTGCACCCTTGGCCGAAGAGAATCCATAGCCATAATCATATTTAAAAAGCGTCCATCAATGCACTACTACGGGCCAATGAGGACTTTTAATTTTCACATAATTTGTAACATTACGGTCATGATTATACCGAATAATCCCTGGTCATAATCATACCAAGTCCATCTATGCACTACAGGCCACAGATGACTTTCAACATAACATAAACATGAGGATGATGACAATGATATAAGAATTCAATCAAACAAGTTCAAGAATTAATTTGTCCAGGAACCAATAACGTCCAAATTGTCAACATGATACTTCTTTGTAGAATAACATTCAAGAATGATTAGAAGAATATTTTCATGAAAAGATACTGGATGAAGCGCAAATATCAAGGATATTTCACTAATTTCATGGAGTATAGAAGTCAAAATTTTAATCAACTGAGTATAATACCGAATGGAATAACAAAAGATATCACCATGCATGCAAAGATTTGCATGCATAGGCGGTTATTTCAATGTAATAATAATAACGAAACTAGGTCAGGTGAAATTCACACCGACAGGATGTTCCAACATAATAATAAATGCAGAATAATAAATGATGGAACCAGGTCCAGTGTATAGCACAGACAGGATATTCCGATAGAATAATAAAAACGGAATAATAAAAATGGAACCGTGAGTTACAGATAACATGCATATGTGATATTAAACGTAACAATAAAGGCGGAATAATAAAAATGGAACCAGGTCCCAGATATATATATGTATGTGAGGATATTCGACAAGATGTAATAATAGAAGAATGTCACCAAGTATAGGGTAGCCAGCGTATCAAAAGTTATTCCAGCGAGTAACAATAAAGAAATAGAATAATGAAGTTCTCTTCTTGAATACAAAAGAATAATATCCCTTACAGTAAAATAATACTTGATATAAGAGTAGTGAAGTAGCGTAAAACTTTTCTTCTATCTCTATAGTCTCTCTCTATAGTTTTCTCTCTAGAGTTCAAATTGAATTCGTAAGAAAATAATGAAGGAATGAGCTTCTATTTATAGGAAAATGGAATGCATAGTAAGTAATCCATGAACTATTGAAATTGATTTACTTTAATCGACGGTCCATATTTAAAGAAAAATCTTTTAAATAAAATATAATATATTCTATTTATATAAAAAGATTTTTTATTATGCAAACACTATTGGGCACTATGCAAACACTATGCATAATAAAATATAATATATTCTATTTATAGAATAACTTTAATAAAGTATCATTTTTTTATATAAAATATTTTACTATACAAAACACTATGCATAATAGATTATAATATATTCTATTTATAGAATAACTTTAATAATGTATTCATTTTTATATAAAAGATGTTTCTATTTTATTACGTGAATAAAACAAAACTTCTAAATCAACAATAATTGAATCAAATAATGTGAGATCTTGCAAAGAACTATTGTAGCAATAATTGAACAAAACCGAGTGACTTCTCACATAAATATCAATAATCAATATCGGTGCTACTATGTAACAACGCCAGACATATTCTTTGTACTTTTACTATACAAAGTAGTTCAACAAGATCAACGGTAAAACTTCCGCCGTTATTTTCAATAAAATATTTTTGTCGTTTTCTCAATCCGACAATAATTCCGTTGTGGATGCCACCAATGATTGTGCCGTCGTACGAATATTTCCTATTTAAAACAAATATTCCCCGACCAATCGAATATAATATGTCAACTTGCATACTTTGCAAAATTTATAAATATTACCCACAACTATAACATTATCTCAAATTCACACCATAATATAAAAAAAATTATTTCGAGAAAATTAATTCTTTTTTCATAAAATCTGGGGTTTCACAATCTCCCCTCCTTATAAAATTTCGCCCTCGAAATTTATGTACGTACCTGGTATGCCGAACAGGTGAGGATACCTTGACTTCATTTCAGATTCTAACTCCTGAGGTCTAACCCTTAAGTGTTGGATACAATTCTTCTTATCCAAGAATTTAACACGAGATCTCATACGTTAAATCATCTGCTATCTCGTCCGATTCTAAATTAATAATGTGGTTCGGGTCATCCACATATTTACGTAACATTGATACGTTAAAAACATTATGAGCACGTGACATACTTGGCGCAAAAAGCGAGTCTATAAGCCGCGGTTCCTACTCAATCGAGGATTTCAAATGGGCCAATTAAATCGAGGGTTGAGATTTCCTCTCTCAAAGAACTCTTGCTTCTAGAATAACGCCTCTTGAACCTTCTTCTTCACATTCATCGATTCGGGTATGTAGCTTGAGCGTCTTTAACTTTATTGATTAAAGTCGATTTTACTCAGATATTCGTTATCTTCACGTGGGTCCTAGAGTCTTTAACTCTATCTGATCATTTGCAAGTTATATGAAATGAGTCTTTGTGTTAACAACATCGCACTTGTAAATGCATACGATCTTCTACTCAACACGTCACTACCACGTTCGCTTCTTCCACGATGATATTGAATAATACGATCGTAATCTTCACATGACTCGAGTCAACGTCTTTTGGCGCATGTTACATTCGTTTTAGTTGAAGAAATATTTTGAGGGTTTAAGAAATGGGTTTTGTATCTTTGGTGTCAATACAAAATTAGATTTCACGCTCTGGGGTAGGCTAAGAAGTCTTCAAGAATACGCTAAGAGATTTATTAATGATAGAAATATCATTAAAAAGCATTACTCTCATCCAAGACTTGGATAGGACGTCACATTGATACCAACTGTGACTTCTATTCCTTAACCTAGATAGCACCTCACAATGATACCTATCAACTTGTCATCGTCCTTCACGACGCCGCCACTGAAAGTCTAGCTTGATTGCATTCCACACAAGGAAGTCATCAACAAAAGGATCGGGGCTCTTTACTTATGGCTCGATATGACAATGATTGAATTTAGTGGTTTGGTTGCTTGAATTCGCATAATAGGTTGGTTAGGAATATGAAAGCTAACAACCTTCTAAAAAACATGATGAGTAGTTAACCAATCGTTTAAAAAAAACCACATCAAAGGCAAGTATTTTCAAAGAGATAAGATCGATTGGTAACGTGAAAGTGTCGATTTGAATCAAACAAGATTTATAAGCGATTGGAGGTAATGAAGGTTTCTCCCAATGGAGTTTCAATAGATAAATCAAAGTTTAACTATAGGAGTTAAGTACAAACATTGAACACAACTAGGTGAAATAAAAGAGTGAGTAGAAGGCGGTATCTAACACGGTATAGACTTCGTATGAGCTTATGATTAACTTACCCGTGATAATTTTATTCGGGTTCCTCGTCACGAAAAAAAACGCTCTTTCTTAAACTCTAGGCTTTGGCTGCATGCTGGGACATCCTTTGGCATCACTATCCCAGTTGGACTTGACTTCACCATACGACAAAATCGAGCTAGGTGAACTTCTCTTCCGCAATTAAAACACGCTTTGGATTGTTGCGTACAGTTTGGACGGATGTGTCCCTCTTGTCCGCATTTGAAACATACGACCGATGGGCGTTCTTCTTCCTTTGAAACGGGTGCTGGTGCCGACGTCTTCACGTCATTGTTGAACCTTCTCTTCTTAAAATGTCCATTCTTATTATCTTGGCTATGATTACCACCGAAATGGTTACCATTCTTGGCATGATAATATCCCCCATGATGGTTATCGTTGTTAGATGGCCGATGAATTGCCACCCGAGTATGATTATTATCGTGTTGTTGGTCGTTGCCTTTTGGTTGTGCTGACTCATTATTGCGCTCCAATAACTGAGCCCTATTCACAACATCTGAATATAAACAAAGTTTGTGAGAAATGAGGTATTGACGTATATCGGGTTTCAAACCTCGCAAAAACATTCACGTCATTCTCTCCTCATTATCGACCAAATGGGATGCAAACCGGGATAACTCCGCAAACTTAGCCTCGTACTGCGACACGGTCATATTGTTTTGCTCCAGCTTGATGAATTCTACCTCCTTCATGTGACGAATACTTTCAAGAAAGTACTTGTTGTTGAATAATTCTTGGATCTTCTCCCAAGGCATCTTGAGTGCGTCAGGCTGGGTACGTTTTACAGATTCCCACCAATGATCTCCTTCTTCACGCAACATAAAGGTGGCGATTGGAACCTTTTGCTCCTCTGAGCATTCCAAGACATCAAATATCTTGGTAATCTGCTTTATCCATGTCTCCGCCTTAAGTGGTTCTGGCTTTCCCAAAAACTCCGGTGGTCCCAGCTCCTTGAACTGCTTAGCGGTGACCAACCGTGGGTACCATTGTTTCCACCTGTATTATGGACAGGAGCTGCCTTCGCCCGTTGTTGCATGAATTTCTCCTTAAACTGCTTAGCAGTGACCGTCCGAGAGTTATCAGTATTTCTACCTGCATTTTGGACATGAGCTGCCTTCGCCTGTTGTTGCATGAATTGCATAAAGTCTCTGACCATTCCATCATTCACCATTTCATCGATGTTATAATTTTCATGAGGAGTATTGTCCTCTGGTTGCACATTATTCTGATTATTGATCTGTGGAGACTCAACGGTCTCCTGTACTCCATTGATAATCTCAACATTCTCGGATGCCATTTTCAAACACTGCCATAAACAAGGGTTAATTAACATATCACATATTATCCCTATACTTTAATCGACCAATTAAATACCAAATAAACTTAGGTAGGTCATACTAGCGAAGGAATTCCCCGTCTCTCCCCTCCTAGTTCTTATCTCACATCTTAGCCAGGATCATATCCTAAGCTTTGATACCAACAAATGATGCCCCCAAAATTAGGTATACATCACCCATCTTGGGTCGCATGAGATACATGGTACGTAATTTAAATACAACTTACTAATATACAATGCCGTGTCAATACGATAAAACATAAAGCGTGAGTTTGAATACAATTATTGTCTCTACTAGAGATTATACAAACTCAAAAGGAGTCCTCATTACAATTATTATCACACTATTTCACAAAATAGTGAGGACTACTAATGGTATCCTCTGGACTATCACTCCGTTTCCCGACTCGTCCCAGCTATATTCTCATTTCCTGAAGATAACAGTGAAAGAAAGGGTGAGCTCAACTAGCCCAGTAAGAAATATTATGACTAAGATAATGCAGAATAAATTATCATTAGCCTCCAACAATGTTAAACTGATAAAATACAATAGACATCAAGTTTAACTGCAGCAGAATAAGCAATCCATTAAAAGAGTCAAGTAGAGAATAGAATCTACTATATTTTATGATTTAAAAAGTTTTTCATCACTTTTATCGCTGAGACTCAGCTCAATAAATAATCCAAATCATTAAATCATCCCCGCACTGGTGCCAAGGATATTATTTAGTATCACGACCACGAATTATCCATGCACTACGGCCAAAGATAATCGTGTTTTCATCAACGGTCCTGATCATGCCATAAAACAATTCATCTTTGCACCCTTGGCCGAAGAGAATCCATAGCCATAATCATACGAAAAACTGTCCATCAATGCACTACGGGCCAATGAGGACTTTTAATTTTCACATAATTTGTAACATTACGGTCATGATTATACCGAATAATCCCTGGTCATAATCATACCAAGTCCATCTATGCACTACAGGCCACAGATGACTTTCAACATAACATAAACATGAGGATGATGACAATGATATAAGAATTCAATCAAACAAGTTCAAGAATTAATTTGTCCAGGAACCAATAACGTCCAAATTGTCAACATGATACTTCTTTGTAGAATAACATTCAAGAATGATTAGAAGAATATTTTCATGAAAAGATACTGGATGAAGCGCAAATATCAAGGATATTTCACTAATTTCATGGAGTATAGAAGTCAAAATTTTAATCAACTGAGTATAATACCGAATGGAATAAAAAAAAGATATCACCATGCATGCAGTACTTCGCATAGACAGTTATTTCAACAGAATAATAATAACGAAACTAGGTCAGGTGAAATTCACACCGACAGGATGTTCCAACATAATAATAAATGCAGAATAATAAATGATGGAACCAGTCCATGTATATAAGATGATGAGGATATTAGATAGAATAATAAAAGCGGAATAATAAAATGGAACTAGGTTCGTACAGATAAGATGCATGCATGAGGATATTAAAGCGGAGAACAATAAAAGCGGAATAATAAAAATGGAACCAGTCCCACAGATATAGCATGCATGGGATATTCGACAAGACAGTAATAATAGAAGAATGTCACCAAGTATAGGGTAGCCGGCGTATCTAAAGTTATTCAACAGAACAATAAAGAAATAGAATAACTGAAGTTCTCTTCTTGAATACAAAAGAATAATATCCCTTACCAGTAAAATAATACTTGATATAAGAGTAGTGAAGTAGAAGAGAAAACTTTTCTTCTATCTCTCTATAGTCTCTCTCTATAGTTTTCTCTCTAGAGTTCAAATTGAATTAAGTAAGAAAATAATGAAGGAATGAGCTTATTTATAGGAAAATGGAATGCATAGTAAGTAATCCATGAGCGGTCAGAAATTGATTTACTTTAATCGACGGTCCATATTTAAAGAAAAATCTTTTAAATAAAATATAATATATTCTATTTATATAAAAAGATTTTTATTATGCAAACACTATGCGGGCACTATGCAAACACTATGCATAATAAAATATAATATATTCTATTTATAGAATAACTTTAATAAAGTATTCTATTTTATATAAAAAGATTTTACTATGCAAAAACACTATGCATAATAGAATATAATATATTCTATTTATAGAATAACTTTAATAAAGTATTCATTTTATATAAAAAGATGTTTCTATTTTATTACGTGAATAAAACAAAACTTCTAAATCAACAATAATTGAATCAAATAATGTGAGATACTATGCAGCAACTATTGTAGCAATAATTGAACAAAACTGAGTGACTTCTCAATAATCAATATCGTGTGCTACTATGCAATAACGCGTATTACTGTACTTTTACTATCGAGTAGTTTAACAGTATCAACGGTAAAACTTCCACCGTTATTTTCAATAAAATATTTTTATCGTTTTCTCAATCCGACAATAATTCCGTTGTGGGGTCCACCAATGATTGTCTTGCCGTTGCACGAATATTTCTCATTTAAAACGAATATTCCCCGACCAATCGAATATAATATGACAACTTGCATACTTTGCAAAATTTATAAATATTACCCACAACTATAACATTATCTCAAATTCACACCATAATATAAAAAAAATTATTTCGAGAAAATTAATTCTTTATTCATAAAATCTGGGGTTTCACATTCTCTAACCCTAAAACTTCGTTGTGCAAGTTTAATGTCGTTGAGTACGTTATTGCTTTTAAATTCAATTACAATTTCGCAAGTTTCTACCTCTACACTTTCGTAGAGCTAGATTGTCTATTATTGAGTAAGTTCTTGTATCTAGTTGCTCATGATGATGCAAGTATTCCAAATCTTATATTTTATTATTGAGCAAGTTTCTTTAATATGTAACTTGTTATTTAGCATGCAAGTCGTTATATTTTAATATTCTAGTGTTGAACAACTTTATCGTTCAAATTACTATTCACTATGCATGCTTAGTATCCAATTTTCAATAACCTTGACTTAATATTGTTCAAACAAATTATGTTATGATTATTCAATGTTTATGCTATTAGATTATTCCTAAAGCATGATATTAGTTTACAAATATCGATTCAGTTACGATTATTCCATAGCATTCAGTTAGTTCTTTTGTATTAAACTAATCCTTAGTTGATGACCATTGAATTCTAAATTACCTTGTAATGTATCCAACCCAAACCTACTTTGGTGCGGACTTGTATTCTAAATACTGAGATGAACAACTCTTTTATTAGAGGTTTACGCTTAGTGTTATAATGGTTGTGCACAATACATTGTACGAAGCGTTGATCCCCCTAAGTACGTAGAGTCCTTATAGTCTTATGATTGTTAAAGTTAAAGTTGAAAGATTACTTATAACTGTGGACATGATTCGTGGTCATTAGACCCTCAGTAGTATGTTTCAGAATATTAATAGGACATATCATTCAGTTCTATTGTGCCTATTTCTGGCAATTGTTGTAATGTTGTAAAGTTATTCATTCTTCTTCAAGTGAGCTTTGTTTGCTCACTCTTACATATTAATACTCTTATTGCAGCTAAGATTGAGAAGGTCAATGAACCTACCACTAGCAAAGGAAAGGGAAAAATGTACAAGTGATGAAGACTTGTAAATTTTATTTTTATCATTATGATAATAGACTTTTAAATAAGATGTGATGTAATAAATTTTAAATTCCGCGTTTGAATGATTGTAATTAAAGGTTAGATAACCTGGGAGATTTTTCTTAAATGTAATCCTGTATGGGCAGGTTTTTATTATTCAATTTTATTATGATTGAGTAGTTAGTAATGAATGTTTTGATCAAGTGAACACCAAATCCTGAGGAAATAAAGTACCAGGATTTGGGGGTGTCACAAGTTGGTATCAAAGCTTTATGTTATGAACCTTAGGTGGGAAAAGCCTTAGGAAGTAACCTTTGAAAAGATAGTGGTGATTAACTCTTATCGAGTTTTTAAGAAAGAAGTAATAAAACACTTATGTGCTTAGGTGTTTATAACTTATGTGCTCGTGAGTGTCGAGTAGTAATGATTAATAATTAAAGCTTAAAATTTTATTTTCAGGATAACTAATGTCCGAGAATCCAGTCAGGCTAGGGAGGGAGGACCTCAGATGCCTATAGAGGAGGAGCCTCGCGACATTCAGGTTGTTTAGGAATAATTACTGCCACGAGAGTCAACCCCGTTAGTCACAGTAGTTGAAGATGAGGATGACGATGTGGAGACGGATGAGGAGGATCCCGTGGAGTTACCACAAGAGGATGAGGATGACGAGGACGAGGAGGAACAGACTCCATTAACCTCGATGGCTGCTCGTATGTACGATGAAGTCTACGACCGTAACGTGGAACTTTAGGATACAGTTGAGGAGTTGCAGGAGATAGTAGCTGAACAACAGACCGCAATGACACAAAAAGATGGCGAGATCTATGATTGTGAAGAACGACTGACAAATGTCGAGGAGAAACTAGTACAGACTGAAGGAGAGAAAGAACAACTGATCGAAGTGGTCGCTGAACTAAAGAACAAGCTGAGAGAAGAAGCTACTAAGAGGGCAAGAGCTGAAGGTGCCTACGAGGAAGCTTATCAACAAACCAGAATAGCAGTGAGAGACGCGCAGTCAAAGAAGATGAAGATGGAAGATATGGATAAAGTATTTAACACCATGATTAATCGAGCTCAAGATCGGGTCATGGGATATCCTATTTAGTTCGAGACGCTGCCATCGTACGTATTAGATCGCAGAACAATGTTCCGAGTCATGGAGGAAGAACGTAGTAAGGCTAAGCAGTATCTTAGTAGAACATCGTAGTTGTTGTACGATGAATAAAATGTTAAATAAATTGTAAATCCCAAGTGTTATGTAACCTATGGGATATGACGATGATGTTGTCCTGAAACTTTTGTAGTTCAGGGAAGTATTGTAAATAGCAGTGATGTTATTGTTTTATGTTTTCAAAAGGTTATGAATAAATAAAAGTTGTTACTTTATTCAAAGTGTTATGTGTTATGTGGTTATTTCTTTTTGGAGGCAAGTTAAGTAGAAATTACTTAAAAGAGTTGAATAATAATCTAATGAATGTATTTTAAGAGAATATGCCTCCCAGACGTCAGCCACCATGATAGAGAACCACTGAAGGAACCAACAATAAAGACAATGTTGATGTTAACCCTGTTCAACAACTAGTTACGCTACTGACAGGAGCGTTGCAAAATCAACCACAAAACTAGGGTACAACATTTAAGGATTTCAAGGCGGTTGGACCGCCTGAGTTCTGTGGGTCCATGAATCCAGTCGAAGCACAGACCTGGATTATGAAGATAGAAAAGGTGTTCGATGTCGCTAGAGTAAGGGAAGATCAGAAGACTGCTTTCGCAACATTCATGTTGAAAGCATAAGCTAGTTATTAGTGGCAGGCCAATAAAACTCGTGAAGGGCTAGGGGTGATGACCTGGGATAGGTTTAAGGAAATATTCTTCGAGACCTATTTCTCGAAGAGTTTGAAGAGAAAGAATGAGGTGGAGATCAAGAATGGAAATGGTAGTGGTTGAAACAACAAAAACAACTTGAAGAGGAAGTGGAATGGGAACATGAGTGCTGAAAACCAGCAGGGTAACCAGGAAAACAAAAAGTTTGAAGCATGTGCGATATGCGGGAAATTTCATAAGGGTGCGTGCTTAATGGGGAAACGAGTTTGCTTCAATTGTGGCCAGAAGGGTCACATCGCCCCAAATTGCACTCAACCGAAGAAGAATGTGTGCTTCACGTGCGGATCCAAAGGTCACTTTGCTCATGAATGCCCTAAGAAGAAGGATGGAATGACAACCTGAAAAATTGGAGGTACATGGGCCATTGCAGGACCTACAGCATCAAACAAACCCACAACCAGAACCTTCAACATGACTGTGCAAGATGTTGTGCAATCAAAAGATGTGGTGTCAGGTATTATCCCAATCAATGATATAAATGCTTATGTATTATTTAATTCGGGTGCTACTTGTTCGTTTATATCTGATGAATTTGCTAAGAGGTTAGGAATGCCTAGTGAAGAACTAAATTTTCCTTTTAACATAGAAATTGTGAATAAGGAAGTAATCCCTGTTAGGTTCGTATACAAGAACTGTAGGGTGAACATTAAGGAGAATATCTTTATGGTAGATTTAATTTCGATTAGACTTGGAGAGTTTGATGTTATTTTGGGAATGGATTGGTTGTTTAAGTATGGATAGGTAATTGATTGCCAAAAAAAGTGTGTAAACCTTATGACTCCGTCAAAGGTAGTATTCTATGGTAGCAAGTCGTCTAGACAAATGAAATGTCTGATGATTATGCAGGCCAAGAAATTGTTGAGTCAAGGCTGTGTGGGCTATTTAGCTTACATAGTCGATACTCAGAAGAAGAATGTAAAATTAGAAGAAATACCAGTAGTGAGGGAATTCGAGGACGTGTTTCCAGAGGATTTTCCAGGACTTCTGCCTAACAGAGAAATTAAGTTCGTGATCGACTTGGCGCTGGGAACAACACCAATATCGAAGGCCCCGTACAGAATGGCTCCGATAGAAATGAAGGAACTAATGGTACAATTACAAGAGTTCCTAGACAAGAAGTATATTCAACCAAGCGTATTGCCGTGGGGAGCGCCGGTATTATTCGTGAAAAAGAAGGATGGGTCAATGCGTCTTTGCATTGATTATAGGGAATTGAACAAAGTCACTATTAAAAAAAAATACCCGTTGCCAAGAATAGATGACTTGTTTAATCAGTTGAAGGGTGCTAAATATTTCTCTAAAATAGATTTGAGAAGTGGGTATCACCAATTGAAGGTAAGGAATGAGGATATACCTAGAACGACATTCAGAACTCGGTATGGACATTACTAGTTTCTGGTAATGTCTTTTGGTTTAACCAATTCCCCTGCTGCATTCATGGATTTGATGAACATGGTGTTTAAACCATTCTTAGATAAGTTGGTAGTTGTATTTATCAATGACATTCTGGTGTATTCCAAAACTCAAGAGAACACGTGGAACACTTACGTTTGACATTAGAGACACTAAGAAAGGAAAAATTGTACGCAAAATTCTCTAAGTGTGAATTTTGGCTAAATCGTGTACAATTTCTTGGACACGTGATTGACAAGGATGGGATTTCAGTGGATCCATCAAAAGTGGAAGCTGTAATCAATTGGGAATAACCAAGAACACCGTCAGAAGTGAGGAGTTTCTTAGGACTAACCGATTATTATAGAAGATTTATTCAAGATTTTTCTAAGATAGCCACTCCGCTAATAAATTTGACAAGGAAGGCTGTAAAATTTGTTTGGACGGAAAAATGTGAAGAAAGTTTTCAAGATTTGAAGAAAAAGTTAAGTATGGCACCTGTGTTGACATTACCAGATAATACAGGAAACTTTGTGGTGTATAGTGATGCCTCACACAAAGGGTTGGGTTGTGTTCTTATGCAGAACGGCAAAGTAATTGCGTATGCATCAAGACAAGTGAAGGATTATGAGAAAGGTTATCCGACTCATGATTTGGAATTGGCTGTAGTTGTATTTGCTCTGAAGATATGGAGACACTATCTCTATGGAGAGAAATGTGAAATCTACACAGATCATAAGAGTCTGAAGTATATTTTCACTCAGAAAGACCTGAACATGCGTCAATGAAGATGGATGGAATTGATAAAAGATTACGATTGTGAGATCTTTTATCATCTGGGCAAAGTGAATGTGGTTGTAGATGCTTTAAGCATGAAAGGTTGGGAAAAGTTGATGCTGATAACAACTCAGGAGGAGCTCATTTCAACAATGACAAAACTGGAGTTGGAAATCAAATTTCCAAAAGAATTCGACGAACAACTATTCCAGATAAAAGCTGGTCCAACTCTAGTGGACAAAGTGAAGAATGCTCAACTACAAGATGAAGAGTGTGGGAAAATAAAAGATAATTTGGTTAACGGTAGTGATGTAAAATACAAGATCGATACCGAAGGATTACTACGATTCGAGGGAAGAATTTGGGTTCCAGCACTGCCAGAGCTTAAAGACGAAATTTTGACCGAAGCATAAAACACAAGATATTCGATTCATCCAGGAAGTACAAAGATGTATCAAGATTTGCAGCGACATTTTTGGTGGCCAAATATGAAAAGAGATGTTTCTGAATGTATGTCCAAATGCTTGACATGTCAAAGGGTCAAGGCCGAGCATCAAAGACCAAGCGGATTACTTCAACCGTTGGAAATACCAGAATGGAAGTGGGAACACATCACAATGGATTTTGTGGTGGGTCTTCTAACTACTCAGAGAGGATGAGATGCGATTTGGGTGATAGTGGGTAGACTGACAAAATCTGCTCACTTTTTGCCAAAAAAAGATTAGGTTTGATCTTAATCAACTAGCGAAGCTGTACGTTAAAGAAGTCGTGTCAAGACATGGAGTTCTAGTTTCAATTGTGTCAGATAGAGATCCAAGGTTCACATCAAACTTCTAGAAAAGACTACAAGAATGTATGGGAACACAGTTGCGAATGAGTACAACATACCATCTGCAAATCGACGGACAAAGCGAACGAACAATCTAAACATTGGAAGATATGCTGAGAGCATGCGTCATGGATTTCAAAGGAAACTGGGAAGAACATTTACTGTTGGTGGAATTTGCCTACAACAGTTACCACGCAAGCATCGACATGCCGCCTTATGAGGCATTATATGGCAGAAAGTGCAGAACTCCACTATTATGGGATGAAGTCGGTGAACGCCTGCTGTTAAGACCAGAGCTGGTACAACAAACTGTTGAGATTATCAAACTCATCAGAACAAGATTGGTAGCAGCCCAAGACAGACATAAAAAGTATGCTGATCAACACAAACAAGATCGTGTATTCGACGTAGGAACTTTCGTATTTCTAAAAGTTTCTCCTTGGAAAGGGAAAATTCATTTCGGTAAAAAGGGAAAGCTAAGCCTGATGTTTATTGGACCCTTTGAAGTGCTGCGAAGAGTGGGACAAGTGGCTTACGAGGTAGCTCTACCTCCAGAGTTGGAAAAAATTCATAATGTTTTTCTCATTTCGGTGTTACAACCGTATAAACCCGATTACAAACACATGATCGAGTACGAACCATTGCAGTTTGATAAAGACTTATCCCATGAAGAGATTCCTATTCAGATAGTTGACAGGAAAGAACAGGTGCTCATGAATAAAGTTATACATTCTGTGAAGGTGATTTAGAGGAACCACAACACTAAAGAAGCTACGTGGGAACTCGAAGATAAAATAATGAAAGAATACCTGGAGTTATTTGTTCAATCTGTGTCTTCGATTCTGGGGACATAATCTTTGTAAGTAGGGAAGAATGTAACAAATGATTTGTTTGAGTTGTGATTCGGAGGACAGAATCCTTGTAAGGAGGGAATGATGTAACATTCAAGAATTTTAAATTTGTAATATTAAATATTTATTGAATTATATAAGTATTTAATGGATATGTTTATTATTGAATAAATAATTGTTCAATTTGATTTGATTTGATTTGATTAATTATTATTTGTTAAGTAAATAATTAAGGAGTTAAGAAAATTAATTGTTATGAGATTATATACTAATTTAATTTAATAATTAAGTTAGAGAGCTTATAATGATTAAATGAATTATAATATTTTAATTGGAATTTGTAATTAAAATAAGGTGTTAGTTGGTTAAATAAAATTATAATTATAAAGGAAATTATAATTATGTGGTAGTGATTTATGTGTTAAAGTAATTTAATAGATTAGTATATGAATTGATTAAATTGATTATTTAATTAAATAGAAGTGTGACAAAGAACCTTGCTATAAAAGAGTTATTAAAATAAATTAAAGGAGTTTAATTAGTTTTGCCAAAAAAGTCTTAATGCATATTAAGTCTTTAATCTAATAATGTTTTTCCAAACAAGGTATAGGGATTAATTGATTTATTTTGATTAGGTTTACCAAACAAGGTATATAAGTTAATGGGTTATTTTATTATGTTAGCCAAACAAGCCTTATGGCTTTTGATTTTCAAAACTTACATAACTGATATCATTATATCTATATTTATATTATATAATTAATATATATTATTACTATTATACGTTATATGTTAGTACGTAAGATAGAGTAGGAGAAGAAAAACTCAGAAGAAAGAAAAAGATGAAAAGAAGAAACTAAGAGAGAATTAGAGAGAATTCTTGAGAGGTTTTGAGAAGAAGATTGGGGAAAAGAAGGTTCTTGATCAAAAGGGAAGGGTATCATCTTCTTAAACAAAGGTAGGATCTTAATCCTTTTATTTTTTTTAAAAGTTTAGTTTTTCCTCTTCTAAAATTCTTTGTAAAAATCTTCATGAAGGATAAATTGTATGTGGTATATGGTTTGATATGATAAATTATTGGTTATAAGATGGTTTCATGAGTTTATATATGATTATAGAGAAACTAGTTCATGTATGTATGTGTTTTATGAAGAAACTATATTATGAGTGTTTATATGAAAATATATGAATATGTCTTAGTTTAAAATAAAATTAAGGTTGGATTAATTGTTAATATATATATATATATATATATATATATATATATATATATATTACTGCTGATTTTGAAAGTAGATGAATAAACATAAACGTGATAGTATGAATTAATGGTTTTGGTTGAAAAACAAAGTTACAGTGATAAGTTTCATTTAAAAATGTCAAAAATGGAGTTTTGCCAAAAACATTGAAATTGGGTGTTATAAAGTTGATGTTTATGTTATTATATGTGTAAAAACATGTTAAGAGTATTGAAATTATGTTTATATGAAGTCTATATGTGTATTACATGTTAATTAGTTCGTTAGATTGGAGCTTCAGAGGCCAATTTGGCTTTTTGTTCATGTTGTTCTTAGAAATTTGGGCGCCAAATTCTGAGTTTGGCGTAGCATGTACATTTTCAAAGAAGATATTTTTCGCATCATTAGCCGAGATATCCGCCATGGCATATTTCGCTACCTAAGTAAGTCTCGTGCAGCAGTCAACCAACATGTAAAGTAAATTGGCCTTAACGCAGCTTACTTCAAGTGCAATGGCAACAACCCACAATGTAAAAGTAGTGGCCAGTAATATGAAAGTTAAGCGAGAATGGGTCGATATTTTATTTAATTATACAAAGTCTGAAAATAAATGTTACGTGGACTGTTAAATTATGATTTCAGTAGTACTAAACTAAGAATGAGCATGTTATCAAGGGTTAACTAGTATTAGTATTAACGTAATTCGATTATGTGAATTGATAATTAAACCTACATGATGTATATACTTGTTTATATATATATATATATATAAAATGTTGGTAGTGACTAATTATGTCATGATGACATATATATAGGGTATTGAGATTCAAGTTGTAAGGTTTAGCTTGTGCTCAAGGCAAGTTCTCTAACCCTAAAACTTCGTTGTGCAAGTTTAATTTTGTTGAGTACATTATTGCTTTTAAATTCAATTACAATTTCGCAAGTTGCTACCCCTACACTTTCGTAGAGCTAGATTGTCTATTATTGAGTAAGTTATTGTATCTAGTTGCTCATGATGATGCAAGTATTCCAAATCTTATATTTTAATATTGAGCAAGTTTCTTTAATATGTAACTTGTTATTTAGCATGCAAGTCGTTATATTTTAATATTCTAGTGTTGAACAACTTTATCGTTCAATTTACTATTCACTATGCATGCTTAGTATCCAATTTTCAATAACCTTGACTTAATATTGTTCAAACAAATTATGTTATGATTATTTAATGTTATGCTATTAGATTATTCCTAAAGCATGATATTAGTTTACAAATATAGATTCAGTTATGATTATTCCATAACATGCCATTAGATCTTTTGTATTCATCTAATCCTTAGTTGATGACCGTTGAATTCTAAATTACCTTGTAATGTATCCAACCCAAACCTACTTTGGTGCGGACTTGTATTCTAAATACTGAGATGAACAACTCTTTTATTAGAGGTTTACGCTTAGCGTTGAAATGGTTGTGCACAATACATTGTACAAAGCGCTGATCCCCTTAAGTACGTAGAGTCCTTATAGTCTTATGATTGTTAAAGTTAAAGTTGAAAGAGTACTTATAACTATGAACATGATTCGTGGTCATTAGACCCTCAGTAGTATGTTTCAGAATATTAATAGGACATATCATTCAGTTCTATTGAGCCTATTTCTGGCAATTGTTGTAATGTTGTAAAGTTATTCATTCTTCTTTAAGTGAGCTTTGTTTGTTCACTCTTGCATATTAATACTCTTATTGCAGCTAAGATTGAGAAGGTCAATGAACCTACCACTAGCAAAGGAAAGGGAAAAATGTACAAGTGATGAAGACTTGTAAATTTTATTTTTATCATTATGATAATATACTTTTAAATATGATGTGATGTAATAAATTTTAAATTCCGCGTTTGAATGATTGTAATTAATGGTTAGATAACCTGGGAGATTTTTATTAAATGTAATCCTGTATGGGCAGGTTTTTATTTTTCAATTTTATTATGATTGGGTAGTTAGTAATGAATGTTTTGATTAAGTGAACCCCAAATCCTGAGTAAATGAAGTACCAGAATTTGGGGGTGTCATATGCACAGTCATGTTGAAGGTTCTGGCTGTTGGTTTGTTTGATGTTGTAGGTCCAACAATGGCCCATGTACCTCCACTGTTACCTCCATTGCTTCTGGTTGTCTCTCTAGACTTTTTCTTAAGGCATTCACGAGCAAAGTGATCCTTGGATCTGCACGTGAAGCACACATTCTTCTAAGGTTGAGTGAAATTTGGGGCGATGTGACCCTCCCGGCCACAATTGAAGCATACTCATTTCCCCATCAAGAATGCACCCTTGTGGAACTTCCTGCATGTAGCACATGCTTCAAACTTCTTGTTTTGCTGGTTACCCTGCTGGTTTCCAGCACCCACGTTTCCATTCCACTTCCTCTTCAAGTTGTTGTTGTTGTTGTTGTTGTTGTTTCCACCAATACCACCTCCATTCTTAATCTCCACCTCATTCTTCTTCTTCTTCTATTCCTGATTGAACTTTTTGCTGCCTTGCCCCCACCTTCAGCGAGTATTGCTTTCTCCATCACTGCTGTGAAAGTCTTCAATTGGAATAGGGAAACCCTACTGTACAACTAGGGCTTCAGTCCTTGTTCAAACCTCTTTGCCTTGCATTCGTCCGTGCTGACTTGATAAGGCGCAAACCTCGCCAACTCGTTGAATTTAGCATCATACTTGGACACCATCATCATTCCCTGCTTCAGTTCCAAAAATTGCACTTCTAGCTGACTCTTCGAACTCTTTGGAAAATTGGTCTCGAAGAATATCTCCTTAAACCTATCCCAGGTCATCATCCCCGGCCCTTCACGAGTTTTATTGGTCTGCCACCAATAACTAGCTTCTGCTTTCAACATGAATGTTGCGAAAGGAGTCTTCTGATCATCTCGTACCCTAGTAACATCAAAAACCTTCTCGATTTCCATGATCCAGGTTTGTGCTTCAACCGGATTCATGGACCCACAAAATTCTGGTGGTCCAACCGCCTTAAATGTTGTCCTCGATTTCGAGGTTGATTCGCAACGCCCCGTTAGTAACGCTATTTAATTCTTTGAATTGGATTTTGTTCAGCATTATTATTGTTGGTTCCTTCAGTGGTTCTCTGTCGTGGTGGTAGACATCTGGGAGGCATTTTTTGATAAAAATACACTCATTAGATTATTATTCAACTCTTTTAAGTAATTTCTACTTAACTTGCCTCCACAAAAGAAATAACCACATAATCACGTAACACTTTGAATAAAATAACAACTTTTATTTATTCATAATTTCTTTTGAAAATAAAAAACAATAGCATCACTGCTATTTACATTACTTTCCCGAACTACAAAAGTTTTAGGACAACCTAATCATCATATCCCATAGGTTTCATAACAATTGGGATTTACAATTCATTTAACATTTGTTAATCGCATAACAACTATGATGTTCTACTAAGATACTGCTTAGCCTTACTACGCTCTTCCTCCATAATCCGGAACATTGTTCTGCGATCTAATACATACGATGGTAGCGTCTCGAACTAAATCGGATAACCCATGACCCGATCCTGAGCTCGATTAATCACGGTTTTGAATACTCTATTCATCTCTTCCATCTTCATTCTCTTTGCTTGAGCGTCTTTCACTGCTATCCCGGCTCGTTGAAACGCTTCCTCATATGCGTCTTCGGCTCTTTCCCTCTTAGTAGCTTCTTCCTTTAGTTTGTTCTTCAGTTCCGCGACCTCCTCAATCAGTTGTTCTTTCTCTCCTTTAGTCTGTTCTAGCTTCTCCTTGACATTAGTCACTCGTTCCTCACGATCCTGGATCTCGTCGTCTTTCTGTGTCATTGCAGTATGTTGTTCAACTACTATCACTTGTAACTCCTCGACGGTATCTTGAAGTTCCACATTGCGGTCATACACCTCGTCGTACATACGGGCAGCTATCGAGTTAAGTGGAATCTCTTCCTCATCGTCCTCCTCATCCCCTAACTGTGGCAGCTCAACAGGGTCCTCCTCATCCGTCTTTATCTCATCCTCCTCATCAGGTACTCTTTCCTGCTCAACTACTGTGACCGACAGAACTATTTCCTGTGGCAGTAGTTGTTCCCAAATCACCTGAATATCTCGAGTCTCCTCCCCTCTAGCCTGACTGGATCCTCCTACATTAGCCATCCTGTCAACCAAATTTTAAGTTTTAATTACTAATCATCACTACTCGACATTCACAAGCACATAAGTTGTAATCACATAAGCACATAAGTGTTTTATTACTTCTTCCTTAACAACTCGATAAGAGTTTATCATCATTATCTTTTCAAAGGTTACTTCCTAAGGCTTTTCCCCACTTAAGGTTCATAACCTAAGGCTTTGATACCAACCTTTGACACCCCCAAATCTAGGTACTTCATTCCCACAAGATTTGGTGCTCACTATCCATACATTCATACTATCTACCCAAATAAAGTAATATTTAAACCATAAATTGTAACACCCCCTTTCCAAAATAGAAAGAGAGGTTACTCAAACACAACAAAATGGACGAATAAATAAAAAAAACTCTAATCCACAAAAGAATAATCTCATACTGATTAAATGTCTTAAGACAAACCATAATAAATGCCAAATTGTCTCAAACCACACTCTAAAATAATTATTACAATTCTGAACAAACTAATGTATCACAACCTAAACATAATATATCTAAATCATTTGGATAAAAGGGAGCTCTCGACACACTTGCCCTTGATTCCCCTGATTACCTGCCGAAAGAAAAACATAGCATGAGCCAAATGCCCAGTACGGATATAGAATACAAATAATGAACCAAAATAACTAACTCAATTAAATGAAATGAAACGAAATGAACTGAAACGAAACGAACAAAACTAACACAATGAAATGATAGGCTGAATCAAATGGTTGGGTGTTATTTCATACCGAGCTCAAAATAAATAGTAATATACCTTGCCACACAGGCAAGTCAAATAATGTCACAAAGGTAATCAAAATAATTCCACACAGGCAATCACACATCGGACTGCGCAATCCAGATGCATGCAAAATCAAAAAGCGTGTTTGGCACAAACATCACTACTCCGCAGAACAGAACAGAAAACTAGGGTCGACCCATACGCCTCCCACAACAAAACACCAAATGGCCAACTCCCACCGGAGCACAAAACAGAGACGTCGTGGACTGATCACACCGCCACGGAAAGTGTCATGCCTCGGTGCCAAGAGAACATGCCTGTGGTACCCCCACAGGTGGTTATAGCTCAGGTATACCCTACGGTATTCTAACAAAATATAATGTCACAACACATGCGACAAAATATCAACACAAATGGGTTCTAACGTGTACATGTTAAATCGAACGAATCATCAACACAAGTCTCTAAAAATATAATAACATGTACATCACTATAAATATCAAAATAAAATTTAGACATGATACATTAGTCTAAAGAGTACAAATATGAGTTCTAATACAACGCCAAAACAAATTTATCACAATCAATTGACAAGTAACAATTATGAGATTATGTACTAATTAAGTTTCATGGCTAAATACTTATTAAAATATAATATATATATATATATATGACGAAATCAGCGGCTGCAGTATGCAACCAATGGGATATCTATACGTATATATAATTTATATATATAACGTAATCATTGCTTGCAACCAACTTCCAACAATCAGTAACTTATTTTACTAAATCAATTTACATCACTCCTCCTATACACAGCCGATAACAGTTATCAAAATTTAGAAATATAAATGACTACAACTGTTGCCAATTAATTCTCCTCTATTAATTTATTAATTAACCAAACCTTTTTTTTGTTTTTGTGCAATTGAAACCAGTGAAAAACAATAGAATTGATGAGAAGAATGTGGGGTCATATGCTATGATTTTATTCGAATCTAGTCTACCATTCATGAATAATATTTAAGGCATATGGTATGGAAGGAGGAGTAATAATACTACCTTAATTGTAGGAATTTTCTCCTTTTTCTTTATTGTTCTTCCACTGTCGCTGCTTCCTCTTTTCCTCTTTTCTTTCAGTTACGAACTAAATGAATTGTTTAAGTAAATTAGGTTTAGCTATGTAATTATTTATTAATAGGTTTTATTACTTCTCCTAATTATATTAGGATTTAATATTACCCACGGATATAAATTAAACCCAAATAAATTTTAAGGCCCACTTTTACAAATTTAATGTATCCATCACCTACTAATTTTTATTAGCCCACATAAATTAAATAACTATTTTGACCAAAAAAAATACAAAGTCCAATTAATACGTTTTAAGACAAGATAATTTTTATTATAATGTATATATATATATATATATATATATATTTTTGGGTATTACATCACCTACCCCTTAAAAAGGATTCCGTTCCCGGAATCAAAAGAATGGAACGTACCTAATTTTCAAAGAGATGCGGATACTCCGCTCGAATAGACTCCTCCATTTTCCTAGTGGCTTTCCGCTCCGAATGATTCCTCCACAGAACCTTAACAAACGGAATAGTCTTCCTCATCATAATCCTTTCTTGACGATCCAAAATTGCCTCAGCTTGCTCCGCACAAGTAAGATCCTCTCGAATCTTATCGAATGGATATTGCACCACATACAACGGATGATAACGATAACTCCTCAACACCGACACATGGAACACATTGTGCACATGAGCTAGCTGTGGAGGCAAAGCTAACCGATATGCAACTTCACCAACCCTCTCCAAAATCTCAAATGGACCGATATATCGCGGACTAAGCTTTCCTTTCAACCCAAATCGCCGAATTCCCTTCCAAGGAGAAACTTTTAGAAAAACATGCTCACCAGGTTCAAACTCTAAAGTCCTCCTATGCTTATCCGCATAACACTTTTGCCGTGATCGAGCCGACTTCAATTTCTCCTTAGCCACCGTTACCTTCTCCGTAATGATTTGTACTAACTCAGGCCCTTCTATGGCCCTTTTACCAACCTCATCCCAACAAGTTGGTGTCCGACACTTTCTACCATACAATGCCTCAAACGGAGCCATTCCAATACTTGCATGCGAGCTGTTGTTGTAAGTAAACTTAATTAGGCTCAAATAATCATCCCAATTACCCGACCACTCAAGTGCACAAGACCTCAACATGTCCTCCAATGTTTGAATAGTTCTTTCAGATTGCCCATCAGTTTGCGGATGGAAAGAAGTACTGAAGTTGAGCCGAGTACACCAAACTCGTTGGAACCCTTTCCAAAACCGTGAAGTGAACCGTGAGTCCCGATCTGAGACAATAGACACCGGAGTACTATGAAGTCTAACAATCTCCTGCTGAAATCTGAATACCATGAAGTCAATTGAATTTCATGTTCCATTTTCACCAAAATCTGATTTTTAACCCTTTGTGATTTCTAAGAAACTTTCATGTTTCCACATAATAACCACCATAACTCATCATGACAATGACATAATAATTCAATAAAAAAGTTGAAGAATAAATTTTAAAGATTTATAAGTTAATTTATCCTGAACTCAATAATGTCCAAATTGTCAACATGATACTTCTTTGTAGAGTAAAATTCAAGAATGCTCAGAAGAATATTTCCATGAAAAGATACTGGATGAAGCGCAAATATCAAGGATATTCCACTAATTTCATGGAGTATAGAAGTTAAAACTTTAACCAACCGAGTATAATAAAGAATGGAATAACAAAAGAAATCACCGTGCATGCGATGAATCGCACAAAACAAAGTTATTCCAACATAATAATAAATAACGGAACCAGTCATACGTAAATGCATGCAGACAAGATATTCTAATGAATAATAAATAATGGAACTGTGTCACGCGTAAGCTTGACAGATAGGATATTCCAATGAATATTAAACAACTAAATTGTGTCATGCGTAAACGCACGTACGCATGTGATGTTCCAATGTAATAGTAAAGAATGGAATAATGAAGAATTTCACCATGTATGCAAAGACTTTTGCATAGCAAAGTTATTCCAACATAATAATAAAGAATAGAACAACAAAAGAATTTCACCAAGTATAGTAGTTCACAGATACAAAGTTATTCCAATGTAATAATAAAGAATGGAATAATGTAAGTTCTCTTCATGAATAAGAAAGAAATAATACCCTTACGAGTACAACAAATAATATCCCTTACCTTTGAAAGAAGAGTATTCGAATTGGTAGTAGGCGAGGTTATACTCGAAGAAAACTTCAGACTACGCTTTAAAGCTTTCTTAAACTCTAAAGAAATACGCTCATGACTATAAAAGAAGAACTCTCTATATAGTTTCTCTCTCTAGAGTTTCAGTGAATTCGTAAGAAATAATGAAGGAATGAGCTTCTATTTATAGAAGAATAGACTGCATAATAACTAATTCATGAACGGTCCAGATTGATTTACTTTTAATCGGACGGTCCATATTTAAAGCAAAATCTTTTAAATAAAATATAATATATTCTATTTATAATATAATAAAACAAATAACTTTATAAAAGTATTCATTTTATATAAAAAGATTTTACTACGCAAAAACTACTATGTAGGCACTATACAACACTATGCATAATAAAATATAATATATTCTATTTATAAAATAACTTTATAAAAGTATTTCTGCTTTTATATAAAAAAATTTACTATACAAAACACTATGCATAATAAAATATAATATATTCTACTTATAGAATTAGTTTATAAAAGTATTCATTTATATAAGAAGATTTTCTATTTTATTACATTAATAATACTAACAAAAGAAAACAGAGTGACTTATCATGTAAACATCAATAATCAATACCATGTGCTCCTATGCTACTAACGCCAGACATCAGATTTTTTAACTGAGTAGTTCAATGCTTTTAACGGTAAAACTTCCGCCGTTATTCTCATAAAAATATTTTTGTCATTTTCTCCATCCGACAATAATTTCATTGTGGGGTCTACCAATGATTGTATCGTCGTACGGACATTCCCCGATAAAAAAAATATTTTATATTAACTTGCTTACTTTGCAAAAAATTTCACATATTACCCTTAACTTTAAACTTTTATCAATTTAACTATTTACCAAAATAGAAAAAAAATTTAAATACTTTTATATCATAAAATTCGGGGTCTCACAATCTCCCCTCCTTATGAAATTTCGCCCTTGAAATTTATGTACGTACCTGATATTCGAAGATATGAGAATACCTGATATTCGAAGAGATGAGAGCTTTCTTTTCGGATTGTACCTTCCCGGTTATATCCTCTGTATCATAATTTTTCCATTGTTCATCTCCTGTATTTCAGATATCATTCTAGAATATATCTTCAAAACAAAGGTTAATTGACATATTACAATTTGTCAACTTATCAAGTAAATAATTTCAGCTTAGGTAAGTCACACACTAGCGAAGTATATAACTCGTCTTTCTCCTCCTAGTTCTAGACTCTTATCTCCGCCAGCGACCATATCCCTAAGCTCTGATACCAAATGTGACACCCCCAAAATTAGGTATACATCACCCATTCTGAGTCGCCAGATACATGGTACAAAATTTAAATACAACTTCATTTATACAACTGTTGAACTGTCGTATAGAATACGACCACAGTTAACTGTGAGTTTTAATACAAATATATGTAACTCTCATGGTGCCTCGAGCACAACCTTACAATGATACTTTACATAAAAATAGAGTCAAAAACTGTTTTAGAAATTAAAATCTTTGGGAAGTGCTCAAGGAAACCTTCGTACATGGGAGGCCATGCGTTTAGGTTATAATAGATATTATATGTCCACAGAATTATCCTTGGTTGACCCAATAGACCCCAAAGAAAAATGAGAATATTACTATCAACTTCTTTCCAATGGTGAGTCTTCTCTTGACATATAACTATCTCCACTGTCTCCAAGTGAATATTATATTTCAAATAAACTCCAAGATCATATAGGTAGTGCCCGTAGATATACTCAGCAAGTGGATGCGCACAACCCTATCTTATGATAACACGAGGTTGTATGTCATTAGACATATTGTATGATAGTGGCAAAACACCCTTCCAAAGTTGGGTTCACCTCACCCTATTCAGTTCACCAAAATTAAATATCAAATGACGTATACAATACGACACACTTATCTAAAGTTCTCAATAAAATTATTTCCATACTATTTAGGAGAACCTCAAAATACTATGTAATCCACCGTAATAATCCTTTTAATACCTCGCTCGACCCAGCTACACTTTTATTACCTGAAAGGAATTGTAAGTAAAAGGGTGAGCACAACTAGCCCAGTAAAGAATATCATAACTAAAGATAATTAAATTATCAATAGCTTTCATCAATAATAAATCAGAGATTTAGAACATATGGTAGATAATAAAACTTTTCAACCATAGTCAGTAAGTGGAACGAAGCAATCCATTAGAAGAGTCAATAGACCATAAGGTCTATTATCTTCTCTATGTTAAAAGTCCACCAATAATGTTTTATCCCTGTAACATCGATCAATAATTCCCGTCCACGATCATGTGAATAACTCATAATCACAATTGTGATTCTAAATTCCTCTTCGCACCTGTGATTTAAGATAATTTTCATCACTGTCTTCACCGAAACATCAAAAATCATGGTTATACCAAATCACAATTCCTGCTCATAATCATTAAATCATATTTGCACTACGGCCAAAGATATTCATTATTATCACATCCATGAATTAATATTTCATTGCTGAGACTCAACTCAATAATTAATCCACATTATCAAATCATCCATGCACTACAGGCCAATGATATTCTTTAGTATCATGACCACGAATTATCCATGCACTACGGTCCAAAGATAATCATGTTTTCATCAACGGTCCTGATCATGCCATAAAACAATTCATCTTTGCACCCTTGGCCGAAGAGAATCCATAGCCATAATCATACCAAAAGCTGTCCATCAATGCACTACGGCCCAATGAGGACTGTAGACACTCGAAATTTTCTTTCACTGTTACTAACATTGTAGGAGGACAGATTCGTCTTTTAAGAGGGAACCCTGAAAGACAATCCAAATCCATATCGGATACTATCGGAAGTTCATCATCAAACCCCGGATCGTAATCTGGGAGTAACCAAATCCAACCTCGAAGATAACCCCGAGGCCTGCAGATACAATACCGGACCACACACCGGAGAAGACCGATTAATCTTAGAGATGACCCCGAGGTATCCAGTCTCAGTCCCAACCATGGGAATAGGTCAAGCCAACCTCAGAGATGACCCTGAGGATAGTCAAAGTCAACAGCAAGCCAACCTCAGAGATAACCCTGAGAAACGACTGCTACAACTGCGCGAAAACTGGAGATAACCTCGGGAGCGGCAAAATGGTCATTTTGCCACCTCAACTTCACTTCAAATAAAATACACTCATTTAAAATCAAAATATTTCAAAGGAAGTCCCACAAGAGCGATATCTCAACTCCGGAGCGCAAACTACACAAAACGGCTCACCGGATTGCCTGACAGAAACCCGGGAATGCCATTTTGGCCATGGACCCATCTTCCTAGAATCAAAAAAGGTCAAATTATATGTCATTGTGTAGCTCTTGGAAAGAGCTTTTCGGAATGGTATGGCACGCTTCCATCGGACTCCCGGATTGAAAGTTATGAGTGGTGATCTGAGCGAGCAACAGACGACAGACGATTTCGACATTACTGGAACCCACACTACCCGGGGCACCTCGGGCAGCCACAGGTACACCTGCTACCTCTATAAATATGGGGCTTGGGGTGCTAATTTTCTAAGAGAAAAGACGGGAAACCACCGCACAACACCCGCCTCAGACTCGCCCTACAAAGTGTATTTTCCCACTTTTAAACACCGTGAGCTCATATATAGCCTCTTTTGTACCCACATAAGCCAAGTGTTTACCCACTCTAAAGATATATAGAAGCCTTTTTATCACCACCGTAGTAAGCCTTCTCACACACACTTTAGAGCCTTTTTCTTCATCTTTGCACACACCCTTCTACACGCGTTGAGAGTCGTGTTGCTTGCTTTTGCCAGGACTTTGGTTCGTGGTTTCATTTCAAGATATATATATATATATATATATATATATATATATATATATATATATTTACATATATATATTGACTAACATTATCGAGTTATGCCTCGATCGAGCCTAGACTTCTATCTGGAGCGTTTACTTGCTTATATATATATATATATTTATATATATGAACTGTGTGTCGAACTTTGTTTGATGAGCCTAGACTTCGGTCTGGTGCGTTTATTCGCTTTTATATATATATATATACTTATATATATCAACTGTGTGTCGAACTTTGTTCGATGAGCCTAGACTTCGGTCTGGTGCGTTTATTCGCTTTTATATATATATACTCATATATATCAACTGTGTGTCGGACTTTGTTCGATGAGCCTAGATTTCGGTCTGGTGCGTTTACCTGCTTTTATATATATATACTTATATATATGAACTGTGGTCAAACTCTGTTCGATGAGCCTGGATTTCACATCCGGTGCGTTTATTGCTTATATATATATATATATATATATATTGTCCCACCTGGAGTTTCCTTCGTGGTGGTTGATCGCTTTTACAGCTTTCTTTACATTACGTCCTGCCTAGAGTTTACTTCGTGGCAGTTGACCGCATTTACAGATTTATTTACATTCTGTTCCGCCTGGAGTTTCCTTCGTGGCGGTTGACCGTATCTACAACTTTATTTACATTTCTGATCCCCCATGGAGGTGCTTTGTGGTTGGTGATCCTATCTGTATATATATATTTATAGCTTTTATATATATACCTGCTTACTGCTTTCATATAAAAATGCTATATTTTGTGAGCCTAGGAATCATGTGATCACAGATTCATCCCATTGAATCTAGATTCGGTTCCCGTGATGGACATTTTTAGATGTATGGCGACTTTGTAAATTATTATATTGTCCGAATTTCCTCAGATGGTTTCCATACCCACGAGGAAGTCGGCATTATCTTTGTACATTATTTTTATACGGATGCCTCGCATCCGTCAAATAAAATCAATCAACCCGATCACTTAATAAAATGGGAGTGTAAAAGGTCTCAACTCCTATTGAGCATCAGGGTTTAAAAAACCTCTTTTATAAAATATCATTGCCATATCTTGCTAAAAACTGAATTTTTACATAAATTCAAACCCTGTGTATATAGGTTCGAACGAGGCCTCACACAACTTCCATATAACAGCACATTGATCCACACACACATACACTCAGATAATAGTTTCTTGAAAAGAGGCAGTCACCGTGGTAACACGGATGTCGGGGGGTGCCTAACACCTTCCCCTCGCATAACCAAGTCCCCGGACCCTTAATGAATCTCAGTTTCACCGACCCGTATATCAGTGTCACATCACTGGGTCAATGTGCAAACCTTTTCTTGGTTGTGTTGGTACAACCATTTAAAAAACCAACTGGCGACTCTTAACAGTCCATCGTTGACATTATACATGTCGGACCTTTTTCACTTATTTTTTCATACAAATCTCACCTAAAAATGAGAACACCAAGGAACAAGTAACGGAAAGGGACACCCAAAAATCCCGACGTCGACAGGTGGCGACTCTGCTGGGGAATCCGTAAGAGAACTTAAGCCGCTATTACAATCTTTTCAAAACTATTACCTGATTGTGTGTGGATGTTGCATTTACATTTAATGAATGTGTACGAATGCATTTCCTTATTGCACTTAGTGCTTCGCACCATAACTGCTTGTGATGCTAGTGCTTCGCACCATAACTGCTTCTGATATTAGTGCTTCGCACCATATCTGCTTGTGATATTAGTGCTTTGCACATGTCATCATTTTCATACGGTGAGACGCGATGTATGTGAATGTATGTTGTGTGGTCCCTCCACTAGGAGGCTATCCCATCGGTGTTTGATTACTGAACTCGTGAGAAGACTAATTCTCCGAGGCTCAGGAAAGGCACCACCCAAATTCGCTCCAGTTGAAAGACCGGATTAACTTCCCGTCTAGTAGATTGCGATGATTTGGGAACCTTCATGCCAAAAAGCCGCGAGAGTAACCTAAGATAGGTCAGCCTCTAATAAACCCAAAACGGAGGAAAGTCTCTTCATGCTCTCTCATTTCAAATTACTTGTAAACACAATTACTCGTAATTTCATTCCAAATCTATCTCCATGTAATGAGAAATATGAAGAAATGTGTACACATACATATTTAGCATGCTACAAATAGCTGACATCCATTTTCCAGGATAAAAATCCTAAAATGGACACATCACATAGCATGTTATTATACACATTCCCTAAAGACTAAACTATGCAAGTCTTTCGTAGGGAAGCAATCGGTCCCGTTACCCGTTTAAAGTCCAAGAAGGCATCGATCCCAATTGTTAGGCATGGCTACACCGGGCCACTGATCCTACCCTGCTTTCGAGAGGAGTTTGAAGGATTAAGGAATCAGATAGCAAAATTGGTTGTCTTTCTAAAAGAACAAAGTAAAGATACGCAGGGCCAGACAATGCCTACTCAACCAGAGTCCTTCACACCAGGGGACAGTCAGGGCATTGGTAAAAAGATGGAAACCCAGATACCTAAACCTCATTCCAATAAAGAAATCACAAATCTCAGGGGTGATCGAGAAACTGGGGATATAAGAAAGAAAGTCCAACAAATGGACGATACCATCCGGTCAATTAAAGGGACTAGAAATTATGGGAGTGTCACCTATTCAGATCTCTGTATATTCCCAGGGGCTCAATATCCTACCAAATTCAAAGTCCCAGAGTTTAAAAAGTACAATGGGGCAGGAGATCCCTATACGCACCTAAAAGTGTACATTGGAAAACTGGGGTCTTATGCTGAAAATGAAAGCCTCAGAATGCAACTTTTTCAAAAGAGTCTCACTGGAGAAGCTAAAGCTTGGTATGCCCGACTTGACAATGCCAAAATCCACAACTGGGAAGAATTGGCCCACGCCTTTCTAAATCAAGATCGACAATCACAAATGGCACCGGATTGATATCAAGTGACTAAAGTGAAAAAATAAAGTACTGAATCATTCCGAGAATATGCCCAAAGGTGGAGACATCTAGCAGCGCAAGTCATTCCATCAATGATAGAAACTGAGATGGTAATGACATTTATTGATATCCAAAAGGCTCCTTACTATGAGAGGATCCTAGCAGGCATAGGAAAGCCATTTGTGGAAATGATCAAACACGGCGAAATGGCAGAGATGGGCCTGAAGGCAGACAAGATTAAAGACTTCACTGCCTTGGAAGCAGTCACTAAACATATACAAACTGGCAAGTATGCGAGCGATCCCAAGGGGGTACCCGATAAAGGCAATGAACATGTATCCCTTGTTCTATAGGGGCAAGCTAGGAGACCAAACTACAGTCCCCCCATTTGGAAAATGCAAGATAATCTGCCATCTCCACAACATGCTGCATTCAACCAATACCCAGACAGGAAAAGAAAATTTGAAAGAACGGAAAATCGGGTATTCACTCCAATGGGCGATTCCCTTGAACATGTATTGGCGATATTAATGGATCATAAGAAAATTACCGAACTAGCTCCACCTCTGGAACCAGGGAACAAAAGATATAATCCAAGACAGAGATGTGCTTACCACTCAGGGTCTCCAGGGCACGATACACAGGATTGTTGGTCCTTAAAGCATAAGATTCAAAATCTGATCGAAAGTGGCAGTATTGTGGTCGAACAACCTGACCAATAAAATATCAACACCAACCTTCCGTTGTGACATGATACCGAAGAAGTAAACATGATCGGGTCAGGAAGCGCTGAAATGTATCCAATTCGTAAGTACATACGAAGGATGGAGGAATACCCCCAAACGCACATAACAAATGTCCTAGAGTGGGAAAACTCGGAGGAGGGTATGCTAGTAATGCAAAAATTGGATGCGATCCAGAATCAAGTGAACTCCTTTGGCTAAGTCGAGCAAGGCGCCAACATCAGGAAATAAGGCAATTTTTCACTCAACTATCAGAAAGCCAAGAGAAAAAGGACTCCCGGATGAGCCAGCTAAATGAAGAAGATCAAAGTAGGCCGGAAATACAAGAAAATGGGGATGATAAAATTGCTAGAAGATCTCACCAGCGGAAGAATCGATCGAGGGAATGCGAATTCTCAAAGATGAAAGATCAGACAACCTCTAAAAGAGTCCAAAAATTCACCCCACTGAGCAAATCCAAAGAAGAAATGCTACACTTTCTGATAAGCGAAGGAAGGATTACTGAGTTGCTGCCTCCTATAAAACCCAAGATAAAGAGTTATGATTCCACCAAGATATGTCTCTACCATTCTAACTCACTTGGACATACGACTGAAGAATGCTGGTCATTGCAACGTAAAATCCAGGATCTAATTAAAAATGGAGAGCTGGAGATAGAATTTCCCATGACCAAAAAAGGCGAAAAAGAAATAAAAAGCTTAAGATGTCCATTCGAGACAGGCAGTTCAAATGAGGTGAAGACTATGAGCGACAATTCTGCCAGAATACAAGGTGGATTGATCCTAATGCAAGGAATGACAAAAGAGACAAAGGCATCCCCAAAGGAGATTCCCCCGCCCACATCAAACGTCCTGTGGTTCCAAAATATCAACCATGTTCCTAATTTTATCACCTTGAATGATGTGGAGGAAATACTAATCCTTTTCAAGGAAGAAAAAGCCAAAAGGGAAAGTTCTTTGCAAGAAATGCCACAACCGTTCGAGGGAGATTTCATGGTTGAATCCTTTGAAACCCATGAAGAAGGCGAAGGAATAGATGAAGGAAAAGGTGGTGAGATTGTCGGGGAATCCAACCCATTAGAGAATCCGAGTTCATCCTTTTTGCGATGCGCGTCCATTGCAAACGTCCCTGAGGAATGTACTGAATCAGGAAGCAATCAAGTTATGGCCACAAGCGAAGACATTCAGAATCAAGGGGTAACCTCTATCACGAGCCCTGAAGGCAACATAACCATTGACAACTGGACTATCAGGCCTCAACTAGCCAAGAAGATGTAGATCCAGGGGATCAAGTTGTGAGTTCCAGAAAATGTTGGAACGGTATCACTTTCTTCGTAGTATTCCTTTTATTTTCCATGCATGTAAATAAAAAAAAAAAAAAAAAAACAAAAAAAAAACAAAAAAAAAAAACATCTCTACACTCTTCTCACCATTTACCCCTTTGAACCTTTTCAAACCAAAGCCTAAACTACGAAAGACCTGATCTCCTCTTCAATAGGAGTACGTAGGCATCCATCAATGGTGCGGTCAAACCAAACAAAAACCCAAACAAACACTTCTCAAACAGATACACCCCAGACGATGATGGCCCAGACGTAATGGTCATCATTCGGGAGAAAGAGGTTGATGATAGCCCCTCCATCACTGCAGTCCACCAAGACTTTGCCCTCGACAATTGAAGCAGCACTCCTTGCATTAGCCGACGAGGGTAAAAAGGGAAGAAACTCTCTCTACCTTGTAGATAGCAATAACTGCTTACTTTTTTTTTGCAAGTAGATAGCGATTACTTTTTGTCATTACAGGCTAACACTTTGTGTGATTGAATAGTGTTATATACTAAGTGAAAACATATTTTGTTTCAGGACTCTGAATTTAGATGTGCCTGTACTTGCTGATGAGGTGCCTCTTCTCCACAAGGACTGTAACTTTGATGTAAAGTTGGACTCAGACTTGATGGAAATACAAGAGGACTATGAGATACCTCAGGAGATCAAAGAATGGGTCGAAGACAAACCCAAGAGAAATCTTGATCAAACCACCTCTTTTAAACCTCGGAACCTTAGAAAACCCCAAACAAATCCAAATTGGTACAAACCTCACTCAAAACCAAAGGAATGACATGGTTACTCTATTGACCCTATTCCAGGATGTGTTTGCATGGTCTCACGAAGACATGGTCGGTTTATACATGGACATTATCATTCATCGCCTTCCCATCAAAGGGGGATTCAAGCCATTCAGGTAGAAGCTCAGGCGATTGAAACCTAAGTGGAAGTTAAAAGTTAAAGAAGAAATTGTGAAACAATTTCAAGCCAGCATCATCATGATGTCAACATACCCTAAATGGCTATCCAACATAGTCCCCATGCTGAAATCGGGAAGGGAGGTGCGAGTTTGTGTGGATTACAGAGATTTGAATAAAGCTTGCCTCAAAGATAGCTTTCACGTGCCATTGACACATACAAATTCGATACGACATGTATGTACTTTCTTTGCCGATTGCTTTCACGGGTACCATCAAATCATGGTTGCTGAAGATGATCATGAGAAAACTTCATTCATCACGCCTTGAGGAGCCCTTTGCTATAGACGATTGTCATTCAACCTCATCAATGCCGTTGCTACCTATCGGTGAGCCATGTGGCTCTTTTCCACGATCTAATAGTAAAAAAAGAAGAAAAGGAAAAGAAAATAAAAAGAAAAAAGAAAATAAAAAGAAAAAGAAAAAAGAAAAATCTCTTCAATAGGTTCTACAGTTGCTGCTTTACCATCGGCAGGTTCTACAGATGGCTTCGGAGTTTGAAGAAAAAAAATCCTTCCTCCACATTCCTCGGAATAGGAATGATTTTACGGATGCTCTAGTAACCTGGGCCTCCTTGATCAACATACATGACAAGGAAGACATGCCAACCCTCACATTTGCGCAACAAAAAGCTCCATCCTATGAGAATTCCATTGAAAAGTATTGGATGACCTACCTCCCACCCAACATCCTTGGTATCAACACATCAAGAAGTACTTACGAGATGGATCTACACCCGCTGAGGCGAGCCCGACAGAGAAAAGGCGGATCCATCAACTTGCTATAAAATTCTACCTGAACGAAGATGCACTATATGAAAAGAGATGCATAACGAGGTCTCCTCAGATGTCTGGATGAGGACCAAGCTCAGAGGCTCATGGATAAAATCCATGGGGGAGTATGTGGCCCACACATGAGCGTCCCTCTATTTGTAAAGAAGATCCTACAACAGAAAAGTTCAACTACGACAGTTCAAACAACACGACTTGGTTTTGAAAAAGATCATTGATAACCAAGCTCAGTCTAAAGGAAAATTCTCCCCGAACTGGGAAGGCCCGTTTGTTGTCAAGGAAGTATTTACATGAGGCATTTTTAGATTACAGGAAATGGACAATAATGAATTTCCACAGCTTATCAAATCGAACACCGTGAAATGGTACTATGTCTAAGGTTACCATCAAGTGAAAATCCTGGTTTTGGATCATTAGATTACCAGTTATTCCGGTTCTTTAACCCTTTACCACATACAACTCCTTTCCACGCTTTGCCCCTCAGGGAAACATCCTTTCAAGTAATCAGCCTGGCTTCACTACGATCATACCACTTAGGCCATCTAACCGCGAATTGAACCTCTTACGTTTGCAGTTTGGCTGCCCATACATGGAATCAAACTTTTCACACTTTCAGTTTATCCTCAACCTAGGATCAAATTTTCTCTTCCCCGTAGTCTGACCTGCTTATGGTATCACGTTTTTCAACTCGCCCTGCAGGGCGAACTACATCGACCTGATCTCCCTAATACACGGGAGTACATAGGCAGCCATGTTATATGGTCCAGTCTCACCACAAAAAAAATAGACACACTCCTATCCATAACCACGTACAGAAATCAGTCCCAAGACACCAAAGATGGTAGGGAATACACATAGATCGACAATCCATTCTGAAAATCCTAAGACATCTCACTGTCCATCCATCAAGGAGGAGTTTAGAATACATCCAGATCACAAAATCCTAGAGAAATAAGCGAATATCAATCAAGTAGCAAGGCATAACTAAAAGGGAAGTGAATCAACATATATTTCCCTGCCATATATAATGCTGTTTGATATATACAATGTTTACTGTACATGACAAAATGGCTAAGCTAGTCTGTGCAAGAGAATACAAGCCCATCTACAAATCAGTGTATATGCGGGCTATCAAGTCCAACATGAATTCCCTCTCTGAAGAAGGAGGTAACACTGTGATCTCCTACCCAAGGGTTTCTACACGAGCCAACAGATCCACTGCCAACTACATACGATATCTCGGGTGGGTATAACATTATCCCGCTCAGCAACAACGATATCCCTATGAGTTAGAGCATCATCTCTCTAACAAAGCGATATCTTTACCAGAAAGAGATGTCAACATCAAAGCCCACATCCACTACCTGTTCACCAGATGGTACAGATGTAAAAGCCTCTTGCAATCTCGACATTTTATCAGCTCATCTATCAAAGCAACTATCCCAGACAACAAGCGAGGCTGGGGCAATTTCAAAATTAGCGACAACCGGATAGTGGATCCCTTACAACAAGATTGAGGGCAATCTCGAAAGCAGCGACAACTCAACACTGGGGCATTTATCAATCATCCTAAAATGGAAAATGCACCAGTTAGCACCATCAGCATGGTCCATCATAATCTTAGTGACGATTCAGGTATTATTCACTCGTGACTTCATCAACAAAGAGAGTTTCTCATATGAACCCTCGGCATCAACATGCGAAAGGACTGGGGCATTTTTCCAATTCCAAGAAATAAAAGGAGCTTAAGACAAGATCAAGCTTCTCATCAAAAAGAAAGGGGTGAACTCCTGAAAGAAATCATAGCGACATAAGCGTGCCCCTACGAAAGAAGGGGAAAATTCTCAAAAAGTGTTTAACTCAGGAGCAGAAGGTCAACGACGAAAGGCCTAGCGAATGAAATCTACACCATCAACATGCGTTAAGTCCTCACAAGTTGAAGCCTCTATACCGACGTTAGAATATGGACAGCGATAGAATGAATTACACCCGCCAGGGATATCAACGGAATTCAGGCCATCAGTTCAGCCGAGTTGCCAATCAAACGCTTAAGGAAATGGGGCACAAGTACCCAACAGCGAAATGAGACTCCAAATCACCTAAAAAAGGATGAGACATTTGGTGGTTGTCATCAATCTAACGTAACATCAGGCGAAGTCTAGTGAAGTAATCCATGGAATATTACTTCAGCGAAGGTATCGGAAGATCTGGTATTCTAAACCATTGCCATCAATACAGCGAAACATCAACACAGTTCAGCGATGAAAGCTTCGTCTACCACCGTTCGAGTGGTAACTGGAAAAGTTTGGAGATCAGCAGGATAGTCACCGTTGCAACTACCAGCGAATACATCGGGAGGGTCTGGTGATTTTAGAACGTTATCCCCATCAGAGATGTGGAAAACATCTCAAATTATCTTCATCAAACAAGCATCAGCGATTAAAATGCCAAACCATTGGAGTCAACACCAGCATCTGCAGTAGCAATGATCGGTAAAAGGTAAAGCGATTTGCGAATACATTTTAACATTCATCATAATATTCATTACATTGCGATATGCGATATGCTGTTCGTGATATGTGATTTGTGATGAGATATGCAAAATACGATATGCAAAATGCAATGTGCGAGTTGGGAAGTGCGATTTGGCCAAATGCGAAAAGCGATGTGCGATGTGCGAAATGCGATGTGCGATTTACGAACTGCGATTTGCGAAAACATTATCACAGTCATCATAAATATTCACTACATTGTGATTTACATCATTGAAAATACCTTGTCATGTTTCAAGTGTCTACTAATCTTTATCATGTCCATTCCATTGCATTGCATGAACATGATAAAGAGGGGCATCTGTAGACACTCGAAATTTTCTTTCAACGTTAATAACATTGCCGGAGGAGGAGGATTCGTCTTTTAAGAGGGAACCCTGAAAGACAATCCAAATCCATACCGGATACTATCGGAAGTTCATCATCAAACCCCGGATCGCAATCTGGGAGTAACCAAATCTAACCTCGAAGATAACCCCGAGGCCTGCAGATACAATACCGGACCACACACCGGAGAAGACCGATTAATCTTGGAGATGACCCCGAGGTATCGGGATCTCGACCCCAACCATGGAATAGGTCAAGCCAACCTCGAGAATAACCACGAGAAACGATCGCTACAATCGAAATGAAAACTGGAGATAACCCCGGGAGGGGCAAAATGGTCATTTTGCTAACTCAACTTCACTTCAAATCAAATACACTCATTTCAACTTAAAATACTTCAAAGGAAATCCCACAAGAGCGATATCTTAACTCCAGAGCGCAAACTACACATAACGGCTCACCGGATTGCCTAACAGAAACCTGGGAATGCCATTTCGGTCATGGACCCATCTTCCTAGAATCAAAAAAGGTCAAATCATATGTCATTGTGTAGCTCTCGGAAAGAGCTTTCCGGAATGGTATGGCACGCTTCCATCGGACTCCCAGATTGAAAGTTATGAGCGACCGAGCTTAAGCAGACACATGTATGTCTTGACACAATGGGACCCACACTACACAGGGCACCCGGCATTTGCAAGTACACTCTGCTACTAGGTGCCAGAGGTAGACTGCGGCTCCCCCTCTATAAATATGGGGCTTGGGGGTGCTGATTTTCTAAGAGAAAAGACTGGAAACCCCGCGACACCCGCTCTGACTCACCCTACAGTGTATTTTCCCACTTTTAAACACCTGTGAGCTCATATATAGCCTCTTTTGTACCCACATAAGTCAGTGTTTACCCACTCTAAAGATATAGAAGCCTTTTTTATCAGTCAGCTGTAAACCTTCTCACACACTTTAGAGTCTTTCTCTTCATCTTTGCACACACCCTTCTACACGTTGAGAGTCGTGTTGCTTGCTTTTTCCCGAACTTCGGTCCGTGGTTTCATTTCAGTCTGTATATATATATATATATATATATATATATATATATATTTACATATATATATTGACTAACATTATCGAGTTATGCCTCGATCGAGCCTAGACTCCGGTCTGGAGCGTTTACTTGCTTTTTTTTATATATATATTTATATATATGAACTGTGTGTCGAACTTTGTTCGATGAGCCTAGACTTCGGTCTGGTGCGTTTATTCGATTTTTATATATATATATATATATATATATACTTATATATATCAACTGTGTGTCGGACTTTGTTCGATGAGCCTAAACTTCGGTCCGGTGCGTTTATTCGCTTTTTATATATATATATATACTCATATATATCAACTGTGTGTCGGACTTTGTTCGACGAGCCTAGATTTTGGTCTGGTGCATTTACCCGCTTTTATATATATATATACTTATATATATGAACTGTGGTCGAACTCTGTTCGATGAGCCTGAATTTCACATCCGGTGCGTTTATTGCTTTTATATATATATATATATATATATATATATATATATATATATATATATATATATATATTGTCCCACAGAGTTTACTTCGTGGTGGTTGATCGCTTCTACTTTCTTTACATTTAAATCCTCGCCGGAGTTTACTTCGTGGCGGGTTGACCGCATTTCTGACTTTATTTACATTACATCACTTTGGAGTTTCCTTCGTGGCGATTCATCAGTATCTCTGACTTTATTTACATTTCGATCCCCATGGAGGTGCTTCGTGGTTGGTGATCATGTATCGTATATATATATTTACAGCTTTTTATATATATACCTGCTTACCGAATAATCCCTGGTCATAATCATACCAAGTCCATCTATGCACTACATGCCACAGATGACTTTCAACATAATATAAACATGAGGATGATGACAATATTATAATCATTAGTCATAATAAATCAAGGATAAATATTAAAGACTTTAAATTTATCCAAACATTATCAATCACTTAAGAAAATCATAATATAATATTGTTAATATTATAACAATATTTTAATCACTCCTTAAACTTATAAACAATTTAATTTAATTGTTTACACTTTTTCCAAATAATGCATAAAAATGCCATACTAATAAGATTTCATCAACAATAATCAAATTACTCATCAAAAATCTGCATATACCTTATATAGGATTTTCAAGCCATAAAATCATAATTACCAATTTTTCAACTTCACATAACATATTTAATTCATATGTTCATAACTAAACCATTTTCATGAAAAATACCAAATCAGTTCCAAAAATTATTCTTTTTTGGGATTAAGCAGAATATAGTCCCATATTGAACATATATTTTTCTCGGAATTTTTAAAATTCATTTACTATTTTTCAAAAAATTAATTTCTAATTAATTCCTTATGAAATTAACTACCTCAAGATTAACTCCAGAATTTCCCAAATCCTGGCAGGATCTTACACATGTTAACTTGAGCTTCCAGTTTAAATTTCATGGTCATCGGAGTTATAGAACTCCAGTTATAGCATTTTCCGTCGGAAAAACCTAAATATTGAAATGGTCATAACTTGCTCATTTTAAGTCGGAATGAGCTCATATTTGGACAGGAGGTACTTTATACCATATATTTCTATGTCCCAAAAGGCCGGAAGTTTGTAGGCAGTAGCCTTTTTGTAATTTATAGCTTTTGACTCCTTTGCTAAAATCAGTCCACACGAAAATCTACAACACCTTTTATAGTGATTCCACTTGGATAAGTTAGAAAACTCATAGATCTAACTCTAGAACTTGACCACACTCAAAAAATCGAAATATAATAGGAGATATGGTCAATTGAATTTCATGTTCCATTTTCACCAAAATCTGATTTTTAACCCTTTGTGATTTCTAAGAAACTTTCATGTTTTCACATAATAACCAACATAACTCATCATGACAATGACATAATAATTCAATAAACAAGTTGAAGAATAAATTTTAAAGATTTATAAGTTAATTTATCCTGAAATCAATAATGTCCAAATTATCAACATGATACTTCTTTGTAGAGTAAAATTCAAGAATGCTCAGAAGAATATTTCCATGAAGAGATACTGGATGAAGCGCAAATATCAAGGATATTCCACTAATTTCATGGAGTATAGAAGTCAAAACTTTAACCAACTGAGTATAATAAAGAATGGAATAACAAAAGAAATCACCAGGCATGCGATAGGCCGCACAAACAAAGTTATTCCAATGAATAATAAATAATCGATTCTGTGTCATGCAGAACGCATGCAGATGTGATATTCCAACAATGAATAATAAATAATGGAACCAAAAGTTATGCATAGATGCACGCAGACGAGGATATTCCAACGTAATAATAAGCAATGAACGTGTCATGCGAACGCCTTGCAGACATGATATTCTAAATGAATAATAAAGAATGGAATAACAGAAGAATTTCACCATGTATGCAATACTTTGCATAGACATGTTATTCCAACATAATAATAAAGAATGGAAAAATAGAAGAATTTCACCAAGTATAGGGTAGCACAGATACAAAAGTTATTCCAAAGTAATAATAAAGAATGGAATAACAGAAGTTCTCTTCATGAATAAGAAAGAAATAATACCCCTTACGAGTACAACAAATAATATCCCTTACCTTTGAAAGAAGAGTATTCCGACTGGAAGGGCGAGGATATACTCGAAGAAAACTTGCATTACGCTCAAAACTTTTTTAAACTCTAAAGAAATACGCTCAAGACTATAGAAGAAGAACTCTCTCTATAGTTTCTCTCTCTAGAGTTTCAGTGAATTCGTAAGAAATAATGAAGGAATGGGTTTCTATTTTTAGAAGAATGGACTGCATAGTAACTAATTCATGAACGGTCCAGATTGATTTACTTTTAATAAGACGGTCTATATTTAAAGAAAAATCTTTTAAATAAAATATAATATATTCTATTTATAATATAATAAAACAAATAACTTTATAAAAGTATTATGTTTTATATAAAAAGATTTTACTATGCAAAACACTATGCAACACTATGCATAATAAAATATAATATATTCTATTTATAGAATAACTTTATAAAGTATTCTGTTTTATATAAAAAGATTTTACTATGCAAAACATTATGCATAATAGAATATAATATATTCTATTTATCGAATTACTTTATAAAAATATTCTGTTTATATAAAAAGATTTTCTATTTTATTACATTAATAATACTAGCAAAACAAAACTGAGTGACTTATCACGTAAACATCAATAATCAATACCGTGTGCTACTATGCAACCATGCATATTACTGTATTTTACTACTGAGTAGTTCAACAATTTTAATAATTCCATTGCGGGGTCCACCAATGATTGTATCGTCGTACGGACATTCCCCGATAAAAAGAATATTTTATATCAACTTGCTTACTTTGCAAAAAAATTCACATATTACTCTTAACTTTAAACTTTTATCAATTTAACTATTTACCAAAATAGAAAAAAAATTTAAATACTTTTATATCATGAAATTCGGGGTCTCACAATCTCCCCTCCTTATGAAATTTTGCCCTTAAAATTTATGTACGTACCTGATATTCGAAGATATGAGAATACCTTGCTTTCTTTTTGGATTGTACCTTCCCGGTTATATCCTCTGTATCATAATTTTTCCATTGTTCATCTCCTGTATTTCAGATATCATTCTAGAATATATCTTCAAAACAAAGGTTAATTGACATATTACAATTTGTCAACTTATCAAGTAAACAATTTCAGCTTAGGTAAGTCACACACTAGCGAAGTATATAACTCGTCTCTCTCCTCCTAGTTCTAGACTTTTATCTCCGCCAGCGACCATATCCCTAAGCTCTGATACCAAATGTGATGCCCCCAAAATTAGGTATACATCACCCATTCTGAGTCGCCAGATACATGGTACAAAATTCAAATAAAACTTCATTTATACAACTATTGAACTGTCGTATAGAATACGACCACAGTTAATTGTGAGTTTTAATACAAATGTATGTAACTCTCATGGTGCCTCGACCACAACCTTACAATGGTACTTTATATAAAAGTATAGTCAAAAACTGTTTTAGAAATTAAAATATTTGGGAAGTGCTCAAGAAAACCTTCGTACATGGGAGGCCATGCGTCTAGGTTATAATAGATATCATATATCCACAGAATTATCCTTGGTTGGCCCAATAGACCCCAAAGAAAAATGAGAAGATTACTATCATCTTCTTTCCAATGGTGAGTCTTCTCTTGACATATAACTATCTCCACTGTCTCCAAGTGAATATTATATTTCAAATAAACTCCTAGATCATATAGGTAGTGCCCATAGATATACTCAGCAAGTGGATGCGCACAACCCTGTCTTATGATAACATGAGGTTGTATGTCATTAGACATATTGTATGATAGTGGCAAAACACCCTTCCAAAGTTGGGTTCACCTCACCCTATTCAGTTCACCAAAATTAAATATCAAATGACGTATACAATACGACACACTTATCTAAAGTTCTCAATAAAATTATTTCCATACTAGTTAGGGAGAACCTCAACAGCTATAGACCACCGTACTACTCCTCTTAATAACTCGCTCGACCCAGCTACACTTTTATTACCTGAAAGGAATTGTGAAGCAAAAAGGGCGAAGCACAACTTGAAGAAAGAATATCATGACTAAAGATAATTAAATTATCAATAGCTTTCATTAATAATAAATCAGAGATTTAGAACATATGGTAGATAATAAAACTTTTCAACCATAGTTGCAGCGGAACGAGCAATCCATTAGAAGAGTCAAATAGACCATAAGGTCTATTATCTTCTCTATGTTAAAAGTCCACCAATAATATTTTATCCCTGTAACATCTGTAGACACTTGAAATTTTCTGTACTAGTGTTACTAACATTGCAGGAGGATAGATTCGTCTTTTAAGAGAGAACAATGAAACATAATCCAAATCTATGCCGGATACTACCGGAAGTTCAGCCTCAACCCCGGATCGCAGTCTAGGACTAACGATTTCAATCTCGGATGTAACCCCGAGGCCCGCAGATACAATATCGGCACCACCGGAGAAGACCGGTTAATCTCGGAGATAACCCCGAGGTATCCAGTCTCAGTCCCAACCATGGGAATAGCCACTAAACTTGGTGATAACCCCAAGGAATGCAGTTTCGGCGATAACCCTGGAAATGCTTGTTTCAAATGCGACTAGCTTCAATCTCAGCGCTCACAATGAGATACACTGCACCAACCCGGCAATAACATCGGGAAAATAGGCACACCTCAAAGATGACAATGAAGACCTTCAACAATTGCAGCAGTCCAATCTCAGCGAAGTCTGAGCAACGTCTGCTTTATCAGCCCAATTCGGCGATAACACCGGTGAGGGACAACATCGTCATCTCGTCAAACACGATGCCACATCACGTCTCTACGCAACGATGTCCCACAAGACTAACCAATCCCGAGTGACTATTGTGCGGGGTAATGGATGAAAGTTGAAGCTTGAAGACCGGAGGGCATCGTCCCATCTTCAATGACTTTGTACAAACTCTAATCCCATGCCATCATACAACTCTCGACAACGGCGGTCCGAAATAGGTCCTGTATACCTCAAACGGATGCTCGGATTGCACTTCTGAAAAACTGAGTGGACATTACAGTGCCTGAGTGCACGTACTTCGAGACGACCCGACCCAACAAACCCAGGCCGACCCGGGTTGCCTCTGGTACACCTGCGGCTAATATGCCTATAAATAGAGGGCTTGGGGTGCTGATTTTCTATGAGAAAAAGATGGGGAAACCCTGCACAATTCACTCTGCAGTCGCCCATACAGTGTATTTCCCACTTTCAAACACCTGTGAGCTCATATATAGCCTTTTTTGTACCCACAAAAGCCAGTGTTTACCCACTATAAAGATATAGAAGCCTTTTTTAGCAGTCAGTTGTAAGCCTTCTCACACACTTTAGAGTCTTTCTCTTAATCTTTGTACACACCCTTCTACACGTTGAGAGTCGTGTTGCTTGCTTTTGCGGACTTTGATCAGTGGTTTCATTCATTCTATATATATATATATATATATATATATAACATTATATTATAGTTAAGTTATCGCCTCGATTGAGCCTAGACTTTGGTCTAGAAGCGTTTATTTGGTTTTATATATATATATATACATTTATATATATATAATCGTGTGTCGAACTTTGTTCGATGAGCCTAGACTTTGCCCGAGGCGTTTATCGCTTTATATATATATATATATATATATATATATATATATATTAATCGTGTGTCGAACTCGTTTCGATGAGCCGGATTTTATATCTAGGTGCATTTATTCGCTTTTATATATATATATATATATATATATTTAAACTTATATATATATATATGTAGTGAACTACATTCGATCGATGAGCCTAGATTTTACATCCGGTGCGTTTAATGCTTATATATATATACATATATATTTGGTTTCGTCCTGCCTGGAGTTTCCTTCGTGGCAGTTGATCGCTCTTACGACTTTATTTACATTTTTGATCCCCCATGGAGGTGCTTCGTGGTTGGTGATCATGTCTGTATATATATTTACCGCTTTTATATATATACCTGCTTACTGCTTTCATACAAATTGCAGCCTTCTGTGCGCCTAGGAATCATGTGATCACAGATTCAACCCATTGGATCTAGATTCGATTCCCGTGATGGACATTTTCAGCTATAAGCGGCTTGTAAATTATTCTGCGGTGTCTGAATTTCCTCAGATGGTTTCCATACCCACGCGGAAGTCGGCATTATTTCTGTGTATATTATTTTTTGTACGGATGCCTCGCATTCGTCAAATAAAATCAATTCAGCCGCTCACTTAATAAAAATGGGAGTATAAAAGGTCTCAATTCCAATTGAGCATCAAGGTTTGAAAATCCTCTTTTATAAAACATCACTGCCATATCTTGGTAAAAATTGATTTTTTACATAAATTCAAACCTTGTGTATATAGGTTCGAACGAGGCCTCGCACAACTTCCATATAACAACACATTGACCCACACACACAAACTCAGATAATAGTTTCTTGAAAAGAGGCGGTCACCATGGTAACACGGATGTCGGGGGGTGCCTAACACCTCCCCCCCGCATAACCAAGTCCCCGGACCCTAAACGAATCTCGGTTTCACCGACCAGTATATCAGTGTCACACCACTGGGTTAATGTGCAAACCTTTTCTCGGTTGTGTTGGTACAACCATTTAAAAAACCAACTGGCGACTCTTAACAGTCCCATCGTCGACATCATACATGTCAGACCTTTTTCACTTGTTTTTTCAAACAAATCTCACCTAAAATGAGAACACCAAAGAACAAGTAACGGAAAAGGACACCCAAAAATCCGAAGCGTCGACGGTGGCGGCGACTCTTTGGGACTCGATGAAGAGGACTTAAGCCGCTATTACAATCTTTTCAAAACAATTATACGCTTGTGTGTGGATGTTGCATTTACATTTTGATGAATGTGTACGAATGCATTTCCTTATTGCACTTAGTGCTTTGCACCATAATCGCTTGTGATGATTTAGTGCTTCGCACCGTGAAGCGCTTGTGATATTAGTGCTTGAACATGTCATCATTTTCATACGGTGAGACGCGATGTATGTGAATGTATGTTGTGTGGTCCCTCCACCAAGAGGCTATCCGTCGGTGTTTGATTCTTTGGACTCGTGAAGAAGACATTCTCTCGAGGCTCGGGAAAGGCACCACCCAAATTTGCTCCAATTGAAAGACCGGATTAACTTCCCGTCTAGTAGATTGCGATGATTTGGGAGCCTTCATGCCAAAAAGCCGCGAGAGTAACCTAAGATAGGTCAGCCTCTGATAAACCCTAAACGGAGGAAAGTCTCTTCATGCTCTCAATTCAAATTACATGTACTTACATTCCATATCTATCTCCATGTAATGAGAAATATGAAGAAATGTGTACACATACATATTAACATGCTATAAACAGCTGACAACCGTTGTGCAGGATAAAATCCCTAAAATGGACACATCACATAGCATGTTATTATATACATTCCCTAAAGACTAAACTATGCCAGTCTTTCATAGGAATCAATCGGACCTACTACGCCATTAAAAATCGAAAAGGCAACAGCCTCTGATCAATCATGTCGTCATCCGGCCGATGAACTTAATCCAGTTTTCTCGCAAAGAATTGACGGATTAAGCAAACAGATTCTGACTTGGTTGTTTCTACTCAAAAATTACACCAATCTACACGAGGTCGGAAAATACCGTACATCTTTGAATCCTCCACACGAGGAGGAATCCGGTCATTACCATACACGAAAAAAGCAGTTGGATCGACCAACAAAACTCTTGATCTTGCCCATCCCACTGGAGATCCGATAATGGTGACATCAAAAAGAAAGTCCTCAAATGGAAGAGACCCTTCGTATTTATCAAGGAAATTGGAACACACGGGAGTGTTTCATATCTTTGATCTGTGTATTTTTCACGGTGTTCATTACCCAGAAAAATTTAAAACTCGACTTTGAAAAATATGCCAAAGTAGGAGATCCTTACACATTTAAAAGTGTTTATTGGAGAACTTGGATCCTATCACGAGAGGATGAAAAACTTCGAGAATGCAATTGTTCCAAAAAAGTCTAACTGGAGAAGCTTGGTTAAGTGGTACACAAGATTAGACAACTCAAAATCCATATTTGGGAAGAGCTAGAACATGCCTTCCTCACTCAATCTGGTTTTCATACTCAGATGGCTCCTGATCGGTATCAAATTACCAAGATCAAGAAGCAGCCTAATGAATCTTTCAGAGAGTATGCTTAGAGGTGGAGACGCCTGACTGCCCAAGTTAGTCCTTCCATGACAGAATCAGAAATGGTCATGACTTTCATAGACATACAAGAAGCTCCCTTCTATGAGAGAGTTTTAGCTTGCATCGGCAAACCATTTTCTGAAATGGTCAAGCATGGGGAGATGACTGAGATGGGATTGAAGTCAGGAAAAAATCAAGACCTAGCTGCACTCAAAACTGTTGCGGATCACATCCAATCTGGAAATTATGGGAACAACCCCCAAAGAGTCCACAAAAAGAAAGAGGAAGATGTTTCCCTGATACTACAGGGACAAAAAGGTAATCAAAACATTCATATTCAAAGGAGAAACTACACTCCCTTTCCAACACAGTCTACAAATCCTCCAATACCAAAAGGTGGAGAAGTTAAATGCCCTCGAGTGTTTACACCCTTAGGGGATACCCTCGAGAACATCTTAAATCTTCGACAACACGAAGAAGAAAATTACATCTTCTTCCCAAACCGACCCTAATGGGACGGGGTTTCAATGCTGCTAGAAAATGTGCTTATCATGCCGGGGCACCTAGACATGATACTCAGGATTGTTGGGCCTTGAAACACAAGATCCAGGACCTGATAGACAACAAGGAGATCGTAGTCACCAAACCCGATCAGCCTCATGTTCAAGACAACCCTCTTCCTCAACACAAAGAAGAAGAGGTCAACATGATTAATTGGAGCAATGGACAGAGTTCCAACTTCAGCTGTGAATCTTCCCAGACCCTCAAAGACGGTGATGACAGATGGGATTATGCCAAGTTCCAGTTCACAATGGAACGAAAGATCAAAGCTCTCTGCAAATAGATTGAACAATTGGCGGAACTGGTGACTTATCAGCATTAAGTGACTCGTCAGTTAATCAGCCAGGAGCATGCCAGTCTCCTACCTCTTGTCATGAATATTCCCTCGTCACTTTCAGAAAATGAAATGCTGGAAGACAAAGTGACGAAGAGAGCAAATGCTAAAGCCCGTCGGGATTTCGCCAACAAAAGGGAATTCACCTATCTGGGCCAACCTATGGAGGAAATTCTTCATATGCTAATCAATAAAGGAAGGATCAGTTCCCTTCTACCTCCAATCAACCCCCGTTCAGGGCGATACAACTCTGATGGAGTATGTCAATATCACTCCCAGTCTCGTGGTCACAGCACAGAAGAATGCTGGGCACTCCGCCACCTTATTCAAAATCTAATCGACAGTGGTGTCCTGCGCCTAGTAGACGACAATACTGTGTTACGTGCAAGTGAGGATGCAGGCCCTACTAAGTGGAAAAGTGTTTTAGCAGTCATATCCACTGAAATTGAAGGGATTAATACATTACTCGCAACGCCAACAATTCAACTCAAGGGAGGAAACAATCCTTTGAAAGTGGCCGCTCCCGAGACAATCAACTTGTCGTGCAGAGCACAATATCCTATTGTTAGCTTGCACACAGTTCCGTGGAATTATGGAGAAGGTGAAGGATCCACCTAACATACAACTGCTGCAGTGTCGAAGGAAAATCCACTGTATCTTCCCCATCGAGTGATGAAGTCTACCACCAAATCAAAGGGGAAAATACCCATGGAGAAGATTGAAAAATTCCTCTGCGCTGTGGGTCATAATGAAGCTACGATGGTTTTAAGCTTGAAAGAAGCTCCACAACAAATATCAATTTTGGACTTGGTCCTAACTTCTGAGAATCACCGGAAGGTCTTGTTAAAGGTTTTGGAAGAAGCTTATCTCACGACATCAGTGGATACGGAAAGGTTTCAACATATGGTTGATCACATTTTCAACAACAATGTGATATCCTTCACTGATGATGACATACCGCCCAAAGGGACCGGTCATTGCAAACCGTTGCACATTGCGGTCTTGTCCTCCAGATATATGGTAGCTGGAGTCCTAATAGATGGAGGTTCCTCTCTAAATATCTGCCCATACGCTACCTTGGTGAAGATGAATATCAATCTCAATAGAATTCGGAGTAGCCATACTATCATCAAAGCTTTTGATGGAGCCCGCTGTAACTCGGTTAGAGTAATTGAGCTGCCAATTGAAATTGGTCCTCATACATTCTGCGTATCTTTCCATGTGCTCAAGATAGATTTGGGATACAACCTGCTCTTAGGACGACCATGGATTCATATGGCTGGGGCAGTCCCCTCCACTCTTCATCAACAGTTGAAATACATCATCAACAGTAGCCTGGTCACAGTCAACGCTGAACCGGAGATTCCTTAGCACGGGGACATGTCGTTCATCAATACCAATGAGGATGTTGAACCAATTAGTTTTCATACTTTGGAAATAAGCAATATCCAATACCATCTTTGTTGAGCGCCATTGCCGAACCCAGATTTCGCCGAGGTGATGTCAGCCACTCAAGAAATGATGTCGTTGGGTTATAAACCGGGATAAGGGTTGGGTAATGATTGCCAGGGTATAAAGTACCCCATTCGATTAACAAGCAAATTTGGAGCCATTTGGACTAGGCTATTACGCCGATTTCTAGTCACAGGAATCCTCATAAGCATCAACAAATTCCTTCAGCTTCAACCATGTGGCGTTTAGCTTCGCCTTCAAAACCTGAGTCCACACAACCTCTTGTAAAGGTGCTAGCCAATGTGATGGCTATGTTATTTCCCAAGTCGGTACCGGTGAAAGAGAAAGAAATATTTGTTCCAAATCTCGCAGTGGAAGAAGAGGAACGAAGAATCAAGCAAGACGTCATACGGATGATGTCCGGTATACGCATCATCATTTATGACGAGCATACCAACAGATACACCCCAGACGATGATTGCCCAGACGTAATGGCCATCATTCGGGACAGGGAGGATGGCGACAATCCCTCCAGCATTGCGGTCCATCTGGACTTTGCCCTTGCCAATTGGGACAACATTCCTTGCATTGGTCGTAAAGGGTAAAAGGGGTGAAACTCTTTACGCCTGTAGATATAATATAGCGCTTACTTTTACATGCGGTATTAGCGATTCGTTTTGCCGATATATGCTAACACTGTGTATGATCAACGCATTTCATATATATACTAAGTGAAAGCATATTTTGTTTGAGGACTACGAATTTAGATGTGCTGTACTTTAACGATACGATGCCTCTCTCCTACATGTGGATTGTACCTTTGATGTAGAGATGAATTGACCTTGATGGATACACGAGGATAACATTGAGGTGCCTCGAGGAAATTCAAGAATGGGTCAAAGACAAACCCAAACCCAACCTTGATCAAACCATTTCTTTCAATCTCGGAACCTTAGAAAGCCCTAAGTTAATCCAGATTGGTTCAGACCTTACCCTAAACCAACAGAATGACATGGTTACGCTATTAACCCAATTCCAAGATGTGTTTGCATGGTCTCATGAAGACATGGTGGGTTTGTCCACTGACATTGTCCTTCATCGCCTTCCCATTAAAGAGGGATTTAAGCCAGTCAAGCAAAAGCTCAGGCTGTTGAATCCTGAATGGAGTTTAAAAATGAAAAAAGAAATTGTGAAACAATTTCAAGCTGGCATCATAATGGTGTCTACATATCCTGAGTGGATATCCAATATTGTGCCCGTGCCTAAACCTGGAGGGAAGGTGCGAGTTTGCGTGAATTACCAGGACTTTAGCAAAGCTTGTTTAAAAGATAGCTTTCCCGTGCCATTTATCTACATTCTCATTGACAATACTGCGCAATACAACATGTACTCCTTTGCTGATTGCTTTGCGGGGTATCATCAGATCATGGTTGCTGAGGAGGATCATGAGAAAACTGCTTTCATCACTCCTTGGGAACTTTTTGCTATAGACGATTGTCATTCGGCCTCATCAATGCCGGAGCCACCTAATCAACGAGCTATGATGGCTCTTTTCCATGACTTAATGCACAAAGAGATTTAGATCTACGTGGATGATATCATTGTCAAGTCCTGGAAGGAGGATGACCATATAGACCATCTTAAAAAGTTGTTCAACAGGTTGCGTAAGTACAACTTGAAGTTGAATCCAGCTATGTGAGCCTTTGGCGTTAAATCAGGCAAGCTGCTAGGATTTCTAGTCAGCCACAAAGGGATTGAGCTGGATCCTGCCAAAATCCAAGCCATCACAGAAATGCCCATTCCTCAGACAGAGAAGGAAATACGTGGATTTTTGGGAAGAATCAACTTCATTAGCAGGTTTATCTCCGACTCACGAAGACTTTGTGAGAGCCAATCTTCAAGCTATTAAGGAAGAACTCCTCCATGAAATGGAATGACGAGTGTCGAGAAGGCCTTCCTTACAATCAAAAGCTTGACTAGTCACAGCTCCCGTTTTGGTGCCACCTAGGGATGATGTTCCCATGTTTATGTACCTATCCATAAGTGACAATGCCATGGGCTACATGCTGGGACAGAAGGACGATAGAGGCCAAAAATGAGCTATCTATTACCTCGCCAAAAGGTTGACGGTGAACACAAGTACACTCGATCAAAAAAGGCGTGTTGTGCTTTTTAGCATGGGCTTCCATGAGGTTCTGACATTACCTCCATGGTCACACAACCCATCTCATATCCGCGTGGATCCTCTCAAGTATGTGTTCAACAAACCCGTGTTAAATTAACGGTATCCAGATGGCGGTTGATCTACAACAATTTGACATCATATATGTGACTCAAAAAGTCAATCAAAGGTCGAGGAATCGCGGATCAACTAGCCTCACGCACCTTGAGGATTTCAAACCCTTGAAACATATTTCCACGATGAAGGAGTAATGATGATGACAACAACACCATCGATGCGATACGCGCCAATCATGGAAGATGTATTTTGATGGAGTACATTAATATGGAAGGTTATGGAGCTAGAGCAGTTCTAATATCTAATACAGGGGAGTAGTATCCCGTTCTTAGTCAAATTACAATTTGTCAGCACCAACAATACAGCTGGGTATGAAGGCTATCTCATGGGGCTAAAACTTGCATGTTCGATGGGCATCAAAGATTAAGCTTGTCTTTGGAGATTAGGAGTTGGTAATCGGACAATCCACGGAATCTATCAAACCAAGGAACTACATTTCTTTGCCTTACCATGGCGGAGTTTTAAAGATGGCTTTGGAGTTTGAAGAAATCTCCTTTCTACACATTCCTTGTAATAGGAATGACTTTGCGGACGCATTAGCAACTTTGGCCTCCTTGATTTGAATATCAGACAAGGAACGCTCGCCGAGCGTCATAATTTCCCTGCACAAGGCCCCAGCCTATGGGAATTACGTTGGAGAAGTATCGGATGAGCTACCTCCCATCCATCATCCTTGGTATCAGCATATCAAGGAATATCTACGAGATGGATCTACACCCGCTGAGGCGAGCCCGACTGAGAAAAGGATGATCAATCGACTTGCGATGAAATTCTATCTGAGTGGAGATGCGCTCTACAAAGGAGATGCAGGATTAGGTCTCCTCAGGTGTTTAGACAAAGATCAAGCCCAAAGGCTTATGGATGAAATCCATGGTGGAGTTTGTGGCCCCCATATGAGTGGCTCCCTCCTTGTTAAGAAAGTCATCAGGACAGGACATTATTGGCTATCCCTCAAAGCTGATTGCAACGACCACATCAAAAGATGCTATCAGTGCCAAATTCATGGGAATGCTATACACGCCCCTCCACGGGAACTCCACAATATGAGTTCGCCTTGGCCCTTCTCAATGTGGGGAATGGACATTATCGGGCCCATCGAGCCTAAACCCAGTAATGGTCACCGATTTATCTTCACCATGATCGACTACTTCACCAAGTGGGTAGAAGCAGCCTCCTTCCCCAGGGTCACTAACGAAGTCATCATTGCTTTCAGCAGAAATAATGTCGTTTGTCGATATGGACAACCAGAGGTGATTGTGTCAGACAATGCCAAGAACCTCAACAACAAAATGATGGAGGAATTATGCAGTAAATTCCACATCAAACATCTCAACTCTGTCATCTATCGTCCGAAGATGAACGATGTTGTTGAAGCAGCTAACAAAAACATCAAGAAGATTATGCAAAGATGTCCGTGACCACAAAGATTGGCACGACCCATTGCCTCGACTCTGTTAGCCCTCTGAGACCTCAATGCGCACTTCAGCTGAGGGCAACCCCTACGCTTTAACCTATGGGATGGAAGCGGTGCTCCCCATAGAAGTTGAAATGGAATCCTCGAGTGTTGATAGGCGCTCAAATTTGGATGAAGAACAATGGGTACAAAGGCGGTATCACCTATTGTCTACGATAGGCGAAAAATGCACGCGACTATCTTCCATGGTCAGTTATATCAGCAAAGGATTTCCAGATCCTACCACAAAAAAGTCTGGCTACGGCTGTTTCAACAACATGACTTGGTTTTGAAAAAGATCCTTGACAACCAAGATCAGGCTAGAAGAAAATTCACTCCTAACTGGGAAGTCCTGTTTATTTGCAAAGAAGTATTGACAGGAGGCGCTCTCAGATTGCAAGAAATGGACGGCGATGAATTTCCACAACTCATCAACTCAGACACCGTGAAATGGTATTATGTCAGAAGTGACCATCAAACACCCTGGTGCATCATCATCAGGTCACTAGTCATTCCGGTTCTTTAACCCTTTACCACATACAACTTATCTACACTTTGCCCCTCAGAGAAACCTACATTTCAAGCCAGCATCCTGGCTTTCTCCTCTGCGTTCCTACAACTTAGGTCATCCCACCGCTGATTAAACCTCTTGCGTTTGCAGTTTAGCTACCCATACATGGGATCAAACTTCTCATACCAACAGTTTATCCTCAACCTAGGATTAACCTTTCTCCTCCCCTTTTCGACTGCATATGGAATTACGCTTTTTTTCTTCTCTGCATACGAGGCGAACTTCGTCGACGATCTCCTCTTCAATAGGAGTACGTAGGCAACTATTTCATATGGTCCGGTCACAATAAAACAAAAACAACAAAAAAATTTCTACCCTCTACTCCTTACAAAAATAAAAACAACCAAAAACATTCCTACACCATTTCTGCCATACACAACGTTGAACCTCTTACACGAGGTTGAACTACATGGACTGATCTCCTCTTGATAGGAGATACGTGGCGACCATTCATGGTGTGGTCTCACCCCTACCAAAACACAAACCCTAGTCGATTGGTGCTTTGGGATCATCCTTTAATACATTACATTTCATTTTTGACGGAGACGAAGGGATGGAATTACGAACTCCTCCCGAATAGGAGATTCGGCGACCATCTAAGGCTGTGGTCATACCTTGAAGAGCAACACCAATCCATAAGAAGTGGAATTAACCAGGCTTCTCCTAAATAGAAGTACTGGCGACCATCTGTGGTACGATCAATCTTAGAGAGGAATGCCCCACTCCTCTCCACATTTCTATCCAGAAATCAGTCCCAAGACACCAAAGATGGTAGGGATACACAAAGATCGATGATCCATTCTGAACTATCTAGAGACAACTCAATGTCCATCCACCTAGGAGGAATTCAGAATACATCAAGATCACAAGCCCTAAAGCAGCTGGCAAAATATCAAGCAAATAGCAGGACATATCTAAAAGGGAAGTGATCCAAAAATATATTTCCTGTCATATATAATCTTTGTTTGATATATATACTGATGTAAAGCTATATATGACAAAATGGCTAAGCTAGTGCATGCATGCGGGTAAATACAAGCTCATCTACAAGTCGGGGGTATATGCGAGCTAACAAGCCCGATATGGCGTCCCCTCTCTCGGAAGGCGGAGAAGGAAGGTGGTCTCTGGATGAGAATATCCACACGACCCAAAAGATCTGTAGCCATCTGCATGGTGACCATATGATCATCAATATATGCGCTCATCTCTGTAATCATGCCAGTGGTAAGGGACCTCCTTTGCGATCTTATCGTGTGTGGCTACATCCGGGCGGATATACTATACTATTCAACTATCACTGCATCTCGGTGATATAGCCTGTCATCTCAACAACGGCATCTCTGCGTCTAATGCCTCATCTCTCTGATGCGTCCTCATCGAAAGCGATCGACATCATAGATCGTCTGATCTCTTAAAGGTCATCGGATGAAGACTACGCTCTAAATCTTGTGTCGAGTCTTTGAATCACAAAAATCTTGGTACTAGGAGAATCCGGAAGAAATCTTTGGCAACCCAATGACGGGCTCCTCCTCGATGTAGGTATCAATGTCCTCCATGGGCTCTACATCGTCTGACTCAATATCCGGTACTGCAGATACTGCTGCAGCTAATAAAATCTCTGTCTACATCCATGCGGAATACTTTACAAAATAACCGGGATGACTGGCAGAAAAAGAAGCTATATCACGCTGGTCGCCGCAAGCATACACACGGGATCGGTCTTCTGCTGAGAGATATCGAGAAGCTGAACGCTGACCTATCGCCCCCTCGAAAGGATGAAAATCCTGGAACTGGTCGAACTGCGACATCACGACCAATGGGTTATAAGTAGTCACGCCCCTCAAGCTAACCAGAGGGAGGAAATCCATGCCCGGAGCGTGAGTAATGAAGCTGTATGGTGAGCAAAGCCCCGAGCACATTAGTATGCTAAATGGATCTCTGATATCTGCCAAAAATGCGGACCAGGACAGAGCATCTATACACTCCGATGGCTGAAAGGAGTATGACATAGCCACATCATGGGAAAAGTAATACCCATGCCGTCTAAGGGTTCAACCCCGGTCATAAGTGTGACATAAACCATACATCTGACATAATAGAACTCGATGAACACGCTCTTGACGGTAAGTACTGTGATGGGATCTTGATTGCGAGTCTCTGCTAATCGATCATAGGCCTGATGGTGGTGAACCCTCACGAGAGCTCTCACGGCCATGATAACGCCTATATTTATCTCATCCATATATCGTGGCATGTACACATATGACGATTACATAGCATCAATTACATCGACTCGGCAAACGCTTGATGATCCTCAAGCGTGGTGAAATCCCGGGAATGTCGTGAGTAGCTATCCTCGCGCCAAATCTATCATACGAGAAAATCTTTGAGAGATCGCGTGGCGGATGTCACTCATCTGTACTTACTACTCTAGCGCCGCAATCACCGTGAGTCGTGATAAATCTACTCATGTCTCCCAAAGCCAAATGCACGTAAGAGTGCATCTAAAGGTAGCATCGTCAAACGTCGTACTCTCGCAAAGTAGGAGTTAACTCATGGGTGCCAAAGCAGAATACACGCCTATTAGGTAGCCGATGCTCTAGCATCCGTCTACAAATCTGTAGGAACACGAAATGCCAAAAGGGTCATGGTATCTTTGCTGACAACAGATCTCTGATCACCACATGCGGTGGTGACATCTTTATCGTACCACGATCGCATACCTAATGCCACCACCGGCGGTGGGGTATGATCTATCTGACTAAGCGTCGAAGAAGACATACATGCGGTAGTGTTATAAGACCATCCGGGGTGATCTTTGAATATCTATGGACATACATATATATGCATAACATGATACATACATAACAGATAATGGATGACAATATGATATAGGGAATGAAAAATGGTGCATACATTCATAAGTATATCATCATCTAATACATCAGCTCTATACATGTAAAAATATAGGGAAATGGGGCACAACCGCCCTACTACTAATAGAAGCCTATCAAAAGATATAGCGAGAATGGGGAATAGCTACCTAATATCTAATAGAGGCCTATCAAAAGATATAACGAGAATATACATCAGAAGAAGACCAGGGTCTCGATGTCTATGTCCTCAATCCTGTCTACCTGATGTAACTCCTCTTGAGTCACTAGATCTCTATCAACAGGGATGTCAGGCCTATAAAGAGAAGGATCTACGCCGACAAAACCAAATGGGTAAATCGAGGGGCGGCTCCGACGGTGGAAGGAACAAATGACTCGCCTCTGCTTTGGATCTACGCCCAAAATTCGAATAAATACATGTGCTGGTCCATTTGCCAAGTCGGACTATCAATCTGGGTCATATGAGTCGGAGCTCGTACACAAGCTACCCAATCCGTCATCATCAAATATCCTGGAACCATGTCCCCCATAAACTATATGGCGCGGGACTGGGCTCCAATAATCTGAGGAACCACCTGTATTTGGAGCGTCTCACGAGTACATGGACCCTCACGATAATGCAAAGCCGTCGACCCCAACAATGGGATATCGGTGATGGGTATGTGTGATAGGCCAATGGCGCTTTGGCGGGGAGGCAAGATCGGTATACGGATCTCCCCTGTGGTGCTCCTAATAGCACGCTATCCTAAAGAGAGCTCCCATCCTCCATCTATGAAGAGATGAAATCTCCTGGTGGAAACCAAATACTCGACTCCAGTCGGGTGTCCATCCTCAAAGCCGATGGTCAAATGCTCCCCTGAATAGGGAATCCATATGATGGTACCCGTGGTCGACAACTCGGTGCATGTCTGGCGGTGAGTGAATCCCTCACATTCTGAGGACCTCAGACAAATTAGAATGGTGCCATCGTCGTCGTCATGCGTGGATAGGTATCTAAACCCTAACACACTCACGGACCAAAACATGGGAGCCTCTCATAGGCCCAAAATTGCCGACCTGATGGTAAAACATATCTGCTGTATCGATAAACACTCTTAACCTATGAATGGGAAAAGATAAGAGAAATACTCACCAGCAGAAATGGCTAAAATCTTAGCCAAGCCTCGGTCAAACCCTGTGAGCGCATGCGCATGCCCCGGAGGAAATAGACAAAGGTGTAAGAGCCCCAATCGTACTCTCTAATACGGTCCACATCGCGTGTGGCGCTGACCAAAGCGAAAGATACCGTGGAAGAGTTGTTTGCTATGAAGCAACCTCGAATGATCATCAGGATCAATCGCCACAGAACGCGATCCCTGATCCTGACATCGTCAGGCATGGGCTCACTCAATAGCCCACTCATAGCATCTACGTTCAAAGGACCTGAACGGACAGTCCTGCCTTTAAGCTCCTCCGCCGACACTCCTAGTAAGGATCGGACGGCAGTAGGGGTGATATTCGCCATGCAAGGCACTGGCTCCCCTCCAAACTCCATACCTATGATAAATCGCCAATCCATAGGCGTCAACATCACCTCGTAATCCAGTAGGTAGGGTGACTGAGTCTGATGAAACCATCGCTCAGACAATGCCCTGAGGTAACCCCAGGGACAACGATTGGGAAGGATGGAGAAGAACGCCATAAATCCCCAATCATGCACTACCGCTCTATAGTCTGGATGAAGCACCTGGTATATGGAGTGAATGCTGAACCAGTTCCCTCGAGGCTATGAAAAACCAGGAACCTGCATGAAATGCAGATCAATATCAAAACCCTTTAAATCCTCATCAATAGGAAAAAAGGAAGATCAAAGTCTAACGCCATACCTCGTTAGCATGCAAGTACATCGATGGATGCCTGCCCAAATCACCCAGCAACTATGGGTTTGCTACCTGAATGCTCGGAAGCTCCCTGTGAGGGACATGTACAGCAGGAGTGGGATTCTCAATCGGAATATCCGCCTCCTCGTCCTCAACGTCTGGAACATCTACCTGGATAGGACGAACACGGCCTCCACCAACCGACGAATTTGTTTGATGAAACGAGAGGACGAGGCACTTGAAGCCTCGCCGCACGCCGAAGCGGTCTGTAAGAAGCGCTTTCGGTGATCCGGATCCATAATATCTGGACAACAAGTGTCCAAATCACCTTAGAAAGGGTGTGGTATTTCCTTACCTGGAGCTTTTTAAATGCATTTATGACTAAATGCATGCATGCATTTACTTTAACCTATAATAGAGTCAAAATGCATGACTACCCAATGTCTACATTTGGAAAAATTTTGCCATAGTCCCCTTTGAAAATAGGACTATCCAGATGCACATAGACATGTCTAGGTGGCCATTCAGTAGCACACCTGCCCCAAAGTTATATACATAATATATGCATTAAAAATAAAAATCATCATGCATAAGACCAACATCAATGCTAGGAGTACTTTGCCTTTCTACCTTTTGCTCATTGGACCTCAAATAGGACAAAAAATAGTAGAAAAAGGTGCCAATTTGACTGTCTCAAAAGTCAATTTTTTTTCACATCATTATGTTCAACATGGTTTAATACTAACATTTACTATGTTGAATATTTTTTATCAAGTCATTTGTGCATACATAATCACTGCTATGTGTTTAGATGCATTTCGTGCGATATCTCACAATCCAACGGACAGAAATTGGAAAAAAAATACATGCATACGTTACCAGGATAATGTAGAACACTTGTACGGTGACAAGATTTACAGAAAGCAGCCCGAACTCAGCAGATCTGAAGATGGCTCGTGGTTTTCTCTATGAGAAATGAATTGAAAATGACTTGTGAAGGCTGGCTGCATGATATATGATCCGCGCCTGGCCGTAGGCCCACCTGCGGCTGCAGCAGGTGCACCTGCGGCCCCATTACGTGGGTCCCACCCCTCCGGCTCGGTCTAGTTCGAGTTGAAACGGAGTTCTTATGGGCTAGAAAGGTCAAATCGGGAATAAAAATGCTATCTGATTGAAGCAAAAGCAACATCTGATCTGGTCTTCTCGGATGAGACTTTGAACCGCACATCACTCATTGGTAGTCACACGAAAACACGAGGTATACCACGCTTGATGATCCCATTTGTCATAAATCACATCCAAGCGATACCTCGTGACAGTCCGATTCCATGACTCGAATTCGTTACCTAAGCGAGGTCCCGACGGCGGTTATTCTGGCGTGGGTCCCCGACGGGGGTTACAACGTAAATCCTCGGTGGGGGTTACAACACGTTCATCTGTTGACATTTCTATCAAGGAAGGTCAAGCAGCCTTGACGTTATTTCAAGCCGATGGTAAGTAAACCCATCGAAGCATTGAGGATTGTTCGATATTTGCGTACGTACTCATGAGTCCCCAGTAGGTCCCCGACGGGGGTTACAACGTGAAGCCCCAACAAGTGATTACAACGTATATTCAAGCCGTTGACACACATATCAACAAAGGTCAAGCAACCTTGATGTTATCTCAGCCGATAGCGATTAAACCTATCAAAGCTATAGAGCTATTCGAGGATTTCATGCTCGATTACTCATATTTCCCCCAGCGGATCCCCGGTGGGGGTCACAACGCAATGCTCCGTTGATCTACACGACAGCGGAAGTCGAGCAACCTTGATAATCTACAGAATCTCAACCATTAATTCACACATCAACGAAGGTCAAGCAAACTTGACAGTATATCCCACAGGATTTTGCAACCGTTGATTCACATGTCGGTGAAGTACACGTCAACGAAGGTCAGGCACCCCTGATAACATTTGCTATTGGCAGTAAATCTAGCAGGATCTTGACATGTCCTGGCGATATCAACCAGGAAAGGTCAATGTTATCAAAGAGGATAGATGATGGAATATGTTATACACATCCTTAAAACAGATCAAGCTTTATCCCCACAGATCTCTTACACATAAGAGGTACCTCTTCAAGATCAAATCGTTATCAAGAACATAGGAATTTGGTGATAACTCAAACATCAACATCCTAATAGATTCGACTTACACATCAGATCTGGTCAGTATTGCCAATCTCCAGTTGAAGCAACAGGGATCCCGCAATCATCCCCAGCATGTTGGGCTACAACCACGTACACGTGCATTATACATTTGCATCATTTTACTACCCATAGTACCACGTTATTCTTGTTGCATTTCAAGTGTCTAGGATTCTTTATCTTACCCATGCATCGCCATGCATGAGTATGATAAAGAGGGGCATCTATGAGACACTCGAAATTTTTCTGTACTCTTTATTACTTAACATTGCGGGAGGGCATGATTCATCTTTAAGAGAGAACCACGAAAGACAATCCAAATCCATCCGGATACTACCAGGAAGTTGAGCCTCAACCCGTATCGCGATGCGGGAATGCTTGATTTCAACCTCGGATTTAACCCCGAGGCGCTGAGATCAATCTGGCACCATAGGAGAAGGCGATTAATCTCGGAGATAACCCCGAGGTATCCAGTCTTAGTCCCAACCATGGGAATAGACACTAACCTTGGTGATAACCCCAAGGAATGCAGTTTTGGCGATAACCCCAGAAATTCTTGTTTCAAATGCGGCCAGCTTCAATCTCAGCGCTCACAACAAGATACACTGCACCAACCTGGCAAAAACATCGGGAAAATAGGCACACCTCAAAGATGACAATGAGGACCTTCAACAATTCTGGCGGTCAATCTCGGCAAAAATCGAGCAACATCTCGCTTTATATACCCAATCCGTGATAACTGCGGTGAGGGACAACATCGTCATCTCGTCAAACACGATGCCACATCACGTCTCTACACAACGATGTCCCACAAGGCTAACCAATCCCGAGTGACTATTATGCAGGGTAACGGATGAAAGTTGAATCTTGAAGACCGGAGGGCATCGTCCTATCTTTAATAACTTCGTACAAACTCTAATCCCATGCTATCGTACAACTCTCGACAACGACGGTACGAAATAAGTCCTGTATACCTCAAACGGATGCTTGGATTGCACTTCTGAAAAACTGAGTGGACATTATAGTGCCTGAGTGCACGTACTTCGAGACGACCCAACCCGACAAACCCGGTAGGCCGGTTGGTTGCCTCAATACTATGGTGAGCCAGCAGTACACCTGACTAATATGCCTATAAATAGAGGGCTTGGGGTCTTTGATTTTCTAAGAGAAAAAGGCGGAAACCACGAACAATTTATTTCTACTGATCGCCCATCATTGTGTATTTCCCACTTTCAAACACCTATGAGCTCATATATACCCTCTTTTGTACCCACAATAGCCAGTGTTTACCCACTATAAAGATATAGAAGCCTTTTTTAACAGTCAACTGTAAGCCTTCTCACACACTTTAGAGTCTTTCTCTTCATCTTTGCACACACCCTTCTACACGTTGAGAGTCGTGTTATTTGATTTTGCCCTGACTTCGGTCTGTGGTTTCATTCCTGTCTATATATATATATATATTATATATATATATATATATTTATATATATATATATTGACTAACATTATCGAGTTATGCCTCGATTGAGCCTGAACTTGATGCGAGCGTTTATTTGTTTTTATATATATATACATTTATATATATATAAGCGTGTATGGAACTTTGTTCGATGAGCCTGAACTTGATGCGGAGCATTTACTACTATAATATATATATATATATATATATATATATATATATATATATATATATATATATTAGCGTTGTCGAACTCTATTCGATGAGCACGGATTTTTATATCCGGTGCATTTATTCGCTTTTATATATATGTATTTATACTTATATATATATATATATATATATATATGAGCTGTAGTGAACTCATTCGATGAGCACAGATTTTACATATATAAGTGCGTTTAATGCTATATATATATACATATATATTTATTTATTTTCGTCTTGCCTGGAGTTTCCTTCGTGGCAGTTGATCGCTCTTGCGGCTTTATTTACATTTCTGATCCCCCATGGAGGTGCTTCATGGTTGGTGATCATGTTTGTATATATATATTTATCGCTTTTATATATATACCTGCTTACTGCTTTCATACAAATTGCAGCCTTCTGTGCTCCTAGGAATCATGTGATCACAGATTCATCCCATTGGATCTATATTCGGTTCCCATGATGGACATTTTCAGCTGTAAGCAGCTTATAAATTATTCTGCGGTGTCTAAATTTCCTCAAATGGTTTCCATACCCATGAGGAAGTCAGCATTATTTCTGTGTATATTATTTTTCGTACGGATGCCTCGCATTCATCAAATAAAATCAATTCAGCCGCTCACTTAATAAAAATGGGAGTGTAAAAGGTCTCAATTCCTATTGAGCATCAGGGTTTGAAAAACCTCTTTTATAAAACATCACTGCCATATTTTCCTAAAAACTGAATTTTTACATAAATTCAAACCTTGTGTATATAGGTTCGAACGAGGCCTTGCACAACTTCCATATAACAGCACATTGACCCACACACACACACTCAGATAATAGTTTCTTGAAAAGAGGTGGTCACCATGGTAACACGGATGTCGGGGGGTGCCTAACACCTTCCCCCCGCATAACCAAGTCCCCGGACCCTAAACAAATCTCGGTTTCACCGACCCGTATATCAATGTCACACCACTAGGTCAATGTGCAAACCTTTTCTCGGTTGTGTTGGTACAACCATTTAAAAAAAACCAATGGCGACTCTTGCGGTCCATAAATCGACATCATACATGTCGGACCTTTTTTACTTGTTTTTTCAAACAAATCTCACCTAAAATGAGAACACGAAAGAACAAGTAACGGAAAGGAACACCCAAAAATCCCGACATCGACAACATCAATCAACAATTCCTGTCCATGATCATGTGAATAACTCATAATCACAATTGTGATTCTAAATTCCTCTTCGCACCCAGGACAAAGATAATTTTCATCACCTGTCTTCACCTGAAATATCAAAAATCATGGTTATACCAAATCACATTTCCTGCTCGTAATCATTAAATCATCTTTGCACTACGGCCAAAGATATTCATTATTATCACATCCATGAATTAATATTTCATTCTTTGAGACTCATTTCGATAATTAATCCACATCATCGAATCATCCATGCACTCTGTGCCAAGGATATTCTTTAGTATCACGACTACGAATTATCCATGCACCACTGAGCCAAAGATAATCATGTTTTCATCAACGGTCCTGATCATGCCATAAAATAATTCATCTTTGCACCCTTGGCCGAAGAGAATCCATAGCCATAATCATACCAAAAACTGTTTCATCAATGCACTACGGGCCAATGAGGACTTTTTCACATCATTTATAACATTACGGTCATGATTATACCGAATAATCCCTGGTCATAATCATACCAAGTCCATCTATGCACTACATGCCACAGATGACTTTCAACATATTATAAACATGAGGATGATGACAATATTATAATCATTATTCAAACTAAATCAAGGATAAATATTAAAGACTTTAAATTTATCCAAACAGTATCAATCACTTAATAAAATCGTAATCTAATATTGTTAATATTATAACAATATTTTAATCACTCCTTAAACTTATAAACAATTTAATTTAATTGTTTACACTTTTCCAAATAATGCATAAAAATGCCATACTCATAAGATTTCATCAACAATAATCAAATTACTCATCAAAAATCTGCATATACCTTATATAGGATTTTCAAGCCATAAAATCACATTTACCAATTTTTCAACTTCACTTAATATATTTAATTCATATGCTCATAACTAAATCATTTTCATGAAAAATACCAAATAAGTTCCAAAAATTATTCTTTTCTGGGATTAAGTAGAATATAGTCTCATATTGAACATATATTTTTCTCGGAATTTTTAAAATTCATTTACTATTTTTCAAAAATCAATTTCTAATTAATTCTTTAAGAAATTAGCTACCTCAAGGTTAACTCCAGAATTTCCCAAATCTTAGCAGGATCGTACACATGTTAACTTGAGCTTCCAGTTTAAATTTCATGGTCATCGGAGTTATAGAACTCCGGTTATAGCATTTTCTATCGAAAAAACCTAAATATTGAAATGGTCATAACTTGCTCATTTTAAGTCGGAATGAGCTCATATTTGGACAGGAGGTACTTTATACCATATATTTCTATGTCTCTAAAGGCCGGAAGTTTTCTCACAATTTAAGTGGCTGAAAATGTCCTTTTAAACTTCTAGGCAGTAGACTTTTTGTAATTTACAGCTTTTGACTCCTTTCCTAAAATCAGTCCACATGAAAATCTATAACACCTTTTACAGTGATTCCACTCGGATAAGTTAGAAACATCATAGATCTAACTCTAGAAGTTGACCACACTTAAACTAACCTCCTTACTATTCATTTGCTTAGCTACTAAGTAATCTTGCTCATCACTCATAATACTTGACCACCACAACTCTTGGTCATCACACAAGATGTTTGCCCATCAAGTCTACCCACTTACACTTGGATTGCCCCATGGATCCTTATTAACTAATGGAACATAGTTTGGGCTTAATGCTAATTCAATTAACTTATTCTTTGGGCTTGCTAATAATAATAGCTTGGGCTTCATTAACTAAATACATGGGCTTAAAATAAATCCCACATAGGATCACATCTTATTCCTATTGGACTTGTATTTAATACCAAGTTACCTTAATTCATTTCATTAGGTTTTAGTACATACATTCTCAATTTAAGTCCGCATGCAAAATATTGTGTTTTCCATACTTAGATTATTATTACATAATCCATCTCGCCTTGGTATTCTAACATTACTTATTTCTCGGAAGTTCAAAAATAATTCCCGAGCGATAAACGGTGAATAGTGATTTTTGAAAAATTCCTCGGAAAACATTTATTTTCGTCTTGGAAATTCAAACACTTTAATGCTCTCACGTGGTTCAAATACTACGATATTCCGACGTTTCTAGGTTATAGAACGACACACATCTTATTAACACATATAATAACAATTTATTTTATTTTATTCATTAATTAATTCTGTCAAATATTTTTACAAAGGATCCGAATTTCTCGGGCGTTACATTCTTCCCCCCCTTATAAAGATTCTGTCCTCAGAATCTCGCCCTATCTTACTCAAACAGAATAGGATAATTCTTTCTCATCTTTTCTTCAAGTTCCCACGTTGCTTCTTCAACATCGTGGTTCTTCCATAACACCTTTACTGATGATATGACCTTGTTTCGCAGAACTTGTTCTTTTCTATCAATGATTTGAATCGGCATTTCTTCATATGTTAAATCCTTCTTGATTTGAATAGGCTCAAATTCTATCACGTGCTTGCAATCTGGTTTGTAAGGACGTAGCACAGAAACGTGAAATATATTATGTATTCGCTTTAGGTCTGGAGGTAACGCTACCCTATAAGCTACCTCACCTACCCGTTCTAATACCTCAAAAGGTCCTATAAACCTTGGGCTTAGTTTTCCCTTCTTTCCAAAGCGTATCTTTCCTTTCCAGGGAGATACCTTTAGAAATACGTACGAGCCTACATCAAATTCTCTATTCTCTCAATGTAAGTCTGCGTATTTCTTCTGCCTGTCTTGAGCTGCTACAATACGCATACGTATCAACTTCACCACTTCCGCTGTTTGATGCACCAATTCTGGTCCTAGCATTCGGCGTTCTCCCACTTCATCCCAATACAACGGCGTTCTGCACTTCCTTCCATACAAAGCTTCATACGGCGTCATACCTATGCTTGCATGATAACTTTTGTTATATGCAAATTCTACTAATGGCAGATGATCATCCCAACTACCCTTAAAATCCATGATGCAAGATCTCAACATATCTTCTAACGTCTGAATTGTCCTCTCGCTCTGTCCATCGGTTTGTGGATGATATGTCATACTCAACTTCAACTGCATCCCCAACTGCTCTTGAAGACTTCTCCAAAAGTTTGATGTGAATCGTGGGTCACGATTTGACACTATCGAAACAGGTGCTCCATGTCTAGAAATAATTTCCTTAACATAAAGTGTAGCTAACTGATCTAAGTTATACTTAATTTGAATTGGAAAAAAGTGAGCTAACTTCGTCAATCGGTCAACTATTACCCAAATCGCATCATACCCCTTCTGAGTTGTCGGAAGTCCCACAACAAAGTCCATCGTGATATGCTCCCACTTCCACTCCGGAATCTCCAATGACTATAACAAGCCACTTGGTCATTGATGTTCGGCTTTAACTCTTTGACAAGTCAAACATTTACTCACATACTCGGCTATTTCTCTCTTCATGTTCGGCCACCAAAAACTTTATCGAAGGTCTTGATACATCTTGGTGCTACCAGGATGAATCGAGTACCTCGAACTGTAAGCCTCTTGTAACACTTTCTCCTTTAATTCTGTCTCATTTGGAACCCAAATTCTTCCCTCAAATCTTAATAATCCCTCATTATCAAGACTAAACTTAGTATCTTTTTCATTGGTCAACCGCTTCTTCATCTAGTCACACTCATCAGTTTTGAGCTGCACCTCCTTTACTCTCTCTACGATGGTAGACTGAATCTCCATCGTAAAGAGTCTCTGATCCTCCTCAATTGGAAACTTCACCTCTAACTCCATCCTAGCCATCTCTATTATTAACTCCACTTGAGCTGTTAACATAGACAACTTCTCCCGACCCTTTCTACTCAAGGCGTACCGCCACTACATTAGCTTTTCGAGGTGATCTGAGATTTCACAGTCGTAATCCTTTATCAACTCCAACTATCTTCTCTGTCTCATATTCAACTCCTTCTGTGTGAAGATATATTTTAGACTCTTATGGTCCATGTATATCTCACACTTCTCCCCATAAAGATAATATCGCCATATCTTTAGGGCAAACACCACCGCGACCAGTTCCAGATCATGAGTAGGGTAAACTTTCTCATAATCCTTCAATTGTCTAGATGCATACGCAATGACCTTGCCATGTTGCATGAGCATGCAATTAAGTCCTTTATGTGAAGCATCGCTATAAACTACAAAATTTCCTGTGTCATCGGGTAATGACAAAACAGGGGCTTCACTCAACTTCTTTTTCAGTTCTTGAAAACTATCTTCGCATTTCTCAGTCCATACGTACTTCATCGTCTTCCTCGTCAAGTTAGTCAATGGAATAGCTATCTTCAAAAAGTCCTGTATGAACCTCCGGTAGTAACCCACTAACCCTAAGAAACTCCGTACCTCGGTCGACATTTTTGGTTGTTCCCAATTTATCACGGCTTCCACCTTTGCTGGATCTACTGAAATCCCCTCGTGGTCAATAACATGACCTAAAAACTATACCCTCTCTAACCAAAATTCACACTTAGTGAACTTCGCATATAACTTCTCCTTCCTTAGTGTATCCAACACTATTCTTACGTGTTCAGCATGATCTTCTGGCGTCTTAGAATACACTAGAATATCATCGATAAACACCACGACGAACTTGTCCAAATATTGTTTGAACACTCTGTTCATCATGTCCATAAATACAGCAGGTGCATTAGTCAACCCAAATGACATCACCAGAAACTTGTAATGACCATACCGAGTCCAGAATGCTGTCTTTGGCACATCTTCATTCCTAACCTTCAGCTGATGATACCCCGTCCTTAAATCTATTTTGGAAAAATATTTTGCTCCTTTCAACTGATCAAAAAGATCATCGATCCTGGGCAACGGATACTTATTTTTTATCGTTACCTTGTTCAACTCTCGGTAGTCGATACAAAGTCTCAACAATCCGTCCTTCTTCTTGACAAATAGTACCGGTGCTCCCCATGGAAAAATACTCGGTTGAATGTATTTCCTGTCCAACAATTCCTACAACTGTACCATCAACTCCTTTATTTCCACCGGTGCCATACGATACGGTGCCCTGGAAACTGGTGTCGCTCCTGGCACAATATGTATTACGAACTTGGTCTCCCTATCCGGCGAAAGACCCAGTAACTCACTTGGAAATACATCCATGAACTCACTCACTATAGGTATTTGTTCCATGGTCGCTCCCACTCTTTGGGTATCAACCACATGACACAAATAGCCTACACACCCCTTCCTCAATAATTTCCTAGTTTGTGTCATGGTAAGACAACTCAAACGTCCCGGCGATTTATTCCCGTAAAATATTACATGAGATTTAATTGATGTTTTAATATTAACGCATTTCTTGTGACAATCTATTATTGCCTCATGATTTATCAACCAATCCATTCCGAGAATTACATCGAATTCTCCTAACTTTATCGGTATCAAATCTACCGATAATTTATAACCTCGAATATCTATGCAATAATTCTTATGAATATCTTCAACATGAATTATCTCCTCATTTGCTACCTTAATGATCAAAGGTATAGGCAACTTTTCGGGAAGTAGTCCTAGTCGTCGAGCAAAATCACATGCGATAAATGAACAAGTAGCACCCGAGTCAAACAGTATGTATGCATTTAAGTCGTTGATCGGAATAATACCTGCAACTACGTCCCCCGAAGCCATAACATCCTGGAAAGTCATATTAAAGGTACGGGCCATCGGCCTACCCGACTGCACTGGGCCCCCAATAGTTAACTTACCACTATTGGCGCCCTTATACACGTCTGTCCGCTTCTTTGGACAGTTCTTTGCCATGTGGTCTGTAGACCCACATACAAAGCACCCATGATTCTACTTCGGGATTGGACAGTTTGGCGTAATATGCCCCTCCTGTCCATAGTTATAACACACGGCCTTACCTTTGAGACAGGCTCCTAAATGAGTCTTCCCGCATGCCTCCATCTTCCTTTTTAGGTCCCTTAGTTTCACTTCGGGATTCCATGAACTACTCACTTTCCTCTTAAACCCTTCACCACTCCTGCTGGCACCTTCAACCTTCACTCCTCCATCCACCTTCCCCTTACTTTTCTTGTCCTTGTGGTATTGGCTCAACGCCTCGCTACCACCTTCGGCAATTATTTCCTTTTCTAACACAATCCCAAAGGAAGTACTTTGGAATACAGAGATACGATTATAGAGCCAGGGTTTCAAACCCTGCTCAAATCGTCGAGCTTTCCTCACCTCGGTATCCACTTGATGTGGAGCGAACCTTGCCAGTTCATTAAACTTGGTGGCATACTGGGGAACCGTCATGTCCCCTTGTTTTAAATCTAGAAATCACATCTCCATCCTTCCCTGCATGCTTGTGGGAAAGTAGTTCTCGTAGAATATTTCCTTGAACCTCTCCCACGTTATAGCATCTATCCCGGCCCTCTCCTGATTGGCCTCCCACCAAAAGTTGGCCTCTCCCTTCATCATGTAGGTTGCAAAGGCAACCTTTTTGGCCTCGTCGACATTTGCTATTACAAATGCCTTCTCAATCTCCCTAACCCACGTTTGGTCTTCGATAGGGTCCGTAGTTCCTTTGAACTCCGGTGGACCCACACTCTTAAAGTCCTTAAATGTAGTAGCTCGTACTACACCAGGATTTACGGGGATATTATTCCCTGTTTGATTAAACGCTGCGGTTAAAAGGTTCAAAAATTCTTGCATGGGGTTAACCGGACATCCCTCTGGTTGATTCGTGTTCGCACCTTGGGTACGTGGTACTCTTCTTGGCAGCATTTTGTTGTTAGAATAAACACATATTTCGTTATTATGCATTTCCTGTCAGTTAGTTATTATTCAATGCTAAACAATAACTTAAACATTCGTTACTCAACATTTTTCGAAAAAGAAAACTTATATTTATTCATTGTAGTATAATACTACATCGGTTACATAACATAACCTAAGCTGGATACATTACTTTCCGGCTATTGCTTTCCAAAAATTGTGATTTACAAAAGACTACCCTTGATTATACAAAAGAGGGCTTTACATCACTACTAGATACACAAATATGTACATACCTAACTACTCTAATAACTACTCGATCATATCTGCCTTAAGGCATTCTCAAAATCTGCCTTGGCAAGACCGACAATAATATCACGGCTGATAGTATGTCGCGTCTGCCCTGTCTCTACCGGTTACCCTGCTACCTGCAACTGGAAATCCTCATGAGAACTCCTATGAATATAGGACATTCTCCCTATCTTCTGTTTCTTGGTCTTTAGCTCGCTCCTAAGCTCAAAGACCTCCAGTTTTAGCTCATGGACCTTGTCCTTAGCCAAAACTCTCTCGTCATGTTCCTGTTCCCACATGGACTCCTCGTCCGTCTTGTCATCTATAACCGCTTGGAGTTCCGCCTTTAGCTCCTTAACCTCCTGATAGTAGTGTACGTTCCTATCTATCACTGACATGAACAGTGACATCATCGACTCTCCTGGAGTTATCTCTGCTGCTATAGCCACTGGATTGAAGGATACTACCTCCACTTCTTCTTCTATCATGCCGTCAAATACAGACATGAGGTCTAAGCTTTCGGAGTCTCCAGACTCCACCACAACTATCTCAGGATCTGCTGTTATGGAGTTTGGTATGATTTCTATCTGGTTTATCGACCCTTCGCTGACTACCTGTACATCTCTATTTTCACCTGACATCTATAACAACACACAAAGTTGATTAGTAAATGTCAGTATAATAAAAACACATAACATATATGATGCATTTTTATATGGTTAACTTCCATCTTTTATTCTTTGACTTTTCTTAAGGTTATGACTTAAGGTTTTATTTCCCCCCCTTAAGTTTTATAACCTATTGCTTTGATACCAACTTTGTGGCGCCCCCAAATCCGGGTATCTTCCAACCCGAAGCAGATGGTGCTACTGCGGTCTTTCTGATTCACATAAACATTCAATTGAAATGCCTCAAAAGAACGGATATGTCTTATATATATATCAAAAGAATATTTACATTTCCCCAGGTTCTTTACAACCAATACATTGTCTTTGTCATAATATTAATATTATTTCTTACAAAATCTATACTATTACATAAGCAAGCTACGGGTTCGCCTTTGCCTTCCCTTTATCCTTGCCGGATCCATCAATCACGTTACATCTTTAGTTTGCATTCATATGGTTCAAGCAAGAATGAGCCTAACTATCTCAACAAGTACAACAATTCTAGGACAATAGCATGCTTGAAACATAGGAATCATATATCTTCGATAACTGAACAATAGTTACGAAGTACTATTGAGAATTCAAAATAGCACTTCTTTTCCTTCAAAACGTTTTACAACAACAATATTCAGTAAAACATCAATTCCAGTTTAAGACCGTAAGCATTTCATAAGTACTTTAAAAAGGACATCCCGGCACAAAGTCCGTAAGTCCGGTATAGCTTACGAGCACGTCTAGGTGATCAGCCTATAGTACTCTATGTTGATCAACACTACATTCATTAAACGTATATACGTTCAAGTTGTGGCAACCTCACGTGCCTGTCGTTTGGCGACAAAACATTTTAGCATACTCAATCTACTTTTGAAAACCACAACAATATTAGTTTGGTAAATCCTTATCAACACTTGATAGAATAACATAGCATACATCTAGCCGAAAGGATTGGCTTTGACATTCCTCATATACTAACTCATGCGAAGAATACATGAATCACAAAGACTTGTCCAGATCGAACTGGAACAAGGGTTAGAGTACTTGCCTTTAGCGTCTGCTACAGTTTATAACACGTGCACTTTACGTATTTAAGCTCTCTACATTAGATGATAGCATAACATAGAACATTAGGTCATGAATGATCATACATGGTTCCTAAAGAATCTTACCCTACTTCTCAATCTAATTACGTATTAGATTTGTTATTATAGGTTCCGACTTTCCATTACGTCATTCTCACATTCATAAGTAATTGGCTTAACTTAACTCTAAGTGTTCATGCTTAAGACTTAATAATATCTTAACAATGTTTCATTAAGATCTTCCTTTAGTTGCTTATCAATTACTAACCATGCTCTATTTGTAAACATTCATTATTATCTAGGACTTGAAAGTTTTGGTCTTTGCAGTATGCGACTATTACACTTAGTCTGCAAGCGTTGCTGCGGCGTCGCCACTTACTCCTTAAAAATTAGGACTTGTACATGCATATTTTGTCTTTCTTTATTTTTTTTTTTGCGCAGTACATGAGTTTCATGTGGTCTGAATGATTATTTTCCTTGTGTTGGCGGCATTGGCTGACTCTGTCATGCACCATACACTTTGGACAGATTTTTCACAAGTTTAGATTCCCGGACTCGTAACTTCTTCGTTATAAGTCCGAATTGGCTCGTTCAAGAGCCTACGGGTCACATATTACGTACTCTATGCGTTCATGCAAGAATTTTATCTATTTTACTTTGTTTGCTAAAATTTCGCCTATTAGTTCATTTTAACGAAAACGATAAACATTCACGAACGTTCAACGCTTGTTTCTTCATTCTAAGTCGGAATCCGGCCATTTTCGAGTCTGCAACTCTATAATGCCAAATATGACTTGCCTCCATTGAAAACCAACGTCTCCAATGCCAAACACAAAAATATGACTTCCATTCCGAGAATTTCACGAATTCAACGATTATCGTCCAACCAAGTGAATTCCGATAAAACGTTATTACTAGTGATTTGTTTATCATCCTAAACACATTCATTCCATTATCTAGACATCTCAACTTATGTATTACAAAACTTATAGTCCAATTTGGTTATGGCTTATCTATAAGTTCATAATAACAATTTCTTAATACATGATTTTTCATTTCCTTATGACTTATTCGGCTTGGTCCACTACTTATCCACTTCTCTTATGTTATTAACATCTAAGTTCATTATTTTACAATTCTCTTATCAACCTACCATGATAGAGATGAAGAAGACAAGATCATTTACCTTAGATGATTACTTCACTTCTCTTTGCAAAATCTAACAAAAGTTCAAAAGGCTTATAAGTGCTTATGGGCTCTAACAAATAAGTTACTTTGAGTGAGCGTTGTTGGATGAAATTAATCAACCAAATAATGAAATGAAAGCTTTCTATTTATAGGCAATACAAGGTTAGGGCATTAAGGTCATTATGTCATCCCACCTCCTTAAACTAACCTCCTTACTATTCATTTGCTTAGCTACTAAGTAATCTTGCTCATTACTCATAATACTTGACCATCACAACTCTTGGTCATCACACAAGATGTTTGCCCATCAAGTCTACCCACTTACACTTGGATTGCCCCGTGGATCCTTATTAACTAATGGATCATAGTTTGGGCTTAATACTAATTCAATTAACTTATTCATTGGGCTTGCTAATAATAATAGCTTGGGCTTCATTAACAAAATACACGGGCTTAAAATAAATCCTACATAGGATCACATCTTATTTCTATTGGACTTGTATTTAATACCAAGTTACCTTAATTCATTTCATTAGGTTTTAGTACATACATTCTCAATTTAAGTCCGCATGCAAAATATTGCGTTTTCCATACTTAGATTAGTATTACATAATCCATCTCGCCTTGGTATTCTAATGTTACGTATTTCTCGGAAGTTCAAAAATAATTCCCGAGCGATAAACGGTGAATAGTGATTTTTGTAAACTTCCTCGGAAAAAATTTATTTTCATCTTGGAAATTCAAACACTTTAATGCTCTCACGTGGTTCAAATACTACGATATTTCGACGTTTCTAGGTTATAGAACGACATACATCTTATTAACACATATAATAACAATTAATATTATTTTATTCATTAATTAATTCTTTCAAATATTTTTACAAGGGATCCGAATTTCTCGGGCGTTACAATTGACATTGACTGACAGGTACATAAACATGGCAACCTTGTCTCATGGGGGTACCAAGATAGGGTCTTTGATCAACTACTTCTTGATGGAAAGGAAAGCTTTTTGACACTCTTCATTTCACTTTATGGAGGAATTTTTCCTTAACAACTTAAAGATGGGCTCACATGTTGCTCTGAGTTGAGAGATGAATCTGCTTATTAAATTGATTCTCCCTAGAAATCCCTTATTTCCTTTTCTGTTCTGTGATATCCTGAAAGATTGAAAGCATAGTTTGACATGAGGTTTAACTAATGACGATTATGTCAACAGATGATCCTTAGGGAAAGGATGATTATAAGAAATAAAAGAAGTATGATTAAACCTTTATGAAAGGTTGTAAGAATAAAGCATCCGAGTATGGATGTGGTTTTAGAAATTTTGAGGACGAAATTTTTATAGGGGGGAAAAATGTGGCAACCCGAAAAATCTTATTGTCCAGAAATTTTGTTTAAAGAATTATTAATTAATAAATTAGATTTTTATTAACTAATGGATCATAGTTTGGGCTTAATGGTAATTCAATTAACATATTCTTTGGGCTTGCTAATAATAATAGCTTGGGCTTTATTAACTAAATACATGGGCTTAAAATAAATCCCACATAGGATCACATCTTATTCCTATTGGACTTGTAATTAATACCAAGTTACCTTAATTTATTTCATTAGGTTTTAGTACATACATTCTCAATTTAAGTCCGCATACAAAATATTGCGTTTTCCATACTTAGATTATTATTACATAATCCATCTCGCCTTGGTATTCTAACATTACGTATTTCTCAGAAGTTCAAAAATAATTCCCGAGCGATAAACGGTGAATAGTGATTTCCGTAAACTTCCTCGGAAAAAATTTATTTTCATCTTGGAAATTCAAACACTTTAATGCTCTCACGTGGTTCAAATAGTACGATATTTCGACGTTTCTAGGTTATAGAACGACATACATCTTATTAACACATATAATAACAATTAATATTATTTTATTCATTAATTATTTCTTTCAAATATTTTTACAAAGGATCCGAATTTCTCGGGCGTTACAATTGACATTGACTGACAGGTATATAAATATGGCAACCTTGTCTCATGGGGGTACTAAGATAGGGTCTTTGATCAACTACTTCTTGATGGAAAGGAAAGCTTTTTGACACTCTTCATTTCACTTTATGGAGGAATTTTTCCTTAACAACTTAAAGATGGGCTCACATGTTGCTGTGAGTTGAGAGATGAATCTGCTTATTAAATTGATTCTCCCTAGAAATCCCTTATTTCCTTTTCTGTTCTGTGATATCCTAAAAGATTGAAAGCATAGTTTAACATGAGGTTTAACTAATGACGATTATGTCAACAGATGATCCTTAGGGAAAGGATGATTATAAGAAATAAAAGAAGTAAGATTAAACCTTTATGAAAGGTTGTAAGAATAAAGCATCCGAGTATGGATGTGGTTTTAGAAATTTTGAGGACGAAATTTTTATAGGGGGGAAAAATGTGGCAACCTGAAAAATCTTATTGTCCAGAAATTTTGTTTAAAGAATTATTAATTAATAAATTAGATTTTTATTAACTAATGGATCATAGTTTGGGCTTAATGCTAATTCAATTAACTTATTCTTTGGGCTTGCTAATAATAATAGCTTGGGCTTCATTAACTAAATACATGGGCTTAAAATAAATCCCACATAGGATCACATCTTATTCCTATTGGACTTGTATTTAATACCAAGTTACCTTAATTCATTTCATTAGGTTTTAGTACATACATTCTCAATTTAAGTCTGCATGCAAAATATTGCATTTTCCATACTTAGATTATTATTACATAATCCATCTCGCCTTGGTATTCTAACGTTACGTATTTCTCGGAAGTTCAAAAATAATTCCCGAGCGATAAACGGTGAATAGTGATTTTCGTAAACTTCCTCGGAAAAAATTTATTTTCATCTTGGAAATTCAAACACTTTAATGCTCTCACGTGGTTCAAATACTACGATATTTCCACGTTTCTAGGTTATAGAACGACATACATCTTATTAACACATATAATAACAATTAATATTATTTTATTCATTAATTAATTCTTTCAAATATTTTTACAAAGGATCCGAATTTCTCGGGCGTTACAATTGACATTGACTGACAGGTACATAAACATGGCAACCTTGTCTCATGGGGGTACCAAGACAGGGTCTTTGATCAACTACTTCTTGATGGAAAGGAAAGCTTTTTGACACTCTTCATTTCACTTTATGGAGGAATTTTTCCTTAACAACTTAAAGATGGGCTCACATGTTGCTGTGAGTTGAGAGATGAATCTGCTTATTAAATTGATTCTCCCTAGAAATCCCTTATTTCCTTTTCTGTTCTATGATATCCTGAAAGATTGAAAGCATAGTTTGACATGAGGTTTAACTAATGACGATTATGTCAACAGATGATCCTTAGGGAAAGGATGATTATAAGAAATAAAAGAAGTAAGATTAAACCTTTATGAAAGGTTGTAAGAATAAAGCATCCGAGTATGGATGTGGTTTTAGAAATTTTGAGGACGAAATTTTTATAGGGGGGAAAAATGTGGCAACCCGAAAAATCTTATTGTCCAAAAATTTTGTTTAAAGAATTATTAATTAATAAATTAGATTTTTATTAATTATATTATGTGTTATGTGTATATTAGTCATTCTATGTCCTAAGATGAATATAATCTGAGAGTATTTTGGCTGTGAGCTAGAATGAACGAGTAAGAATTTTAAAGAAGAAAATAAAAATTTTTCGGTAATAAAATTATTTTCGAGAAAAAGACGAAATAGGCATTGTTCAATGATGAAACTTAAGGGTTGGGTTTGAATAACCTAAGCCTTTTCGAGAGATCGGTATGTCGAAATGACAATAATATGTTGTGAAAAATTAATTTAGCTGATAAAAGTTTTTCTCAAAAAACGTGCAGAATTCAGAAGAAATAAAAATGATGAAAAGTACTGTTATGTACTTTTCATTCGTTTAACTATGTTTTGGGAAAACATGACAAAAAACATTATTCATCAAACAGAGTTTTTTAGTTTTTCGAAGTTTCGAAGAATGCGTAAAAGTAAATCTGTAGAGGAAAGACGGAATATCAAAAAATATTTGGATTCCGAGAATCGCAATTTTCGAATTGTCGGACGAATTCCGCAAGATGGAACCACAAAGCTTCCAAGAGAACCTTCGTGAATAGTAAGGAGGTTAGGGAAAGGAGGTAGGAATAGTAACTTTGGGGTAAAATGACTATTTTACCCCTAGCTTTGAAAGCTTATAAAAGGAGAGCGTTAGTTCATTTGTTGGTGATTTGAAAATTCACCAACACTTGAGAGAGAGAGAGAGAGAGAGTATTTTTGGATGGGGAAGATGTAACGACCGAAAAAATCGGATTAATTATAAAATAATTTTATTTGATTAAATAATGAATAAAATTATAATATATGTTATTATTATGTGTTAGTAAGATGAAGGTTGTTCTATAACCTAAAAGTGTCGTAATATTGTAGTATTCTGGCTACGTGGTAGAATTAAAGTGTTTGAATTTCCAAGACAAAAATAAAAGCTTTTCGAGAAATTTTCTGAAAAACACTTCATCCATTTCTGTTCCGGAATTATTTTTGAACTTCCGAGAAATACGTATCGATAGAATAATAAGGGAGGATGGATTATGTATTAATATCAGTTACGATAAACGCAGTTTTTCGCCTGCATACTAAGTTTGAGAATGTTAAGGAAAGTAAAGATTGAATAAATGATGATCGTATAATAAGCAAGTATTATACGAAGCAATGAATACGAGTATGATACAAAGTATTGTACAAGTATATATGAAAGATAGTATGAGGTATATGGTGTGTAATTATACGAAGATTAGACGATAATCGTCGAAATCGTCAAATTCTCGGAATGAAAGTCAAAAGTCACCGTTTAACTCGGAAACATTATTTTTCGATGGAGAATAGTCTAAGTTTGCATTTTCGAGTTGCGAACTCAAAAATGATCCAATTCTGACTTAGAACGAAGAAACGAGCTTTGAACGTTCACGAAAGTTTAACGAATGCTAAATAAAGAACTAAATTGGTGAATTCCGTGTTAACAGATTCAAAAATGTAAGATTTTATAATGAAATCATAGTACATGTGATATATGAGCTAACAACTTTTGAATGAGCCAATTCCGACTTATAATGAATTTTTTATGAGCCCAAAAAAATTATAGAAGAAGAAAAAACTTAGAAATTCTCTGAGGATCAAGGCCGGCGCCACAACGCCACCAAAGGTATTAACCCTAGCGCCGCAGCGCCAGACTGAGACCCTCAGCCACTGTGAAGTGGCGCCGCAGCGCGACTAGTAGTATATAGAGTGGCACCGCATTGCCAAGGTCGGATGTCGTGTATTTGTGAACTCATGACTGCTAAAGGCGCGAGCTTTATAAGGAAAGTTAAATGCAAACAGCCAAAGACTAGGTAAAAACGAAGAATGAATAATATTGAATGTAATGAAGATAGAAGTTGATTGAAGGTGAATTAAAACTTTAATTAACTTGAAGTAAAATCCTTAAGGATGAATATAACTTTAAGAATTTCAACTAAAGGTTGATGAAAGGTTACAAAAATGTAAATACAAGGTAATACGATAAACAATAACGGATAATAACCAATCTAAGGAATGATTAGATTGAGAAGAAGGATAAGATAAATTAGTGACCATACATGATTGTTTATAACCTAATGTGGTATGTTATGTGATCATGTATTGTAGAATCCTTAAAGACTCAAAGGAAAAGTATATTAACTATAGAAGACGCTGAAGACAAGTGTTCTAAACCCTTGTCTATGTTTTTTCTAGACAATTTTTGTGATTCATGTATCTTACGCATGAATTAATGTATAACGAAGTCAAAGTCAATTCCTTCGGCTAGACTTAATGTGTTTTGTGGATTTCCTTATAATCTATTAAAACATTATAGATGTAACGACCGAGAAATTTGGATTTATTGTAAAATAATTTATTTAATTAAATAATGAATAAAATTATGTTATATGTTATTGTTATGTGTTAGTAAGATGAAGGTTATTCTATAACCTAAATATGTCGGAATATCGTAGTCTTCTGGCTACGTGAAGGATTTATAGTGTTTGAATTTGCAAGACGAAAATAAAAGCTTTCCAAGAAATTTTTCGAAAAACACTATTCACTGATTTCTGCTCGGGAATTATTTTTGAACTTCTGAGAAATACGTAATGATATAATAATAAGGGAAGATGGATTATGTAATAATAATTTAGGTATGGCTAACGCAGTTTTTTGCCTGCGTACTAAATTTGAGAAGGTTATGGAACGTAAAGACTTGTTTAAAGGAGGATCGTATAATAGCAAGTATTATACGAAGTAATTAATACGAGTATGATATGAAGTATCATACGAGTATATATGAATGATGGTTTATCGTATATGATGAATGAGTATACGAGTTAGCATATGAGAGGAATATGTAGACAATACGTTTTAAGTATTAAGTAAGTGTATTGGATCATATGGCACCATCTTGGTGACCAAGTAAAGTAATTTTACTTGGTGACCAAGGATTAATAGTAAGGAGGTGGGTTAAGGAGGTGGAAGGGCCTAAATGAGTCTAATGCCCTCACTTTGGATTTCCTATAAATAGAAGAGTTGTTAGTTCATTTATTTGCCTTACCAAAATCCACCAACAACTTATAGCTTATTTAGTTGAGAGAAAAAGCAAGAAAAGCTAGTCTTTGTATTTCAAGTAGAAAAAGAAGAAGAACCAAGTTGATCATCATTGGTAAGAATCTAAGATTATTAATCTTCCATCTCTTCAATTGTAGGCTGTTAGAGAAGTGTTGATTGGTAGAACATGTATGCTAAGAAGTGATGAGGATGACTAATCAAAGGACCAAAACCTTAATAAGCCATATATAAGTGAAATCATAAGTATAAAAGTTATAAACCATTGAAAGTCATTAAAAAATTTGATTATTTTGTTATTGATGGACAAGTTTAAAATCATCATTTGTAGGCTTAGATTATACATGTTGTGTCAATGGAATGAATCCATTTGGAACGATGTAAAAATCTCAAGTAACGAAGTTATGACGAAATTGACGAGATTAGACGATAATCGTCGAAATCGTGAAATTCTCAGAATGAAAGTTAAAAGTTAGCATTGAACTCAAAAACTTTGGTTTTCGATGGAGATTAGTCTTAATTGGCATTCTAGAGTTGCGGGCTCAAAAATGACCAAGTTCCGACTTGGAACGAAGAAACGAGCTTTGAACGTTCACGAACGTTTATCATTTTTGTAATAATGAACTAATCGGTAAATTCTTAGCTAAAAGATTCGAAGATGAAATATTTTCTAATGACATCATAGGGCATATGATTTGTGAGCTAATAGCTTTTAAACGAACCAATTCGGACTTAAAATGAACAATTTATGAGTCTGACAAGTTCATCAAAGCAAGAAGTCTGTCAAAACTATCTGGTGCACAGAGTTGGCGCCACAGTGCTAACCAAGGCTTATAAGGTGGTGCCGCAGCGTCGAGTCGTGCCCAATAGCTACTGGAAATTGGCGCCGCAGCGCGACCAATTACACTGAGAGTGGCACCGTAGCGCCAAGGTCGGGCCTCAGCCACTGCTAACTCGCGCCACAGGGTGGAACATGAAATGGTCAAGGTCTTGGACCGATATTAATGTTAAATGAATATTGTTCATTGTACAACATTTTAAAGAAAAGAGAAGTGCTATTTTGAATTATCGATAGTACTTCATAACTATTATTCAATTATTGAAGATATATGATTTGTATATTTCAAGCATATTGTTAAATGAAATTGTTATACTTGTTGAGCTAGTTATGCTCATTCTTGCTTGAACCATATGAATGCAGCTAAGACCCAACGAACCGAAGCATCTAGTAAAGATAAAGGGAAGGTTAAGGCGAATCAGGGGGGACCACCGCCAGGGGGGAAACCCCCCCTTGGACCCCCCCTCCCCCGTCGTAGCGCACGATGGTCGTGACCCCAATTTGTTATATATAGTTTTTCTTTAATTATATATAAACTGTTATGTGCTTATTATGATATGCATGGTGCATAGTTATGGCCTTTTGACCCATAGGTTAGTGGTTTTTTCTTTTTGAAATACGGCTTGAATGTTGTGCCTTTCTATAAATTCTAATGTAATATTCTCTTCTCATCTAAATCCCCTCGAATGTAACTCGAGGTTTCTTTATGTCATGTAATAATCTGTAATCGATGAAGATGACAAGATGGAGAACACGATGGAAAGATGATGATGGAGAGGAGGTACATGCATGATGAAGATTCAAGGAAGCTACTATTTTGAGATCTTTTACCACCTTAGATTGACCTTCAATCTTTCATTAGCTTGAAAAGATTGACAGTGGATTGGGCCATAACTGTGACACATTTAATTTTGCACTTTATTTATGCTTGTATGCGATATGATATGATAAATAATGTTCATGCTTAATAAGATTAAAATTGGTGAGATCTAAATTAATTAATAAAATCCCTCATTAAATTATTAAGTCTAAATCAGATGCCTTCCAATGAATAACACTCATCAAGACCTTGATCAATTGATGTAGGTTTGCCAAAGCAAAGTACCCTATTTATCTAGGTAAGATGCGATAGGATAATTTTGATATCCAAACTGTTAAAATCATTGGGCCCAACTTAACTAAGTTATCTCAATAGGATTGTGGACTTAAAGGCATAGAGTTTGGTAGGTACCATTAGATGGACTAGAAATAATTATTGTTTACCAAACTATCCAAGAGTTATATATGATATAATTGACAAAGGGTTGTCTACCTAAATAATTGTGTTTTAATGAAATATGGATCTTGGCTCACTAGAAAGATTTAGTAGAAAATGATTTATGAATTAATGGTGAGGGCTATTAATTTGAATAAAATAGTGGGAGGTATATTTTGAATGTACTGTTATTAATTACATAATATCAACTCTTCAATTTGACTTATTATTTTTTACACTTATAAATTGTACATATCAATGGCAAACAACAACAACACAAGTAGTCTTTCACTACGATCAGTCCTTGAGAAGGACAAGCAGAGTGGAATTAATTTCCTTGATTGGCATAGGAACTTGAGGATTGTCCTCAAACTAGAGCGCAAGCTATATGTCCTTGATGGGCCCATTCCTGCAGCACCAGCTGTCACTGCACCACGTGCGGAGCTTAATGCTTACAAGAAGCATCAAGATGATGCTCTGGACGTGAGTTGTCTCATGCTAGCAACCTTGAACGCTGAGCTTCAGAAGCAATATGAGTTGATGGATGCTTATGAGATGATCGAGCATCTCAAGAAATTGTTCGAAGGGTATGCTCGACAGGAGAGGTATGATACAAGCAAGGCGTTGTATCACTGCAAGATGGGTGAATGTGATCCAGTTGGTCCACATGTGATGAAAATGATTGGGTATATTGAGTACCTTGATAGGTTGGGTTTTTCAATCACTCGGGAAGCCCAAACAGATCTTGTTTTGCAATCCTTGAACACCAGCTACTCTCAATTTGTTATGAGTTATCTTATGAATGAAATTGAGAAACTCCTTACTGAGTTGTTGAGAATGTTAAGAACTGCCGAGAACAACATGAAAAAGGCAGGACTTGCTCCCATAATGATGGTGCAAAAGGGGAATGCTAAGGGAAATCGGAAAGGCAAGAAGAAGATAGGATCTAAATCTTTTGCTAAACCCAATTCCAAAATATAACAGGCTTTAAAACCTAAAGGTGGGGTGGCTAAAGAAGGTGAGTGTCACTTCTGTGGAAAACCGGGACACTGGAAGAGGAACTGTCATGCTTATTTGGAAGATGTGAAGAAAAAGAAAGGAAGTACGACTTCTGATTCAGGTATATATGTTATAGAAGTCAACTTGTCTACTTCTACATCATGGGTATTGGATACTGGATGTGGTTCTCACATTTGTGTTAATGTGCAGGAACTTCGAAGGAGTAGGACTTTGGCAAAAGGAGAGGTTGACCTACGAGTTGGGAATGGAGCAAAAGTTATTGCACTGGCCGTAGGAACTTATCATTTATCTTTGCCCACTGGGCTAGTATTAGAATTAAAGGATTGTTATTATGTGTCTGCTATAAGCAAAAACATTATTTCTGTTTCTTGTTTGGACAAGAAAGGGTTTTCATTTATAATTAAGAACAATCGTTGTTCGTTTTACTTAAATGATATTTTGCTATGGTGTTGCACAATTGTTTAACGGTCTTTATATTCTTGATTTAGAAATGTATATCTATAACTTAAATACAAAATGATTTAAATCAAATGATTCAAATCCGACATATCTCTGGCACTGTCGTTTAAGCCATATAAATGAGAAACACATATCCAAACTCCATAAAGATGGGTTCTTGGATTCATTTGATTTTGAATCATATGAGAAATGCGAGTCTTGTTTATTAGGCAAGATGACTAAAGCCCCTTTCATTGGACATATTGAATGGGCTAGCGATGTATTGGGACTTTTACATAGTGATGTATGTGGACCCATGAGTTCGTTGGCAAGAGGTAGGTTTTATTAGTTCATTACATTTACTGACGACTTCAGTAGATATGGATATGTGTATCTTATGAGACACAAATCTGAATCCTTTGAAAAGTTAAAGGAATTCAAGAATGAAGTTCAAAACCAATTTGCCAAAAGCATAAAAGCCCTTTGATCTGATCGAGGAGGTGAATACTTAAGCTTAGACTTTGATGACCTTCTAAAATAGTGTAGTATTATATCACAACTCACTCCACCTGGAACACCACAATGGAATGGTTTATCTGAGAGGAGGAATAGCACCTTGTTGGACATGGTACAATCAATGATGAGTCGTGCAGATCTTCTAATAAGCTTCTTGGGTCATGCCCTAGAGACAGTTGCATTCACACTTAACCGCGTTCCTACAAAGACGGTTTAGAAGACACCATATGAGATGTGGACTAGGAAACGTCCTAGTATGTCGATCATGAAGATTTGGGGTTGCGAGGCATTTGTTAAACGTCTTGATTCTGACAAGCTCGGACCCAAATCTGACAAATGTAATTTTGTGGGATACCCAAAGGAAACAAAAGGGTATTATTTCTACAAACCTTCTGAGAACAAAGTGTTTGTTGCTCGAACTAGTATTTTTCTAGAAAGAGAATTTGTCTCTAAAGGAAACAGTAGGAGGAAAGTAGAACTCGAAAAAATTCGAGAACCACAAAATATCATTGAATCTGAGTTGGAACGTGAGCAGGAACCACAAGATATTGTGGAAAGTGAACCTGCTCAAATTACACAAGGCATTCGTAGATCTGGTAGGACACGCCAAGAGCCCGAGAAATATTATGGATATCTTGTGACTCAAAACGGCGATGTGATGCTTATAGATCAAGATGAGCCTACTTCCTACCAAGAAGCTATGAATGGACCAGATTCTGAGAAATGGCTTGAAGCCATGAAATCTGAGATGGACTCCATGTATACTAACCAAGTATGAACTCTAGTTGATCCACCCGAAGGGGTAAAACCAATCGGGTGCAAGTGTGTTTTCAAGAAGAAAACTGACATGGATGGTAATGTAAAAACCTACAAAGGTCGACTGGTAGGAAAAAGTTTCAAACAAATTCAAGGTGTTGACTATGATGAAACCTTCTCTCCTGTGGCAATGGTTGAATCCATCAGGATCTTACTTGCTATTGCAGCTTTTTATGATTACAAAATCTGGCAGATGGATGTCAAAACTGCTTTCCTTAACGGAAATCTCCTTGAGGATGTGTACATGACACTTGACGAGGGTTTTTGTCACTCAAAGGATCTTTGGGAAGGTATGTAAACTGTAGCGATCCATTTATGGATTAAAGCAAGCCTCTCAGAGTTGGAATCTTCAATTTGATGAAGCAGTCAAAGAGTTTGGCTTTATAAAAAATGAAGATAAACCTTGTGTATATTAGAAGGTTAGTGGGAGTCACATTGTATTCCTAGTATTATATGTTAATGACATATTAATTATTGGGAATGACATTCCTTCCTTACAGGCTGTAAAAACATGGTTAGGAAAATGTTTTTTCATGAAAGATTTGGGCGATGCTGCCTATATTTTAGGTATCAGGATCTATAGAGATAGACCGAGAAAAATGTTCGGCCTAAGTTAAAGTACATATATTGATAAAGTGTTGAAACGGTTCAGCATGCAAGAGGCGAAAAGAGGAAACTTACCCGTGACTCATGGTGTAAAGATCTCTAAGGCCCAATGTCCTAAATCACAAGATGATGAAGAGCGTATGAGAAAGATCCCTTATGCTTCAGCAATTGGATCTATCATGTATGCAATTATATGTACTCGTCCGGATGTCTCATATGCTTTGAGCATTACGAGCAGATACTAGTCGAATCCAGGTGAAGGTCAATGGACATCAGTCAAGAATATCCTCAAGTACCTGAAAAGGACTAAGGATTCATTCTTGGTATATGAAGGTGAAGACGAACTGGCAGTAGAGGGTTACATTGATGCTAGTTTCCAGACTGACATTGATGACTATAAGTCTCAGTTAGGTTTTGTATTTTGCCATAATGGTGGTGCTGTTAGCTAGAAGAGTTCGAAGCAAGAGACAGTAGCCGATTCTACAACAGAGGCTAAGTATATTACTGCTTCTGGTGCGTCCAAGGAGGCTGCATGGATTAAAAAGTTCGTCACTGAACTTGGTGTTGTTCCAACCATTGTTGATCCGGTTAAGCTATACTGTGATAATAATGGGGCCATTGTACAGGCTAAGGAACACAGATCTCACCAACGATCCAAGCATATACTTAGGCGGTACCATCTCTTCTGTGAAATCATTGATAGATGAGATGTACATATACGAAGAGTGCCAACAGATGATAATGTTGCAGATCCACTGACCAAGGCTTTGTCGCAGTAGAAGCATGACGGTCACACTAGTTCCATGGGTATTAGATACATGAGTGATTGGCTCTAGTGCAAGTGGGAGACTGTTAGAGTTTATGCCCTAGAGGACAATAATTTGATATAATTGCTTAACGTTTTGATATTATATTTGATTGAATAAATGAATGATTTTATTATGGTTTTATTTACTGCGTTATATAAATGTTAACATAATAAAAATACTTAGAATATTGATACAAATTATATAGTTTCAAGTATGTGACTTGAACATGAGATTATATAATTACAATTAGTATCTAGGATATTAATGTTAAAAGGATTAAATTACATTGAAACATTGGTCACGAAAAGGTTGCATCAAATCATCGATCTTATTATTACTTGGGTAGCAGTGATGCATTACTAGATGCCGCTCACTGTTTATAATTTTATAATATGATTTTAAAATTATTGCCAACGTAATAATAACATATAGAGTCACACATATAGAACGTAATTTAAATGGGAATTAATTTAAATTTTCAGGATTTAAATATATTAATATGATTAATAGTATTTAAATCACTTAATTTAAATTAAAAGGATAATTTGTATATATGTATATTAATTAAGTAAGACTTAATTAAGATATATATAAATTCGGATTTTATGAAATTAGGTTTTGATTAATACCTTTTAACTACTATATATATGATATATGATAGCCACTTAGGGTAATATCATAACTTCAAAACCCTAGCCGCTCTTAGAGAGAGACTAGAGAGAAAACCTTTCGAAAAATCATGTTCCTTTGGTGGCTAGTACCGCAAGTCCCTTTATTGCAAAAATCGTGCGACGGTTCGTGCGAAGTTCGTGTGGATACCATAAAGACGTAGTTTTGTGAGGAATTGCGTTGGAGATTCAAAGCGTTTCAGAAGCATTTTTCATATTCGGTATAATCTCTTTACACTTAGTTAATTGATTTTTGTATGGATCCTGTTTAAGGTTTCAAAATTGCTTTAAACTTTTAATTTCCGCTGTGCATTTCTGTATCGAAAACTAAATTATTTTGTTGTAGATGTCAGGAGAAAATGAAATTTATAGGGATATACATGTAGTAAGTGATGAATCGGTGAACCAAATAGAGGTCTTACCGAACCCTATAGCAGCGGAGTCGGAAGTGGTGGTAATCGAGTCAGGAGACTCGGAAGACTTAGACCTCATGTCCATGTTTGATGGTATGTCTGAGGAGGAGGTGGATGTTGTGTCTTTTAACACCATAGCACATGCAGAAGAGATGACTCCAGGGGAGTCACTAAAGGCACTATTCATGGCCTTATTGGATAGAAATATCCAGTTGGGGAAGGAGGTCAGAGAACTGATAGAAGAGGTCCAGGAAATCCTGGAGGACAAGACAAGTATGGAATCAATGTGGGAAGAGGAACATGATGGACGTGTTTTGGCGAAGGATAAGGTCCATGAGCTGAAACTGGAAACCTTTGAGCTCAGGTAGGAGCTAAAGGTTAAGACAAAAAAGATAGGGAGGATGAATTATATTCATAGGAGTTCTCATGCTGATTTCCAGCAATAGGTAGCTGGGTATCCGATAGAGGCAGGGCAGACTCGGCATACTATCAGCTGAGATATTATTGCCAGTCTGGCCAACACAAATTTTGAGAATGCCATAGGAAAAATGTAACCTAGTAATAGCTAGAATAGAGTTAGATATGTACATATGTTGTATCTAGTAGTGATGTAAAACCCTCTTTTGTATATCAAAGGGTAGTCTTTTGTAAATCTTAATTTTTGGAAAGCAATTGCGGGATAGAAATGCAATCAACTAAGGTTGTGTATGAACGAATGATGTAGTATTATATTACAAGCAAGTAAATCAATATAAGTCTTTTTATAGAACCGATTATGAAATGAGTTGAAGTTATTATTTAATAATGAATAATAACTAACTAACAAGAAGGAAGTGATAATGACGTGATGTTTATCTTAACAGCAAAATGCCGCCAAGAAAGAGACAAATAAATCAAGATGTTAATGTAAATCAACTGGAGGGAGGTCCGATTAACCCGATGCAAGAGTTCGTTAACTTGTTAACGGCCACGTTTAATAGGAATGTGGCTAATTAACCCGTAAATCATGCAGTAGTACGAGCTACTACTTTTAAGGATTTTAAGAGTGTCGGTTCGCCAGAGTTCAAAGGAACTATGTATCCAATAGAAGCCCAAATGGGTAAAAGAAATAGAGAAAGCATTTGTAATTGCAAATGTCGATGAGGGGCAAAAAGTTGCTTTTGCTACTTATATGATGAAGGGAGAAGCTAATTTTTGGTGGGAGGCAAACCAGACTAGGGCGCGAATAGAGAATCTTACGTAGACGCAGTTCAAGGAGATTTTCTTTGAGAACTGCTTTCCCACGAGTATTCAAGGGATGATGGAGATGCATTATCTAGAGTTGAAACATGGGTAAATGACAGTTCCCCAATACGTTTCCAAATTCAATGAATTGGCGCGGTTTGCTCCATATTAGGTGGACACCGAGGTGAGGAAGTCTAGGAGGTTTGAGCAGGGCTTGAAACCCTGGCTCTATAACCGAATATCTGTGTTCCAAAGTAATTCTTTTGGGACTATACCGGAGAAGGCAATAATTACCGAAGGTGGCAACGAGGCTTTAAGCCAACACCACAAGGAGAAAAAGAACAAGGGAAAGGTAGACGGGGGAGTAAAGCTTGAGGGAGCCAGTGGTAGTGGTGAAACCAGAAGAGGAAGGAATTTAACTTTGGGAATACTAGAGCGAAGCAAGGGGATCCTAAGAGAAGGATGGAGGCGTGAAAGAACTGCGGGAAGACTAATTTAAGAGTTTGTCTCAAGGGGAAAGCCGTATGTTACAACTGTGGATAGGAGGGGTACATTTCGCCTAACTGTCCAACTCCAAAGAAAAACCATGGATGTTTTGTGTGTGTATCAACCGATCACATGGCGAAGAACTGCCCGAAGAAGGGGACGGACGGGAATAAGGGCGCTAATAGCGGTAAGTTAGCTATTGACGGTTCAGCGCAGACGGGTAGGCCGATGGCCCGCACCTTTAACATGATGGTCCAAGATGCAGTTGCACAAGGGGATGTAGTTGCAGGTATTATCCCAATCAACGACATAAATGCTTACGTATTATTCACTCGGGTGCTACTTGTTTTTTCATAGCATGTGATTTTGCAAGACGCTTAGGATTACTTCCCAAAAAATTGCATGTACCTTTGAATATCAAGGTAGCGAGCGAAGAAATAATTCATGTTGAAGATATCCATAGGAGTTGTTACGTAGATATACGAGGTTGTAAATTATCGGTAGATTTGATATCGATAAAGTTGGGAGAATTCGATGTAATTCTCGGGATGGATTGGTTGTTTAACCATGGTGCAATAATAGATTACCAAAAGAAATGTATAAACATTAGAACGTTGAGTCAACCTCATATAGTGTTTTACGGTAATTAATCGTCGGGGCGTTCATGTTGTCTTACTATGACACAAACTAGGAAATTGTCGAGGAAGGGATGTGTAAGGTATTTGTGCCATGTTGTTGATACCTAGAGAGTGGGAGCAACGATGGAACAAATACCTATAGTGAAAGAATTCATGGATGTATTTCTAAGTGAATTACCGGGTCTTCCACCGGATAGGGAGACTGAATTCATGATAGACATTGTGCCAGGAGCGGCATCAGTTTCCAAGGCACCGTGCCGTATGGCGCCAGTGGAGATGAAGGAGTTGAGGGTTTAGTTACAAGAACTATTGGATAGAAAGTACATTCAACCGAGTGTTTCCTCGTGGGAAGAACCGATACTGTTTGTAAAGAAGAAGGATGGATCGTTAAGACTTTGTATCGACTACCGAGAGTTGAACAAGTTAACGATAAAGAATAAATACCCATTTCCCAAGATCGATGATCTCTTTGATCAGTTGAAAGGGGCACAATATTTTTCTAAGATAGATTTGGGAACGGGGTATCATCAGTTGATGATTAGAAGTGAGGATGTACCTAAGTCGACATTCAGAACTCGTTACGGCTATTACGAGTTTTTAGTGATATCATTTGGGTTAACCAATGCACCAACTGCATTTATGGATATGATGAACAGGGTGTTCAAACAATACTTGGACAAGTTTGTCATTCTGTTTATCAATGATATTATAGTATATTCTAAGATGCCAGAAGATCATGCTGAACACCTAAGAATAGTGTTGGAGACACTAAAGAATGAGAAGTTGTATGCGAAATTCACTAAGTGTGAATTTTGGCTAGAAAAGGTATAGTTTTTGGGTCATGGTATCGACCGTGAGGGGATTTCAGTAGACCCAGCGAAGGTAGAAGCAGTGATGAGTTGGGAACAGCCGAAAACACCAACTGAGGGGCAGAGTTTCCTAGGGTTAGTGGGATACTATCGGAGATTTATCTAAGATTTTTTGAAGATTGCTACTCTGTTGACTAATCTAACAAGAAAGACAGTTAAGTATGTATGGACAGAGAAATTTGAAGGCAATTTTTAAGAACTGAAGAAATGACTTAGTGAAGCACCTGTATTGTCTCTACTCGACGATATAAGAAATTTTGTAGTTTATAGCGATGCTTCGCATAGAGGACTTGGTTGCGTGCTCATGCACCATGGCAAGGTCATTGCGTATGCATCACAACAGTTGAAGGACTATGAGAAAGTTTATCCTACTCATGATTTGGAACTGGCCGCGGTAGTATTTGCCTTGAAGATATGGAGGCATTACTTATACGGGGAGAAATGTGACATATAAAGGGACCATAAGAGTCTAAAATATATCTTCACACATAAGGAGTTGAATATGAGACAAAGGAGATGGCTGGAGTTGATAAAGGATTACGACTGTGAAATCCTGTATCATCCGAGAAAAGCCAATGTAGTAGCTGATGCCTTAAGTAGGAATGGTCGGGAAAAGCTGTCCATGTTAACGACTCAAACTGAATTATTAATAGAGATGGCTAGGATGGAGTTAGAGGTGAAGTTACTGAGTGAATCGGGTCAGAGACTGTAATGCCCGAGAAAATTGGATTTTATGACAATTAAATTTTTATTTTATTATGTGATTTAAATGAATTTAATTGATTTCTTTGTGAGTAAGCTATGTGAAGGTCGTTCTATGACCTAGAATGTGCTAACGTGGTTAGTATTCTGGCTATGTGTTAGAAATAATTGTTTGGAATTTCCAAGACGAAAATAATTATTTTCCGAGAAATTTCTGTAAAAACACTATTCATCCGTTGCTGTTCGGGGAATTATTTTGAAATTCCAAGAAACGCGTAATGATAGAATATCGTGATAAGATGGAATATCTGATAATATTTCATTTATGACAAACGCAGTTTTCACTTGCGGACTTAAAACCTAAGGGTTGAGTATATTGATTTCCGAGAATGAAATAATATTCGTAGAAGGAATGGCGTTAGGGTTAATACGAGTGTTGTACATTAGGCGATACTATTTAGTATCTATGTATAATACGTTGAGTAAATACGAAGTACAATACGATTATTGTACGAGTAGTATACGGAGATAATACGTGAATCGTATGTATGTGGCACGGCTAGTATTATAGAATTAAGTTAAGACTTAATGGCTAATTCATTTGAGTTGGATTATTAATTAATCCAATCATTTGAATGATCAAGGCCCAATGTTAATTTAGTTAAGCCCAATTCATTAAAACCGAATCGTGGGTCGAACCGATGGGTCACTGAATGGGTAAAACCCATGGGGCAACCCATGGGATGTCACATGGGGTGGTGGGCTGACCACCTTGGTGTGGAAGCCAAGCAAAAGGCTTGGTCACCAAGTGTTTTACTTGGTCACCACACATGAATAGTAAGGAGGTGATGGTTCTTTGACAATTATGCCCTCCATTCTAGTTTTCTATAAATAAGAAGCTAGGTTGATTCATTTGGGAGTTTTTCAACTTGCCAACCTAGATTATTTGAGAGAGAAAGAGAGCTATACTTGCAAGCATACACTTTGGAAGCTTTAACTTCTATTTTTCCAAAAGATTTCTTAAGAGTTCTTGAGGTAATACTTCTTGCTTCTCATTTCCATCCCTTTTAGATTTTCTTTCATCTTAGAGAATTATAGAATGGGTGGTATATGTCTTGAGTGAGGATTTAAAGATGACTTACCATAGATTCAATCTCTATAAGTCATGAGATTATAAGAATCATAAGGTTTAAGATAGTTTTAAACCATGAAAATATTGATAGTTGAGATCGATTGTTGATAAATAATTGAGCTCCATCAATACGTTAGTATATGCATCTTGTTTGGTTAAGATGTAGATATGAAATCCATGGAGTATTCCATGTGATTTGGCTTAAAGAACAATAGTAACGAAGTTATGGCGAATTTTACGAAAATAGACGTTAAACGTTGAAAACGTAGAAATTCTGGAATGGTAGTCGAAAGTTGTCGTGAGACTTGAAAATGTTAGTTTTCAACTTCAACACTTGAGATAGGGTAATTAAGAGTTGTGGGTTCGAGAATCGTCGGATTCTGACTTAGAACGAAGAAAACGAGCATTGAATGCTCATTAACATTTACGAACGTATATAAAATGAACTCAATAGTGAATTTTGAGTTAACGGATTCAAAAGTGTTGAATTCTTATATGAACACGTAAAGGATGTAATTCCTGACTTGTAGGAATTTGAATGGGTCAATTCGGATGTAAAATGAACAAATTAGGAAGCCAGGAGTTTCTTTAGAAAACCAAAATTGGTTTAGCCAACTGGAAGTAGACTCGTACATGCATACTTAAACCAAGACAAAGTGGTGGCATTGCTGCCAGACTTCGGCCGAGTACCACCTCGCTAACTTCGTGCCATGATTGCCACTAAAATACAAAGGATGCCATGACGCAAAGACCTAAGAAGTGGAAAAAAGTTGACCAAGTTAGGTTTTAAACAACACCCCAAATCCTAGTACTTCATTTCCTCAAGATTTGGTGTTCACTTAATCAAAACATTCATCTATAACTACCCAATTATAATAAAATTGAATAATAAAACACCCCATACGAGAATAAATTTAAATAAAAATCTCTAGGTTATCTAACCTTTAACAACAATCATTCAAATGCGGAATTTAAATAAACTTCATTACAATCTTTAAACCAAAGTATAATAATAAAACTATCGAATCTATTACAAGTCTTGGGTACTTGTTCATCTTTCCTTTTCCCTTCTTTGGTGCTAGGATGCGTCACCGGTTTCAACTTTAGTTGTAAGAAATTTTACTGAGCAAGAGTGAGCAAACAAGGCCCACTTGAAATAACAATAAATAAATCTTTAAACTTTTACATCAATTGCAATATTAGGCTCGATAGAAATGAACAATATATTCTATTAACTTTACGAAAATTTTAACATTCCTTTGAGGGTCTAATGACCACGAATCATGTCCTGATTATAAGTAATCTTTCAACTTTAACTTTACTTGATCATAAGACTATAAGGACTCCACGTGCTTGGGGGATCAACCCTTCGTACAATGTATTGTGCACAACCATTTCAATGCTGTTTAGCGTAAACCTCTATTAAAAGAGTTCTTCATCTCAGTATTTAGAATACAAGTCTGCACCAAAGTAAGTTTGGTTTGGATAAGCTTTCAAGGAAATTTGGAATTTAACGAACATCAACTAAGGAGTAGTCAAATAAGACCAATAACACTATATTATAGAATAATAGTGATTGAATCAATCATAGTAAACTAAAGTCATGCATTAGGAATAATCTAATACCATACAATTTGAATAACTATAGCATACCTTGCTTGAACAATACTAAGCCAAGGTTAATTAAAATTGAATACTAAACATGCATAGCAATTTAGTTATGTATGCTAAACATCAAGTGAAATACAAGAATAACTTGTTCAACATCAAACCAAAGTTTAGGCAGCTTGCATCATTATAAGGTAATCGAGTTGAAAACAATAATTAGTTCAATAAGATAAAGGATTAGAAAACTTGCCTTGCTTCGTAAGGCTAAAAAGAATCAATTTGAATCACAATACCTATATATATATATATATATATATATATATATATATATATATATATATATATATATATATATATACATATATATATGTCATCATGACATAGTTAGTCACTACCACTTTACAAACTTAACAAACTACATACATCATGTATGTTTGATTATTTAATCACATAATCAAGTTATAACACAAGTTAATCTTTAATAACATAATTATTCATAGTATAGAAATACTAAAATCAATATTTTCTGATCCTACTATCATCACATAATGATTTTTCTTAAAATTTCGTGTGTACAAAAAGTACCTTTGTCGAGACCCATACGCTTTAACTTTCATGTTCTTATTTCACGATTTACACTATGGGTCACGTCTGCTTGCTGACGTGGCGTGGTGATGCTACTTATGCTTAGTGAATACACTACACTGAAGCCGTATTATGGTGATGGTGATGATGTTGCATGGCCACTAACTTCTTCTTTTCTTTGGGCGTGGCTGCTACTGAAACTTTCGATGTCGATTGACAACTTGACAGCGAGTACAAGAAAAAGCCAATTTGGCCTACAAGCTCGTTTCTAACAGACTAATTCACATGTAATTCCTACAAAAACTTCATGTAGACATAATTCAAGAACTTCTAACATGTTTCTACCCATACAACAACATAAACAACGAATTTAAAACATCGATTTCACTTTGTTTTTGACAAAAAACTCCATTTTGATATTTCAATGAAAACCCGACACTTTGTAAATTTTGTTTTTCAACCAAAACAATTAATTCAAAGCATCTTATCAATAATTATACATACTCTATCAAATTAGATGATCAATTTATCAACTAAACAACTAATTAACCCTCAATTTCTACTTTAAATTAACAATATACTATTCACCAAAAACTCTCTAAAAAAAGTTTTTTCTTCTGACCATATACATACATATAAATTAACAACAATACATCGATTATAACTTATGAAAATCGTTTTAACATCACTAAAGTATATCATATAAAACCACATAGTAACAAAATTTCACTTTTACACAAGGATTCTGAGAAAATTTGGGGAGAGAGAAAAACTAAACTTTGAAAAAAAAAAACAAAAATAGAGTTTAGATAAATACCTTGAAGAAGATGATGATGGCTATTCCTTTTTGATTCTCAAGCTTCTTCTTCTCTCAAATTCTCTCTTCTTTCTTCTTTTTCTTCTTCTTCTTCTTCTCTCGAGTTTTTTTTTTTCTCTCTAACCTCTCTCCTCTATTCTTACGTCTTATGATATAACGTATATAGGATATATATATATATTATATGATATAAATATAAAACATATAAGCGGTATTAGTTATTTGATTTTTTTGAAAATCAAAAGCCATAAGGCTTGTTTGGTTAACTAAAAATATAATCAATTAAAAATGGTAAACCTAATTAAAACAAATGGATTAATCCTTATACCTTGTTTGGTAAAACATCATTAGATAAAAAGACTTAATAGGCATTAAGCCTTGTTTGGCAAAAAACTAAATTAAACTCTTTTAATTTATTTTAGTAACTCCTTTATAGCAAGGTTATTAGTCACACTTTTATTTAATTAAATAATCAATTTAATCAATTAAAATATTAATCTATTAAATTACTTTAACACATAAATCATTATCACAAAACTATAATTTCTTTATAATTATAATTTTATTTAATCCAACTAACACTTTATTTTAAATCACAAATTCCAATTAAAATATTATAATTCATTTAATCATTATTAGCTCTCTAACTTAATTATTAAATTAAATTAGTATATAATCTCATAACAATTAATTTTCTTAGCTCCTTAATTATTTATTCAACAAATAATTAACTAAATCACATCAACTCAAATTGCCATTCAATATATTATATAATTCAATAAATATTTAATATTGCAAATATAAATATTTATATTTAATATTTAATTATTTATTCAACAAATAATTAACTAAACCACATCAACTCAAATTGAACAATTATTTATTCAACAATAAACATATCCATTAAATACTTATATAAATTAATAAATATTTAATATTACACTTTAAAATTACAGAATGTTACATCATTCCTCCTTACTGAGATTACATGTCCTCGAGAATCACAACTCAAACAAATCATTCGTTACATTCTTCCCTACTTACAAAGATTCTGTCCCCAAGAATCGAGGACACAAATTAAACAAATAACTCGGGGTATTCTTTCAACATTTTCTCTTCGAGTTCCCACGTAGCTTCTTCAGCGTTGTGGTTCCTCCATATCACCTTCACAGAAGGTATCACTTTATTCCTGAGCACTTGTTCTTTTCTGTCGACTATCTGGATAGGAACCTCTTCATAAGACAAATCTTTCGGAACCGCAACGGTTCGTACTCGATCACATGTTTGTAGTCGGGTTTATATGGTCGTAACACCGAAATGTGAAAAACATTATGAATGTTTTCCAACTACGGAGGTAGAGCTACCTCGTAAGCCCACTTCTCCCTCTCTTTGACACTTCAAAGGGTCCGATAAACCTCGGGCTTAGCTTTCCCTTTTTATCGAAATGAATTTTCCCCTTCGAGGAGAAACTTTTAGGAATACAAAAGTTCTACGTCGAATGCTGCGATCTTATGTGTGTTGATCGGCATACTTTTTTTACATACATCTTGGTGCTACTAATCTTGTCTGATGAGTTTGACAACGTCGGCGGTTTGTTGTACCGATTTCGGTCCTAACGGTTGGCGTTCGACTTCATCCCAAACGGTGGAGTTACGCACTTTCTGCCGTCTGATGCCTCGTAAGGTGGCATCCGATGCTCGCGTGATAACTTGTTGTTGTAAGCAAATTCCACCTGATGGTAATTGTTCTTCCGGCTTCCTTTAAAGTCCATGACACATGCTCTCGGCATATCTTCCAATGTCGAATTGTTCGTTCGCTTTGGCCATCTGTTTGTGGATGATAAGCCGTACTCATTCGCATATTGTGTCCCCCATGCATTCTTGTAGTCTCTTCCGGAAATTTGGCGTGAATCGCGGATCTCTATCGGACACAATTGATCTTGGCACTCCATGCCTCGAAGCGATCTCTTTAATGTACAATCTTGCCGGTGATCAAGATTGAATCTAATCTTTATTGGTAAAAGTGTCTGTTGATTTCGTCGATCATCCACTATCACCCAAATTGCATCGCATCCTCTACGAGTAGTTGGAAGACCCACCACAAAATCCATCGTGATGTGTTCCCACTTCCATTCCGGTATTTCCAATGGTTGAAGTAATCATTTGGGTCTTTGATGTTCGGCTTTTACTCTCTGACATGTCAAGCATTTCGCTACGCATTCAGCAACATCCCTTTTCATATTTGGCCACCAAAAATGTCGGCGCAAATCTTGATACATTTTCGTGCTTCCTGGATGAATAGAATATCTTGTGTTGTGTGCTTGGTCAAGATTTCGTCTTTCAGTTCTAGCCTGCTTTTGGAACCCAAATTCTTCCCTCGAACCGTAGTAATCCTTGATTATCGACCTTGTATTTTACATCACCACCTTGATCGATTCTCTTTGATTTTCCCACACTCTTCATCTTGTAGTTGAGCATTCTTCACTTTGTCCACTAAAGTTGGACCGACTTCTATCTGGAATAGTTGTTCATCGATTCTTTTGGAAATTTGATTTCCAACTCCGGTTTTGTCATTCTTTGAAATGAGCTCCTCTGAGTTGTTATCGGCATCAACTTTTCCCGACCTTTTCCTGCTTAAAGCATACGCCACCACATTCGCTTTGCGGGATGATAAAAGATTTCACAATCATAATCTTTTATCAATTCCATCCCACCTTCTTTGCGCATGTTCAAATCCTTACGAGTGAAAAATATACTTGGACTTTTTGTGGTGCGTGTAGATCTCACATTTCTCTCCATAAAGATAGTGTCTCCATATCTTTGAGCAAATACAAGCTATGACCAATTCAAATCATGAGTCGGATACCCTTTCTCATAATCCTTTAGTTGTCTTGATGCATACATGCAATAACTTTGCTTAGATTCGCATAAGAACACAACCCAACCCTTTATGTGAGGCATCACTATACACCACAAAATTTCTGTATTATCGGTAATGTCAACACGGGTGCCACACTTAACTTCTTCTTCAAATCTTGGAAACTCTCTTCACATTTCTCGAGTCAAGCGAATTTTCTGACTTTCCTTGTCAAATTTGTTAGCGAGTGGCTATCTTAGAAAAATCTTGAATAAATCTTCTATAATAACCGTACCCGGTCCCAAGAAACTCCTCACTTACGGCGGTGTTCTTGGTTGTTCCCAATTGATTCTGACTTCCACTTTTGATGGATCCTTTGAAATCCCATCTTTGTCGATCACATGACCCAAAAAAAAATTGTACGATCGAGCCAAAATTCGCACTTAGAGAATTTCGCATACAACTTTTCCTTTCTTAGTGTTTCCAATGTCAAGCGTAAATGTTCCACGTGTTCTTTTGAGTTTTGGAATACACGAGAATGTCATCAATAAATACCACTACAAACTTGTCTAAGAATGGTTTAAACACCACTGTTCATCAAATCCATGAATGCAGCGTGCGGGGCATTAGTTAAACCAAAAGACATCACCGAAACTTCGTAATGTAAAAATGCAGGAGTTACGAAATCGTTCTAGGTATATCCTCCTTTCTTACCTTCAATTGGTGATACCCACTTCTCAAATCAATTTTTGAGAAATATTTAGCACCCTTCAATTTGATCAAACAAGTCATCTATTCTAGGCAGCGGATACCTATTCTTAATAGTGACTTTGTTTAACTCTCTATAATCAATGCAAAGAGCGCATTGTTCCATCTTTCTTCTTAACGAATAAAGCTGGCGCTCCCCACGGCGATCGCTTGGTTGAATATATTTCTTGTCTAGTGACTCTTTAAATTGTACCATCGGTTCCTTCATTTTCACCGGAGCCATTACATATGGGGCCTTCGATATCGGTCTTTGTTCGGTGCTAAAGTCGATCACGAACTCAATTTCTCTGTCGGTAGGAAGTCTGGCAAATCTTTTGGAAACACGTCTTGAATTCTCTCACTCTACGGTATTTCTTCTAGTTTCACACCCTTCTTACGAGTATCGACTATGTAAGCTAAATAGCCCACACAACCTTGACTCAACAATTTCTTGGCTGCATAGTCGTCGGACATTTCATTTGTCTAGGCGACTTGCTACTTTGCATAAAATACTACCTTTGATGAGTCATAAGGTTTACACACTTCTTGTGACAATCGATTCTTGCTCCATATTTGAGCGACCGATCCATCCCAAAATTACATCAAATTCCCGAGTCTAATCGGAATCAAATCTACCCACAAGATATTTTCCTTAATGTTCACCCTACGGTTCTTGTATACGAATCTAATGAGGATTACTTCCTTATTCGCAATTTCTATGTTCAAAGGAAAATTCGGTTCTTCTCAGGCAATTCTAACCTCTTAGCAAATTCATTCGATATAAACAAACAAGTAGCACCCGAATCAAATAATACATAAGCATTTATATCATTGATTGGGATAATACCTGACACCACATCTTTTGATTGCATAACATCTTGCATAGTCATGTTGAAGGTTCTGGCTGTGGGTTTGTTTGATGCTGTAGGTCCTGTAATAGCCCATATACCTCCATTGTTACCTCCATTGCTTCTGGTTGTCACTCCGTCCTTCTTTTTAGGACATTCACGAGCAAAGTGATCCTTGGATCCGCACGTGAAGCACGCATTCTTCTTTGGTTGAGTGCAACTTGGGGCGATGTGACCCTCCTTACCACAATTGAAGCATACTCGCTTCCCCATCAAGCACGCACCCTTATGGAATTTCCCGCATGTCGCACATGCTTCAAACTTTTTGTTTTCTTTGGTTACCCTAATGGTTTCCGGCACCCGTGTTCCCATTCCACTTCTCTTTAAGTTGTTGTTTGTTTGTTGTTGTTGTTGTTGTTGTTATTTTTGTTGTTTCCACCGCTACCACTTCCATTCTTAGTCTCATTCTCATTCCTCTTCTTCTTTTGTTCTGGTTGAACTTTGTCCTTTGCCTCGCCTCCACCTTCGGTAATCTTGCTTTCTCCATCTGCATTGCAAATGTCTTCAATTTGGAGCAGGGAGACCCTCTTTGTCTGACCGGGCTTGGTCCTGTTCAAATCTCTTCGCCTTACGCTTAAATGCATGTCTTGACACGATATGGCAAAAACCTCGCTGATTCGTTGAATTTCGCGGCATACTCGAGATCTGAGTCATCGTTCCTTGTTTTAGTTCGAAGCGCACTTCTAGGTGACTCTTGAACTCTCAGGAAATAAGTCTCGAAGAACAACTCCTTGAACCTATCCGGTCATCACTCCACGGCCCTTCACGAGTTTTATTGGCTGCCGCCACCAATAACTAACTTACGCTTTCAACATGAATATATTGAAAGCGATCTTACGATCATCCCTACCCTAGCGACATCGAACACCTTTTTTCTATTTCCATAATCCGGTGCGTGCTTATTTGGATTCATAGACCCCTGGAATTCGGGTGGTCAACCGCCTTGAAATCCTTAAGCGTTGTACCATGGTTTTGTGGTTGATTACTGCAGCGCTCTGTCGATAGTGTCACTAGTTGTTGAGCGGGGGTTTACCGTCGACATTATCGTTATTGGTAGTTCTCTCATTGTTTTCTGTCGGGGTGGTTCACGTGCTGGGAGGCATTTTACATTAAAACAAAACATCTATTAGACTATTACTCGACTTCTTTAAGTATTTTCTAATTAACTTGCCTCCATAAAAGAAATAACCACATAACACATAACACTTTGAATAAAATAATAACTTTTATTTATTCATCATTACTTTTTGAAAACATAAAAAACAATAGCATCATTTGCTATTTACATTCCTTTCTGAACTACAAAAGTTTGAGAGACAACATCATTATTATCATATCCCATGGTTTACTTAACACTTTGGGATTTACACATTATTTAATACTTATTACGTGCATTACAGGCACATTTTCTATGATGATCTATTAAGATACTTCTTAGCCCTATCACGTTCTTCCTCCATGACTCGAAACATTGTTCTGCGATCTAACACGAAATGGCGGCGTCTCGGCTGAATCGGATATCCCATGACCCGATCTTGAGCTCGATTAATTGCGGTGTTAAAAACTTTATCCATCTCTTCCATCTTCATCCTCTTCGCCTGTGAGTCCCTTACTGCTCTTCCAGTTCGTTGATAAGCTTCCTCGTATGCATCTTCAGCTCTTACCCTCTTGGTAGCTTCTTCCTTCAACTTGTTCTTCAGTTCCACGACCATCTCGATCAATTGTTCCTTCTCTCCTTCAGTCTGTACTAGTTTCTCCTCGACATTTGTCAGTCGTTCTTCACGATCCTGGATCTCGCCGTCTTTTTGTGTCATTGCGATACATTGTTCGGCTACTATCTCCTGCAACTCCTCAAATTGTATCCTGAAGTTCCACGTTCACGGTCATGCACCTCATCGTATACTCTGACTTTATCGAGTTAAGTGGAATCCTTTCCTCCTCGTCCTCATCATCATCCTCATCCTCTCTGTGGTAACTCAGCGGGATCCTCCTAAATCTGTCTCCACATCATCATCCTCATCTTCAACTCTTGTGACCAGCGGGGTGACTCCGTGGCGATAGTTGTTCCCCAAACTACTGAATGTCATGAGGCTCCTCCTCTATAGGCATTTGAGGTCCCTCCTCCCTAACTTTGTTGGATTCTCGAGGCATTAGTCATCCCGACAACAAAGTTTAAAGTTTTAATTATTAATCATCATTACTATTCGACACTCACGAGTACATAATTTAAAATCACATAAGCACATAAGTGTTTTATTACTTCTTTCTTAAAACTCGATAAGAGTTAACTCCTTATCTTTTCAAAGGTTACTTCTAAGGCTTTTCCCCCACCTAAGGTTCATAACCTAAAGCTTTGATACCAACTTGTGACACCCCAAATCACGGTACTTCATTTCCTCAAGATTTGGTGTTCACTTAATCAAAACATTCATTTATAACTACCCAATTATAATAAAATTGAATAATAAAACCTGCCCATACAGGAATAAATTTAAATAAAAATCTCCTAGGTTATCTAACCTTTAACAACAATCATTCAAATGCGGAATTTAAATAAACTTCATTACAATCTTTAAACCAAAGTCGATAATAAAACTATCGAATCTATTACAAGTCTTGATATTTGTTCATCTTTCCTTTTCCCTTCTTTGGTGCTAGGTCGTCACCGGTTTCAACTTTATTTGTAAGAAATTTTATGAGCAAGAGTGAGCAAACAAGGCCCACTTGAAATAACAATAAATAAATCTTTAAACTTTTACATCAATTGCCAATATTAGGCTCGATAGAAATGAACAATATATTCTATTAACTTTACGAAAATTATAACATTCTTTGAGGGTCTAATGACCACGAATCATATCCACAGATTATAAGTAATCTTTCAACTTTAACTTTAATGATCATAAGACTATAAGGACTCCACGTACTTAGGGGATCAACCCTTCATACAATGTATTGTGCACAACCATTTCAACGCTAGCGTAAACCTCTATTAAAAGAGTTGTTCATCTCGATTATTTAGAATCAAGTCCGCACCAAAGTAAGTTTGGTTTGGATAAGCTTTCAAGGAAATTTGGAATTTAACGAACATCAACTAAGGAGTAGTTGAATAAGACCAATAACACTATACTATAGAATAATAGTGATTGAATCAATCATAGTAAACTAAAGTCATGCATTAGGAATAATCTAATAGCATACAATTTGAATAACTATAGCATACCTTGCTTGAACAATACTAAGCGAGGTTAATTAGAATTGAATACTAAACATGCATAGCAATTTAGTTATGTATGCTAAACAACAAGTGAAATACAAGAATAACTTGTTCAACATCAAACCAAAGTTTAGGCGACTTGCATCATTATAAGGTAATCGAATTGAAAACAATAATTAGTTGATAAGATAAAGGATTAGAAAACTTGCTTGCTCGTAGGCTAAAGAATCAATTTGAATCAAACAATATGATATATATATATATATATATATATATATATATATATATATATATATATATATCATCATGACATAGTTAGTCACTACCACTTTACAAACTTAACTAACTACATACATCATGTATGTTTGATTATTTAATCACATAATCAAGTTATAACACAAGTTAATCTTTAATAACATAATTATTCATAGTATAGAAATACTAAAATCAATATTTTATGATCCTACTATCATCACATAATGTTTTTTCTTAAATTTCGTGTACAAAAAGTACCTTTGTCGGACCGATTACGCTAACTTTCTTCATTGCTTTGGCGCCACGATTTACTTTGTGGGTATATTATTACATAGTGATGATATATGCTTGGCGCGTGGTGAATACACTCTGAAGCCGTGGCTTACTGTGATGATGATGGCTGCAATGGCATTAACTAACATCTTCTTCTTTTGAAATTGAGCGTATTTGAAACTTCGATCATCGGTACGACGGCTTGACAGCGGTCAAGAAAAAAGCCAATTTGGCCTACAAGCTCGTTTCTAACAGACTAATTCACATGCAATTCATACAAAAACTTCATGTAAACATAATTCAAGAACTTCTAACATGTTTCTACCCATACAACAACATAAACAAGCAATTTAAAACATCCAATTTCTTTGTTTTTTGACAAAAACTCCATTTTGATATTTCAATGAAAACCGACATTGTAAATTTTTTTTTCAACCAAAACAATTAATTCAAAGCATCTTATCAATAATTATACATACTCTATCAAATTAGATGATCAATTTATCAACTAAACAACTAATTAACCCTCAATTTCTACTTTAAATTAACCCATACTCATTCACAAAAAACTCTCTGTAAAAAAAGGTTTTCTTCACAAATATACATAATATAAAACAATGGACTATTCTGACTATAACTTATGAAAATCGTTTTAACATCACTAGTATATCATATAAAGCCACATAGCAACAAAATTTCATGTTTACACAAGGATTCTATGGAGAAATTTGGGAAGAGAAAACTAAACTTTGAAAAAAACTAAAAGAGTTTAGATGAAATACCTTGAAGAAGATGATGATGGCTATTCCCTTTCTATTCTCAAGCTTCTTCTTCTTCAATCTCTCTCTTTCTTCTTCTTCTCTTCTTCTTCTTCTTCTTCTTCGAGTTTTTTTTTCTTCTCTCTAACCTCTCTCTCTCTATTCTTACGTCTTATGATATAGCATTATAAGATATAATATATATATATTATATGATATAATATAAAACTAATATAAGCGATATCGAGTTATTTTTTTTGAAAATCAAAAGCCATAAGGCTTGTTTGGTTAACTAACTAAAAATATAATCAATTAATCCTTATGCCTTGTTTGGTAAACCTAATTAAAACAAATGGATTAAATCCTTATACCTTTTTGCTAAAAACATCATTAGATTAAAGACTTATTAGGCATTAAGACTTGTTTGGCAAAAACTAAATTAAACTCTTTTAATTTATTTTAGTAACTCCTTTATAGCAAGGTTATTAGTCACACTTTTATTTAATTAAATAATCAATTTAATCAATTCAAATATTAATCTATTAAATTACTTTAACACATAAATCATTATCACAAAACTATAATTTCTTTATAATTATAATTTTATTTAATCCAACTAACACTTTATTTTAAATCACAAATTCCAATTAGAATATTATAATTCATTTAATCATTATTAGCTCTCTAACTTAATTATTAAATTAAATTAGTATATAATCTCATAACAATTAATTTTCTTAGCTCCTTAATTATTTATTCAACAAATAATTAACTAAATCACATCAACTCAAATTGCTATTAAATACATATATAATTGATAAATATTTAATATTACAAATAAATATTTAATATTTAATATTTAATTATTTATTCAACAAATAATTAACTAAACCACATCATTAAATACTTATATCAAATTGAACAATTATTTATTCAACAATAAACATATATCCATATAAATACTTATATAAAAGATAATAAATATTTAATATTACACTTTAAAATTACGGAGCACGGTGTTACCTACTCGAGAACCAACATCTCTGGATGCAACTAGAGCATTGTATCTGGCAGTGTTGGATAGGAATGTGCATTTGCGTACTAAGGTAGAAGCACAGATTGAGGAGATAACTGCCTTATATGAGGCGAAAGAATCTGCAGAGGCAGACTTTGAGTCAGAGCACGACGAGAAAGTGCTTATGACTTATAAGGCTCGTGACTATAAGGATGAGGTTCTTGAGCTATAAAACAAACTGGTTGAGAAAGACCAGAAAATAACTAGGATGTCATACATCCATGAATGCGCTCATGAGGATTTCAAGCTAAAAATTGCTTGTTATTCAATTGAGTCCGGGCAGACTCGACATACCATAAGTCGAGATATAATGTCGATTCTGGAAAATCAAAAATATGAGAATGTCGTTTGACAGTGTTAGTAGATCATTAGATCTTTTTGTATATAAGTAGTGACGTAAAACCCTCTTTTGTATAACTAAGGGTAGTCTTTTGTTGTAAATCCTAATTTTTGTAGAAGGCAATCGCGGGATAGTATGTAATAGCTTTTGGCTAAGGGAACATGATGTAAATAGTTTTAACTATGAAAGCATATTTATATAATGAAGTTTTTATTTAAACATGCTTGTTGTGGTATGAATGGTTGTTGTTGATTTAAAATGATAACCGAGTAGTTAAATAGATAATAATGAAGCTTTATTTATTTAATCGAATTATGTTGTAGAAGGAGACAACGGAACAAAGAGGTGAAGTCTAATAATGAAAATCGGGGGTCCTAACAAACCATATGCAAGAGTTCGTTAATTTATTAATGAGCGCATTTAACCAAGTGGGGGTGGGATTCTGTAGCTCACAGGGGTAGCAAGAACAACTACCTTTAAGGACTTTAAAAGTGTGGGTCCTCCGAGTTACGAGGAACAGCGGATCCACTAGAAGCCAGACATGGGTTAGAGAGATTGAAAAGGCATTTGTGATAACAAATGTAGGTGAGGTGCTGAAAGACTTCTTTTGCGACTTACATGATAAAGGGGGAAGCCAACTCATTGGTGGGATGCTCACCGAGGTGGGGGCTAGAGACGGTAGGCATTACGTGGGAGCAGTTTAAGAAGGTTTTCTTCGAGAACTATTTCCCTACTAGCATGCAGGGTAGGATGGAAATTAAGTTCCTAGAACTTAAGCAGGGGGATATGACAGTTCCCCAGTATGCCGCCAAGTTTAACGAATTGGCGAGATTTGCTCCACATCAGGTGGATACAAAGGAGAGAAAGGCGCGTAGATTTGAGCAAGGCTTAAAACCCTGGCTCTATAGTAGGATATCGGTTTTCCAGAGTGCTTCCTACGGGACCATTCTGGAGAAGGCAATAATAGCTGAAGGTGGTGGTGAGGCTTTATCTCGATTATCACAAAGAAGCGAAGATTAAAGTAAGTTAGAAGGAGGTAATAAAAGGTGAAGTTGCCCGACCAAAAGCGGTAACTTGCCAAAGAGGAAGAGTTTTAACCACAGGAATACTGGGGTAAAGGGAGAGATCCCAAACGGAGGACGGAAGCATGTAAGACATGCGAAAAATCTCAAATGGGAGTCTCTGTTTAAAGGGAAAGCGATATGCTACTGGCTGTGGGCAAGAGGGGCATTTGTCACCCAACTATCCTAACCCTAAGAAGAACCAGGGGTGTTTTGTCTATGGGTCAATGGACCACACGGCAAGAAATTTCCCGAAGAAGGGTTTAGAGGGGAATAAGAGTTCTAGTAGTGGTAAATTAGCCATTCTTTGGACCAACACCATCGGTGGGTAGACCCTCAACTCGTACATTTAATATGACTGTTCAAGATGCGGTTGCATCAACAGATGTGGTAGCAGGTATCATTCCGGTCAGCGAGATAAATGCTTATGTGCTATTTGAGTCGGGTGCTACTTATTCTTTTATAGCATGTGAATTTGCTAAGCGATTAGGTTTAATCCCTAAAAAGTTACATATACCTTTAGACGTTAAGGTAGCAAACGAAGAGATAATCCCCATTGAGCATATTCATAAGGATTGTTGCGTGGAAATTAGAGGGAATAAGTTATCGGTAGATTTGGTACCGATAAGGCTAAAAGAATTCGACGTGTTTCTTGGTATGGATTGGTTGGTGAACCATGAGGCGATTATAGATTGCCATAGGAAAAGTGTAAACCTTCGGCTTTCTAAGAAAACCAAGGTAGTGTTCTTCGGTAGTAATTCACCGAGACGCTCTTGTTGTCTGTCTATGACACAAGCTAGGAAGATGTTGAAGAAAGGGTGTGTAGGTTATCTATGCCATGTTGTGGATACCCAAAGAGTGGGAACATCCTTGGATCAGATACCTATTGTGCAAGAGTTCACGGATGTATTTTCGGAGGAGTTACCGGGTATTCCACCGGACAGGGAGGTGGAGTTTGTAATTGATCTGTTACCGGGAACGGCACCAGTTTCAAGGGCACTATACCGAATGGTGCCAGTTGAGATGAAGGAGTTAATGGTTCAATTACAAGAACTATTAGACAGGAAGTACATTCAACCAAGTGTGTCTCCTTGGGGAGCACCAGTGTTGTTTGTAAAGAAGAAGGATGGGTCGTTAAGGCTTTATATCGACTATCGAGAGTTGAACAAGTTAACAATTAAGAATAAATACCTTTTGCCCGGGATCGATGATCTATTTGATCAGTTGAAAGGGCAAAAGTATTTTCTAAAATAGAGAATTCATTGCGGTATCATCGGTTAAAGGTGAGGAAGGAAGATGTACCTAAAGGCGGCGTTAGAACTTCGTTATGGTCATTACGAGTTTACGGTAATGTCGTTTGGGTTGACTAATCGCGCCGATCGCATTTATGGATATGATGAGCAGTGTTCAAACAATATTTGGACAAGTTTGTCGTAGTGTTCATTGATGATATTCTAGTCTATTCAAAGACGCGGAAGATCATTGAGAACATTTAAGAATAGTGTTGGAGACACTACGAAAGGAGAAGTTGTGTCACGAAATTCACAAAGTATGAATTTTGGCTTGAGAGGGTACAGTTTCTAGGGCATGTTATTGATAAGGATGGCATTTCCGTAGATCTGGTAAAAGTAAAAGCAGTTAACGAATGGGAGCAACCAAAAACGCCAACTGAGGTTCGGAGTTTTCTAGGGTTAGCGGGATACTATAGAAGGTTCATTCCGGACTTTTCTAAAATAGTTACTCCGTTAACAAATCTGACAACAAAGTCGGTGAAGTATGTGTGGACTGAAAAATGTGAGAACAGTTTTCAAGAGTTGAAGAAGAGGTTCAGTGAGGCACCGGTATTGTCCTTACCAGACGATACATGAAATTTTGTAGTGTATAGCGATGCTTCGCATAAAGGACTGGGTTGCGTGCTCATGCAGCATGGCAAGGTCATTGCGTATGCGTCACGTCAATTGAAGGATTATGAGAAGGTCTATCCTACTCATGACCTGGAATTGGCCGCTGTAGTTTTTGCCCTAAAGATATGGAGGCATTATCTTTATGGTGAGAAATGTGAGATATACACGGACCACAAAAGTCTAAAATATATCTTCTGTAACAATCCAGATTTTTAATTAAATATTTAAATATTTATTGAATTATATAAATAATTAATGGATGTATTTATCATGAATAAATGTTTGTTTGATATGATTTGAGTTGATTAATTAATTATTTAATAAATAATTAATGAGTTGAGGAAAGTAATTATTTTGAAATAGTATTCTAATTTAATTTAATAATTAAGTTAGAGAGTTTATAATGATTAAATAAATTATTATATTATGCAATGAATTGTTATTAGAATTAAATAAATTAAGTATGAAAACTTAATTAATTAGAAGTGTGACAAATAGCTATATTATAAATGGTTATTAAAATAAATTAAAGTAGTTTTAATTTATTTTGCCAAACAAGGCTTAAATATATTAAGTCTTTAATTTTAAAGAGTTTTGCCAAGCGGAGCCTTATGGCTTTTGGATTTTTTTTAAATTTAATTTATTAATAATATAAATTAAATAAATAATATATATATAATAATTTTATAACTGATAATTGATTGGGGGCAATTATTATAATGTCTGTTTTTTTTAAACGTTTACTTTAGTTTTATGTTGTGTTACGTATTGTATTTGGTTAAGTCTAAGAAAGGAAAAAGGGAAGTTTTCTAAGGAAAGAAAAGAGTCTGAGAAAGTTCAGAGAGAGAATTTGAGAAAAAATTTGGGATTTCAAAAGCAAGTTCAGAGTAGCGATTCTCAGTGAAAGGTTTTCTAAAAGCAACAAAAAGGTATGTTTAATAATCTTAAGATGGGTTTTATAGTATAATTATTTAGCCACTGTGTTTCATGAAACTCAACTTCATTGTATATAAGTTTTACAAAGGTTGTCTGTAAACTATGCTTTACTAAATGATTATGAAATCATGTGTTCTAGTAATAACTAAAATGTATATATGTATATATGTGTGGTATGCTAAATTATGTTCATAGAGAAAGAGAAATTAGTGTTTATAGTAAACATTCATGTATGAACGTGGTTTGTAGAAATATCAAAATTAGTATATGTTAATTGTCAAGTTATGAAATTGATGTGTGATTATGTTAATTGGGTATAAAGATAGACTTTTTGGGTTTAAAATATGGTTTTCAAGGAATTAAGTTTTCTGTGATTGTTGTTTAGTGGTTAAAATTAGTATATGCATGTTGGGTAATGTGTATATGTGTAATTGGCATAAGTTATACATGTTAATTAGTGTTAGAAATTAAGTTATAGACATAAATTTAGTTGTTCTGTTCTTCGTGGTTGGGTTCTGCAAGTTTTGGCGCCCAATACTAAAAATGGAGCCCAAGATGTTAAAATCGCTACAAAGCTTGTAAATTCGCACCCCAGCGCTTAAATTCGTGCCCCAGCGCCAATCTCGCACTGGGGCTCCACTGGTTAACCTAGTTCTCGCACCATGGCGCGGGGACAGAAGTCTGAGTCTGACAGTTTTGGCCTCCTATAGTAAAATGGCCATAACTTTCTCATACGAACTCTGATTAAGATGATTCAAGATCATCCGGAATGAGGATGAGTAGACCTACAACTTTTGATCTTTAAGTTTTTCAATTTGAGGTCTGTAACAGTAGTCAAAATGGTCATCTTTAGGACTGTTATGTTTTCGGGGGCAATCGGAGGGCGTCGGGCATACACATGTGCATGTGTTGTGCTCCTGACAATAAAAGATGATGTCCTAATTTATGAAATATGAATGTTAGTAAATATAATGATGCATAACATTAATAAATAATGTATTACATAAGTTATAGAAGCATAGTAAGCATACACAAGAGATGCAAATCGGGCGTGTGACGATTGAACGTCGAAACGTCATGCCAAGTGTTAATGAACTTAAAAAGTGTTTCAATTCAATTGAAATGAATATTATAAGATATGAAATGGGTTTAATATAAAACCAATAAGTAGTCCTAGCAAGACTTAAGCACTTGAATGAACTTCGATTATGAAATATAATGAGTCATAAGTCAAAAAGTTAACATAATCTAATTGAACATTGTGTGTTAATTAATAGGAATGATTATGAGATGTGGAGTAGAGTTTACATTACAATTACTATGTGTTGTTATGTGAGTAATAGTTGATGTGTATGATTATATAATTGTGTAGGGCACGTGAAGTGCATATAACTGTAAGCTGTTAAACTATTATTAGTAAACAACAATCAAGGCAAGTCTTTTGGTTCCTATTTTCTACGTGGAATTGATGAACTGTTTTAAATTGCATGATATGTTATACATGTTGAAATCATGAAATGTTAAAGTCAATATATGACTGCATTGTTTTGGCTAAGTAATGATGGTTGAGTAAGTAACTCAATCTTTATATTTGCTATGTGAATTAAAAGCATGTATGCCATGTTACTTTAATGAGATGTATATTGAGCATGTTATTATGTGCTATGTGATGCATGAAAACTGTTAGACTTTGTTGAGCTGTCGAGCTCACTCTTGCAAATAACCACTTTTGCAGGTTAAGATTTTAAGGTAAATATATGTGCTAAGTGAGTTATAGAGATCTATATTCACGAAGATTACTTATGTTTTATGAGAAATGTATTTCATATTTTGAACGTAACATGTTGTTGAATTGTAAGTTGAGCTATCCAATGTATATGGATATTTAGTTATGATGTAAGACTTTGTATAGTCATTTTGTTGTAACGATTCATGATATAAGATTGAATCAAAGAGATGTAATGTAAAGGTTGCGATTCAGGGCAAGAAAGAAGGAAATTTATAAACGTTTTAAATATTCAGCAAATTTAGTGTTTTTAATATCGAATAATCATGTAAAATTAGAGATTTAATGTATGGTTAACGACCGAAGTTGAGATTTAAATGGTATGAATTTTGGGGTGAATTCTGATTAGTATCAAAGTCAGAGGTTATAAACCTTAGGTAGGAGTACCTTAGGCTATAACCTTAGAGAAGAGTGGTGAAGATAATGAATGAATAAGCTCAAATAAAGTTTGAATAATAAGAAGAAATTTAAGAAATTTATAAAGAAGGGATTTAAACTTGCGTAAAAGGATTCAAAGAAGAATCTCGCAGAGTTATAATGAATATGAATGTGGGGTTACCCAACTCCAATAATAAGAATGTAAGGTGATAATAAATAGACAATGTCTATAAAAAGAGAATGATAAAGAAGTTAGGAATAGAGAGTATGGTGCAATTGTACTCTTTAGTAGTTGATGTATGGTATGTGGGCTAAACGATACCTTCATAGAGTGGAGGTATATACGAACTAGTAACTCGGAACCAAGTTTGTTGGTTGTTTGTGGGAAACCACTCAGCATACCATATTGAAACTGTTAGAGACTCGATGTGTACCAAGTGTAGAAATGGATACGTATGATGAAAGTGTAGAACTCGAATGAAATTTTGAGCGATGTAACTGAAGTTAGAAATTCTTAAAGGAAGAATTTTTTTTTAAACAAGACGATTCAAAGAAGAATCTAAGAGATATAAAGATAAGAAATGGGAGTTTCCTAACTCTAAAAGCCACAATAACGAATAATGTCGTAAATGATGAAAAAGGGAAAGAAAAAGGATCGTAAAACAAAACGATCACGAGTTGAGAAAATAATTTTAAGGGAGATGATTATAGAATAAGATCACGACGTGATCTGTTTAAGTTATAAAAGGAAGATGGTTTGTAATGGTTGAATGATTATAGCTTGATGCTATGAAGATAATGTACTATGATAGTACGAGATAAACTCATGAGGAGTTATAGATAATGTGATACGAGGAATTCGTATCGAGCAAAAAGCAAGTTATAAGCAAGATAGAGTTTGGAGGATTTCAATTGGGACTCGGTGGTGCATTTGAGTTGTACAAACCTTTTTATATGGGCGAGGGTTTTGTGCTTGTACTCGGTTTATCACATTGATAATCATTGGAATGTTTGTCGTCGCTATTTGCTATATATACTGTTGAGAAGGTGATTCTTTTCTCATGTGTATAACAGATAAGTAGAGTATAGTTAGAGAATATTATAAGGTTAAGTGCGAGTTCTTAAAACTCATACTTATGGTAGGTTCATGACTCATAATTATATGGTATATTTTTGAACCCCTCAGCGAATGGACGCCTATGGTCTGACTAGGATAAGTTCTTAACCTCATATGATTGTGGCAAGTTCCTGAACTCATAACGTGTGGTAAGTTTGACGAACTAGGTATAGATAAGTGTAAATGGAGTATTTAGGATGATAGGAATAGATAGACCTATTAAGCAATGGATCATTATAGAAAGTGGAGTTAATGGTGGAAGCATAGGTATTCTAATTCTACTAGCTATGCTAGACTTTCAAAATTTATTGACTTCATGCTGATGTTTACACTTCTATTTTCTTGAAAAACATTGGATCAAATGATGGAACCAATGAGGTTTAACAACAATCTGCTTATTATTAGGTATATACATGTTAATTGCTTTTGCTAGATAAAAATGATTTGCAATATATCAAAATGTATTTTATATCATTAATGCATCATGTAACTTTGGTGCAAAGATGATAAAATGATGGAGTCATCAATGCAAGATATTACCTAGTGTTGGATGTGATCTAAGGATCGTCAAATTTACTATGGTATGATATTGTATGATAAAATCACCAAATGATGAGAATCCTCAATGAATTTGTAAATACTGATGCGATGTATCATGATGTCATAAAAAGATTTTTGAGATTTCTTTGAGTTATGAGAATACATATGTATGTATGTATGTATATGTATATTTCGGTTGATGTGCGAATTATTGTAGAGGTCTATGCTATTTGATTCAGCTAGACAAATATTGAAAGATGTTCATGAAATTCAAGAGTTTCTTGAGAAGTTATGCCAAACCAAATTGTTTTGGTGCGGATTCAGATGTTGAAAAGCTGAGATGAACAACCCTATTATTTAGGGGTTACACCTAGTTTTATACTTTGTACTGAAATGTTTGTGCACAATACATGTACGAAGGATTGATCCCCTAAGTACCTTGAAGTCATTATAGTCGTATGACTGTAAATGTTAAAGTTGAAAGATTACTTATAACTATGGACAAGGTTTGTGGTCATTAGACCCTCAGTTGAATGCTTGCACTCTAAATTCTGAGATGAACAACTCTTTTATTAGAGATTACGCTTAGTTATACTTTGCACTGAAATGTTTGTGCACAATACATGTACAATAGGTTGATAACCTAGAGTACTTGCGGAGGGTGTTTTTAGTCTTTGTGATTGATAAACATTCTACCAAAGAGGGTTTAAAGTGTGAAGAACCAGGGGTGAAGCACTATTAAACCTAAAGAATAGAGTTCATGGTCTTGTGACCCTCAGCATGATTTGGAATCTTTTAAATTCCTGAGTTATTCATACCACTTCCCAATTATTGAACAATTGTGGAAGGTTCTTGTTATTCTGCAAGATGGATGGAGGGTGTTTCCAATCTTTGTGATTGATAAACATTCTGCCAAAGAGGGTATAAAGTGTGAAGAACCGGGGGTGAAGCACTATTAAACCTAGAGAAGTGTTCACGGTCTTATGACCCCTCAGCGTGATTTGGAATCTTTTAAATTCCTGAGTTATTCATACTACTTCTCAATTATTGATCAATTGTGGAAGGTTCTTGTTATTCTGCAAGATGGAAGTGAAAAAGGAAAGTATTCCTTAGAAAGAAGTGAGTCGTAGAATACGACACTGAATGATGAGTATGTTGAATAAGTGAGAAAACAGATTTTGAGGTGAGAAGGATATGAGTTATCAAAGAATAATGTGAAACTTTTAATAGAAAAGTTAATAATTGTAGAATGATCTTTATGGAAAGAAAGTTGGTATAGAAACCAAGGAATGAATGAGGTATTAACGTAAAATCTATTTTGATAGATTGATGAATAAAATTTCAAAGATGAAATTCTTATAAGAAAGGGTGAATGTAATATCCCGAGTGTTTATGTTAACGATCCTTAGAAAAGGAAATGAATGGGTTAAGAATATAATACTCAGAATATAATTGAGTTCAAGTGAAGGGTATGAAATGAAACCTAAAATTTGTTAAAGTAAGGAATATAGTAGGAAATATAAAACCTATATTTAGATAAAATGATGAAAGATTACTCTGAGTTAATTGTTTAATTTCTGTCTTCGATTCTGGGGACAAAATCTTTATAAGTAGGGAAGATTGTAACGAATGAGTGGTTTATGTTGAGATTCTGAGGACAGAATCCTTGTAAGGTGGGAATGATGTAACAATCCAGATTTTTAATTAAATAATAAAATATTTATTGAATTATATAAATATTTAATGGATGTATTTATCGTGAATAAATGTTTGTTTGATTTGATTTAAGTTGATTAATTAATTATTTAATAAATAATTAATGAGTTAAGAAAAGTAATTATTTTGAAATAGTATTCTAATTTAATTTAATAATTAAGTTAGAGAGTTTATAATGATTACATAAATTATTATATTATGCAATGAATTGTTATTAGAATTAAATAAATTAAGTATGAAAACTTAATTAATTAGAAGTGTGACAAATAGATATATTATAAATGGTTATTAAAATAAATTAAAGTAGTTTTAATTTATTTTGCCAAACAAGGCTTAAATATATTAAGTCTTTAATTTTAAAGAGTTTTGTCAAACGGAGCCTTATGGCTTTTGGATTTTTTGTAAATTTGATTTATTAATAATATAAATTAAATAAATAATATATATAATATATATATAATAATTTTATAAAGCGATAATTGATTGAGGGCAATTATTATAATGCCGATTTTTTTTTTAAACGTTTACTTTAGTTTTATGTGTCAGGTTACATTATATTGTATTTGGTTAAGTCTAAGAAAGGAAAAAGGGAAGTTGTGTAAGGAAATAAAAGAGTCTGAGAAAGTTCAGAGAGAGAATTTGAGAAAATTTGGGATTTCAAAAGCAAGTTCAGATGGCGATTCTCGGTGAAAGGTTTTCTAAAAGCAACAAAAGGTATGTTTAATAATCTTAAGATGGGTTTTATAGTATAATTATTTAGCCTACGTGTTTCATGAAACTCAACTTCATTGTATATAAGTTTTACAAAGGTTGTTCATAAACTATGCTTTACTAAATGATTATGAAATCATGTGTTCTAGTAATAACTTAAATGTATATATGTATATATGTGTGGTATGCTAAATTACGTTCATAGAGAAAGAGAAATTAGTGTTTACAGTAAACATTCATGTATGAACGTGGTTTGTAGAAATATCAAAATTAGTATATGTTAATTGTCAAGTTATGAAATTGAAGTGTGATTATGTTAATTGGGTATAAAGATGGACTTTTTGGGTTTAAAATATGGTTTTCAAGGAATTAAGTTTTCTGTGATTGTTGTTTAGTGGTTTAAATTAGTATATGCATGTTGGGTAATGTGTATATGTGTAATTGGCATAAGTTATACATGTTAATTAGTGTTAGAAATTAAGTTATAGACAGAAATTTAGTTGTTATGTTCTTCGTGGTTGGGTTCTGCAAGTTAATTCGCACCCCAACGCCAAAAATGGAGCCCCAGCGTCGAAATTCACGCCCCAACACCAGAAATTCGCACCCCAGCGCTGAAATTCGCGCCCCAATGCCAATCTCGCGTTGCGGTGCCACTGGTTAGCCTAGTTCTCACCTTGGCAGTAGCGAGGGGAAAGTCCGAGTCCAGACGGTTTGGCCTCCTGTAGTAAAATGGCCATAACTTTCTCATACGAACTTCGATTGAGATTATTCAAGATCATCTGGAACGAGGATGAGTAGACCTACAACATTTGTTCTTTAAGTTTTTCAATTTGAGGTCTGTAATAGTAGTCAAAATGATCATCTGTAGGACTGTTATGTTTTCGAGGGCAATCGGGGGGCGTCGGGCATACACATATGCATGTGTAGTGCTCCTGACCATAAAAGATGATGTCCAAAGTTATAAAACATGAATGTTAGTAAATATAATGATGCTTAACATTAATAAATAATGTATTACATAAGTTATAGAAGCATAGTAAGCATACGAGAGATCAATCAAGGCGTGTATGACGATTGAACGTCGAAACGTTGTGCCAAGTGTTAATGAACTTAAAAAGTGTTTCAATTCAATTGAAATGAATATTATAAGATATGAAATGGGTTTAATAGAAAACCAATAAGTAGTCCTAGCAAGACTTAAGCACTTGAATGAACTTCGATTATGAAATATAGTGAGTCATAAGTCAAAAAGTTAACACAATCTAATTGAACATTGTGTGATAATTAATAGGAATGATTATGAGATGTGGAGTAGAGTTTACATTACAATTACTATGTGTTGTTATGTGAGTAATAGTTGATGTGTATGATTATATAATTGTGTAGGGCACATGAAGTGCAGATAACTGTAAGCTGTTAAACTATTATTGGTAAACAACGATCAAGGCAAGTCTTTCGGTTCCTATTTTCTACGTGGAATTAATGAACTGTTTTAAATTGCATGATATGTTATACATGTTGAAATCATGAAATGTTAAAGTCAATATATGACTGCATTGTTTTGGCTAAGTGATGATGGTTGAGTAAGGAACTCAATCTTTATATTTGCTATGTGAATTAAAAGCATGTATGCCATGTTACTTTAATGAGATGTATATCGAGCATGTTATTATGTCTTTATGTGATGCATGAAAGCTGTTAGACTTTGTGTTGTTGTCGAGCTCACTCTTGCAAATAACCACTTTTGCGAGTTAAGATTTTAAGGTAAATATATGTGCTAAGTGAGTTATAAAGATCTATATTCACGAAGATTACTTATGTTTTATGAGAAATGTATTTCATATTTTGAACATAACATGTTGTTAAATTGTAAGTTGAGCTATCCAATGTATATGGATATTTAGTTATGATGTAAGACTTTGTATAGTCATTTTGTTGTAACGATTCATGATATAAGATTGAATCAAAGAGATGTAATGTAAAGGTTGCGATTCAGGGCAAGAAAGAAGGAAATGTATAAACGTTTTAAATATTCCGCAAATTTAGTGTTTTTAATATCGAATAATGATGTAAAATTAGAGATTTAATGTATGGTTAACGACCGAAGTTGAGATTTAAATGGTATGAATTTTGGGGTCGTTACATCTTCACATAGAAGGAGTTGAACATGAGACAGAGAAGGTGGTTAGATTAATAAAAGATTATGACTTTGATATTTTATATCATCTGGGGAAAGCAAATGTAGTAGCTGATGCGCTAAGTAGGAAGGGTAGAGAGAAATTATCAATGTTAACGACTCAGAATGAGTTGGTAACAGCGATGGCAAGAATGGAGCTAGAAGTTAAGTTACCGGAGGAAGCAGTAGAGATGTTATTTTCTATGGAAACCCAACCTACCATAGTGGAGCGGGTTAGGGGAGTACAACTGAGCAATGAGGAGTGCAGCAGATGCATAAGATGAAGAAAAGACTGAGTATAACCTCGATAAGGAGGGATTACTTCGTTTTGAGGGAAGAATTTGGTTTCCTAGTGATCCCGAATTAAAAGAAGAAATTATGATGGAGGCCCATAGTTTGAGGTACTCGATACATCCCGGTAGTACGAAGATGTATCAAGACCTTCGTCAGAACTTTTGGTGGCCGAATATGAAGAGGGAGATAGCAGAATATGTTAGTAGGTGCTTAACTTGTCAAAAAGTTAAGGCTGAACATCAACGATTGAGTGGGTTGTTACAACCGTTAGAAATTCCAGAGTGGAAGTGGGAGCACATCATGATGGACTTTGTGGTGGGACTTCTAGTAACAAGGAAAGGATACGATGCTATTTGGGTGATAGTGGATCGATTGACAAAATCGGCTCATTTTCTACCAATAGGAGTTAGGTATAACCCAGATCAGTTAGCTAAGCTGTATGTCAAGGAAATTATTTCCAGACATGGAGTGCCTATTTTGATTGTGTCAGATCGTGATCCACGATTCACATCAAACTTTTGGAGAAGTTTGCAAGAGCAAATGGGAGTGCAGTTAAGATTGAGTACGGCGTATCATCCTCAGACGGATGGTCAGAGTGAGCGGACAATTCAAATGCTTGAAGATATGTGAAGATCTTGTGTTATGGATTTCAAAGGTAGTTGGGACAAATATCTACCATTGGTGTAATTTTCGTACAACAATAGTTTTCACGCTAGTATAGGCATGCCGCCTTACGAAGCGTTGTATTGGAGGAAGTGCCGAACTCCATTGTGTTAGGATGAGGTGGGTGAACGTCGGATGTTGGGACCTGAGATGGTTCAGCAGACGGCGGACATGGTCAAGTTAATACGTACTCGATTAGTTGCGGCTCAAGACCGGCAAAGGAAGTATTCATATCCTCATAGAGAGAATAGAGAATTCGATGTAGGATCTTTTGTTTTTTAAAGAAAGTATCGCATACGGAAGGGAAGATACGTTTTGGGGAAAAAAGGAAGTTAAGTCAAGGTTTGTAGGACCTTTGAGATTTTAAGAAGGATGGGGGAGGTAGCTTATGAAGTAGCCTTACCTCGAGGAGATGGAATGCATTCATAATGTGTTTCACGTATGCCGGTGTTTGCGTCCTTATAAACCGGACTATAAACACGTGATAGAATATGAATCTATTCAGATAGAGAAGGACTTGTCCTATGAGGAACTTCCAATTCAAATTATTGATAGGAAGGAACAAGTTTTAAGAAATAAGGTAATACCTTCAGTGAAGGTGTTATGGAGAAACCACAATGCTGAAGAAGCAACGTGGGAGCTCGAAAGTAAAATGAAGGAAGATTTTCCTCATTTGTTTATGTAATTATAAGCTAAGATTCTGGGGATAGAATCCTTATAAGGGGGAGAGAATGTAACGCCCGAGAAAATCGGATTTTTATGACAATTAAATTTTTATTTGATTATGTGAATTAAATGAATTTAATTCACATAATGACCTAGAATGTGAAGGTCATTATGAGTAAGCTATGTGAAGGTCGTTCTATGACCTAGAATGTGCTAATGTGGTTAGTATTCTGGCTACGTGTTAGAAATAATTGTTTGGAATTTCCAAGACAAAAATAATTATTTTTCGGGAAATTTTCGTAAAAACACTATTCATCCATTTCTGTTCGAGGAATTACTTTGAAATTTTGAGAAATGCGTAATGATAGAATATCGTGATAAGATGGAATATCTGATAATATTTCATTTATGACAAACGCAGTTTTCGCATGCGGACTTAAAACCTAAGGGTTGAGTATATTGATTTCCGAGAAGGAAATAATATGCGTAGAAGGAATGGCCTTAGGGTTAATGCGAGTGTTGTACATTAGGTGATACTATTTAGTATCTATGTATATCACGTTGAGTAAATAACAATACAATCGATTATTATCGAGTAGTATCACGAAGATAATACGTGAATTATGCGTATGTGTACGATTAGTATTATAGAATTAAGTTAAGACTTAATGGCTAATTCATTTGAGTTGAATTATTAATTAATCCAATAATTTGAATGATCAAGGCCCAATGTTAATTTATTTAAGCCCAATTCATTAAAACCAAGAATCGGGAATAGAACAGATGGGTCAATGAATGGGTAAAACCCATGGGGCAATCCATGGATGTCACATGGGGTGGTGGGCCTGCCACCTTGGTGTGGAAGCCAAGCATAAGGCTTGGTCACCAAGTGGTTTACTTGGTGACCACACATGAATAGTAAGGAGGTGATGGTTCTTTGACAATTATGCCCTCCATTCTAGTTTTCTATAAATAAGAAGCTAGGTTGATTCATTTGGGAGTTTTTTAACTTGCCAACCTAGATTATTTGAGAGAGAAAGAGAGCTATACTTACAAGCATACACTTTGGAAGCTTTAACTTCTATTTTTCCAAAAGATTTCTTAAGAGTTCTTGAGGTAATATTTCTTGCTTCTCATTTCCATCCCTTTTAGATTTTCTTTCATCTTAGAGAATCATAGAATGGGTGGTATATGTCTTGAGTGAGGATTTAAAGATGACTTACCATAGATTCAATCTCTATAAGTCATGAGATTATAAGAATCATAAGGTTTAAGATAGTTTTGAACCATGAAAATATTGATAGTTGAGATCGATTATTGATAAACAATTGAGCTCCATCAATACGTTAGTATATGCATCTTGTTTGGTTAGGATGTAGATATGAAATCCATGGAGTATTCCATGTGATTTGGCTTAGAGAACATTAGTAACGAAGTTATGACGAATTTTACGGAAATAGACGTTAAATGTCGAAAATGTAGAAATTCCGGAATGGTAGTCGAAAGTTGCCGTGAGACTTGAAAATGTTAGTTTTCAATATCAACACGTGAGATAGGGTAATTAAGAGTTTTGGGTTCAAGAATTGTCTGATTCCGACTTAGAACGAAGAAAACGAGCATTGAACGCTCATTAACGTTTACGAACGTATATAAAATGAACTCAATAGTGAATTCTAAGTTAACGGATTCAAAAGTGTTGAATTCTTATATGAACACGTAAAAGATGTAATTCCTAACTTGTAGGAATTCGAATGGGTCAATTCGGATGTAAAACGAACAAATTAGGAAGCCGGGAGTTTCGTTAGAAAACCAAAACTGGTTTGGCCAACTAATTACTGAGACTCGGACCGCGGCATAAAACCATTACAAAGTGGTGGCGCATATGGTACTAGACTCGTGCCGAGTACCACTTTAACTCACACCGCCGTGCCACTAAAATATAAAGGATCAGACCATGCCATGTGCATGGCGGCCTCATAGTGAAAAAAAAGTTGACCAAGTTAGGTTTTAAACTTCAGTTGTTTAGAGACCTACCTGAGTTGAGTGTATATACTCAATAAATGTACTAAGACTAATCCTATATTACCTATACTCAGGTATAGGGTATGAAACTTAGGAATGTAATGCATGTTAACAAGATATGTACAATGAACAAAGTTGGTACCTTATCAATGATGTTTGAGTCCGGTTAATAAAACGGCAGTTAAGTGATAAACCGGGACAAAGGGTAATAAGTCCTGTTGACTTTAATAAAGATATTAAGTTAACAAAGACATAAAAGAGAAAGAAGCTTGTAGGAATAATGTTAATAGTTGTTTGATAGATAATTACAATGTGCTATGTGAATATATCCTGCAGATTCTGTAAAGGTTGTGGTCAGTCGAGTAAGTTATTTGAAGACGCTGAAAGGCAAGTTTTCTTAACGCTTGTCTAACTTCCATGTTAGCCAAGTTTTATGTGATTTGTTGAACTGAATTGCAAGACTTGTTTTAAAAAAGGGTCGATGCGATTTTAACTTTCGCATTAGACTATTCGTAATATATAGATTGATTATCATACATATCGTTCTATATAAAAATGTTAACGCTATCCTATGCCAAGTAATTGGTACGGACGTGAAGGTAAGGTTTGTCTATGAACAAACAAAAGTATTTTTCATCGATTATTCGATGGGCACGCGAGTTTGCAAAAAAAATAATATTAAATGTAAATGCGTTTAATGAATGAGTGTTGATCAACATAGAGTACTATAGGCTTATCACCTAGAAGTGCTCGTAAGTTATACGGATGAACGGCCTTAGTCCTGTGGACTCCTTTTCAAATATGAAAACTGAAATTTACCGTTCATGGTCTATCGATCGGTTCAGAATTCCTAATCTATTCTATACTTTGGGAATTGATGTTATGAACTGTTAAAGTATTATTGATTCATAATACTTCATAACTATTGTTCAGTTATGTTGGAATTGTTATATAATTCATGAATGTGGTATTCTTGTTATCCTTGATTAAACTTGCTGAGCTGTCATGCTCACTTCTTGCTTGAATTATATAACTGCAGTTAAAGATGAACGTACTGTGAATGCCAAGAGAGATAAGGGCAAAGCAAAGATGGATGCTTAGGCATTGTGTAATAGTTTAGTAAGTTTGTATGTATTATACATTATGAACAATGAACGATGTAACCGGTTTATGAACCTGGGGAGGATTATACTTTGATTGTAATAAGAAGATAGTAATTACCTTCATTTTGTTGTATTTCAATAGAATGATTGTATGGATGTTAGTACAGTGGAGCACCATCTGTCGGGTTGGAAGATACCCGAATTTGGGGGTGTCACAGAGACTATTTACAACTGAGATTCAATCTACCATTGTAGAGAGAGTTAAAGAGGTACAACTCCGAAGTGAGGAGTGTGACCAGATGAAGAAGCGGTTAACCGATGAAAAAGATTTAAAGTACAGTCTTGATAATGAGGGATTATTAAGATTTGAAGGAAGAATTTGGGTTCCAAATGAGACGTAATTAAAGGAGTAAGTGTTACAAGAAGGTCATAGTTCGAGGTACTCGGTTCATCTTGGTAGTACCAAGATGTATCAAGACCTTCGACAGAGTTTTTTGTGGTCGAGCATGAAGAGGAAAATAGCAGAATATGTGAGTAGGTGCTTGACTTATCAAAATGTTAAGGCCGAACATCAACGACCAAGTGGCTTGTTGCAGTCCTTGGAGATTCCGGAATGGAAGTGGGAGCATATCACGATGGACTTTGTGGTGGGACTTCCAATTACTCAGAAGGGGTATGATGCAATTTGGGTAATCGTGGACCGGTTGACGAAGTCGGCTCACTTTTTGCCAATAAGGGTTAAGTATAACTTAGACCAGTTAGCTAAACATTATGTTAAGGAAGTCATTTTCAGACATGGGGTACCAGTTTCGATTGTGTCAGATCGTGATCCACGATTCATGTAACATTCTAGAATTTTAATTGTAATATTAAATATTTATTGAATTATATAAATATTTAATGGATGTGTTTTTCGTTGAATAAATATTTGTTTAATTGATTAAATTTTATTTGGTGAATTATTTGTTAAATAAATAATTGATGAATTAAGGAAATTATTATTATATTGATATTTCAATTTAATGGTTAATTATTTGTATTGAGTTATGTGATTAAATGATTAATTTAATTAATTGTTATTTGAATTAATTAAAATTAAATAGGAAAGTTTGATTAATATAGTGTGACAAATAATTATGTTATAATGAGTTATTAAAATAAATTAAAGTAGTTTTAATTTAGTTTTATCCAAACAAGGCTTAATATATTAATTCTTTAAAATTTAAAGGGTTTTTGCCAAACAAGGCCCTATTGCTTTTGGATTTTTTTTTAATTTTAAATTTATATAAATTAATAGAATAAAATAAAGAATATAAATAAAACAAATAAAATAATAAATATAATATATTTATACCTAAGCGTTATAACTGATATTGTATTTAGTATGCGTATTACTATTAGTATCAGTTTTAGTTTACGTTCAATTGAGTCTATACTGAGAGAGAAGAGGTGAGAGCTTGACAAAAAATTAAGAGAAAAGTTGAGAGAAATTGAGAAAAAGCTTTGGATTTCCAAGCAATTCCAGTGGGTTAGCAAGAATTACACACTAATTGAAGGTATATTACATAACCTTTGCACATATATATACATATATGAGTTTTACGACAATAATTTTCATACTCTGTGAATTTTATATGTTTAGAATTGATGTTCTCGAATTAGTTTTGATGATTACATGTGTTTATGATGATTAGAAAGTATGTTTAAACAATAATTGCATGTTAATTTCGGATTACAGTAGAAGAAAATTTCGACAGTGTATGTTTATGTGTATTTATTTTCATATGTGGCTCTGTAAGTATCAATTTTAATGGCCAATTTGTATTTGAAAGTATAAATTAAAGCTTGTATATGTTAGTTCATTGAGATACGAGCATAACATAATTTGAATGAGATGATTTGGTCATATATTGAATTTGCAGTGATGATTTTTAGGATGAATGTCAAGAAAATTGAGTTTTTGTGTAAAACATGAAAATTGAGATATTAAAATAGTTTTAGTGGTTGTTAAATTGTTCTAATTGGTTGTAAATGTTAGCAAACATGTTTATGATATTGTTATATTTATCTTACGTGTTATTATCACTGTTTGGTGGGTAAAATTTGTGTTAGTTGGCTTAAGAAAAGTGTCGAAGCTACGTTACGCAAAAAGCTGAAGTTATGTACGTCATGCCAAGATACGATTTTTAAGCGCTGGCGCACTGCATCATCAATATAAAGCTGGCATGGCGCCGATGCCCATTTCGGATTCTTCGAAGTCGCTAATTCTCGCAGATTTTGGTGTCGTTTTTATAGCTTAGCTAAAGTTTATGGTAATGTGTCCAACACGTAACAAGGCTAAAACATAGTTGTAATATGTGGTTAGTAAATTCAAAGTTTTAAATGAATAGTAAACTATGAAAATGACATGTTGTGCATTATTAAGCATAATGAATAGTAAACAGGTGTTGTGAGGGTTAACACACTTGAAATTTCTGATGTTTGTATAGTAGCATAAGACTTGTGCTAAAATGATAAGTTTAGTTAGAAATGTACATGTTATGGTATATTCACATATTTAATAGGTATTGTGGTTCTAAACCTATGTGTAGGTGAACGTGAGTTTGATATTATAGCTTACGCTCGAGGCAAGTTTCTAAACTTTCTTTTTACATTGAGCAAGTTTTATAACTCTACACTTTCGTTGAGTTAGTTCTATTATTATATTGTATAACTTCATTCTTTTGATTGAGCAAGATTTTTATCTTAATTGTTATTGAATAAGTCAATTGTTCCTAATATTCAATCGAGCAAACTCTAACTCTAATGTTATTGGAAATTCTTATTTGATTGATTCATTCTAACTTGTTTACAGTTAAGCAAGTTTCTTAAGTTCTATTATTGTATAATGAACGTAGTTTTTGAACTCTCGTCTCTATTATTGAACTGTTTTAATTCTTTGCATGAGTTAATACCTTGTTGGGCAAGTTTTTAGTTTCCAGCTTGCTATCAGTTAAATGTACGTTCAGGAATTTCATTTCTAATGTTATAAGACTCGAACCTTAGCTTATTTTATTGTTCAAGCAAAGGTTAACCATTTTATTCATTTTATTGAATGTTTATGCTCTATAGTTATTTCAAGCATGAGTTTCAGATGTATAATCAGTTCAATTATGATTCTCAAATGTTTTAAGTTATGTTGTTATTAAACAACTATTGTGTTATCAAGCATTGTTGATTCAACTAGTTCCCTAGTTGATGGTCATTAAACTTCAATTACCCTTGAATGTGACGCCCCCAAATCTGGGTATCTTCCAACCCGACAGATGGTGCTCCACGATGCTACAATCTATACAATCATTCCATTGAAATAACAACAAAATGAGTGTAATTACTATCTTTGTATTACATTTGTAATAAATCATTTCCCAGGTTCATAAATCGAATACATTCTTTGTTCTTCATAAGTATATTACATACAATTACACTAATCTATTACAGGACGATTAATTGTCCATCTTAGCCTTGCCTTTATCTCTCTTAGAACTCTCAGTTCGTTCAGCTTTAGCTACAAACATATGGTTCAAGCAAGAATGAGCATAACTAGCTCAGCAAGTCTTAACAACGAATCATATGACTATCACATTAACAATTACATGCTTTATTCCTGTAACTGAACAATTAACTACGAAGCACTATGAAACATTTGACTAGTACTTCTCATGTCATAACAACGATTCCAAAGTATATGTATAATAGCTTAGGAATTCTGAACCGGTCGATAGACCATGAACAGTAACTTTCAGTTTTCATACTTGAAAAGGAGTCCACAACACTAAGGCCATTCATCCGTATAACTTACGAGTACGTCTAGGTGATCAGCCTATAGTACCCTATGTTGATCAACTCTCATTCATTAAACGTATTTACATTTAATATTTTTGGCAAACTCGCGTGCCCATCGAATAATCGATGAAAAATACTTTTGTTTGTTCATAGACAAACCTTACCTTTTCGTCCGTACCAATTACTTGGCATAGGATAGCGTTAACATTTCTATATAGAATGATATGAATAATAATCAATCTATATATTATGAATAGTCTAGCTGAGTTAAAATAGGCATCGACTCTTTCTTTAAAACAAGTCTTGCAATTCAGTTCAACGAATCACATAAAACATGGCTAACATGGAAGTTAGACAAGCGTTAAGAAAGACTTTCCTTTAAGTGTCTGCTATAGTATAATTATCTTCCCTTTGAGTCTTTACAGTCTCTACAACATATAATCACATAACATACCACATTAGGTCATGAACGAACATACATGGTTCCTAATGAATCTTACCCTTCTTCTTAATCTAATCATTTATTAGATTGCTTTACTATTAGTTAAAACTTGCCATTTTACAACCAACTTCTTTCTCTTCTATGTTGTAAGTGGATTTACTTCATTAATACCACTTGTTTTACATTAATCGTCCTTCCTCACAGCTTACTAACGTTCTTTTGATATCAATCAAAATTCGATCGTTTATTGGTTAATTATACTTATTGCATACCATTCACGTTCACGTAATATTCAACAACTTTTAGTTGTAACTCTCAATGTTATTGTCATCATCGAAGATGCTACTTTAAGTTAATTAATTCATCATCAATTAACTATCTTTCATCTTGTATACTTAATCATACTTATTTCATCAATAAAGTTAAATCGAATTTCCATGCTTCGTTACGGCTCATTAACGTTCTTACGTTTATTAACCAACCCCCGATCATCATTGGTGAAGTACCAAAGGTGAACATCATACACGGTTTACTTATTACCCTCTTGCGTTCTTCATTTAATTATGGTTAAACCATAGATAATCTTCTAACATTATCACTTTATAAGTGATTTAAAGTCAATCTTATTATGTATATTAAGTACCTTCATTGTCTTACTTTTGGTCTACATTCAAAAGGAATGAAAACCTAACTTGGTCAACATTTTTGCCTTGTATCGTATTGTAGTCATGACACATCCCTAGTGTTCTAGTGGTATTGCATGACTTGAAAGTTAGTGGTACTCGGTAGAAGTCCAGCATCATGGCGCCACCATTTATCTTGGTTTTGGTGGCTATGCCGAAATCATGCACCGATTGGCCAAAACAGTTTTGGTTTTCTAACGAAACTCCCAACTTCCTAATTTATTTGTTTTATATCCGAATTGACCCATTCGAATTCCTACAAGTCAGGAATTACATCCTTTACGTGTTCATATAAGAATTCGACACTTTCGAATCCGTTAACTCAAAATTCACTATTGAGTTCATTTTCTAGATGTTCGGAAATGTTAATGAGCGTTCAATGCTCGTTTTCTTCGTTTTAAGTCGGAATCCGATGATTCTCGAACCCACAACTCTTAATCACCCTATCTCACGTGTTGACATTGGAAACCAACGTTATCAAGTCACACGACAACTTTTGACCTTTAATCCGGGCTTTTTTTACGTTTTTGACATTTAACGTCTATTTTTGCAAAATTCGCCATAACTTCGTTACTCGTGTTTTATAAGCCAAATCAAATGGAACACTCCATTGATTCATTATCTACATCCTAACCAATCAAGATGCACATACCTTATCTATGATGGTTTTCAATTTTTCCATCAAGAACCATATTAACATTCAACGATTTCTATGGTTTTGAACTTACGTAAACATTTACGATTTCCATTTGATCATGACTTATCAATGTTTTCATTATTAATAGTCATCCTTATTCCTCCTCACTAACATGCTCCACCAATCTACGTTTCTCTACAAGAAAGAAATCGAAAAAAGATGAAGACTAACGTTTATAAAATATTACCTTTTTCGTTCTTCGCGTTCTTGCTAAACTTCTAATGTTTTGCTTCAAAGTAGGTTGATCACTTGTTTCTAGCTCTTTCTCTCTCTCTCAATATATGTTGGCTAATATTGGTAAACTCTCAAATGAATTAACCAAGCTTCTATTTATAGGAATCTCAAAGTGAGGGCTTAATGGTCAATAAGCCATTCCACCTCCTTACTATTCCAAGCTTAACCATCAAGTATTCTTGGCCTCCACACTTACTTAGCCATCAAGTATACTTGTTAATCACCTAGCTTATCCTTTACTTGCTCATTACTTTAATTACTTGTTAATCACCTAACTTATCTCTTGCTTAGCCACCAAGTACTTTACTTGGTCTTTAAGTATCTTGCTCACTACACAATTTACTTGGTCATCACACCATATCCTTGATCACCAAGATTAACCATAAAATCAAGGGTTGCTCCATGGGTCACCCTAATCCATTGGATTCTTACTTTGGGCTTTCATTAACAAACATTGGGCTTGTTCATTAAATCATATTGGACTTATCCATTTTCTACCATTGGGCTTAACCGTTTCCTATACTTGGACTTGTATAAATTGAACCAATCCTACAAGTCCATTACATACGGCTTAAAGCCTTGGGGCGTATTCTATATGTATTATTATCGTATTATTCTAACTTCGTACACTAATTTATAATATACGATATATCATCATTCCTACATACTCATATAATACTTCATTATCATACTCATATTCATTACATAGTACAATACCTTACGTATTATCGATCATTGCTTTAATTCATTATCTGGATTTCATTCCTTTCTAGGAAATCACTTTCCTAACTGAATTAGGTTTTAAGTCCCATAAGTGAAAAAGCTGCGTTTGCATAAGCGAAATATTATTGGATATTCCATCTCACCTCGATATTCTATCGTTTCGTATTTTCGGAAGTTCAAAAATAATTCCCGAGTAAAAATACGTGAATAGTATTTTTAGAGAAAATTTCTCGGAAAGCTTTTATTTTAAGTCTTGGAAATTCAAACACTTTAATTCTATCGCGTAGCCAAAAATCTATATAGCGTTTTTGAACTATCTAGGTCATATAACGACCTTCAATTAGCTTATTCCATAAATAATCAATTAAATTTATTTAACTCATTTAATCAAATAAAATTTAATTCTCCCAAAACTCAATTTTCTCAAGATTGTTACATTCTTCCCCTTATAAGGATTACGTCCCGAGAATCACGCTTCTGATATTACCACTAAATGAGGAAAAAGTTTCCATCATTTAAATCTCGAGTTCCATAATGCTTCTTTGACATTGTTGTTCCTCACCTTCATCTTCACTAAAGATATTATCTTTACTAATTCTTTATTTATTTCGGAATTATACGCATGACTCAAATTCCTCCTTCAAAACAAGATTATACTTAATATTCTCTTTATCCTTCATTATCTTCTTCATTTGCTTATAATCCTTGTTACCTAACGGTACTTCCTTAACTCCTTCCCATGATACTTATCAATAACAAATCTTCATATCTTTTAAACTAGAATTCACACTTAGTGAATTCTGTATCCAACTCCTCCCTCCGTAGTGATTCCATCAATATCTTTACATTTTCATCATGATCTTCTAACGTCTTAGAAAGACTAGAATATCACTAATTATTATTACGACCCCCTCATCCAAATATTATTCGAACACTCTGCGCGACGCTAATGGTACTTTCTATTCCCATAAATAATCAATTAAATTTATTTAACTCATTTAATCAAATAAAAATTTAATTCTCCCAAAACTCCAATTTTCTCGGGTGTTACATTCTTCCCCCCTTATAAGGATTCTGTCCCCAGAATCACGCTACAATTACACCACTAAATGAGGAAAAAGTTTCCATCATTTAAATCTCGAGTTCCCATAATGCTTCTTTGACATTGTTGTTCCTCACCTTCATCTTCACTAAAGATATTATCTTTTACTAATTCTTTATTTAGCTCGGAATTATACGCAACTCAAATTCCTCCTTCAAAACAAGATTATACTTAATATTCTCTTTATCCTTCATTATCTTCTTCATTTGCTTATAATCCTTGTTACTAACGGTGCTTCCTTAACTCCTTCCCCATGATACTTATCAATAACAAATCTTCATATCTTTTAAACTAGAATTCACACTTAGTGAATTCTGTATCCAACTCCTCCCTCCGTAGTGATTCCATCAATATCTTTACATTTTCATCATGATCTTCTAACGTCTTAGAAAGACTAGAATATCACTAATTATTATTACGACCCCCTCATCCAAATATTATTCGAACACTCTGCGACGCTAATGGTACTTTCAACCATAGCACCTCACAAGAGTACCTATCAGCTTACCACCGACTTTCTCGGCGCCCCTTACGGAAAGTCTAACTTCAATGCATTAATCAACCCAAATGATATACCCAGAAACTCGTGATAACCATAACGAGTTCTGAACGTCGTCTTAGGTACCTCCTTCTTCCTTACTTTCAACTGACGATACCCCGTACACAAATCTATCTTGGAAAATACTTGCCCCTTTCAACTGATCAAATAGATCATCGATCGTGGGCAATGGGTATTTATTCTTAACTGCTAACTAATTAGTCATATATTTAACTTACGCATTGGTTTACTTATTTTATTTCTTAGGGTTTTCATTCTTTCAACCTAAGTTTACACGACCTACTTTCATTACCGGCTTACAGCTTCATGACATACAAAGATGTCTTACTTAATACGTTCATCATCTTTAATGATTTACATTCTTATCTTCTTCTTATTACTTCTCTAGGATTCAGCACACATCGCTTCTCTACTAGTAGTCCATATGGTACTCTGAGTGGTTTCTCACAAACAACCAACAAACAAGTTCCTGTGTCATCTACACTGCCATCACAGTGAGTTAGATCGGTTGCCAACTTCGTATATACCTTCGCTCTCTGAAAGAATTGTTTAGCCCAGTTCCCATATGTCAACCATCAAAGGTTACAATTGTACCACAACCTAAACTTATCTTAACATCCTTCTAGATTACATCTTGATTAGACAACAAGAATGTTCCGGTGATTAATTACTGTAACTTACTACCTTGGGTTTCTTAGAAAACCGAAGATTCATACTTTTCCTTAGACCATTTGTTAAGGTTCTATGGTTAATCAACCCATTCATACCGAGAATTACTTTAAATTCTCTCAACTTTATCAGTTTTTTTTTCTACCGATACTTATTTACTTACTCTTCTATTCATGAAACAATTTCCACGGATATTATTAATGAAAGTTATTTCCTCATTATGTACCTTAACATTTAAAGGTATTTATAATCTTTTCGGGAATGAACTTAATCACTTAGCAAATTCACATGCTATAAAAGATCAAGTAGCACTCCTATCAAACTGCACCTAAGCATTCATTGTATCGACTGGAATGATACATGTTACTACATCCCCTGATGCAACCGCATCTTGGACAGTCTTATTAAAACTACGGGCCATAGGTCTACCCGATGATGGTGGTCTAGTGATGGCTAATTTACCACTACTAACACCCTTACTCTTCTCCGACCCCTTCTTTGGGCAATTTCTTACCATGTGGTTCAACTACCCACATACAATACAATCATTTTTTCTTCTTCTTAGAATTAGGACAATTGGGTGATATATGACCCTCCTGTCCATAGTTATAACAACCTGATTTCCCCTTCAGACAGACTCCTAAAGGAGTCTTTCCACATATATTACATACTTCCATCCTATGTTTAGGATCCCCTTGTCCCACTCCAATATTCCCGGAGTTAAAATTCTTTCTTTTCGGCATATCACCACTACCACTAGCACTCTCTGCCTTAGTTCCTCCCTCTCCTTTGCTCTTATTCTTACTCTCTTTGTGGTATTGGGTCTATGCCTCACTACCACCTTCCAATATAATTGCTTTCTCCAGAATGGTCCCATAAGAAGCACTCTGAAATACTGAAATCCTACTATAGGGCAAGGTTTCAGGCCCTGTTTAAACCTACGGGCCTTCCTCTCCTCAGTGTCTACTTGGTGTGGAGCAAACCTTACCAATTCTTTAAATTTGGCCGCGTATTGGGGAACTGTCATGTCCCATTTCTTAGTTCTAAGAACTTAATCTTCATCCTCCTCTGCATACTTATAGGGAAATAATTCTCGAAGATAGTCTTCTTGAATTGTTACCACGTTACCACATATGTTCTAGCCTCGCCCTGGTGAGCCTCCCACCAAAAGTTGGCTCCTCCTTTCTTCATATAGGTCGCAAAAGAAGTCTTTTGTGGCTTAGCTACGTTCGTAATAACAAATGCCTTCTCTATTTCTTTTACCCATGTCTGGGCCTCTAATGGTTTCGTCGTTCCTTTGAACTCCGGCGGACTAACGCTTTTAATTTCTTTAAAGGTAGTTGTGCTTGCTACCCTAGGTTCCACGATTATTCTACTCCTAATTTCGTTAAATGCAGCCGTTAATAAATTAACGAACTCTTGCATAGGGTCATTCTAACCCCCTTGGTTATCATTCCACAATAATAACTCATGCTACATCAAAGCACATTAAATAAAAACTTCATTATATTAATATGCTTCTTCATAGTTTGAAACAATTTACAATTTGCTTCTATAGCCTAAAGCTATTACATTTCTATCCAGGATTGAACTTCACAAAAGTTGGGATTTTAAAAAAACTACCCCTTTATGCAAAAGAGGGTTTTACGTCACTACACACATATATCTATACCTGTAGACTTCTAATAATGCATAACAAACATCCATGAGTTCTTAATCGCATGATTATTACTCACGATATCCCGACTAACGATGATATCGAGTCTATCACGACTCAGTGGAATAACACACAACTTTTGAAATCCCTATGAGCACTCTCATGGATGTAAGACATTTGTGCTATCTTCTGGTCTTTCTCAACCAGTTTCTTACGAAGCTAATCAGCCTCTTCCTTATAGTCCCTAGCCTGCTCTGTCATAAGCACATGTTTATCGTGCTCTGACTCAAAATCTGCTTCTGCAGACATCTTAGCTTCATGGAGATAATCAATCTCTTCATTTTGGTTCAGCACAACTGTACTCAGTTGCACATTTCTGTCAAGCACTGCCAGATACAATGCTCTCATTGCATCTGGAGATGTTGACTCTAGTGTAGGTACCACCGTATTAACCGAGGCTACCTCCATTTCCTCCTCCTCATTGACCATCATATCAAGGTATGATGTCAAAGCTACATCTCCCTCAGAGTAGTCTTCCTCAGAAAAGTACTCCTTTGGCTCCGATTCTTCTAGAATTACTAGTGGTACCTCCTCCACTGGCATGGGTACAGGCTCTACTCTGTTCACAAACTCTTCACTCATCGTGTGTATATCTCTATACTTCAAGCTATCGTTCGACATCCTACAATAACACATAACATGTTGATTAGTACTTAACACACAATAGTATAAGCACAAATCACATTTAATTCATTTAGGGTTATTTTTCATCTTTTAAATCTTTCGGTACTGAGTTTCCTCAATACCTTATTAACTCCTTCGACTTAAGTAAAGCTTGAGTTTTTACTTCCTTCGAACTTTTCCTTTCTTAACGAGGTTATTAGCCTAAGGTTCTTCCCCCCCTTAAGTTTTATAACCTAATTCTTTGATACCAACCTGTGACGCCCCCAAATCTGGGTATCTTCCAACCCGACAGATGGTGCTCCATGATGCTACAATCCATACAATCATTCCATTGAAATAACAACAAAATGAGTGTAATTACTATCTTTGTATTACATATGTAATAAATCCTTTCCCAGGTTCATAAACTGAATACATTCTATGTTCTTCATAAGTATATTACATACAATTACACTAATCTATTACAGGACGATTAATTGTCCATCTTAGCCTTGCCTTTATCTCTCTTAGAACTCTCAGTTCGTTCGACTTTAGCTGCAAACATATGGTTCAAGCAAGAATGAGCATAACTAGCTCAGCAAGTCTTAACAACGAATCATATGACTATCACATTAACAATTACATGCTTTATTCCCCTAACTGAATAATTAACTATGAAGCACTATGAAACATTTGACTAGTACTTCTCATGTCATAACAACGATTCCAAAGTATATATATAATAGCTTAGGAATTCTGAACCGATCGATAGACCATGAACAGTTACTTTCAGTTTTCATACTTGAAAAAGGAGTCCACAGCACTAAGGTCGTTCATCCGTATAACTTACGAGTACGTCTAGGTGATCAACCTATAGTACCCTATGTTGATCAACACTCATTCATTAAACGTATTTATGTTTAATATTTTTGGCAAACTCGCGTGCCCATCGAATAATCGATGAAAAATACTTTTGTTTGTTCATAGACAAACCTTACCTTTTCGTCCGTACCAATTACTTGGCATAGGATAGCGTTAGCATTTCTATATAGAATGATATGAATAATAATCAATCTATATATTATGAATAGTCTTACCGAGTTAAAACAGGCATCGACACTTTCTTTAAAATAAGTCTTGCAATTCAGTTCAACGAATCACATAACACTTGGCTAACATTGAAGTTAGACAAGCGTTAAGAAAGGCTTGCCTTTAAGCGTCTGCTACAGTATAATTACCTTCCGTTTGAGTCTTTACAGTCTCTACAACATATAATCACATAACATACCACATTAGGTCATGAACGAACATACATGGTTCCTAATGAATCTTACCCTTCTTCTCAATTTAATCATTTATTAGATTGCTTACTATTGGTTCCGGCTTGCCGTTTACAACCAACTTCTTTCTCTTCTATGTTGTAAGTGGATTTACTTCATTAATACCACTTATTTTGTATTAATCGTCCTTCCTCACAGCTTACTAACGTTCTTTCGTTATCAATCGAAATTCGATCATTTATTGGTTAAGTATTCTTATTGCATACCGTTCACGTTCACGTAATATTCAACAACTTTTAGTTGTAACTCTCAACGTTATTGTCATCATCGAAGATGCTACTTTAAGTTAATTAATTCATCATCAATTAACTATCTTTCATCTTGTATACTTAATCATACTTATTTCATCAATAAAGTCAAATCGAATTTCCATGCGTTCATTACTCATTAACGTTCTTACGTTTATTAACCAACCCCCGATCATCATTGGTGAAGTACCAAAGGTGAACATCATACACGGTTTACTTATTACCCTCTTGCATTCTTCGTTTAATTATGGTTAAACCATACATAATCTTCTAACATTATCACTTTATAAGTGATTTAAAGTCAATCTTATTATGTATATTAAGTACCTTCATTGTCTTACTTTTGGTCTACATTCAAAAGGAATGAAAACCTAACTTGGTCAACATTTTGCCTTGTGACAGGTCTTTGGCGCGGCATCCCTAGTGTTCTAGTGGTATTTGCATGAAAGTTAGGCAGGTACTTCAACCGAGTTTGGTGTCATTGCGCCACCATTTTCTTGGTTTTTATTGCTACATGAGTAGTCATGCTGATTGGCCAAAACAGTTTTGGTTTTCTAACAAAACTTTCGGCTTCCTAATTTGCTAGTTTTACATTCGAATTGACCCATTCGAATTCCTACAAGTCAGGAATTACATCCTTTACGTGTTCATATAAGAATTCGACACTTTCGAATCCGTTAACTCAAAATTCACTATTGAGTTCATTTTCTAGACGTTCGGAAACGTTAATGAGCGTTCAATGCTCGTTTTCTTCGTTTTAAGTCAGAATCCGATGATTCTCGAACCCACAACTCTTAATCACCCTATCTCACATGTTGACATTGGAAACCAAAGTTTTCAAGTCATACGACAACTTTTGACCTTTAATCCGGGCTTTTTTTAAGTTTTCGACGTTTAACATCTATTTTTGCAAAATTCGCCATAACTTCATTACTCGTGTTTTATAAGCCAAATCAAATAGAACACTCCATTGATTCATTATCTACATCCTAACCAATCAAGATGCACATACCTTATCTATGATGGTTTTCAATTTGTCCATCAACAACCATATTAATATTCAACGATTTCTATGGTTTTGACCTTACGTAAACATTTACGATTTCCATTTGATCACGACTTATCAATGTTTTCATTATTAATAGTCATCCTTATTCCTCCTCACTAACATGCTCCACCAATCTATGTTTCTCTACGAGAAAGAAATCGAAAAAAGATGAAGACTAACGTTTATAAAATATTACCTTTTTCGTTCTTCGCGTTCTTGCTAAACTTCTTATGTTTTGCTTCAAAGTAGGTTGATCACTTATTTCTAGCTCTTTCTCTCTCTCAATATATGTTGGCTAATGTTGGTAAACTCCCAAATGAATTAACCAAGCTTCTATTTATAGGAATCTTAAAGTGAGGGCTTAATGGTCAATAAGCCATTCCACCTCCTTACTATTCCAAGCTTAACCATCAAGTATTCTTGGCCTCCACACTTACTTAGCCATCAAGTATACTTGTTAATCACCTAGCTTATCCTTTACTTGTTCATTACTTTAATTACTTGTTAATCACCTAACTTATCTCTTTCTTAGCCACCAAGTACTTTACTTAGTCTTTAAGTATCTTGCTCACTACACAATTTACTTGGTCATCACACCATATCCTTGATCACCAAGATTAACCATAAAATCAAGGGTTGCTCCATGGGTCACCCTAATCCATTGGATTCTTACTTTGGGATTTCATTAACAAACATTGGGCTTGTTCATTAAATCATATTGGACTTATCCATTTTCTACCATCATTTAACCATTCTATACTTGGACTTGTATAAATTCGAACCAATCCTACAAGTCCATTACATATGGCTTAAAGCCTTAGGATGTATTCTATACGTATTATTATCGTATTCTAACTCGTATACTAATTTATAATATACGATATATCATCATTCCTACATACTCGTATAATACTTCGTATCATACTCGTATTCATTACATAGTACAATACCTTCGTATTATACGATCATTGCTTTAATTCATTATACGCATTTCATTCCTTTCTCCGAAATCACTTTTCTTAACCGTTAGGTTTTAAGTCCACAAGAAAAAAACTGTGTTTGCCATAACTAAAATATTATTGGATATTCCATCTCACCTCGATATTCTATCGTTACGTATTTTTCGAAAGTTCAAAAATAATTCCCGAGTAAAAGTACGTGAATAGTATTTTTCAGAAAATTTCTCGGAAAGCTTTTATTTTCGTCTTGGAAATTCAAACACTTTAATTCTATCACGTAGCCAAAATACTACGACGTTCTGAACTATCTAGGTCATATAACGACCTTCAATTAGCTTATTCCCATAAATAATAAATTAAATTTATTTAACTCATTTAATCAAATAAAAATTTAATTCTCCTAAAACTCCAATTTTCTCGGGCATTACATTGAAAGCTTATCCAAACCAATCTTTCTTTGGTGCAGACTTGTACTCTAAATACTGAGATGAACAACCCTATTTTTAGGGGTTTACGCTTAGCGTTGAAATGGTTGTGCATAATACATTGTACGAAGGATTGATCCCCTTAAGTACGTGGAGTCCTTATAGTCATATGACTGTTAAAGTTAAAGTTGAAAGATTACTTATAACTGTGGACATGGTTCGTGGTCATTAGACCCTCAGTAGTACATTTAAGAATGTTAATAGAACATATCATTCAGTTCTATTGAGCCTATTAGTTGGCAAATGTTGTAATGTTAATAGAACATATCATTCAGTTCTATTTAGCCTATTATTTGGCAAATGTTGTAAAGATATTCATTCTTATTCCAAGTGAGCTTTGTTTGCTCACTCTTGCATATTATACACTTATTGCAGCTATGGTTGAGAAGGTAGATAAACCTACAACTAGCAAAGGAAAGGGAAAAATGTACAAGTGATGAAGACTTGTAATTTTACTTTATCGTTATGATGATAGACTTTTATTAGATGATGTGATGTAATAAATTTTAAATTCCGGATTTGATTGATTGTAATTAAAGGTTAGATAACCTGGGAGATAATTTTATTAACGTAATCCTGTATGGGCAGGTTTTATTATTCAATTTTATTATGATTAGGTAGCTAGATATGAATGTTTTGATTACGTGAACACCAAATCTTGAGGTAATGAAGTACCGGGATTTGGGGGTGTCACAAGTTGGTATCAAAGCCTTAGGTTATGAACCTTAGGTGGGGAAAAGCCTTAGGAAGTAACCTTTGAAAAGATAGTGGTGATTAACTATTATCGAGTTTTAAGGAAGGAGTAATAAAACACTTATGTGCTTATTGTTTATAACTTATGTGCTTGTGAGTGTCGAGTAGTAATGATTAACAAGTAAAACTTAAAATTTTGTTGTCAAGATGAATAATGTCGAAGAATCCAATCAGGCTAGGGAGGATAGACCTCAGATGCCTATAGAGGAGGAGCCTCGCGACATTCAGGTTATTTGGGAACAACTACTGTCACAGGAGTCAGCCACGTTGGTCATAGTGGTTGAAAATGAGGATGATGATGTGGAGACAAATAAGGAGGATCCTGTTGAGTTGCCACAGGAGGATGACGATGAAGAGGACGAGGAGGAGGAGACTCCATTAACCTCGATAGTTGCTCATATGTACGATGAAGTCTACGATTGTAATGTGGAACTTCAGGATACGATCAAGGAATTGCAAGAGATAGTAGCTGAACAACAGACTTCAATGACACAGAAAGACAATGAGATCCAGGATCGTGAGGAACGACTGACTAATGTCAATGAGAAGCTAGAACAGACTGAGGGAGAGAAAGAACAACTGATCGAGGAGGTCGCAGAACTGAAGAACAAGCTAAAGGAAGAAGCTACTAAGAGGGCAAAAGCCGAAGACGCATACGAGAAAGTGTTTCAACGAGCCGGGATAATAGTGAAAGATGCACAGGCAAAAAGAATGAAGATGGAAGAGATGAATAGAGTATTCAACACAGTGGTTAATCAAGCTCAAGATCGGGTCATGGGTTATCCGATTCAGTTCGAGACGCTGCCATCGTATGTATTAGATCGTAGAACAATGTTCTGAATTATGGAGGAAGAGCGTAGTAAGGCTAAGCAGTATCTTAGTAGAACATCGTAGTTTATGCGATTAATAAATGTTAAATAAATTTTAAATCCCAAGTGTTATGTAACCTATGGGATATGAGGATGATGTTATCCTGAAACCTTTGTAGTTCAGGAAAGTAATGTAAATAGCAGTGATGCTATTATTTTATATTTTCAAAGAGGTTATGAATAAATAAAAATTGTTATTTTATTCAAAGTGTTATGTGATTATGTGGCTATTTCTTTTGTGGAGGCAAATTAAGTAGAAAAGGTACAGACTTGGATTATGGAGATAGAAAAGGTGTTCGATGTTGCTAGGGTAGGGGATGACCAGAAGACTGCTTTTGCAACATTCATGTTGAAAGCAGAGGCTAGTTATTGGTGGCAGGATAATAAAACTCGAGAAGGACCAGGGATGATTACCTGGGATAGGTTTAAGGAGATATTCTTCGAGACCTATTTACCCGAGAGTTCAAAGAGTCAGCTAGGGGTGCAATTTTTGGAACTGAAGCAGGGAACGATGACGGTATCCGAGTATGCCACTAAATTCAATGAGTTGGCGAGGTTTGCGCTTTATCAAGTCAGCATGGACGAACGTAAGGCGAAGAGATTTGAACAGGGACTGAAGCCCTGGTTGTACAGTAGGGTTTCCCTATTCAATTTAAAGACTTTCGCAGCAGTGATGGAGAAAGTAATACTCGTTGAAGGTGGGGGTGAGGCAGTGACAAAGTTCAATCAGGAACAGAAGAAGAAGAAGAAGAAGAAAAAGAAGAAGAAGAACGAGGTGGAGATTAAGAATGGAGGTGGTAGTGGTGGAAACAACAACAACAACAACAACTTGAAGAGAAAGTGGAATGGAAACGTGGGTGCTGCAAACCAATAGGGTAACCAGGAAAACAAGAAGTTTGAAGCATATGCTACATGCAGGAAGTTTCACAAGGGTGTGTGCTTGATAGGGAAATGAGTATGCTTCAATTGTGGCCAGGAGGGTCACATCGTCCCAAATTGCACTCAACCTAAGAAGAACGTGTGCTTCACGAGCGGATCCAAGGATCACTTTGCTCATGAATGCCCTTAGAAGAAGGCTGGAGAGACAACCAGAAGCAATGGAGGTAACAGTGGAGGTATATGGGCCATTGCTGGACCTACAGCAACAAACAAACCCACAGCTAGAACCTTCAACATGATTGTGCAAGATGTTATGCAATCAAAAGATGTGGTGTCGGGTATTATCCCAATCAATGATATAAATGCTTATGTATTATTTGATTCGGGTGCTACTTGCTCGTTTATCTCTGATGAATTTGCTAAGAGGTTAGAATTGCCTAGAGAAGAACTGAATTTCCCTTTGAACATAGAAATTGCGAATAAGGATATAATCCCTGTTAGGTTCGTATACAAGAACTGTAGGGTGAACATTAAGGGGAATGTTATAAAAGTAGATTTAATCCCGATAAAACTCGGGGAGTTCGATGTTATTTTGGGAATGGATTGGCTATTCAAATATGGAGCGGTAATTGATTGCCAAAAGAAGTGTGTAAACCATATGACCCCGTCAAAGGTAGTATTATATGGTAGCAAGTCACCTAGACAAATGAAATGTCTGACGATTATGCAGGCCAAGAAATTGTTGAGTCAAGGCTGTGTGGGCTATGTAGCTTACATAGTCGATACTCGGAAGAAGAATATGAAGCTGGAAGAGATACTAGTGGTGTGGGAATTTGAGGATGTGTTTCCAGAGGATTTGCCAGGACTTCTGCCTGACAGAGAAATTGAGTTCGTGATCAATTTAGCGCCGAGAACAGCACCGATATCGAAGGCCCCTAAGAATGGCTCCAGTAGAAATGAAGGAACTGATGGTACAGTTTCAAGAGTTGCTAGACAATAAATATATTCAACCAAGCGTATCACCGTGGGGAGCGCCAGTGTTATTCGTGAAGAAGAAGGATGGGTCAAAGTATCTTTGCATTGATTATAGAGAATTAAACAAAGTCACTATTAAAAACAAATATCCATTGCCAAGAATAGATGACTAGTTTGATCAGTTGAAGGGTGCTAAATACTTCTCAAAAATAGATTTGAGAAGTGGGTATCACCAGTTGAAAGTGAGGAAGGAGGATATACCTCGAACGGCATTCAGAACTCGGTATGGACATTACGAGTTTTTGGTGATGTCTTTTGGTTTAACCAATGCACCTGCTGCATTCATGGATTTGATGAATAGGGTGTTTAAACTATTCTTAGACAAGTTTGTAGTGGTATTCATTGACGACATTCAGGTGTATTCAAAAACTCAAGAAGAACACGTGGAACACTTACGTTTGACAATGGAAACACTAAGAAAGGAAAAATTGTACGCAAAATTCTCTAAGTGCAAATTTTGGCTAGATCGTGTACAATTTCTTGGGCATGTGATTGACAAAGATGGGATTTCGATGGATCCATCAAAAGTGGAAGCTGTAATCAATTGGGAACAACCAAGAACACCATCGAAAGTGAGAAGTTTCTTGGGACTGGACGGTTATTACAGACGATTTATTCAATATTTTTCTAAGATAGCCACTCCATTAACAAATTTGACAAGGAAAACTGTGAAATTTGTTTGGAGGGAGAAATGTGAAGAAAGTTTCTAGGATTTGAAGAAGAAATTAAGCATGGCACCTGTATTGTCATTTCCAGATAGCACAGGAAATTTTGTGGTGTATAGTGATGCCTCACATAAAGGGTTATGCTGATCTTCATCGAAAGGACGTGGAATTCGATATAGGAGATCGTGTGTTGTTAAGAGTTGCTCCATGGAAAGGAGTTACAAGATTTGGAAAGAGAGGAAAACTTAATCCTCGATTCATCGGTCCATTTTTAATCCTCGATCGAGTAGGAACTGTGGCCTATAGACTCGCTTTACCGCCAAATATGTCTCGTGTTTATAACATTTTTCACATATCCATCTTACGTAAATATGTAAAAGACCCGAACCATATTATTGAGTTAGAACCGGACGAAATAGCGGAAGATTTGACGTATGAAGAGGTTTATGTTCAAATTTTGGATAAGAAGGAACATATTCTACGCTCCAAGGTTATACCTCAAGTCAAAGTTTTGTGGAGGAACCACGATGTTGAGGAAATGACTTGGGAGTTAGAATCTAAAATGAAATCAAGGTATCCTTACCTCTTCGACATACCAGGTACGTACCCTAATTTCGAGGGTGAAATTTCATAAGAAGGGGAGGTTGTAAGACCCAAAACTTTTATAAATAAAGATGAATTTTCTATAAATATTATTTTTGAATATTATGGAATAAATTTGATATAATGTTATAGTTGTGGGTAATATTTATAAATTTTGCAAAGTAAGCAAGTTGTTATAAAATATTCGTTTGGTCGGGGAATATTCTTTTTGTCGGGGAATATTAAAGACGACTACTCAATCATTAGTGGACCCCATTAACGGAAGTATTGTCGTAGTTAGAAAAGCGACAAAATTATCTTTCTATAAAAATAACGGTGAGGTGTTACCGTTAAAACTATTGAACTACCTTTGGTAAATGTGTACAAGAATCTGGCGTGGTTGCATAGTAGCACACGGTATTGATTATTGATGCTTACGTGAGAAGTCACTTAGCTATACTCAATTATTACTACGATAATTCTTGCGATCATATCTCTTATATTATTGATTCAATTATTGTCACAAGATCATCTCAGATAATATGTTATATTATTAATTGAGACGACAAGTTATAAATGATTAATAAATTGTTGAAAGATTAAAAATGTGTTGATTAAAAATAAAATGATTTGTGGTAATATTTATTCAATCCTTGATGTATATAAAGAGTCTATTATGAGACGTTTGTGGTAAGTTTGGTTATTTTATGCAAAATATATGTCATCATCTAAGAGTCTCTTCATCAATAGTAATTACCTTCGCTAATAGTAATTACCTTCGTCAATAGTAATTACCTTCATCAATAGTAATTACCTTAAATCAATAGTAACTACCTTTACCAGACGTCAAACCACTTGTCGTTTCATATTACAGGCGTCGAACCAATTGTCGTTTCACATTACAGGCGTCAAACCACTTTTCTTTTCACATCACCAGTCGTCAAGCCACTTGCCTTTTCACATTTCAAGTGATAAGCTAGAAATCTTCTATAAATAGAGGCTAAGTGCTTCATTATTTTTCACGAATTCATTCAAGCTATAGAGAGAGAAAGTATAGAGAAAATAAGAGAGAAAGAAGAAGAGTATTACATTACTACACTCTTTGCGCAGTATTCAATCTACTAATGTAAGGGGTATTATTCTTTCTTATTCATGAAGAGAAGCATTGTTATTCCATTGCTTATTATTCTCGTTAGAATAACTTTTATATCTGTGGTTTACCCTATACTATACTTGGTGACATTCTTCTATTATTACATTGGAACATCCATGCTGCGTGTGTTTTACATGGACATGGTTAAAATCTTTATTATTATTTTGTTGGAACATCCTATATGTGTGTTTTACAACGGACTGGTTCCTTCTTTATTATTATTACGTTGGAACATCACATACATGTGTTTTACAGGACTGGTTCCATCTTTATTATTCGTTGGAACATCCCGCTTGCAAATTTTGTTTGACCGGTTCCGTTATTATTATTCTTTTGGAATAACACATACATGCTATGGGCACCGCATGCATAGTGATTTTTTTGTTATTCCATTCTTTATTATACTCGGTTGGTTAAAGTTTTGACTTCTATACTCCATGAAATTAGTAGAATATCCTTGATATTTGCGCTTCATCCAAGATCTTTTCATGGAAATATTCTTCGATCATTCTTGAATTTTACTCTACAAAGCAAAGATCATGTTGACAATTTGGACATTATTAGTTCCTAGATAAATTAATTCTTGAACTTGTTTTATTGAATTCTTATATCATTGTCATCATCCTCATGTCTATATTATGTTGAAAGTCATCTCATGGCCTGTAGTGCATAGATGGACTTGGTATGATTATTATGACGAGGATTATTCGATTGTAATTATGACCGTAATGTTACAAATGATGTGGTAAAGTTATCATTGCACGTAGTGCATTGATGGACGATTGTTGACATGATCATGACCATTAATGAATACACGAATGTCCTTGGTCATGTGTAGTGCATGGATAATTTATGGTCCCGATACTAAAGAATACCCTCGGGTACAGAAGTGCGAGGGGTGATTCGATGATGTGGATTATTTATTAAGCTGAGTCCCAGCGATAAAAGTCATGAAAACCCTTTTAAATCATAAAAGATAGTAGATTTTATTCTCTACTTGTCTCTTTTAATGGATTGCTTGTTCCACTACAGTTAAACTTGATGTTGTTATATTTTATCAGTTTAACACTGTTGAAGGATAACGATAATTTATTCTGCATTATCTTAGTCATAATATTTCTTCGGGCTAGTTGAGCTCACCCTTTTTTTTCCTTTTTCTCTTGAAATGAGAACTTAGCAGGGACTAGTCGGAGAACGGTGTGACGGTCCAGAGCATAGCATTAGTAGTCCTCACTATTCTGTGAAATAGTGTGTTAATAATTGTAATGAGGACTCCTTTTGAGTTTGTATAATCTCTAGTAGACAATAATTGTATTCAAACTCACAGTTATGTTTTGTCGTATTATACATGACAGTTGTATTAGTAAGTTGTATTTGAATTTTGTACCATGTATCTGACGACCCAAGATGGGTGATGTATACCTAATTTTGGGGGCGTCACAATGAACATTTATCGTTGGTAGAATTTGCCTACAACAACAGTTACCACGCGAGCATCGGCATGCCGCCTTACGAGGCATTATTGTAACGCCCAAGAAAATCGGATTTTTGAGAATTAAATTTTTATTTTTATTAAATAAATTTAATTGTTTATTTATGGAGCAAGCTAATCGAAGGTCGTTCTATGACCTAGAAATGTCAGAACATCGTAGGATTTTGGCTACGTGGTAGAATTAAAGTGTTTGAATTTCCAAGACGAAAATAAAAACTTTTCGAGAAAGTTTTCGAAAAACACTATTCACGCATTTCTGCTCGGGAATTATTTTTGAACTTCCGAGAAATACGTAACGATAGAATATTGAGGTGAGATGAAATATTTAATAATATTTCAGTTATGGAAAACGTAATATTTCGCCTGTGGACTTAAAAACCTAACATTTAGGAAATGTGGCTTTCGAGAAGGAATTTAAATGTATGTAATGAATTAAGCGATGATCGTATTATACGTAGGTATTGTGACGAGGTAAGGAATCTGAATACTATATGAAAGTTATTATCGAAAATCTGAATGAATAATGGTATGTCGTATATGTTGGCTAAGTATACGAATTAGAGTACGAGAATTATACGTATAATATATGTTATAAGGCTTTAAGCCAAAAGAAAGGAATTGGTAGGATTTGTTAAGTATTATGTGAGCTCAAATATTAGATGGTTAAGTCCAATGTGAATTTATTAATGCAAGCCCAATGTTTGTTTAATTACAAGCCCAAAGTAAAATTATTCTAGAAGCCCAAATGATTGAGTAAGTTAATTAAGCTAAGGCCCAAAGTAATTATCCAATGGGTACGAACCATGGAGTAAACCATGGATAGTTCAAAGTGGTGGACAAGAAATTGATTTGATGAACAAGCAAACTTAGAGGCTAAGTTAGTGTGGTGATCACACAAAGTGCATTAATGTGATAAACAAGTATACTTAATGATTAAGTAAGTGTGATGACCAAGAAATTTATTTGGAGAGCAAGTTAACTTAAGAGCTAAGTAATAAATAGTAAGGAGGTGGATTAAGGAGGTGGAAGTGGCTTAATGACCATTATGCCCTCATCTAGGATTTTCTATAAATAGTAAGCTTTGTTTTCATTTGTTGGTTATTAGTTTTTCATCCAACTTAAGTTGAGAGCTTATTTGGTAGAGAGAATAAGCACATATAAGTTATACTTCCTTTTTTAGCTTTTCCACCAATAACTTTCTAACTTATTGGTTAGAGAGAATAAGTTAGAAAGTTAGTCTTTCATATTTCAAGAAGCAAGAAGGAGATCAAAGATTAAGCAAGATATCATTAAAGAGTAAGTGTTCTTGAACCATGTTTCTCTTTCTCTTCCATAGTTAGAGAAGGGGGTATTGGTAGAACTAGTATGCTAAGGAATGATAAACCAAAGGGCTTAAGTCTTAAATAAGCCGTAATAAGTCATGAACAAGTCATTTCTACTTATATAAGTTATGAACTTATGAAGATCTTGTAAGAACTTGTCATAAGATAATGGTGATGGAGTTAGTATGAAAGTATAAGAATTTGTTAGAACTTGTAACATGTTTACATTAATAAAATTAGTATGATTAATAAGATGTAAGAATAATGATTAAAAGACTTAACTCATTAATAAGTCATATGAAAATAAGACATAAGTCATGAACTGGAAATATAATATTTTATACTTTAATAAGTTGCAAAACCATCAAGAATATGTAATAACTTATCATGAATATAAGTTAATAAAGTATGTATGTCAAGATGTTAGTATAATGGAGTGAATCCAATTGAAACGTTTTAAAAATCTCAAGTAACGAAGTTTTGCCGGAATTAACACGATTGGACGATAATCGTCGAATTCGTGAAATTCTCGGAATGGAAGTTGAATTTTGATATTGAGCTTGGAAACGTTGGTTTCCAATGGAGACAAGTCTTATTTGGCATTATAGAGTTGCAGACACGAAAATGGCCGAATTCCGACTTAGAACGAAGAAACGAGCATTGAACGTTCACGAACGTTTATCGTTTTCATTAAAAATGGACTAATAGGTGAAAGTTTAGCAAACGAAGTCGAATAGATAAAATCCTTGCATGACCACGTAGAGTATGAAATTTGTGAACTGTAGGCTCTTGAACGAGCCAATTCGGACTTATAACGAAGAAGTTACGCGGTCGGGAATCTCGCAAAGTTGAAAAACAAACTGTCAAAGTTTTCTGTGGCTCAGAGTCCGTGGCGCATGTACGACTCAAGCTTAAATGACCCGTGGCCATTATGATAAAGTGAGCATCAGCCCCTGGAGAGTCACGCTGCAGCGCAACTCATAACAACGGGACTCGCACCGCAGCGCCGAGTTTGGTCTTCAAGCCCTAATGGGCGACGTCGCAGCGCGGCATATCAAAGGAACACTGGCGCTGCAGCGCCAGCCTTAAAACATAGGCAGACAAGAATGGTTACAAGTAGAAGATGAAGGGAAGTTGTTTAGCAATGAATTAAGGGACTTAATAAAATATTGTTAAGTCATAACTAAACCTCAAGTGTGATCACTTAGAGTTAAAGTAAGTCAATTAAAGATGAACGCAAATGGTATGCATTAAGCGTACTTAACCAATGACGATCGAGTTTTGATTAATAACGTAAGGACGTTAATAAGCCGTAAGGAAAGATGATTAACTCGGACCGAGTTGTATTAATTTCACGTAAGTGTTATAAGAGAACGAAGTTGGTAAGGACGATGTAAAAGAATGACGGAAAGCCGAAACCAATAAATAACAAATCTAATACGGGATTAGATTAAGAAGAAGGGTAAGATTCTTTAGGAACCAAGTGTGTTCATTCATGACCTAATGTGGTATGTTATGTGATTATGTGTTATAGAGACTGTAAAGACTCAAAGGAAACGTAATTATTCGGTAGCAGACGCTGAAGGCAAGTTTTTCTTAAACCCTTGTCTAACCTTCGTGTTAGTCAGGTTTTCAAATGATTCAAGTTATGATATGCATGTATGGTTTTAAAGAAAGAGTCGATGCCTGTTTTCACTCGGCTAGACTAATCTTGATAGATTAATTGATTTATTTACAAGTCTTTCAATATAGAATTACTAACGCTATCCTACGCCAACTAATTGGCACGGATTCAAGGTAAACCTAAATATGAATAAACAAATGTATTTTCATCGAGTATTCGATGGGCACGTGAGGTTGTCACAACTTAAACGTACACACATTTAATGGATGTAGTGTTGATCAACATAGAGTACTATAGGCTGATCACCTAGAAGTGCTCGTAAGCTATGCCGGACTTACGGACTTCGTGCCGGGTTGTCCTTTTTAAAGAAACTATAAGACGTTCACGTCTTGAACCAGAATTGATGAATATTGTTATTGTAAATTGTTTTGAAGGAAAAGAAACGCTATTTTAAGTTATTGATAGTACTTCGTAACTATCATCCAGTTATTAAAGATATACGATTCCTATGTTTCAAGCATGCTTTTAAAATGAAATTGTTGTACTTGTTGAGCTTGTTATGCTCACTCTTGCTTGAACCATATGAATGTAGCTTAAACCGAATGGACCGAAGGATTCGTCAAGGTTAAAGTGAAGGCTAAAGCGAACGTGTAGATTACCTGTGTAATAGTATAGGTTTGTAATGATAATATTTGATATTATGATAAGCACAAATGTAACGGTTATAAAGAACCTGGGGAATGGTAGTATTTTTTTGGAATATATATAAGACATATTCGTTCTTTTGAGGAATTTCAATTGAATGGTTGTGTGAACTGTAGCACCGTGGAGCACCATCTGTCGGGTTGGAAGAGACTTGGGATTTGGGGCGTCCACAATTATCTGATGAGAAAGTGCGTAACTCCATTTGTGTTGGGATGAAGTCGGTGAACGCCAACTGTTAGGACCAGAACTGGTACAATAAACTGCTCAAGTTATCAAACTCATCAGGACAAGATTGGTAGCGACCAAAAGCAGGACATAAAAGTATCTTGATCAACATAAAGCGTAATCGCGAATTTGAAATAGGAAATTTTGTTTTCCTAAAAGTTTCTCCTTAGAAGGGGAAAATTTGTTTTGGCAAGAAAGAAAAGCTCAGCCCAAGATTTATTGAACCATTCGAAATACTACGAAGAGTGGGGGAAGTGGATTATGAGGTAGCTCTACCTCCAGAGTTGAAAAACATTCATAATGTTTTTCACATTTCGGTGTTACGACCGTATAAACCAGATTACAATTACGTAATAGATTACGAACCATTGCAATTCGATAAAGATTTGTCTTATGAAGAGATTCCTATCCAGATAGTCGACAAGAAAGAACAAGTGCTCAGAAATAAAGTGATACATTCTGTAAAGGTGATATGAAGAAACCACAATGTCGAAGAGGCAACGTGGAAACTCGAAGCTGAAATGATGAAAAATTACCCTGAGTTATTTGTTTAATCTATTTCTTTGATTCTGGGGACAGAATCTTTGTAAGTAGGGAGGAATGTGATGATTTGATTATTTGAATTGTGATTCTGAGGATAGAATCCTTTTAAGGAGGGAATAATGTAACATTCCAGAATTTTAATTGTAATATTAAATATTTATTGAATTATATAAATATTTAATGGATGTGTTTATCGTTGAATAAATATTTATTTAATTGATTTAATTTTATTTGGTGAATTATTTGTTAAATAAATAATTGATGAATTAAGGAAATTATTATTATATTGATATTTTAAGTAGAAAAAGAAGAAGAACCAATTTGATCATCATTGGTAAGAATCCAAGATTATAAATCTTCAATCTCTTTAATTGTAGGTTGTTAGAGAAGTGTTGATTGGTAGAACATGTATGCTAAGAAGAGATGAGGATGACTAATCAAAGGACATAAACCTTAATAAACCATATATAAGTGAAATCATAAGTATAAAAGTTATAAACCATTGAAAGTCATTAAAAAATTTGATTATGTTGTTATTGATAGATAAGTTTAAAACCATCATTTGTAGGCTTAGATTATATATGTTGTATCAATGGAATGAATCCATTTGGAACAGTGTAAAAATCTCAAGTAACGAAGTTATAATGAAATTTACGAGAATATACGATAATCGTCGAAATCGTTAAATTCTCGGAATGGAAGTCAAAAGTTAGCATTGAACTCAAAAACTTTGGTTTTCGATGGAGATTAGTCTTAATTGGCATTCTAGAGTTGCGGGCTCAAAAATGACCAAGTTCCGACTTGGAACGAAGAAACGAGCTTTGAACGTTCACGAACGTTTATCATTTTCGTAATAATGAACTAATCGGTAAATTCTGAGCTAAAAGATTCAAAAATGAAATATTTTCTAATGACATCGTAGGGCATATGATTTGTGAGCTAATAGCTTTTGAACGAGCCAATTTGGACTTAAAATGAACAATTTATGAGTCTGACAAGTTCATCAAAGCAAGAATTCTGTCAAAACTATCTGGTGCACAGAGTTGGCGCCGCAGCGCCAACCAAGGCTTATAAGGTAGTGCCACAGCACCGAGACGTGCCCAATAGCTACTGGAAATTGGCGTCGCAGCGCGACCAACTGAGAGTGGCGCCGCAGTGCCAAGACCGGGTCTCAGCCACTGCTAACTCGCGCCGCAGCGTGGAACATAGAAAGGAAGCTGGCACCGCATCGCCAGCACTAGGTTATGTATAGAGAAGAAAGCTTATGAAGATAAAAAGGAAGTTGTTTAATTAATGATGATGAATTATAACATTAATAAACTTGAAGTAGCATCCTTAATAATGTTAATAACATTAAGAATTTCAACTAAAGGTTGAAGAAAGACTACTTGATGTAAGTGTAATGTAATACAAAACCGTAACCAATGTTAAACAATCTAAAGCATGATTAGATTGAGAAGAAGGGTAAGATATAGTAGTAACCTTACTTGATTATATATGACCTAATGTAGTATGTGATGTGATCACGTATTGTAGAAACCTTAAAGACATAAAAGGAATTTGTATTAACGGTAGAAGACGTTAAAGGAAAGTATTCTGACCCTTGTCTAAATTCTTTGGACAAGCTTTGTAATTCATGTACCTTACGCATGAATTGATGTATGATGAAGTCAAAGCCAATTCTTTCTGCTAGACTTAAGATGTTTTGTGGATTTCTTATAATCTATCGAACCATTGTCAATGTTGTTAAGTTTTGCCAAACTATTTTGGTATGGTTTTCAAAGGAGAACTGAGTATGCATAAACAAATGTTTTGTCATCAAACGACATGCACGTGAGGTTACCAAACCTTAAACGTACATACGTTTAAAGAAAGTAGTGGTGTACAACATAGAGTACTATAAGCTGATCACCTAGACATGCTCGTAAGATATACCGGACATACGGATTTGTTTTCGGGTTGTCCTTTTCAAAGAAAGAATGAAATGGTCAAGGTCTTGGACCGATATTGATGTTTAATGAATATTGTTTATTGTGAAACGTTTTAAAGAAAAGAGAACTGTTATTTTGAATTATCGATAGTACTTCATAACAATTGTTTAGTTATTGAAGATATATGATTTGTATATTTCAAGCATATTGTTAAATGAAATTGTCAGACTTGATGAGCTAGTTATGCTCATTCTTGCTTGAACCATATGAATGCAGCTAAGACCGAACGGACCGAAGCATTTAGTAAAGATAAAGGGAATGCTAAGGTGAATCAGTAGATTTCTTTTGTAATAGTATAGTTGTAATTATTTGATAGTATGACAAGCAAACATGTAATGGTTATAAAGAATCTGGGAATGGTAATATTATTTTGGAATATAATAAGGCATTTTCACTCTTTTGAGGTATTTCAATTGAATGAATGTGTGAACTGTAGCACCGTGTAGCACCAATTGTCGGGTTGGAAGATACCCGGATTTGGGGGTGTCACAATCAATGTTGTTATCTCTGGCAAACTATTTTGGTATGGATTTTAAAGAAAGATTGAGTATGAATAAACAAATGTTTTGTCGTCAAACGACAGGCACGTGATGTAACAATCCAGAATTTAAAATTGTAATTTTAAATATTTATTGAGTTATATAAATATTTAATGGATGTGTTTATTGTTGAATAAATATTTAATTTGATTTGACTTGATTGGTTAATTATTTGTTAAGTAAATAATTAAGGAGTTAAGAAAATTAATTATTATGAGATAATATTCTAATTTAATTTAATAATTAAGTTAGAGAGTTTAAAATGATTAAATGAATTATTATATTTTAATTTGAATTTGTAATTAAAATGATATGTTAGTTGATTAAATAAAATTATAATTATAAAGAAAATTATAATTATAATTATGTGGTATTGATTTATGTGATAAATTAAATTAATAAATGGTGATTAGAATTAATTAAATTGAATATTAAAATTTAATTAAATAAAGTGTGAACATAAACTATACTATAAAGGAACTATTAAAATAAGCTAAGGGAAGTTAATTTAGTTTTTGCCAAACAAAGCTTAATGCATATTAATTCTTTAATTTAATTATGTTTTACCAAACAAGGTGTAAGATTTAATGGATTAATTTTTAGTTAGTTAGCCAAACAAGCCTTATGGCTTTTGATATTCAAAAATAATATAACTGATATCAGTTAAAGTTATAATTATATTATATACTTAATACCTATATTATTATTATACGTTATATTTTGTTAGTACGTAAGTTAGAGTTGGGAAGAAAGAACTCAGAAGAAGAAAAAGAAGAAAAGAAGAAAGTCTAGATAATTTGAGAGAGAAATTAGAGAAAAGAAGCTTGAGAATCAAAGAAAAGTTATCATCTTTTAGAAAACAAGGTATCATCTTACCCTTTTAAATTTCTTTAAAGTTTTAGTTTTATTCTCTTCCAAAATTTTCTGTAAAATCTTTGTAGAGGTTAAATTATTTGTTATATATAGTTTTATATGATAAATTGGTGTTTATAAAGTTGTTTTCATAAGTTTATAGATGAATTAATTTATGTTATGTAATTATTTGTGAAGAAAACCATATTACGAAGAAATTGGTATGAACATATATGTATATGGCTTAGTTTAAAGTAAAAATTAAGGTTTAATTAGTTGTTTAATATATATATTGACTATTGATTTTGAAAGTAGATGAATAAACTAAAACAAAGTATTTTGAATTAACTGTTTTGCTTGAAAAACAAAATCGCAGTGATGATTTTCACTAAAAATGTCAAAACGTGAAGTTTTATAAAAAATAATGAAATTAGATGCTTTAAATTCAATGTTTATATTGTTGTATGGGTTAAATTATGTTAAAAGACCTCAAATTATGTTAAGAGGCCTCAAATTATGTTTGTGTGAAGTTTATGTATGTATTATGTGTTAATTCAGTTGTTAGAAAGTTGTTTGTAGGCCAAAATTGGCTTTGTTCATGTGATTGCCGAAGTTGGTCGCCGAGGACTGTAATTCAACACCAAGCGCCAAGAAGAGATCTGATTCTCCACAACAGCCAGTGAGTTACTACAGGCGCCACTTAGTGGCATGTGACTCAGGCCAAGAATAACCGACCCACATGTTGTAATCGCAAGGCCGCAGTCATGAAGTTAGCAAAATGGTCGAAAAGGTGTGTTTTGGTTACACAAAGTCTGAAAAAGTTGTTATGTTTTAATAGAAGGACTGTTAAGATATGATTTAAGTACTTCTATACTAAGAATGAGTATATTTTAATATTCTACTAATTTTATTACTAATGTAATTTGAGTATGTGATTAAAAATCAAACCTTACATGATGTAAATACTTATTTATATATAGAGTGTTGGTAGTAACTAATTATGTCATGATGACATATATATATATAGGGTATTGTGATTCAAGTTGTTACGATTTAGCTTACACTCAAGGCAAGTTTTTTAACTCTACACTTTCGTTGAGCTAGTTATGTTGTTATTATTGTGCAAGTTTACTTATCCTATCTCAATTATAATTACGCAAGCTCTTGTATCTAGTTTGTTTATGATGATGCAAGTTTTCTAAAATCTTATTTTGGTATTGAGCAAATTATTCTTGTATTTAACTTGTTATTTAGCATGCAAGTTTATATATTCTAATATACTAATGTTGAACAGTTTTTATTTTTCAAATTGTTATTTGTTATGCATGCTTAGTACTCAATTCTAAATAATCTTGGCTTAATATTGTTCAAGCAAGGTATGTTATAGTTATTCACTGTTTATGCTCTTAGATTATTCCTAAAGTACAACCTTAATAGACAATGTTGATTCAGTTATGATTTATTCCATAGCATAACGTTATGAACTTTTTATTCAACTAATCCTTAGTTGATGTTCGTTAAACCTAAATTACCTTAAAATGTATCCAAACTAAACTTACTTTGGTGCGGACTTGAACTCTAAATACTAAGATGAACAACCCTATTATTAGGGGATAATTTACGCTTAGCGTTGAAATGTTTGTGCATAATACATTGTACGAAGGGTTGATCCCTCTAAGTATGAGGAGTCCCTATAGTCTTATGACTGTTAAAGTTTAAGTTGAAAGATTACTTATAACTATGGACATAGTTCGTGGTCTTATGACCCTCAGTTAAATATTTCATGATTCTGATTATCATTGATAAAGCATTTTGTTTAGTTTCATTGTGCCTGTTATTTGGCAGTGGTTGTAAAGTTTTATTCATTATCATTTCAAGTGAGCCTTGTTTGCTCACTCTTGCTTATATAACTATTATAGCTAAAGTAGAGAAGGTCGACGTACCTAGCACTAGTAAAGGGAAGGAAAAGATGACCAAGTATTGAAGACTTGTAATATGTTGACATTTTTATAAACATACTTTATTTGAATTATTGTAATGAAGATTATTTAATTTTCCGCATATGAATGTTTGTATTTGAAGGTTAGATAACCTGGGAGTTTTTTTATTAATGTAATCCTTTAATGGGAAGGTTTATTATCTAATTTTATTCTGATTGTGTAGTTAGATATGAATGTTTTTATTAAGTGAACATCAAATCTTGCGGTAATGAAGTACCCGGATTTGGGGGTGTCACAAGTTGGTATCAAAGCTTTAGGTTATGAACCTTAGGTGGGGGAAAAGCCTTAGGAAGTAACCTTTGAAAAGATAGTGGTGATAAACACTTATCGAGTTTTAAGGAAGAAGTAATAAAATACTTATGTGCTTATGTGAATGCAAATTATGTGCTCGTGAGTGTCGAGTAATAATGATTAATAATTAAAACTTAAATTTTTTGTTGTCAGGATGACTAATGTCGGAGAATCCAGTCAGGCTAGGGAGGAAGGACCTCAGATGCCTAGAGAGGAGGAGTCTCATGACATTCAGGTGGTTTGGGAACAACTACTGCCATGGGAGTCAGCCACGTTGGTCGTAGTGGTTGAAGATGAGGATGATGATGTAGAAATGGTTGAGGAGGATCCCGTTGAGCTGCCATAGGCGAATGAGGATGACGAGGACGAGGAGGAAGAGATTCCACTAACCTCAATCGCTGCTCGTATGTACAATGAAGTCTACGACCGCAATGTGGAACTTTAGGATACAGTCGAGGAGTTGGAAGAGATAGTAGCTGAACAACAAACTTCGATGGCACAGAAGGACGACAAGATCCAGGATCGAGATGAACGTCTGACTAATGTCGAAGAGAAGCTGGTCCACACTGAAGGAGAGAATGAACAACTAATCGAGGAGATCGCAGAAGTGAAGAACAAGCTGAAGGAAGAATCTACTAAGAGGGCAAGAGCTGAAGATACGTACGAGGAAGCTTATCAATGAGCCGGGATAGCGGTGAGAGACGCACAAGCAAAAAGAATGAAGATGGAGGAGATGAATAACGTATTCAACACCGTGATTAATCGAGCTCAAGATCGGGTCATGGGTTATCCGATTCAGTTCGAGACGCTGTCATCATTCATATTAGATCGCAGAATAATGTTCTGAATTATGGAGGAAGAGCGTCGTAAGGCTACGCGGTATCTTAGTAGGACATCGTAGGGAATGTACCTGTTATGCGATTAATAAAATTTTAAATAATATGTAAATCCCAAGTGTTATGTAACCTATGGGATATGTTGACGATGTTGTCCTGAAACTTTGGTAGTTCAGGAAAGTAATGTAAATGGCAGTGACGTTATTGTTATGATGTTTTCAAAAAGATTATGAATGAATAAAAGTTATTATTTTATTTTATTCAAAGTGTTATGTGTTATGTGATGATTCCTTTTATGAGATGTAAGTTAAGTAGAAAATACTTAAAAGAAATTGAGTAATAATCTAATGAGTGTATTTTGATAGAAAATGCATCTAAGATGTCAACCACGACAAAGAACCACTGAGGGAACCACCAATAACGACAATGTTGATGCTAATCCAGTCCAGCAGCTAGTGACGTTACTGATGGGTGCACTGCAGAATCAACCGCAGAATCAAGCTACAACTTTTAAGGATTTTAAGACGGTTGGACCACCAGAATTCTATGGGTCCATGAATCCAGTTGAGGCATAGACCTGGATCATGGAGATAGAGAAAGTGTTCGATATTGCGAAAGTTGGGGAGGATCAGAAGACTGCTTTTGCAATATTCATGTTGAAAGCAGAGGCTATTTTTATTGCATGTTTCATGTGTATATGAGCTTATTAAGGTGTTTAATGATTTCAGGAAGAATTGGAGCTGAAATGAGGGAAAAGGGAAAAATTGCAAGGTTTTTAGCATTAAGTTGGATTCATGGTCTTGGCTTGGGACTTGGATTTTATTGTAGAACTCTTCCTTAGCTTTTTGGAACATCTTGAATCGTCCCAATGGGAGTTCGTCTGAAGAAGTTTTTATCTTTTTACCAGACGAAAGTTTAACCTCGAAGTTTGGAAGTTGCAATTTGCATAGCAGTCACTTAAAGCCTGATTTCGACCTTGATACAGACAGAATCTGTCTAATCTCAAAGCATAAAAGTTATAGATCTATCGATATCTTCGTTTTGATAGGTAGCAGGGCACGTAAATCCTCACAAATCAAACGTTATGCTCATTTTACCAAAGGACGTCGCAGTAGGAAATGGAAATTTGCCCAAGCGAATTTGAGCGGGAAAATTGGAAAATCTTGAATTTTTGGAAAGTTTCTAAATGCAGATTTTGGCAGATTTCAACATGGAATGGGATTATTATTTCTATTAGCTTTAGGATTTACTTTATACTAAGATGTATTTCCAAATTAGATTCTATTTCTTTATGAAAACTAGTTATGATTTGTAATTCCTTTTAGGATTTGGATTTCTATTTCCCATAAGATTTAGGACTTTGTCTAGCACTATAAATAGAGGATGATAGTCAGGGTTTTATTCATTCAATCATCTACTACATTATCTCATCTACAACATTGGAGGATTGAAGAAATGAACTAAGTTCTTTTTATTCAGTTCTAAGGGATGTTGAACCTTATTATAATTAATGGTTAATTGAGTATTCATTATTTATTCATTCTCACATGAAATTCATTCTTGATAATCTGATTTAATTTCTGAATGCTATTTGGCTTAACTGATTTGATTTCTGCAGGATTGAGTTGGTTAACAAATATCATATGCTAGATCAAGGAATAATATTATGTGTAATTGATATTGTTTCTAATCACAAGTAGTAATTAGTAATATCTGATTGTGGACAAGCTTTTGAGTATTGCTATGATTATTTGAAGACAAGTTAAACAATCCGAGCTTATGTGTTTGTTTCTTGGAATAGTCTAATTCCCTAGTTCTAAATGCTGCTATTATATTAAATCTAGAGAGCTTATTCTAGTTTATATAATTGTTAGAATCTTGTGAAGAGCTTGTTTCATTGAGTGACAATCTAAGGGGAGTTTCGGGTAGCAGAGCTTGTTGTTACCTAGGGCTATTAGTTTTATTGAAGGGTAAATAATGTTACACTTGATTAATCTATTATTGTAAAAATATGATACTGAACTGAAGAACTTAAGCTTTTTATTTCTTGTTTATTCTTATTAGTTTATTCTTGTTAATTTAATTAAATAATTCAAAATCCCCTTTTCATTAGAAATCATAGGATAAATATAAAACAAATCACTCTATGTGGGATCGATCCTTGTTTACTACTATGCTAATTGTTTAAATTTGTAAAGTGAAAGTGAGGTTAATTGAGGAGTGTAAACGACAACTCCCAAATTTTGGCGTCGTTGTCGGGGAGTGTTATTTGTTTTGTTTATTCTTTATTTTCGTTTATTTTTATTATTTTTTTTTGTTTTTGTTTTATGACTCAATTCTCTAACTTTATTGACTTAAATTTTGATCAAGAGATAGAGAAAACTGCAAATATAAAAGAAGCTCATGTTCTATCATTTGAAGTGGAAGAGATGGCGGTGCCACAAAATAACAGAACTTTGAAAGAACTGGCTACTCTTGATCTGACTCAACCATCTTTTTGTATTGAGTATCCTACTTTAGATGTTGCTTTTGAACTTAACTCTAGACTAATTCATCTTTTGTTTACTTTTTATGGTCTTACAAGTGAAAATCCATATAAGCATCTAAATGAGTTCCATGTGGTGTGTTCCACGATGAAAGCACAAGGAGTGGCAGAGGAGCAGATCAAGCTTAGACTTTTTCCATTCTCATTTACAGATTTGGCTAAAGACTTGTTATACTATCTACCTTTAGGATCAATACAATCATGGACTGATATGCAAAGGTTATTCTTGGAGAGGTATTTTCCTGCATCAAGAGTTACCGATATAAGAAAGGAGATATGTGGAATCAGACAGTTTAATGGAAAAAATCTCTATGAGTATTGGGAAAGGTTCAAGAAGTTGTGTTCCAGCTGTCCATCTCATGGAATTGATGAACATTACTTGATCCAGTACTTCTATGAGGGGTTGCTACCAATGGAAAGAAGCATGATTGATGCAAAGAAGTGGAGGAGCACCGGTAGACAAGACTCTAGAAGTTTAAGGAACTTAATTACAAACATGACTAACTCACAAAGAAGATGGAACTAAGATGGATCACACACCACAAAGGGTAAAATGGGTAAGCAGCCGAGAGACTTGAGCAAGTGAGATTGATTTAATCGCTTTGGTTGGACAAATGGCTGCAAGGAATACGCAAGTTATTCAGCAAGCTCAACCTCAATACCACATAGAAAACCAAGAAGTACCTGTCAATTCTGGGACATTAATGAAAGATATGTTTAAGGCATTCATGAACCAAACACAACAGTTCATGAGTCACACAGCAATTCCAGCAGAAGACAAGAACTTCTATTCAAGATCTGAGGGACCAAGTTGGTCAGGTTGCAACCACAGTAGGAAGGTCACTTTTTCAAACTATTAAAAATGTAAGTGCTATAACATTGAGATGTGGTACAGAGGATCAGCATCAAGGAAAGTCAATACAAAGCAAGTCCGACAATAGTAATGTACTCAAGCACAAATTTCCACCTCTTTCAGCTTATGAACTGAAACTACCTTTTCCCCAAGTTCTAAAAAGGAATTGGAAAGTTGGAAAGAATTCAACGTGGTGGTATACAGAGTCTAATGAAAAAATTTCTAGAAGAAATCGTGAATAGGGAACAAGAACTTAAAGATGATGAGGAGTTCACTGGTGGAAACTTGTTGGAAGTGCTTGAGGCTACTACTGAATTTGAAGAAGAAATCAGGTATTCAAAGTCTGAAAAGGATGAACAAGAGGAAGAGGAAAACAATTTGATAAGTTCTGCAGATATTTACAAAGAGGATAAAGAGGATACATCGCTGCAAACAATAAAAACACTACATCATACATACCATGGGACCTTAACTATGGAACTGGATGAGGCACATGTCAAGTTCAGCATATATGAAGTTAAAACGTATCTTGGTAATATTAATTATGTTTTTTCTACTGATGTTATTGACTCTATAGTGCAAGAATCTTTTGATCAAATACAATTATACAAGGAGGATTTGAGGGCTGGAATGGAGCAAAATTAGGAACTGAAGGATGCTCCTAATGAAGAATTGAAGTTGTTACTAGTCCACTTTAAGTTCACAAGTCCAATTACATAGAATGAGAAGGATGATGTCAAGCTAATGACAATAAACAAGGGCAGTTGCTTGGGAGGCAACCCAAGATTCCAGATTTGATTTTTCTATCCCTTTGCTTTTTAGTTTTTGCATGTTAGTTAGTAGTTTTTTTCTTCTTTGCATGATTTTCTTACATTAGGGGCAATGTAAGGTTTGAGTGTGGGGGGGAGATTTAGGTTTTTATTTTATTTAGAAATATTGATTCGATTTTGATGGGGAATTTAAAAAAAATTGATGTTTTTGAAATTTTTTAAAAAAAATTGGTTTCATGATTCTATTTGGCTATGTATTAAAAGGTTAAAGTCAAAATTTGAGAATTAATACTGAATTTAGAATCTATTTAATGCTTAGTAAACCATGATCCATTGTAATTGATTTAAATTGAATTTGTGATACATGAGTACTTGAATATGAGAAGCATGTTTATTTGGCTAAGTTATTTGTGGAGTTGTCTATGTGCACTGATTTCATGACTTGGAACTGTTTAACTTGCTTATGTTGTTGCAGAACCTTGTGAAAAAAATTATGCATGAAAAAAAGGAAAAAAGGAAAAAATTAAAAATATGCTTCAATGTCCATTATGCGAAATAACTGGGTATCTAAGCCTCGAAAAGCATCGATATTCACGCTGAAAAGTGCGATGGATAAAAGCAGCTTGACTAGTCGACTTTTGTGGCCTTTGTTACTTGAATAAGTAAGCCTTAGGGGTGTATCTACACCTAGCGCCCTAAGATCATCTAGTTTGGGAGTCATTGGTGGAAAGTTCGCTAATGGGTAACTCTGAAAATCCTAAGAAAAGAAGACATTGCACATGTCAAGAACAGAAAAAAAAAATATACGTGAAAAGCATGAAAATACATTCATCTGTGCTAAAGAAAATGTTCTATGAAAAATTAAAAAGTAAGGAAAATTTGTTCTTGGTTGTGAGTCAGTGTGCACGATTTTTGTTCCATAATAACCAAGTTAAGTAAGTATGCGGACTGTGGGAAAGTTACTTTTGTGGTTACATGTTGGTTTAATGAAGTTCGTTGGTGAAATGGTAAGGTTGTTCATTGTGAGTTAACTGATGAGGCATTGATTAGATTTCTGTGAGTTTAATGTTAAAAGTCATGATTTGTATCTTGAAATCTTTTGACATAATGGTTGAATAGAATTTTTCTGGAAATTAAACTTTTGGTTTACACGAGGACGTGTAAAGGCTAAATGTGGGGGAATTTGATGAGTGCATATTATTAATTTATTTTGATTCCTTTATATTTAGTTTTATTGCATGTTTCATGTGTATATAAGCTTATTAAGGTGTTTAATGATTTCAGGAAGAATTGGAGCTGAAATGAGGAGAAAGGGAAATATTGCAAGGTTTTTAGCATTAAGTTGGATGTATGGTCTTGGTTTGGGACTTAGATTTTATTGTAGAACTCTTCTTTATCTTTTTGGAACATCTTGAATCGTCCCAATCGGGGTTCGTATGAAGAAGTTATGATCTTTTTACCAGACGGAAGTTGAACCTCAAAGTTTGGAAGTTGCAATTTTCATAGCAGTCACTTGGACCCTGATTTCGACCTTGATACAGACATACATTGTCTAATCTCAAAGCATTAAAGTTGTAGATATCGTCGATATCTTTATTTTGATAGGTAGTAGGTCACGTAACTCCTCCCAGATAAAACGTTATGCTCATTTTACCAAAGGACATCGCAGTAGGAAATGGAAATTCGCCCCAGCGAATTTGAGCGGGAAAATTGGAAAATTGGAAAATCTTGGATTTTTGGAAAGTTTCTAAATGTAGATTTTAGCATATTTCAACATGGAATGGGATTATTATTTCTATTAGCTTTAGGATTTACTTTATACTAAGATATATTTCGAAATTAGATTCTGTTTCTTTATGGAAACTAGTTATGATTTGTAATTCCTTTTAGGATTTGGATTTCTACTTCCCATAGGATTTAGGACTTTGTCTAGCACTATAAATAGAGGATGATAGTCAGGGTTTTATTCATTCAATCATCTACTACATTCTCTCATCTACAACATTGGAGGATTGAAGACATGAGCTAAGTTCTTTTTGTTCAATTCTAAGGGATGTTGAACCTTATTTATAATTAATGGTTAATTAAGTATTCATTATTTATTCATTCTCACATGAAATTCATTCTTGATAATCTGATTTAATTTTTGAATGCTATTTGACTTAACTGATTTGATTTCTGCAAGATTGAGTTGGTTAACAAATATCATATGCTAGATCAAGGAATAATATTACGTGTAATTAAAATTGGTTCTAATCACAAGTAGTAATTAGTAATATCTGATTGTGGACAAGCTTTTGAGTATTGCTATGATTATTAAAAGACAAGTTAAACAATCTGAGCTTATGTGTTTGTTTCTTGGAATAATCTAATTCCCTAGTTCTTAATGTTGCTATTATATTAAATCTAGAGAGCTTATTCTAGGTTATATAATTGTTAGAATCTTGTGAAGAGCTTGTTTCATTGTGTAACAATCTAAGAGGAGTTTTGGAAGCAGAGCTTGTTGTTACCTAGTGATATTAGTTTCATTGAAGGGTAAATAATGTTACACTTGATTAATCTAATATCGTAAAAATGTGATACTGAACTGAAGAACTGAAGCTTTTTATTTCTTGTTTATTCTTATTAGTTTATTCTTGTTAATTTAATTAATTAATTCAAAATCCCCTTTTCTTTAAAAATCATAGGATAAATATAAAACAAATCACTCTTTGTGGGATCGATCCTTTCTTATTACTGTGTTTATTGTTTAAATTTGTAAAGTAAAAGTGAGGTTAATTTAGGAGTGTAAACGACAACTCCCATGGGTACTGGAAATCAGCAGGGTTACCAGCAGAATAAGAAGTTCGAAGCATGTGCTATATGCGGGAAGTTTCACAAGGGTGTATGCTTAATGGGGAAACGAGTATGCTTTAACTGTTGCCAGGAGGGTCACATCACCCCAAATTACAATCAACCCAAGAAGAACGTTTGCTTCACGTGCGGGTCCAAGGATCACTTTGCTCGTGAGTGCCCTAAAAAGAAAGCTGGGGAGACAACATGAAGCAAGGGAGGTAGCAGTGGAGGTACATGGGCCATTACTGGACCAACGACATCAAATAAACCCACACCCAGAACCTTCAACATGACTGTGCAAGATGTTGTGCAATCAAAGGATGTGGTGTCAGGTATTATCTCAATCAATAATATTGATGCTTATGTATTATTTGATTCGGGTGCTACTTGCTCGTTTATATCTGATGAATTTGCAAAGAGGTTAGGATTGCCTAGTGAAGAATTAAATTTCCCTTTAAACATAGAAATTGTGAATAAGGAAGTAATTCATGTTAGGTTCGCATACAAGAATTATAGGGTGAATATTAAGGGGAATATCATGATGGTAGATTTAATTCCGATTAGACTTGGAGAGTTTGATGTTATTTTGGGAATGGATTGGTTGTTCAATTATGGAACGATAATTGATTGCCAAAAGAAATGTGTAAACCTTATGACTCCATCAAAGTTAGTTTTCTATGGTAGCAAATCGCCTAGACAAATGAGATGTCTGACGATTATGCAGGCCAAGAAGTTGTTGGGTCAAGGCCGTGTGGGTTATCTACCTTACATAGTCAATACTCAGAAGAAGGGTGTGAAACTGGAAGAGATACCAGTGGTTAGGGAATTCGTAGATGTGTTTCTGGAGGATTTGCCAGGACTTCCACCTGACAGAGAGATTGAGTTCGTGATCGATTTAGCGCCAGGAACAATACCGATATCGAAGGCTCTATACAAAATGGCTCCGGTAGAGATAAAGGAACTGATGGTACAACTGCAGGAGCTGTTAGACAAGAAGTATATTACACTAAGCGTATCACCGTGGGGAGCACCGGTGTTATCCGTGAAGAAGAATGATGGATCAATGCATCTTTGCATTGATTATAGGGAATTAAATAAAGTCACTATTAAGAATAAATATCTATTTCCAAGAATAGATGACTTGTTTGATCAATTGAAGGGTGCTAAATACTTCTCGAAAATAGATTTGAGAAGTGGGTATCACCAATTGAAAGTAAGAAAGGAGGATATACCTAGAATGGCATTCAGAACTCGGTATGGACATTACGAGTTTCTGGTGATGTCTTTTGGTTTGACCAATGCCCCTGCTGCATTTATAGATTTGATGAACAGGGTATTTAAACCATTTTTAGGCAAGTTTGTAGTGGTATTTATCGATAACATTATGGAGTACTCCGAGACTCAAGAAGAACACGTGGAACACTTACGTTTGACGTTGGAAACACTAAGAAAGGAAAAGTTGTACGCGAAATTCTCTAAGTGTGAATTTTGGCTAGATCGTGTACAATTTCTTGGGCATGTGATTGACAAAGATGGGATTTTAGTGGATCCATCAAAAGTAGAAGTTGTAATCAATTGGGAACAACCAAGAACACCGTCGGAGGTGAGGAGTTTCTTGGGACTGGCCAGTTATTATAGACGGTTTATTCAAGATTTTTCCAAGATTGCTACTCCATTAAAAAATTTGACAAGGAAAGCTGTAAAATTTGTTTGGACGAAGAAGTGTGAAGAAAGTTTTCAAGACTTGAAGAAGAAGTTAAGTGTGGCACCTGTGTTGTCATTACCAGATAATACTGGAAACTTTGTGGTGTATAGTGATGCCTCACATAAAGGATTGGGTTGTGCTTTTATGTAGAACGACAAAGTTATTGCATATGCATCAAGACAACTGAAGGACTATGAGAAAGGGTATCTGACTCGTGATTTGGAATTGGCTGAAGTGGTATTTTCTCTGAAGATATGGAGACACTATCTATATGGAGAAAATGTGAGATCTACATATACCATAAGAGTCTGAAGTATATTTTCACTCAGAAGGACCTGAACATGCGTCAAAGAAGATGGATGGAATTGATAAAAGATTACGATTGTGAGATCTTTTATCATCCAGGCAAAGCGAATGTGGTTGTAGATGCTTTAAGCAGGAAAGGTCGGGAAAATTTGATGTTGTTAACCACTCAGGAGGAACTTATTTCAGTAATAATGAAGCTAGAGTTGGAAATAAAATTTCCAAAAGAATCTGTTAGTTCCCAGTAGGAACAATATAGATCTAGAAGGGGGGGTTGAATAGATCCTTTTTAATTTCAAATGTTTTTCTGGTTTATTTTGTATAGCTAATGATTTAGCATATGACAAACAAAAGAATCGTTTCAAGCACAGCGGAATAAGTAAAAGATCCCCTTCATTGATATATTCATAATCATACATACATTGTTCTTAGAGTTAGTTCGGTAGTAAGCAGTTAAAAACATACATAGCAGTTATAGCAGTTAATAGACATAATATAAATGACATAAAGTAAACGACACAAGGGGTTTTAAGTGGTTCAGAGACTCAAGCTCCTAATCCACTCTTCTGTTTTCAACTAGCAGGATTTCTACTAAGGAAGGGTAACACCCTGAATCACTAAGATTCCTTCAAGGCCAGCAGCCTTGGGACTTCAGTTCACTAAGAACTCTTCAAGGCCAGTAGCCTTGGAACTCCTCTAGTTCCCTAGGAACTCTTTAAGCCCAGCAGGCTTGGAACTTCATTTAGTCCCTTCGGAAAAGGATCCCTCAGGCCCTAGCTTCTTGTTGAGTTGTTTGTTTGTTTGTTGGAGTTGGTGCTGAGCTGCTAAGATATCTTTATGCTTTGAACATCTTCTATACTTAGCAGCTTGGCGTGATCATCCTTGAAGTGCAGTTGAGTGTTGCATGATGCTCAGCTTCTTCAGTTACTCAACCTCCTCTGATGATCCCTTGATGAACTTCCTTGGAGATCATTCATCTTGATACGTGATGGTTACACATGATTGGTTTCTAAGATGACTGTAAGCTCTTCTGCTAGGTACTTAAAAACTTTCTCATGCTTTCCACCATGATGACGTTTGTGATCTCCCTTCTTGATACTTGATGCCTTATCATGATGGACTTGCTAAGACGACTGTGAGCTCTTCTCTATGGTACTTAGAGTCTTCCCATGATGGACATCAAGATGTTATTAATGCTCTTCTTTCTCTCGGCAGTTCAGAACACTCTTCAAGTAGTAGAACTCTCACTTCTACTTCTTTCTTTGTATGTCTCTAAGTGTTCTTGGTGGATCGTAGAGTGAGCCTACGGACTCACTACCTCACATGGTTTAGAATAGTCCACCATTTCTCCAAACTCGGCAACTCCAGTATTCTTTGATCTTTGAAGCTCTAGCAGATTTATACTCCTTCCCAATCCTTCCGTTGGAAAGTAGCCGTTTGAAAGCTATTCAAATATCTTCACAGATCTCGTGTTGACTGGGGTAGACTGCAGATGTGACATATCATACTTTTCTGCCACTGCAGTCTACTGTTTCACCTAGCCCATCAGAGATGTCACTTTGATGTCTTGGGCAGGTTGAAGTTTATATTTCCTCCTTCTGATTTCTCGATCAGAGGTTGTCCATTTGCATCGATGCTCTCAATAAGCTCTTGTCTGAATATTACCCTTCAGATTGACCCATTGCCAATGCTTCAGTCTTTAGCTATTCGAACTCTGCGATTCTGATGCAAGTCTTCATGGACCTGATCGTAGTGTCTTGTTGACTGGTAGAGACAACACTACGATCTTGAAGAGTGTTGATTGGATCTTCAATTAGAACACCTCTTCCTTTTCTTGTGTAGTGCTTCAACACTTCCGTTTGCCTCAACAGCTCTCAGATACTAATGGCTTGACTTCTTTGTTCTGGCCCCTTTTAAATAACAAGACACTTTAGATTTGTGGTGTGTCCAGCTCGCTTTCTCCTTGTAATCTCCCGTTCACTTATCATCAATGGACTGACCCAATGCTTAATCACTTTAGCCTTGTTCTTCAAAAGTTTTCCAGTATCTCTGTATGCACTCCATTAGTTCATTCTTTGTTTGGCAAACACTACGATCCTGAATACTTTCAAGATCATTGTCATCTTATCACATGACAGCAACTGCACTTGCTAACTTTCCTTAGTCAGTTACTGAAGTCTTCTTCTGATCTCCTTGTGGAAGACTTCATCCTGAACGGCTTCACAACTCAATCGGGATGTTGATTGGGTTGATGCTTAGTTCTTCTGTTAGCTTGAATGTCATTCGTTGAGTGCTCTCTGGTTTCCTTCAGATGGATGTATCTTTGCAGTGCCAACCAGAGGCTTCATTCCTTTGGATATTCTGGGAGTGCTCATTGGTTGAGAATCGTATTTGCTCTACGATTCTGTCTTGGCATTGTGAGCACATCTATTGAAGTCTTAGTTCTACACTCTACAATTCAGCTTCGGCTATACAGACACTACGACTCTGAGGTCAGATCTTGACACTCTACGATTTATGTCGTTGTGCTTGTTGTCTTCATCTTATCTTACTCGACTACGATCTCTGCCTCTGATATGATCAGTAAACCTTACGACTCTGAGTGTAGTCTATGATTCTTGACTTGGCTTCGGCAGATACTCGGTCGGCTCATAGGCAGGTTATCTCTACGATTCTGAACCTGTATTCCACAGCATATTACGGTCCTGAGGAAGTTCTCCTCGACACACTACGATTTTTCCTCGTCTCTCCTGACAGTCTACGAACTCCGAGATCTACTATCTTGCAGACTACGATTCTGCCTCGATAGCTCTCAAATTTTCCTTGACTCTCCTGGCAGATTACGATTTCTAGTGCAGTGCTCGACGATCAGACAAGCCTATCTATTACATCATAAGATCAACCTAGCATGATTGATCTTTCTATATTTATAGTCCTTGTACATCATTTTCTTCTAAGGACTTTACAATGATGTTTTTCTTATGTAGGATCAACCTAACACATTTGATCAATTCATTCTAAGTCCTTGTACATATATTTCTATTGTCTATCAAAGGACTTTACAGCTTTTCTAAATGCAAGCATACTTGCATATTCATTCATATATATATATCATAATCAAATCATATGTAAATAGGAATATCATTTATAAGCTTATTCCTGACAATCTCCCCCTATTTGATTATGACAAAAACAATAAGTGCATATGTTGTTAGAGTTTATGCCCTAGAGGCCAATTATTTGATATAATTGCTTAACGTTTTGATATTATATTTGATTGAATAAATGAATGATTTTATTATAGTTTTATTTACTGCGTTATATAAATGTTAACATAATAAAAATCCTTAGAATATTTATACAAATTATATAGTTTCAAGTATGTGACTTGAACATGAGATTATATATTTACAATTAGTATCATTGTTCTTGAATGTCCCTAGTCAAGTATCATTGTTGATGGGACAACAATAATGCATTAAGACTAGTATGTGAATTGACTGATGACCAAATCTCATTGGTCATAAATATATGAGATATTAAGTCAATGCATAGGTACATGTAAGAGAACGATGTACTGGAAAGACCCACCATGAGAATTCTATGTGGAGCATTATGCGAAGTGTCATTAGCAATTCTCATAGTGACAATGATGTAATGGTCCTCCGACCTAAAATCACTATATTTCTTCACAGGAATTTATGTACTTTGATATCATCAAATGTCACCTTTAATAGGGTGGACTATAAAGATGATTATTGGGTACATCATGAATCGTGTGAGGAATATGAGTGATCTAGATGGAATTTAACCCTCCTATATATTAGGGGTGTTATCCAAAGGCCTCTTGATTGAGTAGGAATATGAAATGCATGGCCATGCTCAAATAGTGATTTGTTTCATATAGTCTACTCATTGATCAAGAAAAACTCAGATTAAATTATGAAGAGTATGACACATTCCATGACTCGAGTTTAATCTAGGATATTAAGGTTAAAAGGATTAAATTACATTGAAACATTAGTCACTAAAAGGTTGTATCGAATCATCGATCTTATTATTACTTGGGTAGCAATGATGCATTACTAGATGCCGCTCACTGTTTATAATTTTATAATATGATTTTAAAATTATTGCCAACGTAATAATAACCTATAGGGTCACACACATAGAACGTAATTAAAAGTGAATTAATTTAAATTATAAAATTTTAAATATATCAATATAATTGATAGTATTTAAATTACGAATTTAAATTAATAAGATAATTTATATATATATAGGTATATTAATTAAGTAAGACTTAATTAAGATATATATATATATAAATTCGGATTTTATTAAATTAGGTTTTGAATAATTCCTTTTAATCGCTATATATATGATATGTAGCAGCCATTTTGGGTATTATTTATTAACCAAAACCCTAGCCGCTCTTAGAGAGAGACTAGAGAGAAAACGGCTTCAGAAAATCCTCATCCTTGGTGGCTAATACCGCGTTTCCTTCTTCTGCAGATCGTAAGACGATTCGTGTGGAGCGTTCGTGTAGATACCATAGAGACGCAATCCGTTTGAATTGCGTTGGAGATTCGACCGCATCGATTCTAGCTTTAAACAATCGGTATAATTTCTAACTTCTAAATTAATTGAATTTTTCGCATGGATCCTATTTTAGGGTTTCAGAATTGCCTTTAATTGGTTTATTTCCGCTGCGTTTCTATGCTGAAACTCAACATATGCATGTTATGAAAGAATCTTATATACATTAAGCAACTGTATTTCTAAAATAGATAATCATGAATGTCATTTAATGATGTGGATTTTAATATACTGACATTTTACATCCTGGATCCAGAACATACCTAACTAGTTAGAGATGTACCTCTTTGGCTCCATGTATGCTTCCAGGATGTTTGTTGATCAGCTAATCATCTGTTTGTTCTTCTTGTTCCTTCTCCCCTTGGGATGATGACTTTCATGCTTTGCTTTGCTCCCCCTCAGATGTATGCTTCTCTTCTCCTTCTGGCTCCCCCTCAGCTTCGGCATACATACGCTCATCATTCTTTGGCTCCCCCTCAGATGATGACTCTGCCTCTTCTTCTATTGTCTGCTTCTTTGACTTCTTCTCTTGTTTGATCTACATGCTCTTCCTTGAATGCCTCTTGCTCTGCCTCTTTCTATGCCTCTTTTTCTCCCCCTTTTTGTCATTAATCACTCGGGAGAGCTGCTCCATGTTGGACATAAGCTGCTCCATCAGATAAGAGGAGTTAGCAACTTCAAACTTGAGTTCTTGTTGTCCTAGCTCAAGTTGCATTGAGAAAGACTGATTCATGTTGTCAATCTTATCAGAGAGGACTTGGATCTGCTCTTCATTTACCTTCTGATCATGTATGGCCTTCAAATAGATGTTATCTCTTTCTCTGATTTTGAGAGATACATCAGCCATCGTTGCTTGGAGTCTCTCTTGAACTGAGTTATCTACTGTTGTTGTCAGCTTCTTTGACTCTTCAGCGAATAGAGACATCTTCTCAATCAGTTCATCAGAATTTTGTATCAGCTCCTTCTTCATAGGTAATTGATCATCTTCTTGGGCAGCCTCTTGTTGAGCATCAGATTGAACTCTATGATTTGCATCCTTGGACAGATTTTTGAAGGTGTTGAAAATCTGAAAGATCGTTGAGTACCAATCTCTGGTTGAGGATGAAGGGAGGTCAGATAGCTGAGCTTGGGCTGATGGAGGCTTCTGGTATTGAACTTGAACACCATCGGCAGTAGAGTGAACAGACTCTATGATCATTTCCTTGTTCACAATCCTTCTTCCTTGGGAGTCCACTATACGATCATAGGGGATATAGTGGTTTCTAGCATGGCGATAGACTTTGAAGTGGGGCTGGTCTTTGATCATTTTGGTGGCAAACTTCTTCACCCTTGGGAAGTTTTGTGCCACCAGTTCCATGCTTGGAAAATGAGAGTAGCACCAGCTGAAATAACTTGCATCTTTTTTAGTATGTGCCTTTAGCCAAGGCATCCACTAGAAAAACCATCTCATAAGCAGATCATCAGGATTATAGAGGATGGTTATGCAGTCTAGTTCCATGTTATTCCAGTTTTTAAACACCTCAAACACAGTCATCCTCACTACCTTGAGCTGTTCATTTCCATAATTTACCCATCTTTCAGGAGGTGCCTCTGGTAGTTCATTTGAGACTTCCACCAATATTCTTCTATTAAATTTTGCGGGAGAGAAAACTGGATAGTCTTCTTGTTCTTCTGATTCCTGAGGTGCAGAATCAGAATCTTTTTCCATCTCTTCTCTTTGGAGCCTGAACCATTCTCATCATATCTGTCAATGAATCCTTCTTACTGCATTTCATTTTCAGAACTTTCTTCAGCAAGATCTTCCTCTAATGCATCTTCTTCACCACTGGTCCCATCTTCAGCACTCTTATCCTTTGATACTGACTCATCATCACTTACTTTAATGACAGCATTGGAGTGATCACTTCTCTTTTTGGAGGCAAATTTGACTTGTAGTCTGTAGCTCTTCCTTCTCCTTGGAGGTTCAGCTTTGGGAGAGTCAGACTCTTTTTCCTCTTCAGACTCTGAAACCTTTGGATCATCAGACGAACTTCCTTGAGGTTCAACACTGATGGGGACAGGCCCTTCTTCTTTGGACTCATCACTTCTTGAGCCGTCATGGGGGCTTTTAGGATTGGAAGGGGCATGTTCTTCTACTTTAGAAACAGCATCATTTAACCCATCATCTGGACTTATGGGAGGACTTGCAGTTGGGGATGGAGTTGGGTCAGTTTGTGTCCTCTCTTCATCGTTAGATTTAATGCTTTGAGGGTTAGCCACAGGGCTTGAGCCTTCTTCTTCATCAGCAGATGCTGCATTTTCTTCCAATACTCCAACTTCACCTTCATTGTTGGATTTTGTCTGAGGGGACTCGATCTTGAGATCGTCGGTTCCCTTTGCTTCTTCTGACTCTACGTTCTCCTCTTCATCAGATGTACTATCTTTGGAAACTGAGGCAGGTTTGTTTATCACCTTAGCTTTCTTTTGTGATGGCCCTTGAAGCAATTTGTTGCTTCTCCTCTTGGTGGTTTCTGCAGTCAGGACTTTTTCTTCTTTATCTTTCTCTTTGGTGGAGAGACTTCTTGATGGGGTCTCAGTTTTCTTCACACCCCTGGATCTCTTTCTTATGGATGTGATTTCTGCTGGTGCATAGTCTTCAGACTCAAAGCTTTCTACCTCTTTTGCCTTCCTCTTCTTTGTAGAGGCCTTGCTACTACTCCCAGTTGTCAACCTTCTGTTCTCCTTGGGGTTTTTCTTCAAATTCACAAATAGTTGTGGAGACATTACTTTGTGAACATTTAGAGGCTCTCCCTCATTATCCTTGATTTTCCTTCCTAGCTTCTTCTTTATCACAATGCTCAGCAGTCTTCCATGAAACACCTTTGTGAGGGGTTTTTCTGTAGACTTATTCAATTTAGCCTTTTCTACCCATTTGGAGATCTGTTCAAACAGGATAACTCCAAAGTTAATTCGTTTCTTCAGAACTATTGCTAACATAATTTTCAACTGCTGATCAAGCACAGTATCATGTACAGTATCCTTGCATAATATACATTTGCCCACTATCTCTGCAAGGAACTCAAACTCCTCTAGAAACTCCTTCTTCTTCATGTCCTTCAAACTAAGGTTTCTTTGGTACCCCATGATCTCCTTTACTTATTCCATATCGATATCATCAAGGCTCTTCAGTCCTTGGTCAGGAAAACCTAAGCATTGATTGAGGTCAAAAGATATCAGCTTTAGAGACTGACCATTCACCTTGGTAGAAAGGGTTCTGGAGTTTATGGAAGAATTTGAGTAGAACTCTTTAACCAGGTCAATATATACTCGAGTTCTTGCCTCAAGACATTCTGAGAATCCAGCTTTCTTTACAAGTTTGAGAATGTCTCTAAACTTCTTTTCAGATTTCTCAAACGACTTGGTTCCGAGCTGAATGCCAGTGATTACTCGCCAATCTTCTATTTGAATAGTTCGAGGAATATGGGTATATGATTCAGAGGATTATATGAGAGATGGCTGATTGTGATTTGGGCAAGGCTCTAGAGGATTAATAGATTTTGGCTTCGATGAGGATTCTAGGGTTTAAAAATGGGAGGGAGAAAGGTTCGATGGTTTCTAATAATTGTTTGCAGATTTTGAATTCGTCTTAATGACAGTTCCTTCTAACTCTGCATAATCAATGATGTGTCAACCAACCATTGGTTGCACAATGTCCAGTAATGAGATGTAACTCCCCATAACTTTTCAGTTAGATATTTCTTTCAAAAGAGTAGACGTTTAATTGAAGTGGAATGACCGTTGACCTCTTTGGTTCGTAGAGTAGCATGGTAAGGCAACTATGGACTCTACGTTTCCCTTTGCTGACTCAACGATCAACTTTTGAGAGATGTTGCAGTGGATGGTTTTGACATTTATCCTCATCTTGATGCAGCATAGCTTGATTACTAATATATTCGAACTTATCTCCTCATAATCTGAATGGTTGAGCAATTGTCCCATTTTCCAAGCTCCTTGTGAACTGGAGTATCATCTGGTAGGACTGCGATCATATGTTTGATCGTAGGCACTCCACGATTTTGAGTTGGGTGGCTGAAAGGTTATTAGTAGTATGTTTTGAGACGTTCCTACTGACTATGGATCTTCATTTGGTTCATCAGCCATAAATTTTTGGGACTCTGTAGCTGGTACACTTCTTCATAGTATATCTCAGTATTGTTGTTTCTAAATAGATCACTGCTCCCCATGGTTGATGTTGTCTTCTCAGATAGATGTGATTCCTTTTTCTTTAGGTTCATTTGAAGGCAGCCTTTCATATCTCTTTCTGACTGGAATCACCATTATCACTTAAATCTCCTTGTATCGTAGGCATGGATATTTTCAGGACTGATCACTCTACGATCAGTTGACAGCACTACGAACGCAGTCTTCTTTGATAGTCTTGTGCTTGCTGAGTTTTGCTTCCACGAGGAGTTCCTCTAGACTGATGCTCGATGATCCTCTGTTGTGAGCTTCCTTGAGGACACTTCTCATATAACATTCTTTGCTTGTTTTTGAGCATATAAGACCCTTTTCATCTTAGGTTGAATGGCCTGCTTCCATATACAGATTAGCAGCCATGTGAGATTCATTCTGGTTAGCTCAGCGGGTCTTCAAGGATAGGCTTGGACATATAGGAATTTTATCAGAATCGCTTCTGAACAGTCCTTAGCCTTTTGTTGGTTGAGTCTTCTTTACTAAAGTCTTCTGCTTCAGCATTCCTTAGTGTGGTCAGACAGACCAGGTACCTGTAGGTTGGATATATTTCTATTTTTGGTACCCATAATTAAATGGGTCCTACTAGGTTAGTTTTCTAAACCCCCGTTCCTCATGTATTTGGATAACCATCATATTTATCACCAATATTCATATTCATGCATGCAACTAGTTTTAGATAATACATTTTGAGATGCATGAAGGTGGGTGTGTATAAGATTTGTCATTTTAATAACACACACTTTCTCTTTGATGGTTTCATCATTTGCTGGATTATGTTCACAATGTTTGAGTGTTCACAGAGTGAGAATTAACTCTACAATTTATGTGTATCTTGTTGATTCATGGAGGTGATCAGTTTCTACAAATCATCAAAATACACTTGTAGAACTGATCATACTCTGTGGGTTATCAAACACTTAAAACACAGGTTTGTACATACATACTAACCCATCAGCAAGGATTACTCCACATAAAAATTGATTTAACCTTTGATATGCTTATGACCTATTTCAGATTTCTTTCAAGATGTCATCTTCAACCTAAGACTTGGATGGAGAGAAAGTTTATAGACAATTGAGTTTCCACCCTCAGGGTACTTTCTCTCTTCACCTTTTTAGGTAGATTATGACTCCTTGACATAATACTGTTATAGTTCATAAGGAGGTGCATTCATGATGTACACTTTTATAATAGTGAAGAACCGTACCTTTTTACTGTTAGTTACTTAATAGTCATTTATCTTTAATATACTGAGTTTAGGCATTGATGTTCATAGCTTCACATTTGCTCCTGACAGCTTGTTGCTCTTGTTGGCCTTTAATCAATCAGTCGTGGTCTTGAAGATGCAGACTAGGACAATCTCAGCATCTTTAGTTCTTTGACATCCTTCAGTTCACAAAGTTTGCACCCAGCTGTTAGTTGGCCAGACACATATTTGAGAAGATCTTCTTTCTTCTCTGGATAAGCATTTCTTAGCATGTATGGCCTTTTCATCTTTCAGGCTGGCGGATGCTTGACTCTTTGTTGTTAATGTCTCTTGGGCTATCTCGTCTGGTCTTCAGACTACAAGATTGACTGCAGGCAAGCATTGGTCTTGTTGATAGGTCATTCAAGAACATGAACCAATCTAAGCAGCTTCAGGTGTATATACACATTTACATATACACAATATTTCCAACGTGTGAGCTAATCTGCAAATAACAAGTGACTTACTACTAAACAAAGTTTAGAACAATGTTTGTGCCTAGGATCAGACTCAAAGTGATTAGCTTTTGAATATAGCATGAGAACCTGCTTTGATACCAATTGTTAGTTCCCAGTTGGCACAATATAGATCTAGAAGGGGGGTTGAATAGATCCTTTTTAATTTCAAATGCTTTTCTAGTTTATTTTGTATAGCTAATGATTTAGCATATGACAAACATAAGAATCGTTTCAAGCACATCGGAATAACTAAAATATCCCCTTCATTGATATATTCGTAATCATACATACATTGTTCATAGAGTTAGTTCGGTAGTAAGTAGTTAAAAACATACATAGCAGTTATAGCAGTTAATAGACATAATGTAAATGACATAAAGTAAACGACACAGGGGGTTTTAAGTGGTTCAGAGACTCAAGCTCCAAATCCACTCTTCTGTTTTCAACTAGCAGGATTTCCACTAAGGAAGGGCAGCACCCTGAATCACTAAGATTCCTTTAAGGCCAGCAGCCTTAGGACTTCAGTTCACTAAGAACTCTTCAAGGCCATTAGCCTTGGAACTCCTCTAGTTCCCTAGGAACTCTTCAAGTCCAGCAGACTTGGAACTTAATTTAGTCCCTCCGGACAAGGACCCCTTAGGCCCTGGCTTCTTATTGAGTTATTTATTTGTTTGTTGGAGTTGGTGATGAGCTGCTAAGATGTCTTTATGCTTTGAACATCTTTTGTACTTAGCAGCTTGGCGTGATCATCCTTGAAGTGCAGTTGAGTGTTGCATGACGCTCAGCTTCTTCAGTTACTCAACCACCTCTGATGATCCCTTGATGAACTGCCTTGAAGATCATTCCTCTTGATACGTGATGGATGCACATCATTGGTTTCTAAGATGACTGTAAGCTCTTCTGCTAGGTACTTAAAAACTTTCTCATGTTTGCCACCATGATGACATTTGTGATCTCTCTTCTTGATACTTGATGCCTTCTCATGATGGACTTGCTAAGATGACAATGAGCTCTTCTCTATGGTACTTAGAGTCTTCCCATGATGGACATCAAGATGTTATTGATGCTCTTCTTTCTCTTGGCAGTTCAGAACACTCTTCAAGTAGTAGAACTCTCACTTCTACATTGTAGAACTCTTACTTCTACTTCTTTCTTTGTATGTCTCTGAGTGTTCTTGGTGGATCGTAGAGTGAGCCTTCGGACTCACTACCTCACATGGTTTAGAACAGTCCACCGTTTCTCCAAACTCGGCAACTCCAGCATTCTTTTATCTTTGAAGCTCTAGCAGATTTATACTCATTCCCAATCCTTTTGTTGGAAAGTAGCCGTTTAAAAGCTATTCAAATATCTTCACAGATCTTGAGTTGACCGAGGTAGACTACAGATGTGACATGTCATACTTTTCTGACACTGCAGTCTATTGTTTCACCTACCCCGTCAGAGATGTCACTTTGATGTCTTGGGTAGGTTGAAGACTATATTTCCTCCTTCTAATTTCTCGATCAGAGGTTCTCCTTTTGCATCGATGCTCTCAATAAGTTCTTGTCTGAATATTACCCTTCAGATTGACCCGTTGCCAATGCTTCAGTCTTTAGTTATTCGAACTCTACGATTCTGATGCAAGTCTTCATGGACCTGATCTTAGTGTCTTGTTAACTGGTAGAGACAACACTACGATCTTGAAAAGTGTTGATTGGATCTTAAATTTAGAACACCTCTTCCTTTTCTTAAAGGCTTCAACACTTCGTCATTTGCCTCAATGGCTCTCGAATCATCGATGGCTTGACTTCTTTGTTCTGTCCCCTTCTGAATAACAAGACACTTCAGATTTGTGGCGTGTCCAGCTCGCTTTCTCCTTGTGATCTCCCGTTCACTTATCATCAATGGACTGACCCAATGCTTAATCACTTTAGCCTTGTTCTTCAGAAGTTATCCAATATCTCTGTATGCACTCCATTAGTTCTTTCTTTGTTTGGCAAACACTACGATCCTGAATACTTTTAAGATATCTTATCACATGACAGCTACTGCACTTGCTGACTTTCCTTAGTCAGTTACTGAAGTCTTCTTCTGATCTCCATGTGGAAAACTTCATCCTGAACGGCTTCATAACTCAATCTGGATGCTGATTGGGTTGATGCTTAGATCTTCTGTTAGCTTGCATGCCATTCGTTGAGTGCTCTCTAGTTTCCTTCAGATGGGATGTATCTTTAAAGTGCCAACCAAAGGCTTCATTCCTTTGGATATTCTGGGAGTGCTCATTTATTGAGAATCATATTTGCTCTACGATTCTGCCTTGGCATTGTGAGCACATATGTTGAAGTCTCAGTTCTACACTCTACGATTCAGCTTCGATTGTGCAGACACTACGACTCCGAGGACAGATCTTGACACTCTACGATTTATGTCATTGTGCTTGTTGTCTTCATTTGATCTTGCTCGACTACGATCTCTGCCTCTGATATGATCAGTAGACTCTACAACTCTGAGTGTAGTCTACGATTCTTGACTTGGCTTCGGCAGATACTCGGTCGGCTTATAGGCAGGCTGTCTCTATGATTCTGAACATGTCTTCCTCAGCATACTATGGTCCTGAGGAAGTTCTCCTCGACACACTAAGATTCCTCCTCGTCTCTCCTGGCAGTCTACAAACTCGAGATCTACTATCTTGCAGACTATGATTCTGTCTCGATGGCAGACTACAATTTCTGGTGCAGTACTCGATGATCAAACAAGCCTATCTATTACATCATAAGATCAACCTAGCATGCTTGATCTTTTTATATTTATAGTCATTGTACATCATTTCTTTTTAAGGACTTTACAACGCTGTTTTGCTTATGTAGGATCAACCTAACACATTTGATCAATTCATTCTAAGTCCTTGTACATATATTTCTATTGTCTATCAAAGGACTTTACAGCTTTTCTAAATGCAAGCATACTTGCATATTCATTCATATATATATATCATAATCAAATCATATATAAATAGGAATATCATTTATAAGCTTATTCCTGACAGAATCCGATGAACAACTATTCCAGATGGAAGCTAGGCCAACTTTGGTGGACAAAGTTCAGAATGCTCAACTACAAGATGAAGAATGTTGAAAAATCAAAGAGAAAATGGTTGACGGTGGTGATGTGAAATACAAGATCGATACCGAAGGCTTATTGAGGTTCGAGGGAAGAATTTGGGTTCTAGCAGTACTGAAGATTAAAGATGAAATCTTGATCGAAGCTCATAAATCAAGGTACTCTATTCATCCGGGAAGTACGAAGATGTATCAAGATTTACGACATTATTTTTGGTGGCCAAATATGAAAAGAGATGTCGCAGAATATGTCGCGAAATGTTTGACATGTCAAATAGTCAAGGCCGAGCATCAAAGACCAAGCGGATTACTTGAACCGTTAGAAATACCAGAATGGAAGTAGGAACACATCACAATAGATTTTGTGGTGGGTCTTCCAACTACTCGGAGAGGATGCGATGTGATTTGGCTGATAGTGGACAGACTGACAAAATCATCACACTTTTTTCCAATAAAGATTAGGTTCAATCTTGATCAGTTGGCCAGGTTGTACGTTAAAGAGATCGTTTCGAGACATGGAGTGCCAGTGTCAATTATGTCACACAGAGATCCGCGATTCACGTCAAACTTTTGGAAGAGACTACAAGAGTACATGGGAACACAATTGCGAATGAGTACGGCATACCATCCACAAACAGATGGCCAAAGTGAACGAACAATCCAGACATTAGAAGATATGCTGATAGTATGCATCATGGACTTCAAAGGGAGCTGGGATGAACATTTATCATTGGTAGAATTTGCTTACAACAAAAGTTACCACGCGAGCATCGGCATACCGCCTTACCAAGCATTATACGGCAGAAAGTGCAGAACTCCACTGTGCTGGGATGAAATCGGTGAACGCAAACTGTTAGGACTAGAACTGGTACAACAAACTACTGAGGTTGTCAAACTCATCAGAACAAGATTGGTAGCTGCTCAAGATAGACAAAAGAAGTATGCTGATCAACACAGACAAGATCATGCATTCGACGTAGGAAATTACGTTTTCTTAAAAGTTTCTCCTTGGAAGGGGAAAATTCGTTTCGGCAAAAAGGGAAAGCTAAGCCCAAGGTTTATTGGACCCTTCGAAGTACTGTGGAGAGTTGGAGAAGTGGCTTACGAGGTAGCTCTACCTCCAGAGTTGGAAAATGTTCATAATGTTTTTCATGTTTTGATGTTACGACCGTATACAACCGATTACAAGCACGTGATCGAGTACGAACCATTGCAATTTGACAAAGACTTGTCCTATGAAGAGGTTCATATCCGGATAGTCGACAAGAAAGAACAAGTGCTCAGGAATAAGGTGATACCTTCCGTGAAGGTGATATAGAGGAACCACAATGCTGAAGAAGCTACGTGGGAACTCGAATATAAAATGATGACAGATTATCCTAAGTTATTTGTTTAATCTATGTCTTCAATTCTGGGGACAGAATCTTTGTAAGTAGGGAAGAATGTGATGAATGATTTGTTTGGGTTGTGATTCTGGGGACAGAATCCTTATAAGGAGGGAAGGATGTAACAATCCAGAATTTTAAATTATAATTTTAAATATTTATTGAGTTATATAAATATTTAATGAATGTGTTTATTGTTGAATAAATATTTAATTTGATTTGACTTGATTGGTTAATTATTTGTTAAGTAAATAATTAAGGAGTTAAGAAAATTAATTATTATGAGATAATATTCTAATTTAATTTAATAATTAAGTTAGAGAGTTTATAATGATTAAATGAATTATTATATTTTAATTTCAATTTGTAATTAAAATGATGTGTTACTTGATTAAATAAAATTATAATTATAAAGAAAATTATAATTATGTGGTAGTGATTTATGTGATAAATTAAATTAATAAATGGTGATTTGAATTAATTAAATTTTGATATTAAAATTTAATTAAATAAAGTGTGACCATAAACTATTAAAATAAGCTAAGTGAAGTTAATTTAGTTTTTGCCAAACAAAGCTTAATGCATATTAAGTCTTTAATTTAATTATGTTTTACCAAACAAGGTGTAAGATTTAATGGGTTAATTTTTAGTTAGTTGGCCAAATAAGCCTTATGGCTTTTGATTTTCAAAAATAATATAACTGATGTCAGTTAAAGTTATAATTATATTATATACTTAATACCTATATTATTATTATATGTTATATTTTGTTAATACGTATGTTAGAGTTAGGAAGAAAGAACTCAGAAGAAGAAAAAGAAGAGAAGAAGAAAGTGTAGAGATTTTGAAAGAGAAATTATAGAAAAGAAGCTTGAGAATCAAAGAAAAGTTATCATCTTTTAGAAAACAAGGTATCATCTTACCCATTTAAATTTCTTTAAAGTTTTAGTTTATTCTCTTCCAAAATTCTCTGTAAAATCTTTGTAGAGGTTAAATCACAGTGATGATTTTCACTAAAAATGTCAAAACGTGAAGTTTTATCAAAAATAGTGAAATTAGATGCTTTAAATTCAATGTTTATAATGTTGTATGGGTTAAATTATGTTAAGAGGCCTCAAATTATATTTGTGTGAAGTTTATGTATGTATTATATGTTAATTCAGTTGTTAGAAAGTAGCTTGTAGGTCAAAATTGGCTTTATTCATGTGATTACCGAAGTTGGTTGCCGAGGACTGTAATTCGGCGCCATAGCGCATGACCTCATGACAGCTTCTCATGGCCAAGCAAATATTAGAGTTGACGCCATAGTACCGACCCACAAGTGTAAATCGAAAGTGCAGCATGAAGTTAGCGTAATAGTCGAGGCGGTGTGTTTTGGTTACACAAAGTCTGAAAAAGTTGTTATGTTTTAATAGAAGGACTGTTTAGATATGATTTCAGTACTTCTATACTAAGAATGAGTATATTTTAATATGCTACTAATTTTATTACTAATGTAATTTGATTATGTGATTAAAAATCAAACCTTACATGATGTAAATACTTATTTATATATAGTGTTGGTAGTAACTAATTATGTCATGATGACATATATATAGGGTATTGTGATTCAAGTTGTTACGATTTAGCTTACACTCAAGTCAAGTTTTCTAACTCTACACTTTCGTTGAGCTAGTTCTGTTGTTATTATTGTGCAAGTTTACATATCCTATCTCAATTATAATTACGCAAGCTCTTGTATCTAGTTTGTTTATGATGATGCAAGTTTTCTAAAACCTTATTTTGATATTGAGAAAATTATTCTTGTATTTAACTTGTTATTTAGCATGAAAGTTTATATATTATGATATACTAATGTTGAACAGTTTTTATCGTTCAAATTGCTATTTTTTATGCATGCTTAGTACTCAATTCTAAATAATCTTGGCTTAATATTGTTCAAGCAAGGTATGTTATAGTTATTCAATGTTTATGCTCTTAGATTATTCATAAAGCATAACCTTAATATACAATGTTGATTCAGTTATGATTTATTCCATAGCATAACGTTATGAACTTTTTATTCTACTGATCCTTAGTTGATGTTCGTTAAACCTAAATTACCTTGAAATGTATCCAAACCAAACTTACTTTGGTGCGGACTTGTTCTCTAAATATTGAGATGAACAACCCTATTATTAGAGGATAATTTACGCTTAGCGTTGAAATGTTTGTGCACAATACATTGTACAAAGGGTTGATCCCCCTAAGTACGAGGAGTCCATATAGTTTTATGACTGTTAAAGTTTAAGTTGAAAGATTACTTATAACTATGAACATAGTTCGTGGTCTTATGACCCTCAGTTAAATATTTCATGATTCTGATTATCATTGATAAAGCATTTTGTTCAGTTTCATTGTGCCTATTATTTGGCAGTGGTTGTAAAGTTTTATTCATTATCATTTCAAGTGAGCCTTGTTTTCTCACTCTTGCTTATATAACTATTACAACTAAAGTAGAGAAGGTCGACGTACCTAGCACTAGTAAAGGGAAGGGAAAGATGAACAAGTATTGAACACTTGTAATATGTTGACATTTTTATTGACATACTTTATTTGAATTATTGTAATGAAGATTATTTAATTTTCTGTATATGAATGTTTATATTTGAAGGTTAGATAACCTGGGAGTTTTTTTATTAATGTAATCCTTTAATGGGAAGGTTTATTATCTAATTTTATTATGATTGGGTAGTTAGATATGAATGTTTTTATTAAGTGAACACCAAATCTTGTGGTAATGAAGTACCCGGATTTGGGGGTGTCACACGTGAGGTTGCCAAAACTTAAACGTACATACGTTTAATGAAGTAGTGTTGTACAACATAGTACTATAGGCTGATCACCTAGACGTGCTCGTAATATACCGGACTTACGGACTTGGTGTCGGGTTGTCCTTTTCAAAGAAAGAATGAAATGCTCAAGGTCTTGGACCGAAATTGATGTTTAACTTATGTTATTCGTTGTTAAATGTTTTAAAGAAAAGAGAAGTGCTATTTTGAATTATCTAAAGTACTTCATAACTATTGATTTAGTTATAGAAGATATACGTTTCATATGATTCAAACTTATTGCTTAAATGAAACTGTCATACTTGTTGAGCTAGTTATGTTCACTCTTGCTTGAACCATATGAATGCAGCTAAGACCGAACGAACTGAAGGATCCGGAAAAGATAAAGGAAAGGCTAAGGCAGACAAATTGTTGCCTTTGTAATAGTATAGTATGAATGTTGTAATTATTTAATATTATGACAAAGAATACATGTAATGGTTACAAAGAACCTGGGAATGGTAATATTATTTTGGAATATATAGAAGACATATTCACTCTTTTGAAGTATTTCAATTGAATGTATGTGTGAATTGTAGAACCGTGTAACACCATCTGTTGGGTTAGAAGAAACCCAGATTTAGGGGCGTCACGGGTTGGTATCAGAGCCGTAGGTTATAAAACTTAAGGGGGGGGAAAGAACCTTAAGTCATAACCTTAAGAATAATTAAAGAAGTAAAAGATGAAGTTAACCCTAAAAATACATTAAATGTGATACGTGTTTTTACTATTCGAATGATATGTACTAATCAAACTAAATTGTTTTGTTGTAGATGTCAGGAGATAACGTAATGTATAGGGATATACATGTCATTAGTGAGGAGTCGGTGAATCAAGTAGAGATCTTACCGAACCCGGTAGTGGTGGTGCCAGAAGAGTCAGAAGACTCGAAGAATATAGAACTCATGTCCTTGTTTGATGGAATGTCGAAAGAGGAGGTGGTGTCATTTAATACGGTAGCACCTGCAAAAGAGATGACTCCAGGGGAGTCAATGAAGGCGTTGTTTATGACAATATTGGGTAAAAATATCCAGTTGGGGAAGGAAGTGAGAGAACTGAAGGAAGAGAACCATGATATCTTGAAGGACAAGAAAAGCATGGAAACGATGTGGGAGGAGGAGAACGATGAGAGAGTTTTGGCGAAGGACAAGGTCCATGAGCTGAAACATTAGTCCTTCGAGCTCAGGCAGGAGCTAAAGTGTAACGACCCCAAAATTCATACAATTCAACTATCGACTTCGGTCACTAAAAATACGTTCAACCTCTAATTTTACATCATTAAACGATAATACAACCATTGAAATTTACGGAATAATTAAAATTTTCTATTATAAACTGTAGACACTCAAAATTTTCTACACACCTGTCACTGACATTGTAGGAGGGTAGATTCGTCTTTCAGAGATAACCCTGGAAGACAGCTCACATCCAGTCCGGATACTACCGAAAGTTAAGCCTCAACCTCAAAACACACACCGGGAGTATCAGGTCCAACCTCGGAGATAACCCCGAGGCATGCAGTTCCAATACCGAAAATTCCACCGGAGAAGACCGATCCATCTCAGAGATAATCCCGAGATATTCAGTCTCAGTCCCAACACTGGGAGTAGTAGCTACCAACCTTGGAGATAACCCCAAAGAATGCAGTTCCGGAGATAACCCCGGAAATGCTTGTTTTAAATGCATGCGATCAGCTTCAACCTCGGCACTCACATCGAGGCACTCAGTACAAGACCCGGAGATGACACCGGGAAGACAAGCACACCTCAGAGATGACACTGAGGACCTTCAACACTTGCAGCAGTCCAATCTCAGAGATAACCCTAAGTAACGTCTGCTTTATCAGCCCAAACCGGCGATAACTTTGATGAGGGGAAAAGTCTCCATCTTGCCACCTTGACGCCACATCACGCCATCTCAACATTTTATACATACATTTCTACATAGCAATGTCCCACAATAACTAAGGAGGTCCAATCCCGAGTGACTATACCGCAGGGTAACGAATAGAATTTAAAGCTTGAAGACCGGCGGGCATGGTCCCATCTTCCTGACTTTGTACAACCTCTAATCCCATGTCATTGCGTAACTCTCGATAATGGCGGTCCGAAACAGGTCTTACATACCTCAGTCGAATGCCCGGATTGCAATTATGAAAGTTCAAGCAGACATTACAGTGCATGCATGCACGTACTTCGAGACGACGGGACCCACGAAGCTCTGGGGGTAACCTACCACCACAGTAGTACATCTCGTGGCCTAGCCATGTGTGTACTGCGGCTCCCCCTCTATAAATAGAGGGCTTGGGGTGGCCATTTTGTAAGAGAAAAAGGCGAGGAAGCCCTGTCAAATTTTCTCTGTTCTCACCCTACATTGAGTGCTTTCTCATTTTAAACACTTGTGAGCTCACATATAGCTACTTTTTTACCGGCGGAAGCCGAGTGTTCATCCCTTTAAAGATATAGAAGTCTTCTTTGGCAGCCCACTGTAAGCCTTCTCACGCACTTTAAAGCCTTTATCTTCATCTTTGCAAACATTATTCTTCACGTTAAGAGTCGTGTTGCGTGTGTTTGCCCGAGCTTCGATCCGTGGTTTTATTTCAGTTTGTACATATATATATATATATACTTATATATTTTTATATATGGACTAACATTATCGAGTTATGCCTTGATTGAGCCTAGACTTCGGTCTGGAGCGTTTATTTACTTTCGTATATATATATACTTATATATATAAACTGTGTGTCGAACTCAGTTCGATGAGCCTGGATTTTATATCCTAGAGCATTTATCGCTTTAATATATATATATATATATATATATATATATATATATATATATATATATATATATATCCATCCTTGTTTCGGACTCTTTTCGATGAGCCTGGATTTTACATCCCGTGTTTATCTTTTTTTATATATATATATATATATATATATATATATATATATATATATATATATAAGCATCAGTGCATACCCTTATCTTACTACATTATTGCTCACCCTCTTTAGGCGGCGGTTTTGGTCATACAAAGTCGTCAATACTTTTATGACGCTATATGTTGTCCGTCGCTAAAGTATGATTTACTATCATTGTATGACCAAAACCGTCGCGCTAAAGGGGGTGAGTACGGTGAGTAAGATAAAGGGTATGCACTTGATCCGACCATATATATATATATATATATATATATATATATATATATATATTCACTGAGTTTACTTCGTGGCGGTTGACAAAATTTTACAACTTTCTTTATTTTTCGTCCCGCCTGGAGTTTACTCCGTGGCGGTTGATTGCTTTTACAGCTTTATTTACATTTCTGATCCCCCATGGAGGTGCTTCGTGGTGGTTGATCGTGTCTGTATATATATACCTGATTACTGCTTTATTATCAATTGTGGCATCATGTGAGCCTAGGAATCATGTGTTCACAGATTCAGTCTACTAGATCTAGATTCGGTTCCCGTGATGGACATTTTCAGCTGTAAGCAGCTTGTAAATTTATTCACGATGTTCAGATTTCCTCAGATGGTTATCATACCCACGAGGAGTTCGGCACTATTTTGTATATTATTTTCTCGAAGATGCTTCGCATCTCAAAAATATAAATAATCAAGCCGAACACTTAATAAAATGGGAGTGTAAAAGGTCTCAATTACTATTGAGCATATGGATTTGAAAAAATTCTTTTCTAAAACATCACTGCCATATCTTGTTTAAAACTGAATTTTTACAAAAATTCAAACCCTGTGTATATAGGTGTGAACGAGGCCTCGCACTATGTTGCCTCTTTTTTAGTCTTAACAAAAGAGCTCTAACTCATGCAAGCATACATGTGTCAACAAGAAATACAGAGCAAGTGAAGTATCGATCCCACAGAGAAAGTTATTTAATTTAAATCACTATGCATTAACTAAATCACTATATTTATATGCTCAAACTAATGACTAAGATTGGTTTGTTCTCAAATTGCAAATAACAACTAAAACAAAAATAACACGGATTAAATCAAATCTGAAAATAATGGGATCCTAACTTCATTTAATATTTCATTCAATCGCCACTATCATGCATGACTTGTTCACATATCACAAGAAAGTAGCCAAGAGCACTAAAAGAGTTTTAGCCATTTTTCAATGCACTAAGACCTACTTACACAGCATCCACAGATGATAGACTCTATGTAATCATCAATATAACCAAATTCACTATATGTCTATGTTAAATTGCAACTATACTGAATTTAAGTTCAAGCCCTTATTCCAACTTATACGGTGAAACAAAGATATGTCTATATGGTTCACTTAAATACACAAGCCATATAAAATGTTTCATATACGTATACTATCATGATTATAATCCATACTTGCATGTTCATTGTCAATTCCATACAAGTCATCGAAACGAATGGTGATCAAGCATTCATACATGCAAAACAATCATGACAGACATCCCATATGATATGTAAAACAATCCAGCATTCAAGCATGCAATCAAACTACATATTAAAATCCGTTAGAATCCCATAATGGAGTTTAGTTCATGACTGAATCGAAAGCCGTTATGGGATCAAATCTAAACTTGATTAATAAACGAACAACTGAGAGATGAAAGGTAGAAACAATCAAACCTAATTGCTAAATATAAATCAAGATTCAAATCCTCATATAATTCCAGCAAAATAATAATAATAATCCACTCTGGTAGAAAATCCCAAGAAGAAGTAGAAAAGTAGAGTTTTGGCCTCCTTCTATGTTGGAATCTCCCCCAAAGAGTAACCCCTAATTATGATGTAAAGTACGTAAAAAATTGAATAATTGTTAAGTGATACGTCTGACGCTAGTCAGATATCGTTTTTAAACCATTACAACCATTTTAATAATAAAATAAAATAAAACAAATCAAGACTTTAGGCCTACATGGCACACAAGGCCTCCTCAAATTTATTATTACTATCATGGCAAAAGTAGACTTATAGTAAGTCGTGATGTTTAGTCGGGCTCTCGCGCGGGCGCGCGCTCCCTAGGCTTGTCATGCTCGTGGCCGCGCAACTTGCAGTAGGTTCCATGGTCTGGCTGGGTACTCACGCGGGCGCACGTCTCCAAGCTCTTCCTATCGCGCGGCCGCGCGGCTTGCAATTGATGACTTCTGATTCTGCTCCTGAGTTTGGTTCTGCAATGTTGTTGCTGCTACTGAAATGTCCTATGTCTATCCATGCTTGTCCATCCATGCTCCACTCAATCCTCAGCCATGCACATCCTATCTTTTGCCTCGCCTCACACATCCATTAGCCTCGTGCCCTATAACACCACCAAATTAGGCCGATTCCTGCACTTATTCACCAAAAGGAGTTTTAAGTATACGCAATGCAAACTAACATGAAATGAAGCTAAAACATACTAAAATATACTTGAGATGGGCATAGTTCGCATGAATTGGTACTCCATAAGTAAGTATAATACTCACTTATCACTGCAAACTAACATGAAATGAAGCTAAAACATACTAAAATATACTTGAGATGGGCATAGTTCGCATGAATTGGTACTCCATAAGTAAGTATAATACTCACTTATCACACTACTTCCAAATAGTTGCACATTGATCCACACACACACACACACACATTCATATAATAGTTTCTTGAAAAGTGGCGGTCTCCGTGGTAACATAGATGTCAGGGGGTGCCTAACACCTTCCCTCCACATAATCAAGTCCCCGGACCCTAATGAATCTCGATTTCATCGACCCGTTTAGCAGTGTCATATCACTGGGTCAATGTGAAAACCTTTTCTCGATTGTGTTGGTACAACCATATAAAAAACCAACTGGCGACTCTTAACAGTCCATCGTCAACATGATACATGTCGGACCTTTTTCACTTGTTTTTACAAACAAATCTCACCTAACATGAGAACACCAAAGAACAAGTAACGAAAAGGGACAAATAAAAATCCCGACGTCGACAAGTGGCGACTCTGCTGGGGACACTTCCAGTAAAGAGGGCTTAAGCCGCTATTAAAAGCTTTTCAAAATAGTTATATGCTTGTGTGTGGATGTTGCATTTACATTTATGATGAATGTGTACGAATGCATATATTTTACTGCGCTTAATGCTTTACACTATATCTGCTTGTGATATTAGTGCTTCGCATATGTCATCATTTTCATAAATGGTGAGACACATTAGATGTGAATGTATATTGTGTGGTTCCTCCACCAGGAGGCTATCCTGTCGGTGTTTGATTACTGGACTCGTAGGAAGACTAATTCCAACGAGGCTCAGGAAAGGCACCACCCAAATTTGCTCCAGTTGAAAGACCGGATTAACTTCTCGTCGAGTAAATTGCGATGATTTGGGAACCTTCATGCCAAAAAGCCGCGAGAGTAACCTAAGATAGGTCAGCCTCTGATAAACCAAACACGGAGGAAAGTCTCTTCATGCTTTTTCATTACTTGTAAAGTAAATTACTTGTAATTTCATTCCATATTCATCTCCATGTAATGAGCAATATGAAGAAACATGTGTACATACATACTTTAATTAAAACATGCTATCCTGGATTACAAATAGCTAACATCCGCCTTGCAGGATAATATTCCTAGAACGGATACATAGCATGTAAACATTTACACATTCCCTAAAGACTAAACTACGCAAGTCTTTTGCAGGGAAGCAATCGGACCTATTACCCAATCAAAATCCAAAAAGGCCACGAGCCTACACTCAATTATGTCGTCATCAGACCAGACTGACCTTAATCCAGTTTCACGCAAATAATTTGACGGATTAAGTAAACAAATCACAGATTAGGATGTTCTGCTTAAAGAACTACACCAGTCTACTCAGGGTACGAGGATACCCATACATGCTGAATCCTCTACACAAAGAGGAACCCAAGGTTCTGATAAAGCCATTACAGAACCTGAACTTCAGTTAGATACGACCAACAAAAGTCATGATATCACCCATCTCAAAAGAGATCCAGACACCGGTGACATCAGGAAGAAAGTCCTTCAAATGGAAGAAACCCTTTGTGCAATCAAAGGAATTAGAGTACACGAAAGTGTCTCATATGCTGACCTTTGTATATTCCCTGGGGTTCATTATCCAGAAAAATTTAAAACTTCTGACTTCAAAAAATATGATGGGTTAGGAGATCCTTACACACATTTGAAGGTGTTCATTGGAGAACTTGGATCTTATGCAGAGGACGAGAAGCTTAAGATGCAGCTGTTCCAGATTAGACTGACTAGAGAAGCCTGTTCGTGGTATACCAGATTAGACAACTCAAAGATCCATAGTTGGGAGGATCTAGCTCACGTCTTCCTCGCTCAATACAGCTTCTAGTCTAAAATGGCTCCTGACCGGTACCAGATTACCAAGGTCAAGAAACAGTCCAATGAGTCTTTCAGAGAGTATGCTTAAAGGTGGAGGCGCCTTGCTGCTCAAGTTATTCCTTCCATGATAGAATCAGAAATGGTCATGACCTTCATAGACATACAGGAAACTCCTTTCTATGAAAAAGTCTTAGCTGGCATTGGTAAAAAAAATTTTGAAATGATTAAACATGGGGAGATGGCTGAGATGGGTTTGAAGTTAGGAAAGATTCAAGACCTAACTGCCCTTAAAGCTGTTACTGAGCACATCCAATCCGGAAATTATGGAAACAACCCCAGGAGGGTCTATAAAAAGAAAGAGGAGGATGTTTCCTAGATACTACAGGGTCAAAAAGGCAATCAGAACATGCCTATCTAGAGGAGAAATTTCACTCCCTTTCATTCACAATCTTCAAACCCTCCATTGGCAAGAGGTGGAGAAGTCAAATGCCCTCAAGTGTTCACACCCTTAGGGGACTCACTCGAGAACATTCTCACTCTTCTGATAACTCAGAAGAAAATCACATGTCTTCTTCCACCAGTCAACCCTAGTGGGAGGGGTTTCAATGCTGCTCAGAAATGTGCTTATCATGCCGAGGCACCTGGACATGATACTCAAGATTGTTGGGCCTTGAAACACAAGATCCAAGATTTAATAGACAACGGTGAGATCGTGGTCACCAAACCAGATCAACCCCACGTACCAGACAACCCTCTTCCTCAACACAAAGAGGAAGAGGTCAACATGATTAATTGGAGCAGTGGACAGAGTTCCAATTTTAATGGTGAATCATCCCACACCATCAAAGATGGTGTTGACAAATTGGATTATGCCAAATTCCAGTTTACAATGGAACGAAAGATGAAAGCTCTGTGTAAGCAGATTGAGAAATTAGCAGAACTGGTGACCTATCAACATCAAATCACACGCCAATTAGTCAGCCAGGAGCATGCTAGTCTGCTCTCTTTTGTTGCAAATACTCCCTCGTCACCTTCAGAGAAAGAAACATTGGAAGACAAAGTGACGAAGAGAGCAAGTGCCAAAGCCCGTAGGGATTTTGCCAATAGAAGGGAATTTACACACCTGGGGAAACCTATGGAGAAGATACTTCAGATGCTGATCAGTGAAGGAAGGATCACTTCTCTTCTGCCTCTAATCAATCCCCGTTCAGGACGGTTTAATTCTGATGGAGTATGCCAATATCATTCCCATTCTCGGGGTCACAACACTGAAGAATCTTGGGCACTCTGCCACCTTATTCAGAACCTAATTGACAGCGGTATCCTGCAGCTAGCAAACGACGATACTGTGTTATTTGAGAAGGAGAATACTGGTCCTACTAAATGGAAGGGATTGGTAGAAGTTATATCCAATGAGACTGACAGAACTGTCAAACCTGCTATCATACAAGCAATTCAACTCAAGGGAAGTGACAATCCTTTGAAAGTGGCTGTTCCAAAACCAATCAACGTACCATTCAGACCATAATATCCTATTATCAACTCACAAAAAGTAACATGGAATTATGGAAATGCTGAAGGATCCACCTCTCATACAACTGCTGCAGTGTCGAATGAGAATTCATTGTATCTTCCCCAACGGGAGATGAAGTCTACCATCAAATCAAAGGGGAAAATACCCATGGAGAAGATTGAAGAATTCCTCCGCACTATGGGTCATAACGAAGCCAAGGTGGTTTTAAGCTTAAGAGAAGCTCTACATCAAATTTCAATCCTGGACTTGGTTTTAACTTCCGAGGATCACAGGAAGATTTTGCTGAAGGTTTTGGAAGAAGCCTACTTGCCAACATCAGTGGATTTGGAAAAATTTCAACATTTGGTTGATCACATTTTTAACAACAATGTGATATCTTTCACTGATGATGATATCCCGCCCGAAGGGACCGGTCATTGCGTGAAACATGGTTAGCGCAACTTTTTCATTCCCTATGCATTGTGTATGTGTGTGTGAAGCTTTAATAAAAGTGCTCGAGTGCTTTATTTTGAAAGTAGTGTTGTGCCTCTTTGGACCAATGTACAAAGGGTTTGATTTATAGAAAAAAAAATTATTTTTTTAACAAGCATATGAAAGTGATATTTTGGAAACTAGTTTTCAAACCCTTTCGCACAAATAGGAATCGAGGCCCTCTGATTCTTCCAATTTTATTCTATAAGCGGCTTCATTTGATTTTATTTAAGATGCGAAGCATCGTTGAACTAAATTGAAACTATTTATAAGGGTCAGGCTCCTTGTGGCCATGAAAGCCATCAAAGTAAGCCCGAGCACCCAAAAACCATGATTTCATTATTTCGGGACCTTAAATTTAAATAACCATTTTAAGGTCCAAAACTACATTTACAATGGGTTGCAAGCTTATTTTACAACTTAAACAAGTCCATCACGGGAACCAAATCTAGATCTATTGATTAAATCTTCAACCCTATGATTCCTAGGCTCACATAAATTCCTTTAAAGCTTGTAAACTAGATATTTAAACATAATATATACATATATTACATAACTTCGCTAAACAAGTGATTTATTGATTAAATCCTTGCACGCATGTAGATAAGTTTCCAGTTTCCTCTAGATACAGATCTAAGGTCATGTGGTTGCTAAATATTTACAAAACTAGATCTACTTAGATCTATGCCTATCTAGCTCAATGGGTCAAGTTGTGAAGCTATTGGATCGGTTAAATACTAGATCAAGCTAGATCTAGGATAGATCTAGTCAAAACACTGCAAATATCAACTATTTACACAAAATGAATGGTAAAAAGCTAGATCTATGTACTATTAACTATATATATATATATATATATATATATATATATATATATTAAAGCAATAAATGAACTCAGATCTAAGAAGACTTTACAGTATAGCGCGAGATCTACAAACAAACTGCTGAAAGCTTGCTAGAACTTGATTTCAACCGGTGAAAACTTGATATGTTGAAGTTTATATGTATACAAGTGTTTATAATAGAGATTTACAGAATTTGGAGCAAGATTTGAGTTGTTTCTCTCTTAAACCCTCGAATTTTGTCTCTCATGAGCATTCTCTCTCTGAAATCTATTGAAAATGAGCTTGGGGTCTGATATTTAAAGACCCGGCCAGCCACAGGTAGACCTGCGGCAGCCGCAGGTCCTAGTTGGCCCTGCCGCCTCAAAGTTTGTTCCCTCGATCGACGCGCTATCTGTTGAAACCTTCATATCTTGCAATCCGAGAATCTGATGGAGATGTGCCATACCATTTCGGAAAGCTCTTTCTGAGAGCTATGTAATGACATAGGGCTTAACCTTTTCCAAATTTGGGAGGATGGGTCCATGACCATAATATCGTCTTTAGGTCTTCGCAGGCGGTCCGTTGAGTTATCTTGCGCAGTTTGCACTTGGGATTACTACGATGGCTCTTTGTGACCTTATCTGCAACTGGATGACTGTTGTTTATGTTGTATTTGTCAACATTCCATGTTTTCCCTCCCGGGGTTGTCTCCGGGGTTTGATTGTTGCTTAGCAGTCCCTCGGGTTTATTTTTAGGGTTTGACTGCTGTTGATTCTGTCTTTCCTCGGGGTTGTCTTCGAGGTTTGATTTGATCTCCCAGGGGGAAGCCTTCGGTGTTTAATTGTTGCTATAGTCCTTTGGGGCTGTTTATGAGGTGTAAAAATACATTTTTGCCCTTCTGCATGATTAGTCCAAGGAAAGCAAAATTTCGAGTGTCTACAAATACCCCTCTTTGCAATATTTATGCAATGCAATGAAATGAATATGACAAATACTACTAGACACTTGAAATATGACAAGGTATATCTAGAGATGTAATTTCATGTAAAAGATGGTATGATGTGATGTAAGAGTGTTAAAATTTTAAAAGGGTTACTCCCATCTTCTAGGGAGGATGATTGTTATACTACTGTCACCGAACGTTGCTGATTGCTTCACTGATTGTATCGCACCTCACACTTCACATACTGTAAATCGCACTTCACAAATCACAAATCGCATATCGCACTTTGCAAATCGCACATTGCCCTTCACAAATCGCACATCGCACTTTGTAACTCACAAATCAAATATCAAGTCATGTATCATATACCATCAGACATTATCTATGCCTTTGTTGGGGCTGACATCAACGGCTTCCACCACCGGACATTCTCGAGCTTCTTTAATGAAGATAAACTTAAATGTTCATATCCCGAACATTCTAAATATTTTTGTTGGGGATAATTTTAGGGTTGAAACCACCGGACCTTCCCGATGCCTGTGACACCCCCAAATCCGGGTACTTCGATTCCACGAGATTTGGTGTTCACTGTACAATTATCATCTATCTATCTACCCATAATAAATGTAAGCCATGCAATATATAGAAATAAAATATTTCCTTTATAGGGTTACAACATCTGAATCATAAACATAATCCCAGGTTAAACTAACCTTAAACATCTATGCGGAAATATAAACAATAAGTCTTAAACAACATCATTAACTCAAGTCTAACATAAATACATCATCAAATAAAATAACAAATCTTCATCACTTGCTAACTTTGCCCTTGCCTTTACTAGTGGAAGGTTCATCGGTTCTTTCGTTCTTAACTGCAATGTTATTATTAAGAAAGAGTGAGCACTAATGCCCACAAGTATAATAATGAAATAACAGTATAATAACATGCAAGTAAATCAAAGACATCCGAATAAAAGCTCAACTTTTGAATCAAGAATGAATAACAAGAATCAAAAGAATTTTCGAGGGTCATAAGAGACTGAACTATGTCCTAGGTTATCAAGGGTTATACTTGAAACCTTTTTAATACTATAAGACTATGGACCTTCTACTCGCATTTTGGGGGATCAGCCCTTAGTACCACATCGCGGCATAATATCTTAACGCTAACGATAAGTAAATCCTTTCGTAGGTTGTTCATCTCGGTTTGACATTCGAGTCCGCACTAAAGGAAGTTTGGTTTGGATAATTCAATAAGGGTTCTCAAATTTAGAACGCTCATCAACTAAGGACTAGTTGAATCAATAAAGTTCACTAGTCTAATAAGGTTCAACAATAATGATATTCAATTTGAATAATAATCTCAAGAAGTATACAATAGGATAATTATTTTATAACTGAATCATGCTTTGAAAAGATAATCAATCTTTAATATAACATTTGAACTTGAATAATAGTAATGATAGTCTACTCGAGGTAAATAATAAACTTGAACAATAATGACAAGTAGGGTTAGGAAACTTGTCTCGTGCGTAGATTACACTTTAACTAAGCACGTTCTTTGAATTTAATCCTACATACCATTCACATTCACAATACCAGTTAATTATAACTTAACTAATCATCATAAACTCATTCTCTTTGTTTACTTTGATTATTGACTATATTTAGTCAAATTACCACTTTGTCACATAATTTGTACATCATGAATATCAAGTTAATTATGTATTCAATAATTCAATCCACATGCAATTATGTTATTTACATGTTAAACAACTATTTTAACATCTCATTATACTTCTAACATGTTTACATGTTCATTAAATTAATTTACTAACACATTGTTAGACTTAAACATTTTAAAATTACATTTTCGAACTTTTCGAGAGAGTAGTATGCATATTTCACTTTTATACTTGATCTTCAGCGGTCTGCATGGCATGACATGGCAATGGCCGGGACTCTCAAGGCCATGTGGCGGACTCTTCAAGCTCAAGGTTGGCATGTCATGCATCTATGACTCGAGACTTCAGCGTTATGGCGCAGAGGATTCGATTTGAGTTGTACTGCCACAAGCGAAACTCGCAGACTTTGATTCCCAGTCAACAAAAACACACGAGTTCAAAAAAAAGGACACTAAATCATCATTAATTTCACTAAATTAACATACCCACATTCTACGATTTATATATAATAATTACCCAACAATAATAGAACGATTTTAATCCATTAAAACACATAATTACAGAATTAAAATATGCGAATTTTACTGACTTTGATGTTCTTGGAGGTTTTGAAAATAAAACAAGAAAATTGTCACTACGGATTCGTTATAACACCGAATCCGTTCATTTAAACTTTGGTCTCTTCGTATCAACATGCATAATAAAATACAAGTGTAAAATTTAGGGATAATATATGATCCATACATGAAATATCACGTATAAGGCCATATGGCCAAAACCCAAACTCTATAATTTTGAAAAACATATACGACATGTATTTTAATGAAACAGATGATATGGTTTACATAATATATATAATCAAATACAATTTGATAACATTTAACACATATATAAACTTATAATCATATCGTTTCCCAAATACAGAGATTTCTTAGTAAAACTTGAAAGCCATTTTTTATGAAAAAACTCAATGACGTAAATTAGAAATTTGGTTTGGAGAAATTACCCAGTATAGATTTAGAAGAGATGATCGGTGGTGATCCTTTCACAAGTATTTGTTTGATTACACACTCATAATTTTCTTCACAATACTTTAATTTCTCTCTCATAAAACTCTCTCTCGAGTATTCTCTAGACTTAGTAAAATAATAAGAGAAAAGAAGACGATATAATAATAAATAATCAAGATTGATGGTCGAGTTACCCATCATGGGTTAATCGCCTCAACTCTCTACTAGTGCCATGTTTGGCTAGCCTTAAAAGGCTTATTCTCATTTAATTTAATAAAACTTTTATCATATAGTTTAAATCATGTCACACCTTACAATAAATAATTCAATTATTTTATTTAATTAAATAAATATAACATATTATAATTTCTCATAGTCACATAATAATCATTAATTAATAATTAATTTTCTAATTAATTAAATTAATTAAATAACATCATGCTTAATTAAATATTTCATTTAATACAATAAGCTCACATAATTACATACTTTGATAATAAAAATTCTCCACATTAATTTAATAAATGTAACACATATAATTAAATTAATCTACCACAATCGCATCAATTAATTATTTAATCTAATAATTAAATTATCGAAAATATTTATTTAATTCAATAAATATTAAAATTAATTACAAAAATCTCGCTTTGTCACATCTTTTCCCCTTAAAAGGATTCTCGTCCCCCGTAATCACGACTCAATAAATTCGACCTGCTACATTCTCCCCCTTACAAAGATTATGTCCCGTAATCGTTATACATAATTAAGTAAATAAATGAGGGTAATTCTTCATCATATTCTCTTCGAGTTCCCACGTAGCTTCTTCAAACATTGTGGTTCCTCCAAATTACATTAATGTAAGGTATAACTTTATTTTTGAGAACTTGTTTTTTCACAATAATTTGGACAGAATTTCTTCGTAAGATAAGTCTTTTTCAAAATGCAGGGGTTCATATTCAATTACATGCTTGTAATCGGCTTTGTAGGGTCGTAATACGTAAACATGGAAGACGTTAGGACATTCTCGAGTGCCGGAGGTAAGGCTACCTCGCATTTAACTTCTCCGATTCTTCTCAAGACTTCAAATGGTCCAATAAATCTTGGGCTCAATTTCCTTTTTTTCGAACTCGATCTTCCCTTCCGGAGAGACCTTCAAGAAAACATAACTACCGATTCAAACTCGATATTTTTATGATGTGGATCAACAGATTTCTTCCGTCGATCTTGAGCCGCTACCACCGTGTTCGGATAACTTTGACTATTTCGCCGTTCATTGTACCAATTCTAGCCCTAGCAATTTTCTTTTTCACCAACTTCATCCCAATAAAGTGGAGTTCTCGACTTTTCGCCAGATAACGCTTGTAAGGGCAAGATGCCAATACTAGCGTGGTAATCGTTGTTGTAGCCGAACTCTACTAACGGTAGGTGATCATCCCAATTTCCTTTAAAGTCCATCACATGTGATCTTAGCATATCTTCTAATGTTTGAATCGTTTCTTTCTCCTCTGCTCATTCTGCTTTGAGGGTGGTAAGTCAGACTCATTCACAATTGCGCACCCATGCATTCCTCAAGACGCTTCCGTAAATTTGATGTAAAGCGCGGATCTCTATCGAAACAATTGACATCGGCATTCGTGCCTCAAAACAATCTTTTACATATAGTCTCGCCTAACCGATCTAAGTTGAATCTTATTTTGATCGGAAGGAAGTGTGCGGATTTCGTTAATTCATCAACGATAACCCATATCGCGTCAGTAGCCTTTCCGAGTCGCTTCAAGGCCAACCACAAAGTCCATTGTAATATGTTCCCATTTCCATTTTGGGATCTCTAACGGTTGTAGCAATCCACTCTGGCTCTCGATGTTCTCGCTTTCACTTTTCGACAGGTAAGACACTTGGCAACACATTCTCGCAACATCACGCTTTAAATTTGGCCACCGTAAATGTTGTCAAGATCTTGGTACATCTTCTACTACTACCAGGTGAATCGAATATCGTGATCTATGAGCCTCATTCAAAATGTCTTCCTTAATTTCAGATCAAGGTGGTACCCAAATTCTATTCTCAAATCTCAAAGATTCCTTCCTTATCCATCTTAAATCTCTTGTTTCTTAGTTCCTTCAGATATCTTCTTTGTCACCTTTTTACATTCTTCGTCCCAAGTCGAGCCTCCTTAACTTTATCTAAGAGGGTTGTACCAGATTGCATCCAAATAGCTTCTCATCAATATCCATAGGATACTTTTACCTCTAACTCCAGCTTTCCATTTTCAAATTAGCTCCTCTCCCGAAAATTAACATCATCAATTTCTCACGACCCTTTTTACTTAAGGCGCCCTAAGAACCACATTTGATTTACCCTGATGGTATAAAATCTCACAATCGTAATCCTTAATTAATTCCAACCATCTTCTTCGACGATATTCAAATCTTTCGTGTAAAAATATATTTCGCACTCTTGTGGTCCGTATATATTTCACACTTCTCCCCGTAGAGATAGTGCCTCCAAATTTTCAAAGCAAAAAAACAATCGCAGCTTAACTCTAAGTCATGGGTCGGATATCCCTTCTCGTAATCTTTCAATTGTCGTGATGCATACGCAATGACTTTGCCGTTTTGCATCAGCACACAACCAAGTCCTTTATGCGACGCATCACTATAAACAACAAAATTTCATGTATCATCCTAAGAGATAAACGTGGGGCCAGACTCAACCTCTTCTTCAATTCTTGAAAACTTTCCTCACACTTATCTGTCCAAACAAATTTCATAGCTTTTCGAGTTAAATTCGTTAACAGAGTTGCGATCTGGGAAAAGTCTTATATGAACCTTCTATAATATCCGGCCAATCCAAGAAAACTTCTTACTTCCGACGACATTCTCGGTTGATCCCAGTTAATCACGGCTTCTACTTTGGATGGATCTATCGAAATTCCATTTTTGTCGATCACGTAACCAAGAAATTGTACTCGTTCAATCCAGAATTCGCATTTAGAAAACTTAGCATACAACTTCTCTCTTCTCAATACTTCCAACGTTAATCTCAAATGCTCTTTGTGTTCTTCCTTGGTTTTCGAATAAACCAAAATGTCATCTATAAATACCACGACGAACTTGTCCAAAAACGGCTTGAACACACCATTCATTAGTCCCATAAATGCTGCAGGAGCATTCGTAAGACCAAACGACATTACTAAAAATTTGTAGTGACCGTATCGCGTTCTGAACGCTATCTTCTGCAGACATCCTCCGCCTCACCTTCAATTGATGATAACCGCTTCTCAAGTCTATCTTGGAAAAGTATCTCGCTCCCTTCAATTGATCAAACAGTCGTCGATCCTCAGTAATGGATATCTATTTTAATCGTGACCTTATTCGGGCCTCTCTATAGTCAATGCAGAGTCGCATCGATCCATCCTTCTTTTTCACAAACAACACCGACGCGCTCCCCACGGCGATACGCTTCGGTTGAATGTACTTCTTGTCCAATAATTCTTGTAGTTGTACCATTAATTCCTTCATCTCATCGGTGCCATTCAGATGGTGCCTTCGATATTGGAGCGCCCGCGCGCCAATCGATCATTATGAAATCTACTCTCTATCGGTGGAAGTCCCGTAAATCGTCTGAAATACGCCGACGAAGTCCTCACAATCAATATTTCTTCTACCTTCGGATTCTCTTTTCGATCGTCGACTATGTAAGCTAAGTATCCTACACAAATTTTGTCTTAACAACTTCTCGCTCAGATCATCGCCGACAACTCGCTTGTTTAAAGCGACTTGCTACCATAAAACACAACCTTCGACGGAGTCATAAGGTTAATACGCTTTTTTGACAATCAATTACAAGACTCTGAATTGAATAACCAATCCATTCCCAAAATAACATCAAATTCCCCAAGTCGAATAGGAATAAGATCTACGTTCATGATATTACCCTTAATATCCACTCTACAATTCTTATGTACGTACTTAACAGGGATTATTTCTCTATTCGCAATTTCTATGTTCATGGGATAATCCAATTCATTCTTAGGCAAATCTAAATTTTGGCAAAATCATCTGATATAAAGGAACAAGTAGCAGACCCGAATCAAATAAAACGTAAGCATTAACTTTATTGATAAGAATGATACCGACACCACATCACGGATCGAATCGCATCTTCGCGACCGCCACGTTGAAAGTCAGGCGGTTAGTCGGTTTGTTGCGGTTGGTCCGGTGATGGTTAAGGTATTTCCACTGTTATTTCCCCGGTTTCCTCCTGATCCTGACCATCCCGATCCCTTCTTGGGATAGTCTCTTGCCAGATGGTTCTTCGAACCACAAGTAAAACAAGCACCCTTCTTTGGGTTTGGACAGTTTGGTGCTATGTGGCCTTCCTGACCATAATTGTAGCACACTCTTTTTCTTTTCATACAAACTCCCAGATGGGATTTCTCGCTAGTCGGGCATGCTTCGATTCTTTTCTTCTGATTACCTTGCTGATTCCCCGATGATGAGCTGTCGTTCCACCTTTTCTTCTGATTGAAATTTCCACCTCCCCGTGGCACTTCCAATCGCCTTGTTATTAATTTCACCTTCACTCTTCTTCTTCTTCGATCTTGATTGTACTTGGTCACCGTGATCGCTTCCTCCTTCAAATGCCGAGGATGGCCTTTTCCAGTACTCCAACCAACGTGTTTAGCTGAAACATTGATACCTTGGTGTACACCCAAGGCTTTAGTCCTTGTTCAATCTTCTAGCTTTTCTTTTCGTCCGGTGTGTACTTGATACTGGGTAACCTCGCTAACTCGTTGAATTTAGCCACGAGTCGCACGCTCATGTTTCCTCGCTTCGGATCCGTAAATTGAACTTCCATCCGATTCTCGCGAACTAGTGGGAAATACATTTCGAAAAACATTTCTTTAAATCTCTCCCACATAATTACACCTTCACCTCCTCGCACTTTGTTTGCTTGCCACCAGTAGCTAGCCTCAGACTTCAGCATAAACGTTGCAAAAGCGGTCTTCTAATCTTCTCTAACCCTAGCAACGTCGAAAACCTTCTCCATTTCCATAACCCACGTTTGAGCCTCGATTGGGTTCATGAAACCTTTGAACTCTGGCAGTCCCACCACCTTGAAGTCTTTAAACGTTGTGTTTGGTAGAGCTTGCAATTGATTATTAATGGCTCCAGACAGTAAGTTAACCAACTACTGCACGGAATTAGCGTTGGCATTATTGTTATTATTGGTTAACTCTTCCCGAGTTTATTGACGTTATTGTCTTTCCTCATGCATGCATTTTTTCGTTAAATAAACGCTTATTAGAACTTTATTTATTCTCTAAATAGTTAAGGCATTACTCAATAATTTAACATATCACTTAACACATTATCTCAAACAACTTGATATATATTCATTCAACTCAAAAGTTTTAACATCAAACTATAGCATCACTGCTATTTACATCAATTATCCTGGAATAAAGAATCCACAGGATTTAAAACATTAAAATATTCCTTCGTTCATAAACATATCGTAATTTACATATAAAATTAACTAAGTTCTTTCACATAATTAAACAAATCATATCACTATCTTGTCAAGGTATCGATTAGCTTTTACGCACTCCTCTTCTAAGATGCGATACATCATCGCCCTACGATCCATCATGTACAATGGTAGTCCTTTTGAATCGGATTGGGTACCTCAAAACTCGATCTTGGGTCTCATTCATTGCCTTGTTAAGTGTAGAATATGTCTCCCCAATCTTTGCCTTCTTTGCATGACGATCATCATCTTCTCGACGATCACTCGACGTGATTCTCTTACCCACCTTCCTCTCGCTATTTTTAGTCTTTCGGAGGTTTTCTTCGCCTTCTTCAACTTTCTATCTCCCGGCCTTATCTTTGGTTTGACCCTTCTCATGGACCAAATCCCATTCTACATTTCCTACCGTGAGTGAAGAGTCGAAATCTCCTCTCCTTCTCCTCTAGAAGTAATCATCGGATAATAGCTCGCTTCACCAGATCCTCGCACCTCATCTCAGAATCTAATCGCGTTACGGTCGAGATAACGTGTCATACATCTCAAAGATCAACGGTACCGTGGTAACTCCTCTTCTCCTCTTCCTCTTCCTCTTCCTCTTCCTCTTCCTCAACAAATTCCTCCTCGGGATCCTCCTCAGATCGGGCCCTGCTCATGCTCCCGACCAACAACTATGATCAATGGAGATGACTCCTCTCGCATCACCGCTTGCCCCTAACGACATGAATGTCTCTGGGGATCCTCCTCCGCTTGGCATTTATAGGTACACGGGGTTCCTCCTCAAGAGGTATTATAGGTACCCGGGGTTCTTCCTCCCTAACTTGACTAGCTTCTCCAACATTCGACATCCCGACAACAAAATTTTAAGTTTTAGTTACTAAGTCGTATCATCTAACGCATACTTTAACACATAACACATAAGGTCTTTTATTATCTTCAATGAATTGCAGAAATTCATTTCTTATAACTCAATAAGAGTTTTCCATCACTATCTTCTTTCTATAAGGGTACTACCTAAGGTTGTTCCCCAACCTAAGGTTCATAACCTACAGCTCTGATACCAACTTGTGACACCCCCAAATCCGGGTACTTCGATTCCACGAGATTTGGTGTTCACTGTACAATTATCATCTATCTATCTACCCATAATAAATGTAAACCATGCAATAGATAGAAATAAAATCTTTCCTTTATAGGGTTACAACATCTGAATCATAAATAGAATCACAGGTAAAGCTAACCTTAAACATCTGTGCGGAAATATAAACAATAAGTCTTAAACAACATCATTAACTCAAGTCTAACATAAATACATCATCAAATAAAATAACAAATCTTCATCACTTGCTAACTTTGCCCTTGCCTTTACTAGTGGAAGGTTCATCGGTTCTTTCGTTCTTAACTGCAATGTTATTATTAAGTAAGAGTGAGCACTAATGCCCACAAGTATAATAATGAAATAACAAAGATAATAACATGCGAGTAAATCAAAGACATCCGAATAAAAGCTCAACTTTTGAATCAAGAATGAATAACAAGAATCAAAAGAATTTCGAGGGTCATAAGACCTGAACTATGTCCTAGGTTATCAAGGGTTATACTTGAAACCTTTAACAATCATAAGACTATGGACTTCTACTACTGCATTTAGGGGGATCAACCCTTAGTACCACATCGTGCATAATATCTTAACGCTAACGATAAGTAAATCCCTTTTGCAGGGTTGTTCATCTCAGTTTGACATTCGAGTCCGCACCAAAGGAAGTTTGGTTTGGATAATTCAATAAGGATTCTGAAATTTAGAACGTTCATCAACTAAGGACTAGTTGAATCAATAAAGTTCACTAGACTAATAAGGTTCAACAATAATGATATTCAATTTGAATAATAATCTCAAGAAGTATACAATAGGATAATTATTTTATAACTGAATCATGCTTTGAAAAGATAATCAATCTTTAATATAACATTTGAACTTGAATAATAGTAATGATAGTCTACTCGAGGTAAATAATAAACTTGAACAATAATGACAAGTAGGGTTAGGAAACTTGTCTCGTGCGTAGATTACACTTTAACTAAGCACGTTCTTTGAATTTAATCCTACATACCATTCACATTCACAATACCAGTTAATTATAACTTAACTAATCATCATAAACTCATTCTCTTTGTTTACTTTGATTATTGACTATATTTAGTCAAATTACCACTTTGTCACATAATTTGTACTTCATGAATATCAAGTTAATTATGTATTCAATAATTCAATCCACATGCAATTATGTTATTTACATGTTAAACAACTATTTTAACATCTCATTATACTTCTAACATGTTTACATGTTCATTAAATTAATTTACTAACACATTGTTAGACTTAAACATTTTAAAAATTACATTTTTGAACTTTTCGAGAGAGGCGCCTACTGGCGCCACTTTTTATCTTGATCTTCGCCGATCATGGCACATGGATCATACATGGACTCTTAGCGCGGCGCGGCCATGCATGGCATGCCATGGGCTCGAGACTTAAGCACGGCAAGACGGGACTTCGCTCGAGTTGGTATCACATGCTTGAAACTCTGCACTTTGATTTCATTCACAAGAACACAGAGTTCAGAGAAAAGGACACTAAATCATCATTAATTTCACTAAATTAACATACCCACATGCTACGATTTTTACATAATAATTACCCAACAATAATTGAACGATTTTAATCCATTAAAACACATAATTACAGAATTAAAATATGCGAATTTTACTGAATTTGATGTTCTTGGAGGTTTTGAAAATAAAACATGAAAATTGTCACTACGGATTCGTTATAACACCGAATCCGTTCATTTAAACTTTGGTCTCTTCGTATCAACATGCATAATAAAATACAAGTATAAAATTTAGGGATAATATATGATCCATACATGAAATATCACGTATAAGGCCAATGACGTAAATTACAGAATTTGGTTTGGAGAAATTACCCAAAGTATAGATTTAGAAGAGATGATCAGTGGTGATCCTTTCACAAGTATTTGTTTGATTACACACTCACAATTTTCTTCACAATACTTTAATTATCTCGAGAAATTAAACTCTCTCCGAGTATTCTCTAGACTTAGTAAAATAATAAGAGAAAAGAAGACGTCAGTAATAAATAAAGCTGGCGATTGTGGTGAGTGGTGATTACCCATCATGGGTTAATCGCCTCAACCTCTACTAGTACTTATGTTTGGCTAGCCTAAAAAAGGCTTATTCTCATTTAATTTAATAACTCTTTTATCATATAGTTTAAATCATGTCACACCCTTTACAATAATAATTCAATTATCTTATTTAATTTAATTAAATAACATATAATAATTTCTCATAAATTCACATAGTCACATAATTAATTTCTTATTAATTAAATAACATCATGCTTAATTAAATATTTCATTTAATACAATAAGCTTACATAATGACATACTACGATAATAAAAATTCTCCACATTAATTTAATAAATGTAACACATATAATTAAATTAATCTACCACAACTGCATCAATTAATTATTTAATCTAATAATTAAATTATCAAAAATATTTATTTAATCCAATAAATATTAAAAATTAATTTACAAAATTCTCGTTCGTCACAATGCCTACGCTGGGGCTGACACCAATGGTTTGACTTTTAATTGTATAAGAGGTTGTTTGGTGATCACCATCGGGGATTAATGTCGATGCCTGCACTGGGGTTGACTCCAACAGTTTAATTTCCATCGGGGGTTGATGCTGATGCTTTTGTTGGGGTTGACTCCAATGGGTTGGATTCCCATCGAGAACATGCTGATGCTTACGTTGGGGCTAACTCCAACGGTTTGGATTTCCATCGGGTTGATGTTGATGCTTACGTTGCGGCTGACTCCAACGGTTTGGATTTCCATCGGGTTCATGCCAATGCTTACGTTGGTGCTGACTCCAACAGTTTGGATTTCCATCGGGTTGATGTCGATGCTTACGTTGGGACTGACTCCAACGGTTTAGATTTCCATCGAGTTGATGTCGATGCTTACGTTGGGGCTGACTCAAACGGTTTGGAATTCCATCGGGTTGATGTCGATGCCTACCATGATAGTAGTTTACAATGGCTTACATCATCGGACAATCTCGATGGCTACCCTGACGGTAGTTTACAACGGCTTACATCATTGGATAATCTCGATGCCTACCATGACGGTAGTTTACAACGGCTTACATCATCAAATAATCTCGATGCCTATCCTGATGGTAGTTTACAATGGCTTTCATCATCGATTATAAAAGGGGCGAGCTTTTTACTTGCAACCTCGCTAAATTAGATACTAGCTTGACTGATGACTTGGGAGCCGCTGACATCCCTGAAGGATGTGGCCTATTTTTTCATTGCCCAAATTTGAACTTTGGTGCAGAAGCCTCGACTTATGAGTACTTAGCACAGGTTAACATATTTGATGATGTAGATTTCATTTGCTAGACCTTTTGTTAGTCGCTGAACATTTGTTTTTAAGTTAAGGATTGTCTTGAGAACTTTTCCCTTCTTTAGTTGTGGCAAGCTTATGTTGCCATAATTTCTTTCAGGAGTTCTCTCGTTTTCGTCGATTGACACTTTTTATTGAAATTTTCGCCATAACTTTGTTATAGCATAATTTTACTCCATTCCAAAGTGAACATTTTCACAACTCCTATACCAACACATGATGGTTTTCAATTTGTCCATCAACAACACATGATGGTTTTCAATTTGTCCATCAACAACAACTAACATAGTTTTCTTACGTTCTTCGCTTAATTCGTTATTATGGTTATGATTTCTCTTAACATGCATAATTCTAGTGATTTAATTTCACTAATTCTTCCTTATTCCACCGGTATGCTAATGATTCAAATGAATCACCTAACCATCCACCAACAAGCAATTCATAACATCTCTAGAAAACATTTAAAGAAGGTGTAGATGAAGTAGATGAAATGTTTCTTACATCTTGTGTTCTTAGATTACTTGATTAATAAGTTAGCTTTCCTTCTTGATTCTCCAAATTTAGCTCACACTTCTCTCTCAATATATAAGCTTTTCAAGTGTTAGATTATTTGTTTGAAGAAAAACTTACATTTAAGCTTCTATTTATAGAAAAGGCAAGAGTTGGGGTAATATGGTCATTAAACCAACTTTACATTAGGTCACATTTTGGTCACTTAACTTTGAGTCTCTTATGGTCAACACCCTCAACTTTTCTCAACTTACAAACCATTCCCTCATCACCTCCTCACCTCCTCATTTCTAACCATGATTAAATTAATTTCTAACCAACCAAGACTTTGGGGTACCTTTCATTTAATGTACCTTGCAAGTAGGGAGATATTTTTGGGAGCAAACCTATATTGGAAGGGAGTGGTCGGGTATCACCCCATGTAGGGTTCCACATGGGTTGCTCTATCTTCTTTACCAACCCATTTAACCCATGGGTTTGGACCTTAGTTTGGGATTAATTTAAATTCAATTTGAACTTTCTTTTGGGCTTGAATTAACATTTTTGTGGGCCTTGAATTTGTTTCACTTGGGCCTCCTAACATTTCATCTTGAGCTTCCAACATTAAAGCTCAATGGTTTAACAAAGTAAACTTTAACTTTTGTTGACCACGATTTTTGTTGACTTTTTGACTTTCCTGATTCGTCACGTAGGCTGAAAACTGCATTTTTCGTTTCTGTATTTTATTAGATATTTCGTCTTTCCTCAAAATTTTAACATTTATGCGTTTATCAGAAAATTGAAAAACGCAAAAGCATTTTCGGATGAATAGTGAATTTACATAAATTTTCTCGACAAATTTTTATTTTTGCCTTCGAAATTTTTACTTGTTTATTCTTGCACGTAGCCAAAATCCTAATGTTAAATAACCATCCTAGGTCATAGAACGACCTTTTAACATATAACACGGAATAATATTCATAAAACTTCATTTTATTAAATAATATTCACAAAACCCTAGTTACAAACTAAGTTCGATTTCTCGATCGTTGCAGTACCCAAAAAATCTTAAAAAGCTTCTGCTGAAGGCTGCGAAATGAGGTCGAGTCTGATTGAATTGGAGTTCAGGAAGATGAAACAATTAGCTGAAAAGGTATCTTCATGTTCCCGGGGGTAGTTAACTGGCTCGTCTTACGTAATTCGCAATTTCGGGGATTGTTGTGATGGCTTCTTATGGCATCGTCCTCAACTTTACGATCCTCGCTCGGACCATGTTGTGTTTGGACATCGTTCTACTGTAATTTATCCACGGGGTTGTCTCTAAGGTGAACTTATGTATTTGCCTTCCCTCAGGGTTGTCTCCGGTGTGAAATTATGCTTTTACCCTCCTGTAAGGTTAGTCCAAGAAAAGCAAAATTCTGAGTATCTATATAGACATTGTGTGGTAGAATGATTGAATTGTACTGTAACTATTTACAGAATAGGTTATTTGTGATTAAACGTTGATTTCATATTATCTGGATAGTCATGATACATTATTGTAAGGTCACTCATAATATAAAATAATTATTATTTCTATATTTAAATTAAAGGAGTTTAATTCATTATAAATAATAGTAGAATGGTTCTAATTTATTTATTCTACTACCTACTTAATATTGAACCTAAAAGTTCATATCATAAAAAGAGAAATAATTTTAGAAGTGATCTTTGAAAATTGTGAATTACTGAAATAATGATACTTTTAATCTCCTAGATCAATTCCAAGAGTCCCTTGTTTATTCACATTAGACTATATATGTAGAGCATTGTAAAAACTCGATTCCATACACCTGTCAAATGAACTCAATAAATCAACAATTTTGGCTACTCATTTATGTTTAACCAACCCTTTGCATTCTAATGCATTAGGACTGCGAAATCCTTTACTGCAGTTCTTGTCCATAAAACACGTATTATTGGGTTTTTCTTCTGCAAGCATGCAGCAAAGCAGGGAAATTTTAGCAGTCTAGAACATACTCAAAATTGCACAAATTGGATAAATCTGTCACTGAAAAATGAAAAGCTTTAAACTACTTTTTCAGGAAGAATCTGTCCCTCGTTTTCTTATGTTTTGATGCCAAAAATCTTGGAACGGAAAAATTATAATGAGATTTTGGTTTACTCAATTTAAAATTCCCATTAAAAATGCGAGTCGAAATTTGAGATAAGTATTTGTGGCAAAAAAAAAATTAATGGTGGGACCTATGTTTGCCAATTACATTCAGAGTTCAGACATTACATATGAACGGTTATTTTTTTTGTTTTTCTTTCCTTCCCATCATTCAAACAACCGAATTCATGTTTTTCTTTGATCAACTGCATCTTCCGCACATTTCCTAACCCCACCTAAAAAAGCTTATTATCAAATTATTTTGGACAAGATTAAACCAAAAGGCTGAAAAAAAAAGCCATAGTTGAGAAACTCGTTTTATGAGTTTATACATTATCATTATAAACTTACAAAGACGCTCATACTTGAGAATTCACAATTATTCAATGCATCAAACACGGTATATTATACACGAAGATGGAGCAGAATCAAAACACAAAACAGACCTCACAACATGTTTCACACCATCAAAATTAGCATCAGGAGCTGATAATAGCTACTTAAACAACTCAGTTGCTTATTACCAAACTTAAACTGATGTGTGCTGGGAATGATGTATATGTACAAACTGAGGATTTGTTCTTTGTTCCATATATTAGCCAGGTACAAAATAATCCATCCTTTCCACAGGCAAGTTCAGAACTGATGTATCCACCTACACAAAAAGATACCATAGTTAAATTTTTATTGGTATAATATTGCATAGCATGACTGACATTATTCCAGAATTTTAAGAGCTCATTAACCAATAGGAAATTGAACATTGGTGATACATAATTGGACTTCGTGTCAATAAAGTACTACTATCTCCGTTCTTAAAAGATTGTCGTTTAAGATTTTTACATATGGATTAAGAAAGTTATTTAATACTATCATTTAACAATTAAAATTTGTTTGAAATTTCATCACTATTAATACAAGAGAGAATTTCTTGGGAAAATGAGAAAAGGTAGGGGTGATATAGAAAAGTAAATAATTTATTCTCCTCGAAAGTTGTAAACGACAAATAAATTAAAACAAATTTTTTCTTCTAAAACGACAAACTTTTATGAATGGAGGGAGTAACATATATGATCAACAGCATGACTAATGATGAGTTGAAAAACGGAAGCAATCAAATGTAAAAGCATTGGTTTGCTGGAGAACTTCTGAATCACATGAGCACATTCTTACATCTACACGTGCCATTATACCTGAGGAAGAACAAACTCACGTTTTTAGGAGAAACTTGTAAACATTAGCTAAACTTAAGAAGTTAAAGGTGTAAGAAAACAGACCACAGTATAAGATTGTAGAATTATTAGATTGCATCTTGATAGACACATAATTCATACATTTTATTATTCTTAATTTTATTCTTTTAATTAAATTAGTTTATTAAATTAATATGTTTTATTTTGTTTTGTAGGATTTAATATTTTGTTGCAATAAAGTCGAAATCTTAGTGATCAAACGATATTTAATGTTCTTATTCATGTAACGAAATATCCAAGAAGAATCCTACAATGTGAAAAAAGGAGGTGGAACAATCTTAGTGTGCAAGTCAAATCCAGCAAGATAAAGAAAAATTAATCTAGTAGATCTCTTTGAAAAGTTGATTGTCACTAGAAAGTTGAAACCTGCATGAAAAGGGAACAAAAGATACCAATTTCAATGTATCCAAATTAAGGCACAAATTTATTTTTCCTATAGATATGTCTCTTGTTTTAGAGGGGGCACCACTTTTTATTTTCTTTTCATTAGTTTTTCGTTGGTGCATAAGGGAGTGAGATATTTAGAGTTTTTGTCTTTTCTCTTATTCGAATCTTGTGTGGTAATAGTGTCGGGGAGTATTTGTAACTTTCTTTTATTGATTTAATAGAGATTCTCTTTTTAATTATTATTCTTATTTCATGCAATTAGTAATATTAAAATTTGATTACATGGCTAAATAAATTTCTAATACCTAGGATGAAGATAAAACTAAATATTTCATAATAATATTTCTTTTCGTTTCGAAATTAGTGTCTAATTATTTTCGCCTTCATATTTTCTTTCGTTATATTGATTGCGAGATTTTGATGAGTTATAATTAATCTGTGAATTTTTCATAACTTATGTTTGCTCATATTAATTATATGAATCATTATTTTTAAAGGTAAGAGAAAATAATTTGGGAATTTATTTTTAATTTGCATAATTTAGTTAGTTAATCATCCCTACTATATTTATTTCTAATTTGCCTAAAATATTAATTAAGGATATATTAAAGAATTGATCTAGTCTCTATGGTTCGACCTGCAGTTGCCAAATCTACAATAGACGTTGTGCACTTGCAGTTACAAAATTTTATCTCATCAAGTTTTTAGCGCCATTGTCGGGAACTAGAATTAATTTTTTATTTCTTAATTTTTATTTATTCGAATTAGTTTTTAACTCTAATATTTTTTTCCATGATTATCTAAGCGGATCGAAGAAACGAAAAGATAAAGATTTTGTTGTTGCGCTTTCTTTGGTAATTCATATTTTCATATTTTATTTTTTTCTCTTTTTTTTTAAAAAAAATAGTAGTTTAGTCTTTTACTTTTTCTACTTTTTAGTTGTCGCATTCATGCATTCACTCACATAGTTTAGGTTTTATTTTTATTTTTTATTTTATAAATTGTGGTGATTGTTGGAGGATTGAGGTACGTCAAAAAAAAAAATCTTTTGTAATTCACATAGTTTTAGGACACTTTATTTGTTTACAGTTTTTTTTATTTGTGCATTTATCTTTAATCTAACATTTAGTGCAAAAACATGCAACAAGATAAGGTGGGGATTTCATCACCCTTCCTTGGCCCACAAACAACCCAACTTGCATTTTACATAACCTTTACCTAATAAAATAAAGTAGACGTAGGCCCCTAGGACTCTTGAGCTCAATTAGGACAAGAAACTTCAATAGGAGTCTAAATTTTAAATTAATCAAATTACTAGTGTCTAGGCAAGTGGTTCAAAAGGTAAATACCTAAAGAACATGTGGTTATTCAATTAGTCATCATACCAACGGAGAGACTCACACATTTCTTACACTTGGCTAGTGATGTGATTAATTTCGAATTTGATGGACCTTGCGATGTAACTTGGAACAGTTAGGAACTGTCTAGATTTTATTTAGGTTGACCTTAGAAATATATTTTTTTTATTTACTTGTTACTATTTTCTATTATTTGTTTTTTGTGTGCTTATCTGCTTATTTGTTAAGTAGTGTAAGCAAAAAGTGTGGATTAGGGACGAAGCATCCCGATGAGTGAGAAAACTTATATTTTTCAGATTTCACTTTAAAAGATCTCACTTTAACAAAAATGGTGGCCACACAAACTGATTCTTTAAGGATTCGATGTTATCCTTCTAGTCTGCCCAACCTTCATGTATCAGCCTACCACCGGTAACTGGTAATAATTTTGAACTTAAGCCACATTTTATAATATGTTACCTGTGACGCCCCCAAATTCGGGTACTTTCAACCCACAGATATGGTGTTACACGGTACTACTAACTATACATTCATTTCAATGATAACAGCATTAAGATGAATATATTTACTAAATTCATATTACAATAATAATAATAAATCTTTCCCAGGTTCTATTAAGCATTACATTCGGGTTAAATGCTTTTTAGGTCACTCTATTTTAGGTCGACTTACAAATGGGTCACTGAACTTTTTTTCTTACAGTCAACTCACTGAACTGTGAGTTACTAACAAAAAGTTTACACTTCCGTTAAGTCTGTTGACTTTAGACGTAATTTGACACATAAGCTGCACACGTGTAAAAAGTTTCTGATCAATCCCATATGGCTTTCATTGTGGAAATGGAGGAAAATTTACAAATGTAATAATATAAATTAGAAAAGTTAGTAAAGAAAAAATTAAAAAATAAAAGAAATATATATTCAATTATTTTGTAATTAATATCAAATGAATTTTTATTTAATTCTTTACAAATATAATAATATAAATTAGAAAAGTTTGCCAAAAAATAAAAAAAATAAATGAAATATATATTCAATTATTTTGTAATTATTATCAAATGAATTTTTATTTAATTCTTTACAAATATAATAATATAAATGAAATATATATTCAATCTCTTCTTGATAATCTTAAATATGCCTATCTAGGTCCCTCCAAACCTCTTCCTCGGATCATTGCTTCTGATTTAACAAACACACAGGAGGAAGAGTTATTAACCATTCTTAGAGAGAATAAAGAAGCCATAGGATGGAGTATAACTGATATTAAGGGGATCAGACCAACCATTGTCCAACATAGGATCCACTTAATAGATGATGCTAAACTAGTGAGAGACCCACGGAGGCGGTTAAACCCGGTTCTAAAAGAAGTTGTTAGGAAATAAATTCTTAAGTGTCTTGATAATGGGAAAAAGAAGTTGTTAGGAAATAAATTCTTAAGTGTCTTGATAATGGGATCATCTATCGCATTTCTGATAGCTCTTGGGTAAGTCCTTTTCAGGTGGTCCCTAAAAAGTCTGGCTTAAATGTGGTTCAAAATAAAGTTAATGAGTTAGTTCCCACTCGTGTCCAATCTGGTTGGAGGGTTTGCATAGACTATAGAAAACTCAATGCTGCCACAAGAAATGATCATTTTCCTTTACCCAAGATAGACCAAATTCTAGAAAGGTTAGTTGGTCATGCTTACTATTGTTTCCTTGATGGATACTCGGACTATTTTCAAATTCTCATAGCCACAGAAGACCAAGAAAAGACCACATCCACTTGTCCTTGTGGAACCTTTGCATATCGTCGTCTGCCATTTGGGCTATGTAGTGCCCCTGCCACCTTTCAAAGATGCATGATGGGCATTTTTTCTGATACGATATAAAAATTCCTAGAAATTTTCATAGATGATTTTTCCATATTTAGGTCTACATTTAATTAGTGCCTTCACCACCTTAACTTAGTTCTAAAGAGATGTAAAGAAACTAACTTAATCTTAAATTGGGAAAAATGTCATTTCATAGTGAAAAAAGTAATTCTTCTTGGTCATATCATATCTAAAAAGGAATTTGAAGTAGATAAAGCCAAAATCTAGGACAGTCAAAGAAATTCGTTCTTTCCTCGAACTGCAGGCTTTTATAGGCAATTCATTAAAGATTTCAGTAAGAAAGAGACCCTTGACCAACCTTCTAAGCAAAGATGCATAATTTGAATTTAATGAAAAAAGTCTCCAATCCTTTGAACGACTCAAAAAGAAGTTGACTTCAGCTCCTATCATCAAATCACCCGATTGAGTTAGTGTGTGATGCATCTGATTATACAGTTGGTGTTGTTCTAGGACAAAGAATCTACAAGATTCTCCATGTCATATACTATGCTAGTAAGATTTTGAATGATGCGCAATTGAATTATTCCACTACTGAAAAAGAACTTCTAGCTGTAGTTTTTGCCCTAGAAAAGTTTCGATCGTCTTTTTGGGTCTAAAATCATTGTTTACACTGACCATGTTGCCCTTAGACATCTTCTTTCCAAGAAAGACTCAAAATCCCATTTAATTCGTTGGGTCTTGTTGCTCCAAGAATTTGACCTTGAGATAAGAGAAAAAAAGGTCCGAAAATGTGGTAGCTGATCATTTGTCCAGTTTAGATTTGGAGTTCAACTCTGACCTACCCTTAAATGAATCTTTCCCAGATGAGCAGCTTTTCTCCATATCTGTTACACCTTGGTTTGCTGATATTGTGTGAACTACCTAGTAACTAGTGAGACCGGTCCAAATTTCTTTCACAAGTCAAACACTTTTATTGGGACAACCCCTATTTATTTAAATATTGCCCTCATCAAATCATTAAGAGGTGTGTACCCGACCATGAGTTTAGGAGTGTTCTGTCATTTTGTCATAACCAAGCTTGTGGAGGACATTTTGGAGGCAAAAAAACGGCCGCCAAAGTCCTCCAGTGTGGTTTTTATTGGCCTAGTTTATTCAAGAATGCCACCGAATTTTATGTCAATTGCAATAGGTGTCAACAATTAAGGAGGATCACTAGGAGGAATATGATGCCAATGCAACCCTTTTACTTGCAGTGGATTACGTCTAAGTGGGTAGAAGCTATACCAACCAAGATCAATGACAACAAGGTGGATGTCAAATTTCTGAAAGAGAACATTTTCTCTCGCTTTGGTACCCCTAGGGCTATAATAAGTGATCAAAGAAAACATTTCTGCAATTAGCCTTTTGAATCCTTGTTAAAAAAGTATTCCATCACCCACAAGCTTGCAACACCATATCACCCTCAAACAAGTGGTCAGGTAGAAGTATCGAATAGGCAAATAAAACAAATCTTGAAAAAAACGTTGAGTTCCAATAGAAAAGACTAGTCTCTAAAATTGTCAGATGCATTGTGGGCTTACCATACTGCCTTTAAGACTAACTTAGGAATGTCATCGTATAGGCTTGTGTTTGGAAAAGTTTCACTTACCTGTTGAACTTGAACACCGCGCTTTGTGGGCCATAAAACAGTTGAATTTTGATATGTCCACTAGTGGGAGTCGTAGACAAATACAATTAGTTGAGTTAGATAAGATTAGAAATGATTCTTATGAAAATGCTAAAATTTACAAGGAAAGAACAAAAGTGTTTCATGATAAATCATTTTTGAGGAAATCATTTTCACCTAGTCAAACAGTTCTCTTGTATAATTCTAGGCTATAACTATTTCCTGGAAAATTGCGTTCTAGATGGGATGGACCTTTTGTAGTAAAGATAGTATACTCTCATGGGGCAGTCGATATTGAAAATCCAAATAGTGGGAAAATTTTAAAAGTGAATGGTCAACGACGAAAACTCTTTTTAGAAATGCCGACCGAACCAGAGGAGGTGGTGTACCTTATTGACCCACACTAGTCCAAATGACTGGCATTGCACTTGTAAGTTTGTATATAGATTTTGTTTTGTACAATATTGTCATCCGATTCCTGCACCACCATACGAAGTACAATTCTTTCATTCATTTGCATACATTAAGGACAATGCATGATTTAGGTATGGGGAGAGTTTTGCATTTTTATTATTAGATTTTTTATTTTTATTTTAAATTAATTCTTTTTGTTAAAAAAAAAAGTCGAAAAAATGAAAAAAAAAAATGTTTGATTTTTTTTCTGATTTTCTGATAAAAATGAAAAAAATGTTTTAAGTGTCCGTGGAGTTAAAACTCATGAGTAAGATTGAAAGATTTAGAACTATTGAACCTTTGATAACATACAAAATCTTAGTTTGAAACATCATCTTGAGTAAAATAAAGTTCATATGCATTTCTGCACTTCACATTCGCACCAACTCTTAGTTGTGGGGTATAAACTATAATTCGAACAATTTCAAGAAAAAAGAAAGAAATTGAAAAAAAGGAAAAAAAAAATAGTTGAAAAATGAAAGAAATAAATAACTGCTTCAATGTCCGTTGAACGAAATAACTGGGTGTCCAAGCCTCATGAAGTATCGATATTCACGCTGAAAAGTGTTTTGGATAAAAGCAGCTTAACTAGCCTAATTTTGTGACCTTTGTTACTCGAGTTAGTAAGCCGTTAGGGATATTTTTACACCTAGTGGCCTAAAGTCAACTGGTTTGGGAGTCATTGGTCCAACGCTCAATACATAGATAATTCTGAAAAGCCTAAGAAAATTAAACATTGGACATGTCAAGGAAAAAGAAGAAAAAAGGAGAAAAAAATGAAAAAAGACAAAAAAAGAAAAGAAAAATGAGTTTGTTTGATTTTCATGGTAAAAATCCCTACTAAGAGTTACATCATATACACAATGCATGCATCACATGAATTAATTTAATGAATGATGGTGTCTAAAGTGAAGATCGAGTATTTTTGATAAGGTGAAAGTGTTATTTTGAATTTAATCTTACTTATGTATAATGCCCATGGATATTTAAAAGTTTTCTTTCAATTTCATAATTTGTTGAACCAAAAAATATTTTTGAATTTTGTGGGTATATTCACTGCAAACTCTCACGAGACACAACACGTCCACTTAGAGTAACCTTGGGGTTTAAAGGCTTGTTGCACATGCTAAGTGCAATCGAGTTTCCTACAAAAATGGGGTAGTATAATTTTTGTTCTCTTTATTCTCTTTTTATTTTACTCGAGGACGAGCAAAAGCTAGGTATGGGGGTATTTGATACACATAATTCATACATTTTATTATCACTAATTTTGTTCTTATAATTATATTAGTTTATTAAATTAATATTTTTTATTTTGTTTTGTAGGATTTAATATTTTGTTGCAATAAAGTCAAAATCATGGTGATCAAACGATATTTAATGCTCTTATTCATGTAACGAAATATCCAAAAATAATCCTACAACGAGAAGGAAGGAGGTGGAACAATTTTGGTGTGCAATTCAAATCCAGCAAGAGAGAGAAAAATCTATCTAGAAGATCTCTTTGAGAAGTTGATTGCCACTAGGAAGTTGAAACCTACATGTAAAGAGAACAAAAGAGACCAAGTTCATTGTATCTAAATTAGGACACAAAATTATTTTCTCTATAAATAAGTCTCTTGTTTTAGAGAGGGGGCACCACTTATTTTCATTTCCTTAGTTTTTCCCTGGTGCAGAAGGGAGTGAGATATTTAGAGTTTGTCTTTTCTCTAATTCAAATCATGTGGGGTACTAGTGTCGGGGAGTATTTGTAACTTTCTTTTATTGATTTAATAGAAATTCTATTTTTAATTATTGTTCTTATTTCATGCAATTAGTAGTATTCAATTTTGATTCCATGACTAGCTAAATTTCTAATACATAGGATGAAGATGAAACTAGGTATTCCATAATAATATTTCCTTTCCGTTCCGAATTTAGTGCCTAATTATTTTCGCCTTCATATTTTCCTCCGCACAAATTGCATATGATTTTTATATTGATTGCGAGGTTTTGATAAATTATAATTAATCTGTGAATTTTTCATAACTTATGTTTGCTCATATTAATTATATGAATCATTATTTTTAAAGGCAAGGAAAAATAATTTAGGAATTAATTTGGAAAATAAGAAATTGTTTATTATGTTAATATTGGGTTAAATGCAAAGTCAACTACTGAACTTTTCTGATATTTGGGTATTGAGCTCTTTTCTTCCGGTTAACGCAAACTGAGCCCTTTTCTAGTAAAAAAATTGGACTTTGAACCCCGAGGCGCAACATGTGCGTTGACCTGATGTCGTGGCACACGTGGCGCCTACGTGGCGCTTACGTGACACACGTCACCAGGTATGACGTGGTATTTAATATTAAAATTTGACACTTGTCCGATGACGTGGCAGGTCTTTTAAATTTTTCCCAAAACTTCTCTCCACAGGCTCGAAAGACCTACCACTTCATCGGACAAGTGTTAAATTTTAATATTAAATACCACGTCATACCTGGTGACGTGTGCAACGTAAACGCCGCGTAGGCGCCACGTAGGCGCCACGTGTGCCACGTCATCAGGTCAACGCACATGTGGCGCCTCGGGGTTCAAAGTCCAATTTTTTGGCTAGAAAAGGGCTCAGTTTGCGTTGACCGGAAGAAAGGAGCTCAATACCCAAATATCAAAAAAATTGAGTGATCGACTTTGCATTTAACCCTGTTAATATTTGGTAGATTCGGATTCCTAGGTAGTTTTTCTCATTACTAGTTTTTATCATTAAATTTTTACTTTGCATAATTTAGTTACTTAATCATCTCCACTATATTTATTTCTAATTTGCCTTAAATATTAATTAAGGATATATTAAAGAATTGATCTAATCTCTATGGTTCGACGCACTTACCAAATCTATAATAGACGTTGTGCACTTCCAGTTACTAAATTTTATCTCATCACATCTCTAGCACCACTTGAGGGTAAAACAAGATGAAACTGGCTTCTTGAAGAACTATTGATAGGCACACAATATGAAATTTGGGAATATCTCATATAGCGTCAGCACACAATACTCGATCAGTTTGCAGTGTGAATAAACGAAAAGATAAGACATTATGAAAAACTAATATATACAATCAACAGCGGTACTAAAGTACCATTTTACATAAAACCAAGGATGGAAAGGATGAGTTGAAGAAGGGAAGCAATTAAATGTAAAAAACATTGGTATATCGGAGAACTTAAAATTCACATGAGCACATTCTTACATGTACACGTGGTGTCATACCGAAGAAGAAACAAGACACAGGCCTTTTCAGGTGAAACTTAAAAACAGTAGCTAAACTTAAGGGTATGTAAGGAAACAAAGAACACTATAAGATTGTAGAATTGTTAGATTGCAAATCAAGTACCACTTGAGGGTGAAACGAGATTAAACTGGCTAAGATGCCGTAACAATGAAGAACCACAAAAGATAACTACTAAAGTGTGGAATAATGACATGGTCTGCATGAGGGTAACATTATAGAAGATGAAACTTAATGAATATGACGACTTACCCAAAAAGGCATCCTACTATTTGTTCAAATAAAATTCTGCTGTCAATAGTATGATTAAATAGTAGTTTTTTACTCGCACTTGTAGCTTCAGCAGTAAGGTTGACTTTTAGTTTATTACTTAAACTTGGAGCTTTTTTTTTATTGTGATGTTGAGAGCTAGTAACGTCAACTTTTGCACTTAATAAATGATACAAGTACAAGAAATTTAGCATCTAGCATCCTTCGAAGGATCAGCTAAAGCCGAGGATAATTGGGTCAACAAGAATCAAGATTTGAATAAATATTCAGAATAGGTACTGTAAACATTAGTATAAATAAAAGGAGAGAAATATTAGGTGCCAGTGTGCCAAGTTGTTAGATCAATTTATACCCCATCTTAAGACATTCACACTGGTTAAGTCATCAGTAAGTTCTTCCAGAGCCTATTATCTCATAACCTGTCTTTTAGATATATATTGTATGCTATGTTACACGGACTTTCACTTTGTCCTAAATTGTCTGTGTCCAACACTTGACACTCGGACAAGGATAACAACTTCAGCAGTTCCTGACGAGATATTTATCTAGGGATATGAATACATGTAAGAAAATATAGCATACATGCAGCGGATATGAACCGGAAAACTTTAATTTTCTAGTTACCTCTTGTAGCGTATGCCCACAATAACGATCGGCTAGAATCACGAGCTCTACGAACAATGATCTCAACGATAATTTGGACTACGTTAGAACGAGTACCAAATATATACTCCACAGTTCGAGTAGCTACAAAGCTTTCAAGTTTTACAAAAAGGTTTTCAAAGGCTTATATCATATAATGTAATCTCGTGTGTTATGTATCACACTAGGATCAACACTATATCTATCTATATATATAAGGAGGAAAAGAGTAACTTATATATAAATTAACCAAGGATTAATACATATACAACTCCCATATTAATGTGTCCCACATATGTAACTCCCATATATATATATATATATGTTATGCAACTCTTATACATATATAGATATATTAACCCACATGTTCATTGTATCTAGACAATGAACCATGTGATATCCACCGGGTCAACCGCTCCATGGTGCACCGGTTTGGATCCAATAATCAACATCTCCCACTCACCCATGGCGAGGACGGCGTTGTTATCATATAAGCCAATAAAGTCTAAATGTGTAGGCTGAAAAATTGGTTAGTTACCAAACCGTGCGACCGCTGAGTTAACCTGCAATGCAGGAGCTCTAAATCAAACCCGTTAGGGCCAAAATAGAGACATCTACCCTTTTTTAAAAAATGCAATGTGGGAGCCTTCATGCTAAATTGTTTAAGGTATGCATTAAAGCTACAACTTCTCAAACTCAAAGTACCCCAGACTAACTTCAATTTTCACCTGGTTAAGTATCTTTGATCCCTCAGAGTGATGTACTTAACCCCTTTAGGCATATGTCTGTTTTTGCATCTCACTTATTACTATATCTGTTTTCAAAAACGTCATAGTTATCGACAATAAGTGCAGACCACGGTGAAATTAAGTTGTCTTCCCTTTACCCTAATGTTACTCAAATCTGAATCAACTGCTTTCCCAGAATCACCCCATATAGTCTCATAGTCCGGACTTTAGGAAATGAAACCAAAGTAGCAACATTAATTCATCTCTTACAAAGATAGTCAAAGATCACAAAGAGTAATAAATAAAAAGGATCAAGGAATACCTTATCCTTTAAAGGACAACACACAGTGAAAAAGTAGGGATTCATTTTCTCACCTCCTTTATTTTGTCGCCAAACTCATATTATATTATCACAACATACTAATTAAATAATCTTGTTGTGTGGACTTCAGTCTAGTCACTCCTCGAGTGCCTAACTTCAAATTGCTCGCTTTTCGAAGCGCCATTTTTGAAATTTTAGGTTCATATAACATGTCACAGCATACAATCTCACTCTTGTGAGCATATGTCTTATAGTCATGCTGTGCGGATCTTAGTTCAGTCACTCCTCGAGTGCCTAACTCGAATTCTTCAATTGCTCGCTTCTAAAAGTGTCAACTCTTAAGATTTCGCATCCGGTTATTTACCAGGTTAATATGTACAGTGGAACTTACTATATTCGGTTAAACACACTTAACCTCATCTTGGTTCTAACCAAGGTGATATATCAAAAATATCATTTTTCTCGCTACTAAGCGCCAATTAATCGCTATCCGAAGCGTCAATAGCTCGCTATCCAAAGCGAAATTAAATGGAATATCTCAACTTTGCTTGTTTTTCAATGCCAATTGATTGTTGATCTAAAACATCAATTGCTCGCTATCAAAAGCATCAAAGGTGATTGCTCGTCTGAGAGAGCCAATCAACCTGTTAGACATATAATTCTAAAATACATATATAATATGTACTCCCTCCGTCCCATAGTTATAGGCTGATTTCTTTTAGTACATAGTTTAAGAAAATCAGTTAAGTGACAATTTTTAACATAAATTTTTCACATATACCCCTTAATATAGAATTAATGAATAAGTTAATTACTCTTTACTTATTACACTGGAACTCTCAACTTCATTAATTGACGTGTACTGACCATTAAAATCCATAAATTTTAACCAAAGAGAATACAACATTAAATGTGGTTATAAAAATAATGACATTGAATGTTGTTTCTTCAAAAAAAGAGTAATGGTTGAATATTTATTACAAGGGCATAAAAGTAAAACAATAAACCAATTAAATTTTATAAATAGTAAGTAGCCTATATATTGGGACATCTCAAAATGGAAAATCAGCCTATAACTATGGGACGGAGGGAGTAATTATTATTAATAACTGTGTGAACTCAATTTATCATATGCCAATAAAGACAATGTGGGAAACAACAAGTCTTTTGCATTAAATGATAAATTATTCTAATACAATATCCAATGATATGAAATTTTAATATGCCTCTCAAGTACCACATGACCCTCCTAATTGCTTTCCAATGAGCAATTCCAGGGTTTGACTGATATCGACCAAGAACATGAACAACAAATGCTATGTCTAGTCGTGTGCACTGAACTGCATACATTAACTTTCCAATAGCTTTATAGCGTATGGAACATTGGGACATTTTCTCAATTTCTTCAGGAGAGTTAGGACAATGTTCGAGGCTAATAGCATCACCTTTTGCAATAGGAGTGTCAATGAGTTTTACTGTTGTTCATCTGGAATAATTCAAGAACCTTCTTTAAGGTAATTCTTTTGGGACAAACCAAGAAGATTTTTTGATCGATCTCTGAAGATCTTTACTCGAAGAATATATGTTGTTTCTCCCATGTCCTTCATCTCAAAGTTAGAGGACAACCACTTTTTAGTGATGACTATTATCTCCTTATCATTCCCAGCAAGTAGAATATCATCAACATGCATTGAAAGGATAAGAAACTTTCAATAAGACCTTTTGAGATATACGCAATGGTTTTCTTCGATCAACGTAAACCCATCATCAATGACTGCTTGATGAAACCGAAGATACCATTGTCTAGATGCCATAAATGGAACGTTTGAACTTGCAAACTTTGTTCTCAAAACCTTTTTCAATGTAACCTTCCAGTTGTTCAATGTATATATCTTCGGCAAGTTCTCCATTGAGAAACGCCATCTTTACATCTATTTGGTATAGTTCTAGATCCATATATGCAACCATTGCTAATAAGAGACGGGTCGAGGCAAATCTCACAACATGTGAGAAAGTCTCCTCATAATCAATCCCTTCTTGCAGATTGTAACCCTTGGCTACAAGGCGAGTTATATATCTTTCAATGGAACCATCCAACTTGCGTTTAACTTTGAGAACCTATTTGTTCCCAACAGCTTTTCGCCCATTCGGAAGATCAACCAAGTCCAAGACTTGATTAGTTCTCCTAGATTTCATTTCCTCATCCATTGCATTTTTCCACTTTTCACTTGATATAGATGACAAAGCTTCTCGATAAGATCGAGATTCCTCGTGATCTTGCGTATATACCATAAAAGCATTTCCCTCAATCTCAAAGAGACGCCGTGGAATATTGCCTCTTTGACTTCTTCGCAATTGAATAACAGGTGACTATATTTGATGGAAGAGTACTTGAAAAGATGTCACTCCCACTTTCTATAGGAGCCAAAGGATTAGATTCCTTAATCTCAACCATCTGATTAGGTGTGCCATTCTCTTCCTCCATCTCATATAAGTCTATATCCTTCACATTGCCCACATATATCCGAATGAATAAGCTGCAATGGTGTATTTGCCCTTGTGGCTTTACCAAATGGTTTTCTAGTAGACTTATCTGCTAAGCAGTGTTCGCAAGTAGGCAAGTTGACCTTAGCGAGTGGGCCTAAAAGACCTTCTCGAGCTTACATGGTCATCCCGTCTTGTCCAATATGGCCTAATCTAGCATGCCAATTAATTGAACTACTATGTTCACTCTCAACAGAATTAATAATAGCCAAAACCATTAAACATTATTTATAAAACTAAATCCATAAACATTTGTCCCATGAGAGATAATTACTTGTTCTCTCTCAAAAACCATAGAAAAAACCTTGTCTTAAGATAACAAGAACATAAAATAAATTATGTCGGACATCCGGCACATAAAGTACATGTAGAATTTAGTGCAGAGCATCCTCGCATTTCTAGTTTGTAAGTGTCAATTCCTAGCACGTCCACACTAGAATCATTCTCCATGTATACTTTTCTGCCAGCCGAAATGCGGTGATACTCCTCAAATCCAACTCGATCTAGCTATGTGGTCCGTTGCTCCGAAATCTACAATCCACATATGGAGAGATTGAGCAACAAAAGTACTAGAAGTAACATTACACATAGTTTGATCAAAATTAGAAAGTACCTTCTTCGGCTCGGTGCATTCATGAGCGAAGTGCCTCATTTTGCCATAGTTGTAGCATGCCATTTTAGCCTTGTCCTTCTTGCTAGCTTTTTTCCCTCTTTTCCTCTTTGACACCTACATTCGTTGCCTTCTCAGGCGCAGGAGTTGCAGTAGCAGCTTTATTTCCATTATATCTTCGCTTGGGTTTCCCCTTCCGAAAACTAAACTCAGCAACATATGCCTTGGATGGTTTAGCAGCTTCTAAGCGCTCGGCCTCAAGCTCCAAGTGACGCCGAATATCTTCAAAGTTTTTGATATTCGGGTTATGAGTCATATTAACCCGCATATGTTCTCAATTATATGGGAGTGAGTGTACCACATTTGATATCTTTTGCTTATCTAATAAATCGAAGGTGTTTCTTCATTGAATGATCAACCTCCTCCTTATAACCGTCAAACATAATAGTTAAGTCGCGCAACCTAGTCAATGAGGTGCCTCCGAATTTTGTTTTGAGAGCTTCCCACATCTCATATGCAGTTGAGAATTCTTCGTATTCAAACAAGAACTCATTGTTCATACTGCTTAAGAGAGTAATGCAAGCAATTCTATCTTTCTTGCGCTAATTTTCAAATTCAGCTAGCTTTTCAACATTTTCAGCATTATCACCAATCGGTTTAGATTCTTTAGTAATTAAAGTCTCTTCCACTTCTAACTCCTCAAGTACCATGCGGACCTTACGATGCCATACATCATAATTATCCCCATCGAACTTGTTACCCTTATTAAGATCAGCAATAATTTGTTTTGAAGCCATCTAAACAATCGAGAGAACCTTATTAGAAAATTTTAAGAGATCACCACAGTATTAACTTATCTTTGCCACATAACATAAACTTACTAAAATAATCAAGTATAAACACAAAAAGAAAACTTTGCTAAGCTTGGGAATCAAAGTTTGTGTGTATATTTAATTATTGTTTATTTAGTGCAAAGATATGCATAGAATTTTAAAAAAAAACTTGTAAATTCCTCCCACTAAGTTCAAACATATACAAGTGTTCATGGCATTCTAAATAATCCTTTATATGCATACTAAAAAATAGATAAAATCTATTGCATGTTAAATATTCTAAATATTTAAAAGGATTCAATAAAACATGATATTATGCCTCATAATATACAATAATATGCCAAACACCTTATATTGCTACCAGAAAATTTTAAACATCATTTATTCAGAAATAACAATATGATATTTTTCTGAAATTTTCTGAACAATATACAATTTATAAAAAATAAATAGGGCTTTCATAATTACTCATATTATTCCAAATAATATGCAACACCATGTCAAACACATAGTATAGCTACCAAAAAAATTTATAGTCTAAATTCTTATAACAGGTTATTAACTTTTTGAAAATTTTCTGATATTTTCTGAAGAATATACAATTTTTAATAATAAATTATACATGCATAATTTGACAAGAAAAATAGTTTAGGCCTCTAAAAACAATCATTTTTCAACACCCTTGGTGGATAAATGAAAAAAATATCATTCTGGTATCTCTGAAAAATTTAGGACAGAAAACCAACTTCCCAATATTTTTAAACCTGCACACGCCACTGCTTCGCGTTGGCTTCGCTTGCCGGACGTGCGCATGGCGCGGCAGCGCCAACCTGCCTGTTGACCAATCTGTGTCAGGACGCTGACCAATCTGGACTTGCCACGTGACAGTCACTGACTGGGCCACGTGGCAGCCACTGGGCACTTTGACCGGACACGTGGTAGTAATGTGTCACCTTGTGACCCTGTTAACTACCACGTCAGCTGCCACGTGTCGCTGACGTGGCTCGGTCAACTAACACGTATCAGGATCCTGGGCCACTCAGGAGACGCCACGTGTCACTGACTTGTCTGCCACGTCATCGTCTTCCACCTCCAACTAGGGTTTTCATGTTAAAAATTACAGTTCGATACCCTTCTTAAAACAGCCATAACTTATTCGTTTTAAGTCCAAAAAATGCAAATAATATATCCACGAAATCATATCGAAAAAATCTACGCAACCATGAGATCAAAAAATTGATATGAACTTCGAGGAAAAACAGTTTTGGATTTTAAAAAACATTTTCAAGCAACTAGGGTTTGAAATACAAAACCAATTAGCACGAAATTTCGCAAGCTATATAAACATCATATAAGCTAGAACATTCTGATATTTCATACTCAAATAATATCTCTAACATGTTCTACCATTATCATGTTATTTAAGCTTTCTTTTTGTAGCAAAAACATAAAACACATGCATGGCTTCATGGACAGCATGTATAGCACGAATGCTAGCACAATATAGCTCTAACACTAATGCAAGAAAATATAGCATACATGTGACAACCCGAATTTTCACAAGTTATTAAAATAAGAATTTAATAATTAAAATTCTTATTATGAGGTGTATATATTTTGAATTATGTGATTTGGTGTGAAGAGAATTATATATTCATATGTTGGAGAATGTGAGATTTAATAGTTAATTAAACAATTAAAGGAATTAAATAATATTAGTTAATTTAATTAAGTTGAAATTATGTTATGAGATAATATAATTTTAATTGTTATGCCTTGTGGGCAATGGAAATTATTTTGAGTTAAGTTTCATAAATAGTATGAATAATTCACTTAATTAAAATAGTGAATTAATACAAGTATAATTGATTTAATAAATTGAGAATGTAATATATTGCATGAAAATATAAATGTTAGTATAATGCTAGTAAAATATTTATTAAGTACATTAAATATTTTAATTGGAAAGCTATATGGAATAAAATGAATATTTATGGTATTAAATAAATATTTGATGGGATAGTTTATTTAAGTGTGATAAAATAGATGGGATTTATACGTATTTTATTACGAGTATAATAGTGATATTCTAATTTAATTAAATAATTAAATTAGAGGAGTGAGAATTTGTTAAATAATGTTATGATTATAATGGTTGAATATAAATTATAATTTTTCTTGATAAGGTTAATTTTATTTCTTAAGGAATTATAGGTACATAATCTATTTTATATTTCTAGTTTATGTGTTATTGAGTTTCTTTTAAAATTGGGGTTTTGGTTAATGAATTTGTGGGTTATGATGTTATATATGTTATTTGATATTTATAATTTGATAATGGTCATCTAGAAACATTTTTTCAGAAATCAAATTCATGTATTTATACTAAAGAATAGGAATTTGGGTTTTGATTGTAATGTGTGTTTTGGTGTACTTTGGGACTAAAGTTGTTGATGAATTCGTGATGAAAACTTTAAATTGATGGATGATTGTTGTTCTCCTCTATAAAACGAAAATAACGCAACTTGAACGGATCGAATTGGTTAAGAAACGAATTCGTGGTGAATGATTTTGCTTAACATGTAGAAAATATGAAGAATTAGTATAAACCAATTAGAATTAGTATAAACCAAGTCCCACATCGACTAAATTGAGAACTTTACCCCTTTGCTAAACCAATAAATAGAAGGGCTTGACCCTTTGTTTCATTCACCAACAATAAGGCCTCCAATTTTGAGAAAGGCTTTGTTGTGGGAGGACTTTTTATAAAGACCTTAGTTAAATTTTGGCGTGAAAGTGCGTAGTCAGTTTGTGGAACTCGTATTTTCGGGTATGTTTCTTATTTAATGTTTGGTAATGTTATTATTTTAAATATTGTATTTAGTTTGTTAGTTAAAGTTTGAATTTTGGAAGTTTAGTTAGTTTTGTTAGTAAAATAGTTAGTTTAATATGCTTATTTTGGCTTAGAATTGATTATGTAAATGAGTTCTAATGATGGTAATTAGAGAAATGAAGCCGAGACCTTAGACGAGTCTAATTATGTTAAATAAAACTTATTTGTAAAGAAAGTTGGGTTGGAACGAGTCGAGGCGAGTTTTGGATGTCAAAACGAGAAGTTCGAAAAACTAGTGGACTGCTGATCCAAAAACGAATATTCGGGGTTAGCTAGATTGTTTAGAAAATTTTGGGCTTTTGGTATGTTATAGTACACTGAATAAGCTTTCCATAGACTCCGGAACTGACTAATTCCAACTTCGGAGCAAAGAGTTATGACCATTCAAAGTAGTCGCGTCAAAACTGTCTAACCAACTCGGGCCAGTCACCTTGAACTAATTTTATGGAATTCTATGTTTAGAATTTGGAAAATGTCAAAGAATAAAAGTTGTAGTCTCGTAAGTTAGCTTCGCGTGGGCTCAAGAATCGCTCAAAAATGTTTTGAAACGGAAAAGTTATGACTGTTTTAGCGAGAGAGGGTAAAGCTGGGAAAGAATGAAAAAAAGTTTTGAACGCTCCTTTTTGAACACTGTTTTGAACTGTCTATCTTATCCGAAATGGGTGTCCAATAACTTTTACAAATAGGTAAATATGATGTTTACAGCATATCCAAAGTTGGATGTCATCGGACTTATGAGATATAGAGTAAAGTTTACATTACAACTACTATGCGTTGTTATTTGACTAATAGTTGATGTATACGATTATATAATTGTGTAGTGCACATAAAGTGCAGATAACTGTAAGCTGTTAAACTGTTATTGGTAAACAACGATCAAGGCAAGTCTTTCAGTTCCTATTTTCTACGTGGACTTGATGAACTGTTTTAAATTGCATGATATGTTGTATGTGTTGTAAGCGAGCATGATATGTTATACATGTTGTAATCATGAAATGTTAAAGTTAATTTATGACTACATTGTTTTGGTTAAATAATGATGATCGAGTAAGAAACTCAATTTTTATATTTGCTATGTGAATTAAAGCATGGATGCCATGTTACTTTAATTATTATGATATGTATGTTGAGCATATTATTATGTGCTATGTGATGGATGAAAACTGTAAGAACTTGCTGAGCTGTCGAGCTCACTCTTGCAAATAATAATTTTTGCAGGTCAAGATTTCAAGGTAAGGATTTGTGCTAAGTGTATTATAGAGATCCATATTCGTTAAGATTACCTATGTTTTATGAGAAATGTATTTAATATTTTGAATGTAACATGTTGAATTGTAAGTTGAGCTATCCGGTGTATATAGATATTTATTTATGATATAAGACTTTGTATAGTCATTTTGTTGTAACGATTCATGATATAAATTTGAATCGAAGAGATGTAATGTAAAGGTTGCGATTTAGGGCAATACAGAAGGAAATGTATAAAAGTTTTAAATATTCCGCATTTTTAGGGATTTTAATATCGAATAATGATGTCAAGATAGATTAAAGTTGTATTGTTAACAATCGAGAACCGGAAAATTTTAATTTTCTAGTTACCTCTTGTAGCGTATGCCCACAACAACGATTGGCTAGAATCACGAGCTATACGAACAATGATCTCAGCGATAATTTGGACTCCGTTATAACGAGTACCAAATATATACTCCACAGTCCGAGTAGCTACAAAGCTTTCAAGCTTTACAAAAAAGCTTTCAATGGCTTATATCATATTATGTAATCTCGTGTGTTATGTATCACACTAGGATCAACACTATATATATAGCCATAGATTTACATATATATATATATATATATATATATATATATATATATATATATATATATATATATATATATATATATATATATACTGTAAGAGATCAAGAGCATTCTCTTTAAATAGCATTCGCTTTAAATAACATTCTTTTATCAAAACTAAATATCGTTTTTGGAGGGACGCAGTGGTATTTTTGTAAATACAATGCCACCGCGTATTTTTAAAAAAATGTCATCGCGTCCCTCCAAAAAACTATGTCGCTTTTGATAAAAGAATGTTATTCGAGGAGAATGCTCTTGATCCCCTGACATATATATATATATATATATATATATATATATATATATATATATATATATATATATAAGGAGGAAGAGTGTAACTTATATATATATTAACCATATATATATTAACCAAGGATTAATATATATATATATATAACTCCCATATTAATGTGCAACTCCCACATATGTAACTCTCATATATATATATATATATATATATATATATAACCCACATATGTTCATTGTTTCTAGACAATGAACCATGTGGATATCCATCGGGTCGACCGCTCCATGGACGCACCGGTTTGGATCCAATAACCAACAACACAGGATGAAACTTGTGTAGAATCAATGTTAACCAATAAAGCCTAATCAATCTCATGTTTCAGGCCTGTTTAGGCCTTACTGATCAACATTGATTCTACACAAGTTCCATCTTGTGTTCATATCCCTAGACAATATCTTGTTAGGAACTGCTTTAGTTGTTTCCTGAACATGGGTGACAAATTATGATGAAAGACACCAACCACCACCTCCAATTCAGAATACGGACGAAACCCGTCTTCTCCAAGAAAACATGAGGACAAACACAAATTATTTTTAAGGGAAATAATGATCAAGAGCATGTCCAGAGGCTTTTCCCTACCCAGGTTGGTTATAGTGAGGCTTACATATCAGAAAAAGATTGTAACCATGTGCCTATTCTCTCATTTAATGCAGAAGGAAACAAAGACTATATGTTCAAAGATTTGACTGACCACTGTTATTTTGACATCTGCCACCATACAGAATATCTTGAAGAAGCAGTCTGGATAGAACCCTGAGAAGAACTCACGAAGAAAGACAAAAAACAAAAATTACAATGCATCACCCTGCAAGAGGTTCCCCAATGATGATGACAGAAGCACCCAACCATGTTCTCCTTTGCAGCCTTATTACAAGAAAGCCTCAAGGCATATACGAAAGGAGTTATGGGTAAAATCAGTCCAAAGGAAAGTACTATTGCTATGTTTCAATCAACATCCCGGCTCGATCAAGATAATGAGTTTCCACCATTAGGAACTTATTCTGATAAAGCAAATAAAGTCAATCACAAATGGAAGATCTCAGATCCAGAAGTTATTCTTCCTGGTGGCACCACAGAGCAAGTTTTAACTACTGAAGCTGTATTAAGCTGGCAATCAAAAAATACTATGGCACAAAAAGCTATTCTTAAAAGGACTAAGCAAAGTCAGCAGAGACTAGAGCAAAAACTAACTAGGTGTTTGGATTCTTTACAAACACCTTTAGAGATGCTCAAGGTCTACATCATGGGATTTTATTATTGATGCATGAAAATATATCCTTTTCAATCAAGAAAGAGAAATGAAAAACCTAAATGCCCAGCTAGCTGATATTGAACGAGGTTTTCACCTCAAACCATCCATGAACTCAACACTTCCATATATATCTTCCTCACTATGGTCATTAACCCCACCATCTGTTTATCCCAAATTCACCCAACCCCTTGTCATACCTGACTCAACTGAGCTAGAAAAAAAGTTAGGGAAAACTTTCATTCTTATGGCAAGAAGACATTGGCCAAGCTTCAACAAAAGGATCCTTCATTTCATAAGATGAAGGAAAAAGTTGAACCCTTTGAAACATTCTAACCTACACCTCCAAGGCTCCAACACAAATGATGATGCACCAAAATACTTTGGCCCCATTTTTGAAGAATCATGCAAAAAGGGGTTGACAAAAAAATCCCTGAACTTCAAGCAAACAATTTCTTCAGATGAATCTGACAAAAGCTCATAAGACATCTCTGAAGATGATTATTTACAAAGGTTTTTACCTCCGCAGTTTATGAATCAATCTGCTGGTTTTAAAATGGAATACGTTTTTGACAATCCCCCATCTGATAATGATGCTCCACCAGCAACAGGAGAAATGCCAATAGATTCATTTATTCCCCAATCATCTTCGGCAAGCATACGTTCTTCACGCTTGATGATGTCTCTCCAACCAAATGGAGGGAAAAAATGCAAGAGTTCACATCTTGGTGCGTAACAGAACTCTAGAAGCTCAATACTACAATTGAAGATATGATTGGGAGATTTACAGCCATAATGGTAGGCACATTAAAGAAATGGTGGGAAGCACTCCATGAATATTGTCACATTCAAGTTAACAAAGTGCCTGATCTCAATCAATTCATTCATTGGACTTCTTTACAATGAAGTTTTGGGAAATTCAATACATATTACAAATACAGTCAGGGAAGAATATTTCCAAATAAAGTGTTGTTCTTACTTCCCCAAAGATTTAGATACACACATTCAACAAATGTCAAAGCAATTTTATCTGCTTGGTGGACTTGATGATCCAATTTAAAGCAAGCATACTTAAATTCAATTCCCGGTCCTCTCAGTAAAGAAGCATTCCAACAATTGGAAATGAAAGGGAAAACATTGGTACAAACCACTCTCAAAGACATTCATTGACACGCGATGTGAGCATTACAAAGTTTGTGCAACAAAGAATATTTCTTTAAAGATTTTAACAATGAGGCCCAGATGTTTGAAAAAGCCTGCAACAAGTCGCATCTTCTCATCAAATGCTCAAGCAAAGATGGATGTGACTGTTTGTTTTCTCACAAAAAGAAGAAACGCTTCAAGAAACATTTCTTTAAAGACATACAAAAGAAAGAGATTCAAGAAATCGATAAAACTGGTTTGTGTACTGACAATATACTAGCAGTCAAACCCAATTAAGCAAACCTATCAAAAGGGCAACATCAGGGAAACTATGCCAGCTACATGCAACAGTAACAAACCAGACCATCGGACTCTTCAAAATACCGTATCCAACCGAATACTCCATCCGAGCCCGTATAACATATATTGTATGTAACATACTAGGTAGACAGAGTTACTTCAATGTCATAGACCAAGTATATTACATATAAGATGCACTATATGTTATCTAAGAAGCTAGCAAGCTGCTATACTCTTCCTCAGCAGAGTCTGACAGTAGCTGAATTGAAAATGCCCCTCAGAAATGCCACTAACATTCTTCGAAGTGGCTAGTTAATAACTAAGTTGAAGCGGTTCATCCTATTCAGTGTTTTAACATTTATTACTCCTACATAAAAAGATACTAAAACTGAACGGTATTAAAATTTTGGGCATGATCATAACTTTTTCTAAAACCATATTATACCATGTAAACACTAAACTTGTATGTCAATTAATATTTCGTTAAAATGTGCTTTCATGTTGTATCTTTGGATTGATCCCTTTGTAGCAACTTTATAATTTTTTTAAAGATTGAATAGTTACTGATATTTAGACTTTAGTTGATATAGTCCATCGACAAAGTGAGGAAGACAAGTTGGATAAAATTGTGTCATAACCTCTTAACTTTTTCATAGTAGTTCAACCAATAGTTCATATATATAAATATTATGCTTCTTCAAAATAAATAAATAAAAATTAAAAGGGATGCTTGTAAAAAATAGGCATACTAGTTGGTAAACTCACGACATTTAAAGTCAGGCAAAGTATTGAAAGAACATCTGTCATGAATTCATGGTCTCACTAGTAATGGTAGTTATTTAGCTAGTATGGTTGCTATCTGGTTGTTAGTAGGATAATTGTTATTCTCTATTGAATAATGCCATGGTGACAAAACATGGTTATACAAATATCGATACAAAATGGCATGTCAAAATTTAACTAGTTTCATCAGACTTAGGTAGAGTCAGTGGTTATAACCAACCACAAACATACACATAATTATGTATGTACTTTTAGTAACAATTCTTTAGTTACCAAAGCATTATTGTTATCTCGTATCTTATCTAGTTGTTAGTAGAATAAGGACAATAGTTATTTTTTATCTAGTTGGTAGTAAGTAAGGACAGTAGTTATCTTTTGTAATTAGTTGGTTATATAAGGGGCCTTTTGAGGTCAGAATGCAGTTACCAGGAACGCTGATCGACTGGATACGCGAAACGAAATCGAGTACGAGAAACGCTACCTATGGTGAATGCACAAGGTATCTTAGTTCTCGTACCACAATTCGGAATGATGCGGTACATGGAACACAAGGCAATTAGAGTTCCCTAGTAACCCTTTGAAACTTCTTTCTATTAATCATTTTCATGTTCCACTATCTATCTCTCTCTATCCCTTCCCCAGTTCTACTTTCTCTCTTCCTCATCTCCTCTCTCTCTCTCCCTCTTCTTTCTTCTTTAATTTCTTGTTCAAATATGTTAAATTCTAACCAATGCTCAACTGAAACCAAGACAATATATATTATTCTCCTGTTGAAGAATTGGGAACTTGGAGGATAGTTCAGATTTATAACATTCGAAAGATTGCTTTCAACTTTAATAAATGAGAAGTTAGCATAGAAAAGGTGTTTAAATGGTTTACAGTTATTCATAAACCAAGAAATATTTAAATGAATTATACTAGTGTTAGGTAAAACTTAGATGGATGATGAAAGCTACCTCTTCAAATGGAACAAAGACAAAAGGTGTTAGACCCCTCTTATGTGAAATAGCTGGCACATCTGGGTTGTGTGTTTCATCCTCCTGCCAACCTTCTATAACTCCAAGAATATTTTCACTAGGGCCACCAATCTCATTCTCATTCACACCACTTGTAACGATTGAAAGTAGATCCATCCTATTGTTGGCCCCTACAATTGTACCCCTTAACCTGTTGAAGGAACATATCCACCAAACTTAGATTCAACAATATGGATATCATGATGATTTTTACAGTAAATTTTTTGTTGGTGTTTTTCTTTTGAGGAGTGAGGGGTGGGGTGCGGGGGGGATTAAACTCAAAAAGTATAAGTTCAACAACAACAAAGATAATGATGGAAAAAAGGAACAGAATATAGTAAATATCATTATCTTTTCGTTAGTAATCGTCATTTTTAAACATCAAGTATTCATAATTCATATCACGTCAATTCATCTACCAAATACAACCACAAAACTGAGTCAACTACCAGAAAATCATAAATTCTGGCTCAGATGCTTAAAGAAGCCGAAAGTGGAGTACTACTTTTGAACAGTAATATTCCGACAGCGAAATTTACTACGAGTATTAAGAGATGTATCTTAGTTAGAAATAATTATTTTTCTAAAGCCCAAGTGGAATTTTAAAAAAAAAGATCCTATTTTCATTTATATATATATATATATATATATATATATATATATAGAGAGAGAGAGAGAGAGAGAGAAAGGAGGACCGGAGAGTTTTAGCTGAGCTCACTTGAGCATTAAATTACATAACTATTTCAACCAAAAAACATAATATACCTTAAGCGGATTCTCCACACAGTTGGACGTAAGCCAGGATACAGAACAGCAGCTTCAACCTGTAATAGAAAAGGTATCCATATTCACCTTCCAAAAGAAAACTATGAAGTGAGCACTACAAAGTTGACAGATCAAACAAGATCTTATAGAGAATATGACTCAGGTATGTTATGTTCTATACCCAACTGGTAATTTCTATCTAACTCGGTCAAATTAATTTATAGAAATACAATATTGAACAATTAGGAAACCTGGCAAGAAATAGAGCCAAACCTTGTCTTCAGAAAATGTGTAGCTGCCACTATAAACACCTTCGACTTTAGATGCACGGAAGTTCATGAATTTTGCCACATCCTTTAATTTGTGTGATGAATTCTAATCATTGCACATGAGAAGAATCAAACAACAATTGACAACAGAAACATTTTTCTCATAAATCTTGAGCAAAAAGCCAGAAAACAAATCTAACCTTGTAGAGAAATCTTCCAGAAGGGTAAAATCTCATGTAGCGGAAATAGCAGACCTGAAATAACATGCAGAAACAGCGATAAGATTTATGTCTTGAATTCTTGTAGCCAATCATAAAACATTGCTGCTTTTAATGATGTGGAAACATTATATCACTCTGAAAACACAGATGAGAAGTATACCACATGAACTGGATTCGTAACCTTCCATTCTGCCACTCCAGCGCGGATGTAGGTGTTCCTACTGACATATAGACCTAATGGATAAAATACATATATTCATTAGACTATATAACTTTACAAATGAAGATGCTGGACATAATCAGTTTTAAATAATGAATATATTTACTGCAAAGCAATATGAATATATGATGCAAGATACAAAATATTTAAAAATCCAATCAAATTTGTCAATAACTACCGCAAGTGCTAAGCAGTGAGATAAGGGCATTTCTCAAAAAGATTACTGAAGTACTATTACAGAAACTTAAACAAGCTGATGTGCCTATATTGTTATGATTAGATGCTCATGTAACTGCCAAGTGCCAACGTAGGTGATACGTTTTTCCCTTGTGTTGTTTTACTTACTTAATTCCTCTTGCATCAAACATGTCTAGAAATGTATTTGAATTCGAACTTGGACATGTAGTGGACATCAATACCTCAGACATTATTAGCCATATGCCCCAACTTCTTTTTGACATGTTTTTAATAACTTGTAACAGTTACTTGTATTTATTTCAGACATAAAAAGCATCATTCATATTTAAAAGTAATAATTAATAAATAAATAAGAGGTTTTGTTCTAAGAGATGTATGAGAAGTAAAGATGCTATTTGATAGTACGTATGTAACGATTGTGTATAGTATCTAACCTTGTAATTAGGTTTATGAATATTTAATGAATAAAATAAGATTTTAATGGAAATTATTTTGTGCAAATAATTTGAGTTGAATAAATGTGTCATATTTATTTGCAAGTATGTAATTTAACTAGTTGGCAAGCCCATGCTAAATCAATTGGGAGAGTCCAAGAGAAGGAGGTAAGAAGCCCAAGTAAATGTTAGATGAGGCCCAACCTATTATGTAATGCAAGCTAATGTTAGCATATGAGAAGCCCAAAGCATAGATCAATTTTTAAGCCCAAGAATTGGTCCAAGAGAAAAAAAAGAGAAAAGGGGGGAACCAGCCACTCCAAGTGGGAGGGGCCAAACTTTCCATTTTTTGGAAAGTCTATCCCTTTCCCATTAAACTCAAATCTCTTCATCAACTCCCCATCCCATCCAAAACCAAAAAGTCTTGTTTCACTCATTTTGTCTACCCTTAACCCTTGTTTTAGCTTAATTGAGAAGATGATTAAGTTTAACTTGTGGAGGCTATGAGAATTAAGAGAATAGAAGGGCTTGACCAAGAGAAAACCAAACAAGATAGGTCACTATATAATTCTTTTAAAGTTTCTTTATAAAAGAAAGCTATAATCTTCTTCTCAACCATTGTTCATTTCATCTAAAGTTGTGACGCCCCGAATCTGGGTATCTTCCAACCCGATAGATGGTGTTACACGGTACTACAGTCTACTTATACATTCAATTGAATTACAACAATAAAGTGAATCTGCTCATTATATATATTACATAATAAGTTCCTTCCCAGGTTTTTTATAACCATTACATATGTTGTTTGTCATAGTATCAAATTAATACAAAAGTAATACTATGCTATTACAAGGATAACTACTTATCCGCCTTTGTAAGACCCCAACTTTTATGAATAAGGATTTAATTTTCTCTAAATATTATTTTGAATAATACGGTGTTGATTTGATATAATGTTATAGTTATGGGTGATATGTGCAAATTTTACAAAGTAAGCAAGTTGTCATAAAATATTCATTTGGTCGGGAAATATTCGTACGATGGCGCAATCATTGGTGGACCACATAACGGAATAACTGTCGGATATAGAAAATAACAGAAATAACCTTTTTATAAAAAATAACGCAAGACTTTTACCAGGGCAACCCGAGAATTTAGATAATTTTATAAAATCTTAAAAGATTGAATTAAGGTTAAATAATAGACCTAGACAGAAAATAAGTGTATGAATTTGGCATTTATGAAGGATTTTGGTGAATTTAAAAAATTTTGGTGAAGACTTGCAGAGTTAAGTGTACAAATGTATATGTTCTGTGTATATGATCATATATGTGTACAGTTTGTGGTTAAGGGTCAAGGGTTGACCAGATAAATTATATCAGTGACAAATCCTAAAGCTATATTAAGAATATCGATGTTAAGTTACAAAACCCTAAAACCGGCTCTGGAAACCCTAATTTCAGTTCCGGGAATCCAAAACCCTAACCGGGAATATTAAAACCCTAATTTGGTAACTTAAAAGCTATGTATAAAGGTTTATATGTTATTGGTTATATCTTTAATTAGGGAAAACCTAGCAATTAATTAAAAAACCCTAATTGCTAAATTAGAAACCCTAATGTACAATTAGATAAAACCTAATTGTTAAATTATAAATTTTTATGTTAATTAGGAAACATTAATCCTAATTAGCAAGCCCTAATGTCAATATTGATTTTATATTTTGAAATGTAGGTAGTATCTAGTTTTTTCGATAAGAAATTAGTATTTGATTTACTTATAGCAAGTGAAATAAACTTTTGTTTATAGTCTGTGCATATACTCTATTTTACATGCTGCATCCTTATCATGTGTGTTGGCCCGTCCTTGCATGTATTTTTCTTGTTCACTTTCTGCACCCGTGCCTCATTTTCATCAGAAATTAAGGAATGGACTCGTGCAAAATATAAATTATCTTAAAGCATATATTCCACCACAGATAGACTGGTTATGACAGAACCACGAAATGATGAAGTTTAGTTACAACTTCCACCGAGGAAAATAGAAGAAGAGGAGAAGGAACAAAGAAAAGAACGAGTGAGACCAACTCTTTTCCAAATTTTTAACTAGTGTTGAATTTAAATATCCTGACATATCTATCTTAGCAAACAATTACAAAATAAAAAATAAATAAATACAATCTTAACCAACTTCTAATAATAATTTCAGAATTTCAAATATATTTCTCTACATTGATGCTAAAAGCTTATTTACTCGATCAGAATAAATCATCACTAAAACAATAATAAAGAAGGTATCTGACTTAATAAAGAGCAACAATTAATTGCGATCTGATTCTAGAATTTTAGCTTAATTTGGTTACTATCAAGGCAAAAAAATGCCAAAATCCCCTTTAGTAGAGACCAGGTTCCATTAACCAAATTTATTCCGATGGAAAAACAAGCATACAATATTGAGCTATCATCAGTAACATATCCAGCTTTCACTATTCAGGAGAATAGTTTAGACCTTCCAAAAATAAAATGGAAAAAAATATTGTTGATAAGTTTCATATGCATGCAGTGATGCAACATACAAAAACTACAAACGAAAGAGAAACATAGAAAAGTGGAAGTAAACTAAAAAGAACTCCACAAAAGTTGAAGTAAATCAGTATAAGCAAAACTAACATCAAAACATAAAACTGGGTGAGCAAAGTCATATCTTACCATCAATACGAATCCTTGGCCTTGAAAGCCACATTTTTCTCCATGAAGCATCATATTTTGACTGTAAAAGCTTATAATTGTCCACAACTCCATAGAGCTTCACGAAAAAATGTTCCGATATATTAAGTTAGATAATAACGAGCAAATGATGGGAAAAAAGGTCATTATAAATAACATAATACCTGCCAAGCCTTTAAGCATGCATTGCGCCAAAACACGGGATTACGGATTGTGTATCTCCATTTCCGACAAACACAGGCTGACCTCCCTAAGTTATACGGGCTCATTCTTGCAAAAATCTGCACATGCATATTTACCAGGGCAGCAGATACTTACAAATTCATCTACATATAAACCAAAAACAAAAAACTTTATATACCAATAGATATTTCTAAAAGCATCTTAAAAGATCGCAAGTCCATGCACACTAAAATTCAAAGAACACAAAAGTGTGTATACATCATTGCAAAGGATTATGAACTAGAAGTTAAGCTAAATGCATAACTAAAATAACAAGAATTCACTATACACAACTGACTGGCTATGATATCAAATAATGATATCACAACAAAAGACTAAGTTAGGAAACTAAATAAAATTTCAGTAATTAGAAAAAAAGTTCATCTTTGAAAGTTGGTTTAAGATTTGGGTAGTGTTATGCAAGTATGCAACGAACCTAGTCATGTGGGAGCCATGAACAAAGAAGATACTATCCCTTTATCCAATTTTAGCTTTCCCTTTTGGAGTGGGTGGCATGGATTTTAAAATGTGCCAAACACATATATTCAATATATATCCCTAGAAAATGGAAACACATAAATAGGTTTTAATCATTACATATCCAATTGTATAAACATATAATTATCCTCGGAAAATGGAAATGTGAAAGAGACCTATATAGTGTGTTGTAACAAAGTAATAGGTTTTAATCATTCAATCCCAATAGTTAAATGTTTGGACTCAAAGGAAAAGGGGGGGAAATTAAAAACTCTAAGTTTGACAAATTGCCGTTTACATATTCATAGTCTACAGCTATTTAATGCTCTCTCTCTAACAACTCACATGTGATTGACCGAGTTAAGCCATATTACTAAGGAGGAAAAAATGTAAGCTTCTCCTTATTTGTATTCTTGTTCTTTGCTGGTTCCAGATTATATTACATGCGAACAATACATGAGAGCAGCACAAGGTGGAGGTGAGACTTCTCAGAGTAAAATGTGGCAATGTTTAGGTAAATACAATATCACATACATATAAAACTAATGCCGCAAAGTGAATCAACATGAAGCATTAAACCCTGTCAATTATGCCTATTAAATACAAATATACATATTATCGCATGGGTGAAATTTCAAACATATCAAATTAGTGCTAGATGATTGAATCATGACAGTAGCGCAGTTAATAATTAACAAATTTACCACAGCAAAAATCTATGGGCTTGTTTGTCTACAAAACTATCGAGCGTTCAACGTATTTGGAGTTCCAAACCCACAGAGAATCTTGTTCGTCTACAAGCAGCTTATTCGAATCGCAACTTATTTAACTAACAAACGCATTGCACTATTTTTTATGCAATGGCCAAAGGCACTAAACATTAACATTGTAAACGCTATAAACGACCGATCATACTTATATGTGAAAACAATGGTGGAGCTGGGTTGTTCAAGGTCAGAAAAAGTACTACCTCAAAAAGTAGTTCATCAGGCAAGCTTCGGTGAATCAAAGCCGAATCAATATATGGTTTACTACTTGTACTCCCAAAAGGAGCCACGGGTCTAATATAAACCCCATAAAGATCTGAAACATAAATTAAGAATACAAAATTATCACAAATTACACATTACATAACGAATACAAAAACTGTATTTCAATTATAATCAAACAAGCAAAGTAATGGATTAAATTAGTATTGGAGAATACCAAGCCAAGGCCTTTGTGTTACATAGAAATGTGCAGTCCTAAGCCGAAAAGCTGATTCAAGCTCAGCTGGAACTTCCAAACTATAATCTGCAATGATAGAATTCTAAATTAGAAATTTCATGACCAAAATCAACCAACAACACACCAATAATGAACGTAACTCTTAAATTACACTGAATTATTAATTAAATAAACCATTATTAGTTTCATTAACCGATAAAATTAACAATTAATCGATAACTAGAAGTTAAAACCCATTAAAAAACGGATGTCTAGGGGAAAAATATAAAACAAATTGAATTTCAGCTTGTGTAATTCATGTAACTGATAAATGTTTTAGTGAACTTGGGCATTACCTGACGTCATGACGCTTGAAAAGGTTCTTCCTCGAAAAAGATTCAAGCCTTCTATAACTTTCTCGGATTTTTCTGGAAAACTGAGAAAGAAATGGAAAGAGGAAAAACATCAAGCTTTTATTAAGCATTAACCAAACACCGACTATGAAATCCGACAATTCTGGCCAATCAGCCCATGGTGGGACCACATTTGAAAATCAACTAATCCGATTTAACCCGGTAAGCTCCGACCCTATACTCGAACCGACTTTGAGTTTGAATGGTGTTTTCCCAATTTTATACTGTTGGGCCGTTGGCATCATGGCATGTGTTAAGAAAAGAGTAATGACTCAGCGGCAAAAAATGGGTACAAAAAAAGTATATACGATGTGTCAGATTATTATGAATGGATATTTCATTATATATAGGTTGGGTACAATAATTATAACCAATAAGTATTACGATAAGTTTAGAGGGATATTTTTTAATGATATTTCTAGTGATATTTTTTTTTTTTTGGTTTTTTTTTTTGGAATACCTCCCAAAAAATGTATAGTATTTCAACTAAAATTTTTGTAAGAAATAGTGTTTTGGTGTAATTTGGATACATATGAGAAACAGGGTTGTATAGGTATGCATGCACCACGCTTTTCAGATGTATCCAAATTACACCTAAAACACTGTTTTTTATAAAAATTTCAGTTGGAATAAATACTATATATTTTTTTGGAGGTACTACAAAAAAAAAACCAAAAAAAAAAAATTAAAAAAAATGTCACTAAAAAATGTCCCCCTAGAAGGACTCTAAGTATTATACATCCACTCTTTTGTCATTAAAATATTATTCTCTCTGTTTCAGGATAAAAGTTTTTATTACTATTTCAGTAGTTCCAAGTTAAATGTCTACTTACCTTAAATAATTTATTTTTTACAATAATTTACCTATAATACCCTTATTATTAATTATTATATTTGTATTCTCTATGCATATTTATATAGCATCACTAGTAATGTGCATAAAACTACGCAATTAAATGAGAATTTAAATATGGACAATTTTGTCATTTTATCCTCTTTCTTAGTATGCGCAAAAAGTCAATCAGGACTTTTATCTTGGGACGGGGGGAGTATTAATTAAGAAAATAGATCAATAAAAAATTTGGAGAAAGTTATTTTTTTGTTGATTCATTGTTTTTAAAGAATGAATTACGATTGTAGACATTCGAAAATTTGTTTTCTTATTACTAACCCTAGGAGGGCAAGAACGTCTTTTACATCTCGAATACAACTCAGGGAAAAGACAGCATGTGACGCCCCCAAAATAGGTCCACACGACCCATTCTGAGTCGCCAGATATCACACTACAAAAATTAAATACAAACTTCATTTATACAATTGTTGAACTGTCGCGCAGAGTACGACAACACATGAGCTGTGAGTTTTAATACAAATATATGTAACTCTCATGGTACCTCGACCACAACACCTTACAATGGTGCCTTACATTAAGGTACATTCAATAACTGTTTTACAAATTAAAATCTTTGGAAAATGCTCAAGAAAACCTTCGTACATGGGAGGCCATGCATCTAAGTTATGATAGATATCATATGACTCGAGAATTATCCTTGGTTGATCCAATAGACCCCAAAGAAAAATGAGAAGATTATTGTCATGTTCTTTCCAATGATGAGTCTTCTCTTGACATATAATTATCTCCATTGTATCCAATTGAGAATTATATTTCAACCAAACTCCAAGATTATATAGGTAGTGCTCATAGATATAATCAGCAAGTGCATGTGCACAACCCTGTCTTATGATAACACGAAGTTGTCTGTCATTAGACATCTTGTATGATAGTGGCAAAACACCCTTCCAAAGTTAGGTTCACCTCACCCTATTCGGTTCACCAAAATCAACGGTTAAAATGACGTATAAAATACGACACACTTATCTAAAATTCTTAATAAAATTATTTTCATACTGTTTTATGGGAAACCTCAACAGCTATAGACCATCGTTCTATTCTCCTGTTACCCCCGCTCAACCCAGCTACACTTTTATTACCTAAAAGGAATTGTGAAGCAAAAGGGTGAGCACAACTAGCCCAGTAAAGAATATCATGACTAAAGATAATTAAATTATCAATAACCTTCACAAGAATAATAAATCGAGATTTAGAACATATGGTAGATGATAAAACTTTTCAACCATAGTGGCAAATGTAACGAGCAATCCATTATAAGAGTCAAATAGACCATAAAGTCTATTATCTTCTCCATGTTAAAAGTCCACCAACAATGTTTTATCCGTGTAACATCAATCAACAATTCCTTTCCACAATCATGTGAATAACTCATAATCATAATTGTGATTCTAAATTCCTCTTCGCACCCAGGACGAAGATATTTTTCATCACCTGTCTTTACCTGAAACATCAAATATCATTGTTATACCAAATCATAGTTCCTGTTCATAATCATACTAATAAATTCATCTTTTCACTACGGGCCAAAGACATTCATTAACAGTTTATCTTTGCACTACAGGGCAAAGATATGCAACTGTATTTTAGAAGAGTCAAGTAGAGCATGATTGTAAGACCCCAACTTTTATAAATAAAGATGAATTTTCTATAAATATCATTTTTGAATATTATGGAGTAAATTTGATATAATGTTATAGTTGTGGGTAATATTTATAAATTTTGTAACGTACGCAAGTTGTTATATAATATTCGATTGGTCGGGGAATATTCGTTTTAACAGGGAATATTCATACAACGGCACAATTATTGGTGGACCCCACGACGGAATTATTGTCGAATTGAAAAAACGACAAAAATACTTTATGAAAATAACGGCGGAAGTTTTCACAAGTTAATCGTTAAAACACCGGTGTTAATAAAGACAAGAATGTCTGGCGTGGTTGCATAGTAGCACACAATATTGATTATTGATGCTTACGTGAGAAGTCACTTAGTTTTGTTCAATTATTGCTACGAAGAATTCTTGCGATAGTATCTCACGTTATTTGATTCAATTATTGTCAATATTTTATATATTATTAAATCAATAATTGAGACGACGATGTTATTAATATTATTATTTGCAATATTAACGACGCCTAGAAGTTCGCTCAAGGAGAGGTTTGGTCACCTAATTTGCGCAATATAGGAGAAATCCTTATTCGAAAGCCCCTCTTTCCTGGGAACGACATGGTCGATTAATATTGTGAATTATAATGATGGTGATAAAGTTTGTTTTATTAGTATTATTAATGCAATAAAACAGAAAAACTTTTTATATAAAACAGAATTCTTTTATAAAGTTATTCGTTTTATTAGACTATAAATAGAATATATAATATTCTATTATGCATAGTATTTTATATAGTAAAATCTTTTTATATAAAACAGAATACTTTTATAAAGTTACCATTTTGACCAATGTTCCCGACATAAAACTGAAACACTTAAAGAACAGAAGTTGTAGGTGTACTCGTCCTCGTTCTGGATCATCTTGAATCACCTCAATCGGAGTTCGTATGAAAACGTTATGTTCATTTTAGTAAATTATGTCCGGTCAATTTTTTTCCAAAATTCACTAGTAGATTACTTCGCCGAAGTGGGTTTTTAGACTAGGGGACCACAAGGCGGGGGTCCCTTCTGCGTTTTTGCGAATTTTGATCTAGAACACTACAAAAAGCCAAATTAGGCCTACAAACTCCTTTCTAACAACCATACCAACCTACCCAAGGTGTAATATGTTTACAGAAACATAAACTAATGTTTCTAACACATTTCTAACCACATAAACAACATAAACATCAAAGATTACAACCTTTAATTTCACTATTTCTCTTATTTCCTCTTCTTTTGACATTCATAGCGAAATTCTTCGTTGTGAATTCGTTTTTAAACCAATTCAAGTAATTCCATTTGTGATTACTCATATTCTTAACATACTAACTTAATACATGATCAATTTCAATAATAAATCATAACCAAACATCAATTTGACAGTTTCAAAAGCCATTTTTTCGAAATTAATTTACAGAAAATCATTATGAACAAAATTCCTCTTGTTTATCAAAATTACATGGATTGAATTGCTAGAACAACCATATAACTCATAATCAAACACTATGAACATGATTTCATCATGTTCATCATATATTTGTGAATTGAAACATTTGAACAACTATAAAAATCTCATGTAAGCGTATACATGAAAACATATGAACACCATATATTCATATAAATTCACAATCATGAAAACCTAATTTTATAATGACTAAATACAAAATATCTTAATTTAGTATAAGGGTTAGTTTGATACCTTTCTAGGTTGCATTAGGAGAAAAGATGGAGATTATGAAAGCTTTACTTTTGTTTTCTCAAAGTTTCTCTTTTTCTTCTTCTTCTTCTTCTTCTTCTTCTTCTTTGTTCTTCCTTTCTCTTTTACTAATACGTAATATAAACTGATATATGATAATATAATATATGTATACTTATAATACATATTAATATACAACATAAATACATATATAACTGATGTCTGTCATATTATTTGAAAATCAAAAGCCATAAGGTTTGTTTGGCTAAACCACTTTAAAAATTAATAACTTACGACCCTTATGCCTTGTTTGGTAAAACCACTTAAAATAATGACTTAATCATTCCTTAAACCTTGGTTGGCAAAACAAGATTAAAACAAGAATTTTAAAAGCTCTAAGGCTTTGTTTGGTAAAACCAAATTAAAACTCTTTTAATTTATTTTCATAAGTCATTTATAATATAGTTTATTGTCCCGCATTGTTTACTTGGATTTCCATATCCAATCTTAATTAAATAAACTAATTACCACATACTAAATAAATTTCCCAGTTAACCAAATATCACAAAATTATAATCTCATTATAATTTTATTTAATAATTAATATATCACTTTAATTATTAAATTACGACAGCAATATAACAACTCATGTAATTTTTAACAACTCTCTAACTGTTAAATTAAATTAGATTATTATCTAATAAATTTAATTCACAAATATATACTAACAACAACCACATAAATAAAATATTTATTTAATTTAATAAATATTTTAAATTACATAAAATTCTGGATTGTTACATCCTTCCCTCCTTACAAGGATTTTGTCCCCAGAATCACAACTCAAACAATTCATTCGTCACATTCTTCCCTCCTTATAAGGATTCCGTCCTCGGAATCACCGAAACCCTACCTTATTCAGGTTTTCATCAAATCTCTTCGTTGAATAACTTCAACACATGACCTTAATATAAGTTTTATATTTCCTACTACATTTATTTCTTCAACAAATTCTAGGTTTTATTTCATAAATTTCACTTGAACTTAATTATATTCTGAGTATTATATATTCTTTAACTCATTCATTTCATTTTCTAAAGATTGTTATCATAAATACTCGGGATATTACAATGACATGCAGGATTGTCAGGCCCTTAAGCATAAGATTCAGGATTTAATTGACATTGGTGAGATCGTGGTGACCAAACCTGACCAACCCCATGTTCAAGACAACCTTCTTCATCAACACAAGGAAGATGAGGTTAATATGATCAACAGAGGCAATGGAGAGACCTCCAAGTACCTCAAGTATGTGGGTGGATCATCCCAAACCAGAAAGGATAGTGCTGACAGATGAGATTATGCACAGTTTCAGTTTATGATGGAACGAAAAATGAAGGCTCTTGGCGAACAAGTCAATCAATTGGCAGAACTGGTGGTTCATTAACACCAAGTCACACGTCAATTATTCATTCAGGATCAGGCTAGCCTCCTTTCTCTTATTCCAAGTACCCCACCACTTACTCCAGAAAGTAAAACACTGGAGGATAAAATTACAAAAAGAGCAAATGCAAAAGCCCATTGGGACTTCGCCAACAAAAGGGAATTCACCTATTTAGGCCAACTGATGGAAGAAATATTATAGATGCTGATCAATAAGGGAAGAATCACAACTCTGCTACCTCCAATCAGCCCATGCTTAAGACGGTTTGATTCTAATAGAGTATGCCAATACCACTCCCACTCTCGCGATCACAACACTGAAGAATGCTGGGCACTCCACCATCTTATTCAGAACCTTATTGACAGCGGTGTCCTGCAGATGGCAGACAATGAAGCTGTATTACTTGAGAGTGGGGACACATTTCCTACCAAATGGAAGATAGTTGTAGCAGTTATATCCATTGAGGGAGAGTTGGCTGCCACACCACTTATAATTTAACCTATTTAACTCAAAGGTGTTGAAAACCCTTTGAAAGTGGTTGCATCAGAGCCGATTATATTGCCTTTCAGGCCACAGTATCCTGTTGTCAGCCTACAAAAAGTGCCATGGAAATATGGAGTGGCTGAAGGATCCACATCCAATATGACTGCTGCAGTATTGAAAGAAAATCCACTGTATCTTCCCCAAAGGGTGATGAAGCCTACCATCAAATCAAAGGGGAAAGTTCCCTTGGAGAAGATTGAAGAATTCCTCCGTACTATGGGACACAATGAAGATAAGGTGGTTTTAAGATTGAAAGAAGCTCCACAACAGATTTCTATTATGGACTTGGTTTTCTCCTCAGAGGATCACCGGAAGGTCTTACTAAGAGTCTTAGAAGAAGCCCACTTGCCAAAATCAGTGGATGTTAAAAAATACCATCATCTAGTTGATCACATTTTCAATAGTAATGTGATATCTTTCACCGATGATGACATACCTCCCGAAGGGACGAGTCGTTGCAAACCGTTATATATAACGGTTATGTCCTCCGGATATATGGTGGGAGGAGTTCTGATAGATGGGGGATCGTCCTTAAACATCTGCCCTTACGGCACCTTGGAGAAAATGAATATCAATCTCAACAGGATCCGAAGCAGCCATACAATTATCAAAGCTTTTGATGGATCCCAACGAAATGCTATTGGAGAGATTGAACTGCCAGTGGAGATTGGTCCACATACATTCTGTGTATCCTTTCATGTGCTCAAAATAGCTACATGATACAATCTACTTTTGGGAAAACCGTGGATTCACATGGCTGGAGCTGTCCCTTCCACCTTTCATCAGCGGCTCAAATACATCATTAACAATAGCTTAGTAACTGTTAATGCTGAGCCAGAGTGTCTTGTACAAGGTGACATACCACTCATTAGTTTCATTGCAGAAGTTGAGCATGTCAGTTTCCAGGCCCTTGAGGTGAGCAACACTCACTATCAACCCATTGGGGCGCCACCTCTGATACCCAGAGTTTCTGCCGAGGTAATGTCGGCAAGTCAAGAAATGATATCCTTGGGATTTCAACCTAGACAAGGGTTAGGAAAGGACCATCAGGGCATTAAGCACCTAATTCAATTTTCCAGTCAAACAGGGACAACCAGACTAGGCTATTCTCTTGGGTTCCGTTATAGGAACCCTCACAAGTACAAATAGATTCCTTCATCTTTAAGGCAATCGCCTACACCTACAGAAGCTGAGCCTGTACGGCCTTCATTAAAGTTCCCTGCCCGTGTGGTTAGTATGCTATTTCATAAGCCGATACCGGTCAAAGGAAAGGAAGTCCTAATTCCAGACCCCGAAGTAGAGGAAAAGGATCAGATATGTAAACAAGACATTGCAAGGCGGTTATCAAACCTGCACATCCTGGTCCATACGGAGGGTATGTGTGACACCCCCAAATCTGGGTACTTCAGTCCCACAAGATTTGGTGTTCACTTGATAAAAACATTCATTTCTAACTACCTAAATATAATTAAATTTAACAATAAACCTTCCCATTAAAGGATTACATCAATAAAAATCTCCTAGGTCATTTAAACTTTAAATATAAATTTTTAAGTGCAGAAAATTAAATAACTACATCAAAATATTAAAAATAAAGTTTAACAATATAAAAGTCAACATGTTTACAAGTCTTCAATACTTGTTCATTTTTCCTTTCCCTTTACTGGTGGTAGGTTCATCGACCTTCTCAACTTTAGCTGTAATATTTATATAAGCAAGAGTGAGCAAATGATGCTCACTTGAAATTACAATGAATAAAACATCATATCAACAGCCAAATGAATAGGCTCAATAGAACTGAATAATGTGCTCTATCAATGATAATCAAGAACAGAATTTGAAATATATATCTGAGGGTCACAAGACCACGAACTTTGTCCAAAGTTATAAGAATTCTTTCAACTTAAACTTAAACAGTCATAAGACTATAGGGACTTCTCGTACTTAGAGGGATCAGCCCTTCGTACAATTTATTTTGCACAAACATCTAAACGCTTACGCTTAAATTATTCCCTATAATAGGGTTGTTCATCTCAACATTTAGAATACAAGTCCGTACCAAAGTAAGTTTGGTTTGGATAAGTTTCAAGGTGATTTAGAGTTTAACGAACATCAACTAAGGATTAGTTGAATAAAATGTAATAACAATATGCTATGGAATAAGTCATAAATGAATCAACATTGTATAATAAGGTCATGCTTTAGAAATGAACTAAAAGCATAAACATTGAATCATGTAACATACCTTGCTTGAACAATATTAAGCTAATGCTAGAATTTTGTTTAGTAAAGAATTGAGTTATTGAGAATGCATAGTAAATAGCAAATTGAACTATAAAACTTATTCAACATAAGTATATCAGAATTTTAGAAGCTTGTGTGCTAAGAAACAAGTTAAAGTAGGAAACCTTCTCAAAGTAAGAGTTAGGTTAAATAGCTTTGCATGAACATAACTAAATTGTATAAATAGGATTAGGAATAACTTGCTCAATACTAAATAAGGTAGAGTAAAGAAACTTTCACGATATAATTAGAGTTAAGAAATTTACACAATCGTAAAAATAGAGTTAAAGAACTTGCATACTAAGAAACATGTTAAAGATAAGAAAACTTGCTCAATATCAAGAGGTAAGGTTTAGAAACTTGCCTTGCGTGTAAGCTAAACCGTAATAATTCGATTCATAATATCCTATACACATGTCATTATGACATAATTAGTTACTACATATACTCTGTATACAAATAAGTATCTATTTCATGTATGGATTGGTTTTAATCACATAGTCAAGTCACATTAGTAATGTAGTAACAAAACTCGTTAATTGTTAATAATATTCTCATTCTTAGTACTATAATACCACAATTAACAACAATCACATTTTAACAGTCATAATATTGCACCTTATCAACAATTACAGATTTTGTGTAATTAAAATACACTTTCTGACCATTCTCGCTTAACCATTATTGTGGTGCCCCAATTTACACTAGAGGCAATGCACTGCACATGAGGCACAAGCTCTTTGGCAATTTGGCGATCTTAAGGCGAGATTTAGCGTTCATAATACGAATTACATTTCAGTAACGAACACAGTAAAGCCAACTTTACCTACATCTAAATCTCTAGCAACCAAATTAACACGTCTAATTCACATAAATTTCACATAATCATTACCTGTGAAACCCCATATTTTATGAATAAAGAATTAATTTTCTCGAAATAATTTTTTTTATATTATGGTGTGAATTTGAGTTAATGTTATAGTTGTGGGTAATATTTATAAATTTTGCAAAGTATGCAAGTTGTCATATTATATTCGATTAGTCGGGGAATATTCTTTTTAAGCGGGGAAATATTACGATGCAATGACAATCATTTAATGGACCCCATTAACGGAATTATTGTCGGATCGAGAAAGCGATAAAAAATATTTTATTGAAAATAACGGCGGAAGTTTTACCGTTGATACTGTTGAACTACTCGGTAGTAAAAGTACAGTAATACGCGTTGTTGCGTAGTAGCACACGGTATTGATTATTGATATTTATGTGAGAAGTCACTCAGTTTTGTTCAATTATTGCTACAATTGTTGCTGCATAGTATCTCACATTATTTGATTCAATTATTGTTGATTTAGAAGTTTTGTTTTATTCATATTATTAACGTAATAAAATAGTAACATCTTTTTATATAAAACAGAATACTTTATTAAAGTTATTCTATAAATAGAATATATTATACTCTATTATGCATAGTATTTTGCATAGTAAAATCTTTTTATATAAAACAGAATACTTTATTAAAGTTATTCTATAAATAGAATATATTATATTTTATTATGCATAGTGTTTGCATAGTGCCTGCATAGTGTTTGCATAGTAAAATCTTTTTATATAAATAGAATATATTATATTTTATTTAAAAGATTTTTCTTTAAATATGGACCGTCAGATTAAAGTAAATCAATCTGGACCGTTCATGGATTAGTTACTATGCATTCCATTTTTCTATAAATAGAAGCTCATTCCTTCATTATTTTCTTACGAATTCACTGAACTCTAGAGAGAGAAACTATAGAGAGAGACTATAGAGAGATAGAAGAAAAGTTTTCTACTACTTCACTACTCTTATATCAAGTATTATTTTACAGTAAGAGATATTATTCTTTTGTATTCAAGAAGAGAACTTCTGTTATTCCATTTCTTTATTGTTCTGTTGGAATAACCTGTATACGCGGGCTACCCAATATTTGGTGACATTCTTCTATTATTCTGTCTTTATTATTCTGTCGGAATATCCTGTCTGTGCTATACGCCAGACCTGGTTCCATTTTTATTATTTCGTCTTTATTATTACATCGGAATATCACATCTCATCTTTATCGTCGGACTGGTTCCATCATTTATTATTTCGCATTTATTATTCATTGGAACATCCTCGGTGTGAATTTCACCGAATTGGTTTCGTTATTATTATTCTATTGAAATAACAAAATACATCAAGTACCGCATGCATGGTGATATCTTTTGTTATTCCATTCGTATTATTATACTCGGTTGATTAAAATTTTGACTTCTATACTCCATGAAATTAGTGGAATATCCTTGATATTTAGCGCTTCATCCGAAGATCTTTTCGTGGAAATATTCTTACGAGCATTCTTGAATTTTACTCTACAAAGCAAAGATCATGTTGACAATTTGGACGTTATTGGTTCCCTGACAAATTAATTCTTGAACTTGTTTTATTGAATTCTTATATCATTGTCATCATCCCTATGTTTATTTTATGTTGAAAGTCATCTGTGGCTGAAAGTGCATAGATGGACTTGGTATGATTATGACTAGGGATTATTCGGTATAATCATGGTAGTAATGTTACAAATAATGTGGAAAAAGTCCTCGTTGGCCCGTAGTGCATTGATGGACGATTTTGGTATGATTATGGCTATGGATTCTCTTCGGCCAAGGGTGCAAAGATGAATTGTTTTATGGCATGATCAGGACCGTTGATGAAAACACGATTATCTTTGGCCCGTAGTGCATGGATAATTCGTGGTCGTGATACTAAAGAATATCCTTGGCATGTAGTGCAGGGATGATTTAATGATGTGGATTATTTATTAAGCTGAGTCTCAGCGATAAAAGTGATGAAAAACCTTTTAAATCATAGAAGATAGTAGATTTTATTCTCTACTTGACTCTTTTAATGGATTGTTTGTTCCGTTGCAGTTAAACTTGATGTTTGTTATATTGTATCAGTTTAACACTGTTTAAGGCTAATGATAATTTATTCTGCATTATCTTAGTCATAATATTTTTCATTGGGCTAGTTGAGCTCACCCTTTCTTTCCTTCGTTCTCTCTTGAAATGAGAATATATTTGGGACGAGTCGGGGAACGGAGTGATGGTCCAGAGGATAGCATTAGTAGTCCTCACTATTCTGTGAAATAGTGTGATAATAATTGTAATGAGGACTCCTTTTGAGTTTGTATACTCTCTAGTAGATAATATTTGTATTCAAACTCACAGTTTATGTTTTGTTGTATTGTACACGATAATTGTATTAGTAAGTTGTATTTGAATTCTTTACCATGTATCTGGTGACCCAAGATGGGTGATGTATACCTAATTTTGGGGGCGTCACATTACCCATCATACATATATACTAATTTAGAACAATTAACAACAACTACAATTAAATTAGGTATTTTAAATTCCAGATTTTTGTCAAAACTCCATGTTTTAATTTCTTTAGCAAAATCATCACTGTGATCACCATTGTACACCAAATTAACTCATTCCAGCTACGTTCTCTTTGTTACTTACTGAATTACTACATTCAAGACTCAATTTACAGACTAGTTTATAAATTAACTACAAAATTTGGTACTTTCACAAGTCATATATATATAAACATGCACTGTAAACCATTTATCTTTCTTTTGAACGTGATTAGTACACAAAATCTTGTCTAGATGCTAGTTCTAACACCACAAATACATATAATTACAATTACACTTTATATCACAACAATTCATCAAATTTGAATTCATAGAGACTTTGAAATTCATGAACAGATAAACTTTTCATACATAGGAATTAAAGCTTTTTGAAATTAGAATTATACCTTCTCTTGCTTGATTAGCCCTTGCTAAAACACAGAGAATTGCTTGGAATCACAGAACTTTTCTCTCCTCTCAAACTATCTCTTCTCTGTATTCTCCCTCTTTTCTTTTCTCAGGCTTATGACAAAGTTTTTTACGTACAAATAAATAAGTACAAATAAAACAGACGTAAGAAACAAAACAGACAAATAACTAATACCCTTACTAAATACTCTTTTACGTTAAAAATTTTCAAAATAAATTGTCAATTAAAATTTCAAAAGCCTTTGTTTGGATAAAACTAATTAAAATAAAGACTTAATATCTTTAAGCCTTGTTTGGCAAAACTGAATTAAATTCCTTTAATTTATTTTAATAACTTATTTATAGCATAGTTTATTGTCACACTTTTCTTACAAAATTAAATTAAAAATATTATAATAATCCATTTAATCCATATCAACTTTCTAACTTAATTATTAAATTAAATTAGAATATTATCTCATAATAATTAATTTTCTTAACCCATAAATTATTTATTTAACAAATAAATAATCGCATCAAATCAAATTAACAAATATCTATTCCACAATAACCATATCAATTAAAATATTTATATAATTCAATAAATATTTGAAATTACAATTTAAAATTCTGGATTGTTATAGTATGAACAGAGACATCCCGGATGATGATTTTCCAGACATTATGGTCATCATTCAGGAGAAAGAGGACGATAACATCCCCTTTATCAAAGTCGTCCATCAGGACTTCACCTTAGCAATTGAGCAAAGACTCCTTGCATTTAGCCAAGAAAGGGTAAAAAAGGGCGTAAACTCCTCCGCCTCGAGATAACAATAACTTCTTACTTTTGTTGTACAATATTAGCAGTTGTTTTTATCATTTCATGCTAACACTTTGTATGATTGAATAATTTCATATATTAAGTGAAAGCATTTTGTTTCAGGACTCTAAAGTTAGATGTGCCTAAACTTGCTGATGAGGTGCCTATTCTTCACGAGGACTGTAACTTTGATGTAAAGTTGGACTCAGACTTGATGAAAATACAAGAGGACTATGAGATACCTTAGGAGATCAAAGAATGGGTCAAAGATAAACCCAAGCTAAATCTTGATCAAACCACCTCTTTCAACCTCGGAACCTCAGAAAACCCCAATTCTAGGATGTGTTTGCATGGTCTCATGAAGACATGGTCGGTTTGTCCACTGAAATTGTCATTCATCGCCTCGCCATCAAAGAAGGATTCAAGCTAGTTAAGTAGAAGCTCAAGCGATTAAAACCTGAGTGGAGTTTAAAAGTTAAAGAAGAAATTGTGAAACAATTTTGAGTCGGCATCATCATGGTATCAACATACCCTGAGTGGCTCTCCAACATAGTCGACGTGCCTAAAGATAGCTTTCCCGTGCCATTCATCCACATACTTATTGACAATACAACTCAGTATGACATGCACTCCTTTGCTGATTGCTTTGCGGGATACCATCAAATCATGGTTGCTGAAGAGGATCATGAGAAAACTACATTCATCACTCCTTGGGGAACCTTTTGCTATAGACGGTTGCCATTCGGCCTCATCAATGCCAGAGCTACCTATCAGCGAGTATTGATGGATCTTTTCTATGATCTAATGCACAAAGAGATAGAAATCTACGTGGATGACATCATTGTCAAGTCCCAAAGGAAGGAAGAGCACCTAGATCATCTCAAAAAGCTCTTCAACAGGTTGCGTAAGTACAACTTGAAGTTGAATCCAGCCAAGTGCGTCTTTGGCGTTAAATCAGGCAAGTTGCTAGGATTCCTAGTCAGCCACAAAGGGATTGAACTGGATCCCACAAAAATCCAGGCCATCACGGAAATGCCCATACCTCAGATAGAGAAGGAAATACGAGGATTTTTGGGAAGAATCAACTTCATCAGCCGATTCATCTCCCAACTCACAGTAACCTGTGAGCCTATCTTCAAATTGTTAAGGAAGAACTCCTCCATGAAATGAAATGATGAGTGTCAGAAAGCCTTCCTTACAATCAAAGAGCAGCTAGTCAATGCTCCTATTTTGGTACTGCTAAGGGATGATGTTCACCTATTCATGTACCTGTCAAACAATGAAAACGCCATGGGCTGCATGCTAGGACAAAAAGATGATAGAGGCCAAGAAAGAGCTATCTATTTTGTAAGAACCCGAATTTTATGAAATAAAAGTATTTAATTTTCTTATAATTATTATTTTATTTAGTAAATGGTTAAATTGATAAAGGTTAAAGTTAAGGGTGACATTTGAAAATTTTGCAAATTAAGTAAGTGGTTATATAATATTCGATTGGTCGGGGATTATTCATTTTAACGAGGAATATTCGTACGAAGGCACAATCATTGGTGGACCCCCACAACGGAAGTATTGTCGTAGTTAGAAAAGCTATGTAATTATCTTTTATAAAAATAACTATGAAAGTTTTACCGTTAAACCTGTTGAACTACCGTGTAGCAAAAGTACAAGATATCTGGCGTGGTTGTATAGTAGCACACGATATTGATTATTGATGCTTATGTGAGAAGTCACTCAGTTATACTCAATTATTGCTACAGTAATTGCTGCATAATATCTCTCATATTATTGATTCAATTATTGTCACAGTATCTGTAAAGCCCCCAAACTCAGGTACTTGAAACCCGAATTCAGTGCTTCACGATACCATTTCTATGAGCGGAATAATACTAATAATAATAATAATATAAATATTAAACTTAATTTACATAATTATCAAAGTCTAGCTCCCAAGTACGTAACCTTTAATCATTCCTTACAATACATGATAATAAATATATAACATTGTCTTAATAATATTAAACTATCACACAAGATAACATTGAAATCATTCAGCAACCTTTCCCTTTCCCTTGCTCCTAACAGAGCCTTCAGGTTGTTCACACTTAGCTGAAAATATTTAAATTAAGCAAGGATGAGCATTTGAGTGCCCGTCAAGTAATAACAATTATATATATATATATATATATAAGCTGAAAGAATTTAAATGTTTTCTTTATAGTACCCTTCTACAATAAATCAATAGTTGTGAAGTAATCTGAACCGATAATAATAACATAGCAACCCTCTTTCAATTGTTTGAAACTACGTACTGACTATAGATAAGGTTAAGGGAACATACTATGAACATTGTTTTCATTTACGAAAAGGTTAAACTGAACTTCATCTCAGAAGCCGTCATAACTTACTGAGCATGGGGTGATCACCCGTTGTACCCAGAAAAATATTCAATTGGTCGAAATTATTTTTCATAATTTAAAATAATTTTAAAACCATTTTTGGTAATTTTATAATTTATTTCTAATTTTAATCATTTTAGGAAAAAAATGTAAAATAAACCTAATTAATCCGTCGCTATAGCCTTTAGCGACACAAATCTGTTGCCTTTGGTGTTCTTGACTCAAGAACACTGACAACCTCAGTGTTCGTGGGTGCACGTTTGACCATTCATAAAATCCACTCTGATCGTGTTCTGGGCTATCGTGAAGTGTGATCGTGTAGAAAAATGTAATAATACAATAATCTGTCAGAACTTAAGTCATAACACCACATAACATAACGATCTGGGCTCTCAAATACGTCGTCAGACCACATCTGGGTTTTCTGGGAAACCCAGAAACCCAGACAGTGTCAAGTGGACACTTTCATGCTCCATTTAATCTATACCCTGTTCATGATTTTGGTGATTTAATGGTTCAAAGTTGAAGTCCTTATGTCATAGAACATTCACATAGCAAGACAACAACTAAACAAACAACAGATCCATAAGATACACCTCGGTCAAACCCTTTCAGAGGGCTGTTCTTGCGTTTTCTGGAATTTCTAGAAATTTCACTTTGTGATCAACTAGACACGTTTGACCACACACCAAACTTAATATACTAACTGTTTAAGAGATCTAAAACCATGGATCGAGAGTCCACATAACCAGCTACAAGATGTACCAAACAACAACATCAAAAACAAATCTGAATAACAGATCCGGACCATATAAAAAGTTGTCAGAAGCTGCTTTAAATTTCTGGGCTGCCTAGATTTTTGAGCAGTCCACGTCGGTCAACGATGTTTGACCTTAAATACAACGAACTCTAGACATCTAATGGCTGCAACACCACTTCCAGATTAAAGCCAACATAACAAGCTACAGATACAAGCAATAAAACATCAAAACTCGTAAACACAAAAAGATCTAGAGCGACTGACATTTCGTGTCAGACCACTAAAAATGTTCAAGAATAGATTTTGAAAAAAATCATTTTAAGGCACTTTGATGCTATGGATTCATGATAGATCATCATAGATCTTCATAAAACATCCATTAGCAAGATTCTAAACACAAAAACACAAAATTTTTCAAAGCATACAAGATCAAAAATAAAAATTTGGTTTATACCTTTTCTTGAATAACTTTAGATCTTGGCTCTCCAATCTATTATTGATTGATCTAGTGGCTGTATTTAGGACTGATATACTAAGCAAATTCGTAGCTTTGGATGGGAGAAGGAGTTGGTGAGAGCAAATGAGCAAAATGGCAAAATTTTGAGACTTTCTCTCTCTTGAATCTATATATATTATGACTTGTTGCTATGGCTGATGTTATGCACGATTTTTGTTGCTGATTTTGTGTCACATAAGTCAACAAAGTTGTTCAACAACTAAAGGTAGCTAACAATAATGCAAGTTATCCAATTAAAATAAACTAAAAGGGCATTTTGGTTATTTGTAAATTATTTTTAATGGCATACTTGTCCAATTCATAAACCCTTAGGGTTTAGGGTTTGGGTTAGGGTTTAGGGTTTAAACTCTTTAGGTTTGCAATTTAATTTCCAAGATTTTCGAATTTCGATTTTCAAAATAGAAAATTAATATTCCAAAATTATAATTAGGATTCAATAATTATATTAATATTTCCTAATCATAAAATTCAATCTTTCTAATTAGGATTAATATTCCTAATTAAAATTGCTTAATTTAGCAATTAGGGTCAAAATGGTCATTAGGGTTTATGACCCACGAATTGGGGTTTTAATTAGAAAAATAAATTTTCTAAATTACAATTAGCGTTTGTAAAATAGAAATTAATATAACTAAAATATAATTAGGGTTTTCTAATCATATTAAAGTTTAATACACACAGTAGGCTTGCCAATTAGGATTAGGGTTTCCTAACTTAGGGTTTAGGATTCTCGAATATGAAATTAGGGTTTCCCGGCGTACAATTAGGGTTTCTAACGGTACGTTAGGGTTTCTAATCTCTTATTAGGGTTTATAAATTTTAAACCTTATCCGATCAATCATTGATCAAAATTTCTATACTGTTCAAACACATACATATTAATATAATTATTTTAATTATATTTCCTATCGAATCCCTTTCCGTAACTAGGGTTAGGCTTTCTAATCTTGTTAAGCACAACTCTACTCTAAATTTATTAGTCAATACACAAATTGGCTTTCTCGAGACTCGTATCACAAATACTTGTCATAAAATTGATAATTAATATTAACATTAATAAATAAAAAAAATTTATTCGCAAATTTTTGATTATTCGAAATTTCAGGTTATCACATCATTGGCTCGTAGTGCATTGATGGATAGTTGTTGGTATGATTATGACCAGAGATTATTCGGTATAATCATGACCATTGATGATTACATGAATATTCTTGGCTCGTAGTTCAGGGATGATTCGATGATGTGGTTTAATTATTAAGCTGAGTCTTAGCGATAAAGTTGATGAAAAACTTTTTAAATCATATAAGATAGTAGATATCATGATCTACTTGACTCTTCTAATGGATTGCTTATTCCGCTGCAGTTGTTGATCTAAAACTTGTTGTCTATTGTATTCTATCAGTTGTTATACTGTTGAAGGCTAAGGATAATTTATTCTGCATTATCTTAGTCATAATATTTCTTACTGGGCTAGTTGAGCTCACCCTTTTCTTTCATTGTTCTCTTCAGGAAATGAGAATATAGCTGAGACTAGTCGGGGAATGTAGTGACGGTCCAGATGGTTGCTTTAGTAGTCCTCACTATTCTGTGAAATAGTGTGATAATAATTATAATAAGATTGAATTTGAGTTTGGATATTGTCTAGGAGACAATATTCGTGTTAAAACTCTCAACTATATTTTGTCGTATTCTACTTGACAGTTGTATAATTAAGTTGTAGTTGTATTATGTACCATGTATTTGGCGACTCAGAATGTGTGATGTATACCTATTTTGGGGGCGTCACAGTTGGTATCAAAGCTTAAGGATATGATCCCTGGCTGAGATGTGAGACAAGAACTAGGAGGGGAGAGACGAGAAATTCCTTCGCTAGTATGACCTACCTAAGTTTATTTGGTATTTAATTGGTCGGTCAGAATATAAGGATAATATGTGGCATGTCAATTAACACTTGTTTTGTGACAGTGTTTGAAAATGGCATCTGAAATTGTTGAGATCAACAATGAAGCACATGAGACCGTTGAGTCACTAACGATCAATACCCAGGATAATGTGCAACAGGAAGACAATAATCCTCAGGTAAACAACAACACCGATCAGATGATGAACGATGGGATGTTCAGAGGCTTTATGCAATTCATGCAACATCAGGCGAGAGAGACTCCTGTTCAAAATGCAGGTGGAAACACTAACAACTCTCAGATGGTCACCGCTAAGCAGTTCAAGGAGCTGGGACCACTAGATTTTTTGGGAGAGCCAAAACCACTTAAGGTGGAGACGTGGATAAAGCATATGACCAAGATATTTGATGTCTTGGGATGCTCCGAGGAGCAAAAAGTTCCATTTGCCACCTTCATGTGTTGCGAGAGAGAGGCGATTCATGGTGGGATTGAAGAAAACGACTACTCACCGCCACATCAAGATGTCTTGGGAGAAATTCCAAGAATTGTTCAATGACAAGTACTTTCCCAAAAGTATTCGTCACATGAAGGAGGTAGAGTTCATCAAGCTGGAGCAAAATAATATGACCGTGTCGTAGTACGAAGCTAAGTTTGCCGAGTTATCCTGGTTTACGTCCCACTTGGTTGATAATGAGGAGAGAATGACGCGGATGTTTCTAAGAGGTTTGAAACCTGAGATACACCAATACCTCATTTCTCACAAGCTTTGTTTATATTCAGATGTTATGAATAGAGCTCAGTTATTGGAGCGTGATAATGAGCCAGCCCAACCAAAAGATAATGAGCAACAACACGATAATAATCGTACCTGTGGCAATGATCATCAGAACAATGATAACCATCGTGGAGGAAATTATCATGCCAGAAATGGTAACCACTTCGGTGGTAATCATGGCCAAGATAATAGAAGAAATTATTTAAGTGGAAAATTCAAGAAGAGAAGATTTAATAATGATGGGAAAACGTCGGCAGCAGCACCAGCACCAACAACAACAAATTCTAGGGGAGGAGAACGACCGCCAGTTAGATGCTACAGATGCAGAGATGAGGGACACATAAGTTCAAACTGTTCACAGCCTTCCAAGGTAAGTTTTAGTTGTTGAAAAGACGGTCACATAGCTCGATTTTATCCTGTAGCAAAATCAAGTCCAGCTAGGACGGTGGCACCAAAGGCGGATACGGACAAAACAAAGTCGGTGGTTTCAGAAAGAGCGTTTTTCGTGACTTCTCAAAAAGCGAGTACCCAAACGAAGTTATCACGGGTTAGTTAATCATAAACTCTTGTGAAGTCTATACCTTGTTAGATACTGGTTCTACCCATTCTTTTATTTCCCCTACTTGCGCTCAACATTTAAATCTAACTCCAGAGAAATTAGACTTTGACTTATCTATTAAAACTTCATTAGGAGAAACCTTCATTACATGTGCTATCCAAGTCTTGGATGAGAGTCACAGTTTTTAAATGATATTTCTATCGTTAGTAAATTTCCTGACGTATTCTCTAAAGACTTCCTGGCCTACCCCAGAGCGTGAAATCAAATTTTGTATTGACCCTAGAACAAATCCCATTTCTAAAACCCATAAATATTTCTTCAACCAAAACGAACGTATAATGCGCCAAAGACGTTGGCTCGAGCTGTTGAAGATTACGACCATACCATTCAATATTATCGTGGAAAAAGTGAACGTGGTAGCTGACGCGTTGAGTAGAAGATCGTATGCGTTTACGAGTACGATATTGTTAACACAAAGACCCATTTCATATGACTTACAAATGATAGAGATAGAGTTAAAGACTCTAGGGACCCACGTGATGATGTCAAATAATACGAGTAGAATTGGACGTTAATCGATAAAGTTAAAAGCCGCTCAAGCTACACACGGAGTCGATGAATGTGAAGAAGAAGGTTCAAGAGGGCGTTATTCTAGAAGCAAGAATTGACGAAGAGAGTAAATCTCAACCCTCGATTTAATTGGGTCATTTGAAATCCTCGATCGAGTAGGAACTGTGGCCTATAGACTCGTTTTACCGCTAAGTATGTCGCGTGTTCATAACGTTTTTCACTTATCAATGTTACGTAAATATGTGGACGACCCGAACCACATTATTAGAACTAGACGAGATAGCAGAAGATTTAACGTATGAGGAGATACGTGTTAAAATCTTGGATAAGAAGGATCATATTCGATACTCAAAGGTTATACCTCAAGAGTTAGAATCGACGAGGTATCCTCACCTCTTTTGGATACCAGGTACGTACGTAAATTTCAAAGGGCGAAATTTCATAAGGAGGGGAGATTGTAAGACCCCAAATTTTATGAAATGAAAGTATTCAATTTTTTATAATTATTATTTTATTTAGTAAATGGTTAAATTGATAAAGGTTAAAGTTAAGGGTGACATTTGAAAATTTTGCAAAGTAAGCAAGTGGTTATATAATATTCGATTGGTTGGGGAATATTCGTTTTAACGAGGAATATTCGTACGACGACACAATCATTGGTGGACCCCCACAACGGAAGTATTATCGTAGTTAGAAAACGACAGAATTATCTTTTTATAAAAATAACGGCGAAAGTTTTACCGTTAAACTGTTGAACTACCCGGTAGCAAAAGTACAGTAATACGCGTGGTTGTATAGTAGCACACGATATTGATTATTGATGCTTATGTGAGAAGTCACTCAGTTATACTCAATTATTGCTACAGTAATTGCTGCATAATATCTCTCATATTATTGATTCAATTATTGTCACAGTATCTATAAAGCCCCCAAACTCAGGTACTTGAAACCCTAATTCAGTGCTTCATGATACCATTTCTATGAGCGGAATAATACTAATAATAATAACAATAATATAAATATTAAACTTAATTTACATAATTATCAAAGTCTAGCTCCCAAGTACGTAACCTTTAATCATTCCTTACAATACATGATAATAAATATATAACATTAATTGCTGCATAACATCTTTCATATTATTGTTTCAATTATTGTCACAGTATCATCTGCATAATATTTTATATTATTAAATCAATAATTGAGACGACAAAGTTATTCATATTATTATTTTCAATATTGACAATGTCTAGAAAGTTCTGTCGAGGTGAAGTTTGGTCACCTAATTGCACGCCAATAGGGAGAAATCCTTATTGGAAAGCCCCCTCTTTCCTGGGAATGATCTGGTTATTAAATATTGTGAGTTATAATATTAATGATGAATAAGGTCGTATTGATTAAAGATGAAATTGATAGTTCCATTGTGTTGAGATTATTAGTGTTAGTGGAAATCGACATCTATTCCGATAATAATTGATGTCTGGAGGTTATATTGATCAATCGGGTAATTAATCGGATAAATAAGCAATTAATTACTATTAATTCACATGCTTATAACTATTTGTTCAAATGTGTGTACTATTGATTCACATGCATGTACTATTAGGGGAGGTGGTGCAAGATTGATAATACTTGCAGGACTAAATTAAAAATGAAGGAAAAGATGAAGGTATTATACTATAATATTTTGAGCCCCAAAACGTGCAATTATCGAAACTATATTTTCCTATAAATAGAAGCTCATTCTTATTTCATTCTCACCAATTCACTAAGACTCACAAGAGCAATTATAGAGAGAGAAGCTATAGAGAGAAAGAAGAAGAGAAGTCTGCTACTTCACTATTCCACTATCTAGTCTTCTTTTGAGGTAAGTGGTATTATTTATTTCATATTCTGAAGAGATATTATTTTTTGTACTCGTATGAATATTATTTTCGTTCAATATTCGTAAGGAATATCATCTTCGTTCAATATTCGTAGGAATATTATTTTCGTTCAACAGTCGTAAGGGGTATTATTTCTTTTGTATTCATGAAGAGAGTTATTTTCTTTCAATACTCATAAGAGTTGTTATTCCATTCTTTATTATTCTGTTGGAATAACCTATCTACGCGGACTACCGCATGCATGGTGAAATTCTTCTGTTATTCTATTCTTTATTATTCTGTTGGAATAACTCTGTCTACGCGACTCACCGCATGCACGGTGAAATTCTTACGTTATTCCATTCTTTATTATTCATTGAATAACTCGCTCACGCGGACTATCATGATGCATGGTGAATGACCCTTCGTATTCATTCTTTATTAAATTGTGGAAATGATCTATTTACGTGGATTACCGCATTACTGATGAAAATCCATTTGCAGTTTTGTATATTCTATTATACTCGTATGAGGTATCCTTTCTTTTGTACTCGTCATAAAATATCGTTTTCTTTTATATTTTCCCTTTATGAGTACTATTCACGAAGTACTATTCACGGGTACTATTCATAAAGTACTATTCACGAAGTACTATTCATGAGTACTATTCATAAAGTACTATTCACGGGGTACTATTCTTGAAGTACTATTCACGGGTTACTATTCACCCGAGTACTATTCATGACAAAAAATTGATTTCTTTTAAGTCCAAATCATTTTTGATATAATATCATTCTTGAATTTTACTCCACAAAGCAGTATCATGTTGACAATTTGGATATTTTGAAACTTTGGATAAATTTAAAGTATTTAATATTTATCCTTGATTTTGTTTGATTAATGGTTATATCATTGTCATCATCCTCATGCTTATATTGTGATGAAAGTCATCTTTGGCTTACGTGCATAGATGGACTGTTGATTGGTATGATTATGTCCAGGGATCATTCGGTATAATCATGACCCGTAATATTACAAATCATGTGGTAAAAGTCCTCATTGGCCCGTAGTGCATTGATGGACAATGGTTGGTATGATTATGACCAGAGATTATTCGGTATAATCATGACCATTGATGATTACATGAATATCCTTGACTCGTAGTGCAGGGATGATTCGATGATGTGGTTTAATTATTAAGCTGAGTCTCAGCGATAAAGTTGATGAAAAACTTTTTAAATCATATAAGATAGTAGATATCATGCTCTACTAGACTCTTCTAATGGATTGCTTATTCCGCTGCAGTTGTTGATCTAAAACTTGTTGTCTATTGTATTCTATCAGTTGTTATACTGTTGAAGGCTAAGGATAATTTATTCTGCATAGTGCTGAAGGAAACTTGTACTGAATAACAACTCTCAAAGTATCTAAATACTCACAAAATACGCTCGATAATATAGAGAGAGAAAACTTATAATTCTGGTATGATTTTCAATTCTAACTAAGCACCCTATTTATAGGAAAATGCTTAGAACGCCAAAGCAGACTAACCTGCTACCTGATGGCTTTACCTGCTACTATTCACGCCCCACCACTTTTGAAATAAAATTTTAGCACATTTCTCACCAAACAAAAGTGGGGCCCACCATGTTTTAAATAAAAATATTTATTTCTAAAACTTCAATAATTCATAAAACAAATAGCCCTTCTATCAGAAAAATTCGAATCTCATGTCTATTTCATGGAAAATTTAATTCTCTACAACTTTGTAGAAGAAAGTTTTTTCAAATTCCAAACAGAAAATGCCCGAAATCCACATACGGACGATTTTTAATACCTCCATTCCGACAAAATACTGATAAAACACCCCAACATTAATTCCTTCATTTATATCCACATAAAAATAAATATTTTCTTATCATATAAATTAATAATTAATTATTCATAAATAATATTACAGAATCACAATTATGACAACCAGGTCGTTCCTAGGAAAGAGGGGGCTTTCCGATAAGGATTTTTCCTTACTGGCGCGCAATTAGGTGACCAAACCCATTTCTTAGACAGAACTTCCTTAGACATTGCCAATAATGCTATCTAATAATATTATTAAAATAATATGAATTATTGATCTGATAATAGAAAATACTGTGCAGTGACAATTATTGAATCAACAATAATTTAAAATATCAACATAGCAATTATTGAATCAATAAAATAAAATATTGAATATTAATTACTGTAACAATTATTGAGTAGTACCTTCTTACGTAAGAATCAATCATTCAAAAATCTTTGTGCAATACCTGGTGTACATCGCATAACCACGCCAGACATCGTATTTTAACCATCGAAGTATTCAACATGTGTTAAAGATAACAACTTCACCGTTATTTGTTAAAACTTAAACTTGTCGTTTTCTTCATCTGACTATTTTTTGTTATGGGGCCCACAAATGACTGCGCCGTCGTACGAATATTCCCCGACAGCAAGAATATTCCACGACCAAACGAATATTCCCCTGATAATAAATATTTTATAACCACTTGCTTATTTTGCAAAATTTGCACATTTCACCCATAACCAAAGTATTATATCAAATTAACACCTTATTATTCAAAATAATAATTAGATGAAATTCAATTTTATTTATAAAAAGTTGGGGTCTTACAACGTCCCCTCCTTATGAAATTTTATCCTCGAAATTGACGTACGTACCTGGTATTTCGAAAAGGTGAGGATACCTCGTTTTCATTTCTAATTTCAACTCCCAGGTCATTTCCTCAATAACATGGTTCCTCCATAAAACTTGAACTTATGGTATAACCTTTGTGCGTAGGACATGCTCCTTTCTATCCAAAATCTTGACATGTACATCCTCGTACGTTAAATCTTCAGTTATCTCGTCTGGTTCTAACTCAATAATGTGGTTTGGGTCTCTCACATATTTACAAAGCACAAATATGTGAAAAACATTATGAACACGAGACATGCTTGGAGGTAATGCGAGTCTATAGGCCACATTTCTTATTCGATCAAGAATCTCAAATTGACCAACAAATCGTGGATTGAGCTTTCCTCTTTTCCCAAATCTTTTAACTTCCTTCCATGGAGCAATACGTAACAATACATAATCCCCAATATTAAATTCCACGTCCTTTCGATGAAGATCCGCATAACTCTTTTATCGATCCTGTGCCATTTGTATACGTTATCGGATCATTTGGATCTTCTCTGTAGTCATTCGTACCAACTCTGGTCCCAACAACGTTGCTTCTCCCACCTCATCCCAACATACTAGAGAGCGATACTTTCGTTCACACAATGCTTTAAATGGAGCCACAACTATACTTGCCTGATAACTGTTGGGAGAATTCCACCAATGGTAGGTACTTATCCCAACCCCTTTGAAATCTAGGACACAGAGTCTTAATAGATCTTCAAGAGTTTGAATAGTCCTTTGTGATTGCCCATCCGTTTAAGGATGGTATGCCAAACTGAATCGTAAATCCGTGCCCATAGCTTTCTGCAAGCTAACCCAAAATCGTGAAGTGAATCTTGGGTCACGATTCGAAACTATAGATACTGGAATACCATACAATCTCACAATCTCTTTCACGTATATACGAGCAAGACGTTCAAGGGAATAAGTCTCCCGTATCGGCAAGAAATGAGCAGACTTGGTTAATCTATCAACAATAACCCAAATCACATCTATGCCTTGAGAAACCTTGAGAAGATCCATAACGAAATCTATGGTAATGTGTTCCCACTTCTATTTCGAAATCTCTAGTGGTTACAATGGACCCTTTGGCACTTGATGCTCCGCCTTTACACGTTGACAAGTTAAACACCTCGAGATAAACTTCACGATCTCTCTCTTCATATTGCTCCACCAAAATGTATGTCGAAGATCATGATACATTTTGGTACTCCCAGGATGGATTGCAAACGGTGTGTTGTGTGCCTCCATCATGATTCTATGCTTCAAGTCAGAATTGTTAGGAACACAAAGTCTGGAGTTGACTCGAAGTATTCCTTCTTCTTCGATTCTTACTTCTGGAATAACACCTTCTTGCACTTTCTTCTTCATACGCATAAGCTCCAGGTCCGTAGCTTGAGCAGCTTTAACTTTATTGATTAAAGTCGGTTCTACTCGTATATTTGATATCATCACGTGGGTACTTGGAGCCTTTAACTCTATCTCCATCCTTTGCAAGTCATACAAAATGGGCCTTTGCGTTGACAATATCGCACTCGTACCCGCATTTGATCTTCTACTCAATGCGTCAGCTACTATGTTCATTTTTCCAGGATGGTATTGGATGGTATGATCGTAATCTTTCAACAGCTCGAGCCAACGTCGTTGCCGCATGTTGAGTTCCTTTTAGGTGAAGAAATATTTGAGGCTTTTATGATCTGTATAAATCTCCACTTTCTCCCCATACATGTAGTGTCTCTGTGACGATTTAATTGTTTGAGTTGTGATTCTGGGGACAGAATCCTTATAAGGAGGGAAGGATGTAACAATCCAGATTTTAATTGTAATTTTAAAATTTTTATTGAATTATATAAATATTTAATGGATGTGTGTATCATTGAATAAATATTTGTTTAATTGATTTGATTTTATTTGGTTAATTATTTGTTAAATAAATAATTAATGAGTTAAGGAAATTATTATTATATTGATATTTCAATTTGATGGTTAATTATTTGTATTGAGTTATGTGATTAAATGATTTATTTAATAAATTATTATTTGAATTAATTAATTAAGTATGAAAACTTAATTAAATATAGTGTGACAAATAACTATATTATAAGGAGTATTAAAATAAATTAAAGTAGTTTTAATTGAGTTTATCCAAACAAGGCTTAAGTATATTAAGTCTTTAATTTTAAAGGATTTTTCCAAACAAAGCCTTATGGCTTTTGGATTTTTAAATTTTAAATTTATAATAATATAAATAAAATAAATTAAAATAATAAATATAGTATATTTATAATATATACGTTTTTTTTTGTAACTGACATTTTATTAAATTTGGCGTATTAAGTTATCAGTTTTATTTTGTTTTACGCATAAGGCATATCAGTTGGGTTTTAGCCATTTGCTAAGAACACTGAGAATTTCAGAGAGAGTTGAGAGAATTGAGAGAGATCTTAAGCAATTTTCAGCGATTTTAGCAAGGATTACAAGCTAAGTGAAGGTATTTTATCTAAACCTTGGTTTTATATATATTATGTGTATATATATATATATATTTGAGTTTTACGGCATGAATTTCAAACTTTGTGAATACCATGATTTTCGAATTGTTGCTATATGACTGTATTATCACATTAGTATGTAATTGCAATACTAGAGTTAATGTTTAAACAAGGAAATTGTATGCTAAATTTGGATAACAATAGGAAAATACGACAGTGTATGTTTGTATGTATTTTTTCATATGGCTCATGTAAGTAACAATATTGATGGTCAATTTGTATGTTAATGTGTGAATTGAGGCTTGATTATGCTAATCTATTAAGAAACGAAGATAACGTAATTTGAATGAAACTATTTGGACAAGAATCGTGTTTACAGTGTTGATTTTTGTCTAAGGAACTCAAAAATGGTGTTTATGTATGAAAATATGAAATTTGAGAAATTTAAATATTTTTAGTTGTTGTTAAATTGTTCTAATTGGTGGAATATGTTAACAAACATGTTTATGATAGTTTTATTTTTATTTTACGTGTTAATATTACTGTTTAGTGGGTGAAATTCGTGTTTGTTGGGCTAAAGTCGGCTATTGTTCATAGCCGATTCTGCCTCTGTCTGTCAGGCACCGCAGTACCTGATCGGTGTTATATTAAAATCTAAAAGCTATAATAAAGAAAGAATCATATTCTGTGTGTGTATTGCAAATTGCACTATATATCGATATGAGAGAGCCTTCGCCATCACTGCAGATTTTGGGGAAGCCTTACCACTTGGTCTAAGGTTATGATTAAGTGTCATGCATGTAGTAAGAAGGTTAAAATAGAACCATGATATGTGATTGATAAATTCAAAGTTTGAATGATTAGTAAGTGATGAACGTGGTTTATTAGAACTTCGTGAACATAATGAATAGTAAACAGGTATTGTGAAGGTTAACACTTGTAATTTCTGAAAGTTGTATGGTAGCTTAAGACTTGTGCTAAAATAATAAGTCTAACTAGAAATGCGTGTTATGTTGGAATGTGAATGTTAGTATATCTAATAGATGGTGATTCTAAACCTATATGTAGGTGAACGTGAGTTTAATATTATAGCTTACACTCGAGGCAAGTTTCTAAACTTATCTTTTTACATTGAGCAAGTTCTCTAATTCTACTTTTACAATTGAGCAAGTTTTTTAACTCTACACTTTCGTTGAGCTAGTTTGTTTGTTGTTATGCAAGTTTACTTGTCCTATTTCAATTGCAATTTCGCAAGCTCTTATATCTAGTTTATTCACGATGATGCAAGTTTTCTAAACCATATTTTTATGTGAAGCAAGTTATTCTTGTCTTTAACTTGTCAAATAGCATGCAAGTTTATATAATCTAATATACTGTTGTTGAATAGTTTTATTGTTCAAATTTCTATTCATTATGCATGTTTAGTACGCAATTCTTAATAACCTTGGCTTAATATTGTTCAAGCAAGGTATGTGACAGTTATTCAATATTTATGTTATTAGATTATTCCTAAAGCATAAATTTAATATACAATGCTAATTCACTTATGATCTATTCCATAGCATAATGTGATTACCTTTTATTAAACTAATCCTTAGTTGATGTTCGTTGAATTCTAAATTACCTTGAAATGTATCCAAACGAAACTTACTTTGGTGCGGACTTGTAATCTAAATACTGAGATGAACAACCCTAGTATTAGGGGTTTACGCTTAGGGTTGAAATGGTTGTGCACAATACATTGTACGAAGGGTTGATCCCCCTAAGTACGTGGAGTCCTTATAGTCTTATGACTATTAAAGTTAAAGTTAAAAGATTACTTATAACTGTGAACATGGTTCGTGGTCATTAGACCCTCAGTAGTGTATTTCAGAATGTTAATAGAACATATCATTCAGTTCTATTGAGCCTATTATTTGGCAAATGTTGTAAAGTTTATCCATTCTTATTTCAAGTGAGCTTTGTTTCCTCACTCTTGCCTATATAACTATTACAGCTAAGGATGAGAAGGTAGATGTACCTAGCACTAGTAAGGGAAAGGGGAAGATGAACAAGTATTGAAGACTTGTAATATGTTGACAGTTATTTATCAGACTTTAATTTGATTGATGTAATGAAGTATTTTGTAAGACCCCAACTTTTATGAATAAAGATTAATTTTTTTCGAAATATATTTTTGAATATTATGGTGTGGATTTGATATAATGTTATAGTTGTGGGTATTAATTACAAATTTTGCAAAGTAAGCAAGTGGTTATATAATATTCGATTGGTCGGGGAATATTCGTTTTAACAGGGAATATTCGTACAACGGCACAATTATTGGTGGACCCCATAACGAAAGTATTGTCGTAGTTAGAAAACGACAGAATTATCTTTTTATAAAAATAACAACGAAAGTTTTACCGTTAAACTGTTGAACTACCCTGTGGTAAAAGTACAGTAATATGCGTGATTGCATAGTAACACACAGTATTGATTATCGATGCTTACGTGAGAAGTCACTCAGTTATACTCAATTATTGCTACATTAATTGCTGCATAACATCTTTCATATTATTGATACAATAATTGTCACAGTATCATCTGCATAATATTTTATATTATTAAATCAATAATTGAGACGACAAAGTTATTCATATTATTATTTGCAATATTGACAATGTCTAGAAGTTTTGTCAAGGAGAGGTTTGGTCACCTAATTGCGCGTCAATAAGGAGAAATCCTTATCGGAAAGCCCCCTCTTTCTTGGGAACGACCTGGTTGTTAAATATTGTGAGTTATAATATTAATAATGAATAAGTTCGTGTTGATTAAAGATTAAATAGATAGCTCCATTGTGTTGGGATTATTAGTGTTAGTAGAAATCGACATCTATTTCGATAATAATGGATGTCTGGAGGTTATATTGACCAATCGGGTAACTAATCGGATAAATGAGCAATTAATTGCTATTAGTTCACATGCTTATAACTATTTGTTCACATGTGTGTACTATTGATTCACATGCATATACTATTAGGGGAGATGGTGCAAGATTGATAATACTTGAATGACTAAATTAAAAATGGAGGTATAGATGAATGTACTATACTGTAATTATTTTTTTCACATGATTGTACTATTGATTCAAATGATTGTACTATTGATTCACAAGATGTACTATTAGGGGATGTGGTGCAAGTTTGATAATACTTGCAGGACTAAATTAAAAATGAAGAAAAAGATGAAGGTATTATACTGTAATATTTCGAGCCCCAAAACGTGCAATTATCGAAACTATATTTTTCTATAAATAGAAGCTCATTCTTCTTTCATTCTCACCAATTCACTAAGACTCACTAGAGCATTTATAGAGAGAGAAGCTTTAGAGAGAAAGTAGAAGAGAAGTCTGCTACCTCACTATTCCAGTATCTAATCTTCTTCTGAGGTAAGGGATATTATTTTGTTTAGTATTCATAGGAATAATATTTTCTTCCATACTCTGTAGTATGTGAGTAAGATTATGTCATCACGTATTCCTGATTATACCATCATTCGGTTAAAGTATTGCTTCTATATTCCGTGAAATTAGTAGAATATCCTTGAAATTTGCGCTTCATCTAATATTACTTCACAAGGATATTTTATGCATATTCTTGTTAAATTTTAAGTTTTCCATGGCGAAGTACTGTCCATGAGTACTATCCATTTATACGGTACTATTCACAAAAGTACTATTCACGGGTACTATTCACAAAGTACTATTCACGAGTACTATTCACAAAGCACTATTCACGGAGTACTATTCCCTAAGTACTATTCATGGGGTACTATTCACCCAGAGTACTATTCATAACAAAAATTGATTTCTTTTCTGTCCAAATCATTTTTGATACATTATCATTCTTGAATTTTACTCCACAAAGCAGTATCATGTTGACAATATTGAATTCTAGATAAATTAAATTATAAATCTTTAAAAATTTATCCTTGAACTTTTTTTTATTGAATTCTTATATTATTGTCATCATCCTCATACTTATATTATGATAAAAGTCATCTGTGGCTTATGTGCATAGATGTACTATTGATTGGTATGATTATGACCAGGGATTATTCCGTATAATCATGACCTTAATGTTACAAATGATGTGGTAAAAGTCCTCAATGGCCCGTAGTGCATTGATGGACAGTTGTTGGCATGATCATGACCATTGATGAATACACGAATATCCTTGGCCCATAGTGCATGTATAATTTATGGTCGTGATACTAAAGAATATCCTCGTCAGTAATGCAGGGGGTGATTCGATGATGTGGATTATTTATTGTCGAGTCAAATGATAAAAGTGATGAAAAACCTTTTAAATCATAGAAGATAGTAGATTTTATGCTCTACTGACTCTTCTAATGGATCGCTTGATCCGCCGCAGCTTAAACTTGATGTTTGTTATATTTTATCGGTTTAACATAACGTTGAAGGCTAACGATAAATTATTCTCGCATTATCTTAGTCATAATATTTCTTCTTGGGCTAGTTGAGCTCACCCTTTTGCTTTCATTGTTTCTTCGTGAAATGAGAACATATTTGGGACTAGTCGGGGAGCGGAGTGATGGTCCGATGATGATAGTATTAGTAGTCCTCACTATTCTATGAAATAGTGTGATAATAAATGTATTGAGGACTCCATTTGAGTTGAATACTGTCTAGAAGACAATATTCATATTAAAACTCTCTGTTTATGTTTTGTCGTATTTTACACGACAGTTGTATTATTAAGTTGTATTTGAATTTTGTACCATGTATTTGGCGACTCAAGATGGGTGATGTATACCTATTTTGGGGGCGTCACATATTTATTTGATTTCTGCATTTGAATGATTGTACTTAAAGGTTAGATAACCTGGGAGATTTTATTAATGTAATCCCTTAAGGGAAGCTTCATTATTCAATTTTGTTATGATTGGGTAGTTAGATATGAATGTTTTGATTAAGTGAACACCAAATCTTGAGGTAATGAAGTACCAGAAATTTGGGGGTGTCACAGTCTCCATATTTTCAACGCGAAAACGACTGCTGCCAACTCTAGATCATGAGTATGATAATTCCTCTCATATTCTTTGAGTTTTCGCGAAGCATAGGCAATGACTTTCCAATGTTGCATGAGAACACATCCTAACCCTTTGCCTGAAGCATCGTTGTAGATAACAAATCCATCCGAACCAAATGGTATTGTCAGAACAGGTGCCGAAATGAGTCTCCTCTGGAGCTCTTGGAAACTCTTCTCGCATTCCTAGCTCCATACGAATTTTGTATCTTTTCGAGTCAACTGAGTTAACGGAGTAGCGATTCAAGAAAATCCTTCCACGATCTCTGATAATAACCAGCTAAGCCCAGAAAGCTACGTACTTCGGTCACCGACTTCGATTGCTCCCAACTTTGTATTGCTTCAATCTTCGCCGGGTCAACAAATACTCCATGTTTTGACACCACGTGCCCAAGGAATGCTACTTCCTCAAGCCAGAACTCACATTTCTTCAACTTAGCATATATCTTGTTATCACGAAGCCTTTGAAGGACCAGCTTTAAATGGCGCTCATGATCTTCACGGCTTTTAGAATAGATGAGGATGTCATCAATAAAGACGACAACGAACTGAACCATATATTCTTTGAACACTCGGTTCATCATATCCATGAAAGCAGCAGGAGCATTAGTTAATCCAAAAGACATGACTAAGAATTCATAATGCCCGTACCGAGTTCTAAAGGCAGTCTTTGGAATATCCTCAGTTTTAATCTTCAGCTGATGATATCTAGAATGAATATCGATCTTTGAAAAGAATTGTGCTCCTTGGGACCGGTCGAACAGGTCATCAATGCGAGGTAGCGGATACCTATTCTTAATAGTGACATGGTTTAATTCCCAGTAGTTAATACAAAGTCGCATACTCCCGTCTTTCTTATTTACGAATAAAATAGGAGCACCCCAAGGATATGTACTAGGATGAATGAAACTGATGTCTAACAACTCCTGTAGTTGGACCTTTAACTCCTGAAGTTCAATAGGAGCCATTCGATATGGGATTTTAGAAATGGGTTTTGTACCGGGTTCAAGGTCAATAAAGAATTCAACTTCACGTTCTGTGGGTAGACTGGGAAGTTCTTCAAGAAATACGTCATGAAATTCACTAACAACAAAAATATTATTCAAATCTGACGTATTTTTGTTCAAGTCCATGACATGCGTAATGACAGCTTGACATCCGTTTTTCAATAAATGAATGGCTTTATGGCTTGATATGACAGTGATTGACTTTAGTGGTTTGGTTGCTTGAATTTGCATAACAGGTTGGTTAGGAATATGAAAACTAACAACCTTACAAAAAAAATCAATTTTAGCATGATGAGTGGTTAACCAATCAATCCCTAAAATCACATCAAATGCAAGTATTTTCAATGAAATAAGATCGGCAGGTAATGTGATGGTACCAACTTGGATCAAGCAAAATTTATAAACAGTGGATGTAACGAAAGTTTCTCCTAACGGAGTCTTAACAGATAAGTCAAAGTCTAATTTCTCCGGAACAAGTTCAAACGTTGAACACAAGCAGGAGAAATAAAAGAATGGGTTGAACTGGTATCTAATAAGATATAAACTTTGCAAGAGTTTATGATTAGATTACTCGTGATAACCTCGTTCGGGTTCCTCGTGTTTTGGGCAGTCACGACAAATGCCCTTCCAGGAACCACCAACTTAGACTTGTCCGGGATAGCCTTTGGAGTCACCATCCCCGTTGCACTTGGTTTTGCTACAAGACAATCTCTAGCAATATGACCTTCCTTTCCACAGTTATAACACACCTTGGATTGTTGTGGGCAGTTTGGGGTGATGTGTCCCTCTTTCCCGCATTTATAACATACGACCGGTGATCGTTCTCCTCCCCTAGAAACAGTTGATGCTGGTGCTGACGTCTTTACGTTATCATTGTTGTACCTTCTCTTTTTGAAATCTCCCCCCGACTCGCTTCTTCTACTATCATTGCCATGATTACCACCTGAGTGGTTACCGCTTTTGTACGGATATTTTCCTCCCCACTGGTTGTCATTGCTCCGATGACTGTTGCCACCGGTATGACCCTGGTTGTGGTCCCTTGGTCGAACATACTCATTATCTCGCTCTAATAATTGAGCCATGTTCACAACATCTGAATATAGAGAAAATTTATGAGAAATAAGATATTGCCAAATTTCAGGTTTCAGAGCTCTCAGAAACATCCGCGTCATACGTTCCTCATTCTCTACCAAATGAGGTGCAAACCTGGATAACTCTGCGAACTTAGCCTCGTACTGGGACACAATCATGTTGTTCTGTTCCAGTCTAATAAACTCTACCTCCTTCAAATGACGAATACTTTTAGGAAAGTACTTGTTATTGAACAGTTTTTGAAACGTTTCCAAAGACATGTTGAGTGCGGCTGGCTGGGTACGCTTCACAGATTCCCACCAGTAATTTGCCTCACCACGAAATATAAAGGCGGAGAATGGAACCTTCTGTTCCTCCATGCATCCCAAGACATCAAATATGTGACACCCCTAAATCCCAGTACTTCATTACCTCAAGATTTGACGTTCACTTAATCAAAAAATTCATATCTAACTACCCAATCATAATAAAAATTGAATAATAAACCTTCCCTTGAGGGATTACATTAATAAAATCTCCCAGATTATCTAACCTTTACATACAATCATTCACATGCGGAAAATAAATCAACTTCATTACAATCATTCAAACTAAAGTCTGATAATAAAATATCAAAATGATTACAAGTCTTCAGTACTTGTTCATCTTTCCATTTCCCTTACTAGTGCTGTGACGCCCCCAAATTCGGGTATCTCCCAACCCGACAGATGGTGCTACACGATACTACAATTCATATAGTCATTTTATTGAGATAACAACAAAATGATTGTATTCAATATATTCTTATTACAACAGTAATAAATCCCTTCCCAAGTTCAGAAACCGAATACATTCTTCACTACTCATAAGTAAATTACATACAAATACACTAGTTTATTACAGGATAATCAACTATCCATCTTAGCCTTGCCTTTATCTCTCTTAGAATTCTAAGTTCGTTCGGCTTTAGCTGCAATCATATGGTTCAAGAAAGAGTGAGCATAACTAGCTCAACAAGTCTAACAAAGGATCATATGAATATCACATCGAAATTATATGATTATCTTCCATAACTGAACCAATAGCTATGAAGCACTATGAAACATTTTGACTAGTACTTCTCATTTCATAACAAGAATTCCAAAGTATATATAATAGCTTAGGAATTCTGAACCGGTCAAAAGACCATGAACATACTCTTTCCGTTTTCATACTTGAAAAGGACATCCGACACTAAGGCCATCCATCCGGCTTTACTTACGAGTACATCTAGGTGATTAGCCTATAGTACCCTATGTTGATCAACACTCTTCCGTTAAACGTATTTACGTTTAAGTTTTGGCAACCTCGTGTGCCCATCGAATAATCGATGAAAATACTTTTGTTTGTTCATAGATAAACTTATCTTCACATTCGTACCAAATACTTGGCATAGGATAGTGTTAACAGTTCTATATCGAAAGACTTGTAAACAAATCAATCTAGCTCTTAAGAATAGTCTAGCCGAGTTAAAACTGGCATCGACCCTTTCATAAAACAATTCATGCATCTCATAACATGAATCACTAAAAACCTGGCTAACACGAAGGTTAGACAAGCGTTAAGAAAGACTTGCCTTCAGCGTCTGCTACAGTAACATTACTTTCTCTTTGAGTCTTTACAGTCTCTACAACACATAACCACATAACATACCACATTAGGTCATGGATAAACACACATGGTTCCTAATGAATCTTACCCTTCTTCTCAATCTAATCATGTATTAAATTGTTTATTATTGGTTTCGGCTTGCTGTTTACATTGTTCTTACCAACTTCTTTCTCTTCTATGTTGTAAGTGGATTTACATTATTAATACCACTCATTCGAGTTAATCACCCTTCCTCACTACTTACTAACGTTCTTACGTTATTAATCGAAATTCGATCGTCATTGGTTAAGTACACTTATTGCATACTGTTCACATTCACTTAATATTCAACAACTTTTAGTTGTGACTCTCAACTTTATTGTCATCATCGAAGATGCTACTTTAAGTTAATTAATTCATCATCAATTAACTATCTTTCATTTCGTATACTTAATTATACTTATTTCATTAATAAAGTTAGTTTGACTTACTATACTTTATTACGACTCATTAACCAACATTCGACCATTATTGGTGAAGTACCAACGTTGAATCATCATTCACGGTTTACTTATTACGCTCTTACGTTCTTCGTATAATTATGGTTAAACCATACTTAATCTCCTAACGTTATCACTTTATAAGTGATTTAAAGTTAGCTATATCATGTACATTAAGTACATTCATGCCTTACCCTTGGTTTACATTCAATTGGAATTAAAAACCTAACTTGATCAACTATTCTCACCGCCGCCTGCCATACGCGGCAATCTCTTACATTATAGTGGCATCATGGCGCCAAACTCAGAGAGGTTTTGCGGACTTGACACAAATACTGCTTGCTCGAGTCCTTGTACTAACTATCGTGTTATGCATGCGAGAACTCCCAGACATTTTGGTTTCTCTCTCGGCCATGCCTCGGCTCATGGTGTGACCAATTTACATTGGGTCAATACTGCGACGCGCGCAATGCACCGATTGGTGTTGACAGTTTGTTTTCTTTAACGAACTTCCCGACTTCATAACTTATTCGTTTTACATCCAAATTGTCTCATTCGAAAGCCCACAACTCACAAATTACATACTCTAGGTGTTCATATAAGAATTTTACATTTTCGAATCCGTTAACTCGGAATTCACCTTTTGGTTCATTTTGAGCATTTGTTTATTGTTTTCGAGCGTTCAATACTCGTTTTCTTCGTTATAAGTCAGAATTCGACGATTCTTGAGTCCACGACTCTTGAATACTTTATCTCACGTGTTGGCATTGAAAACCAACATTTTTAAGTCGCAGGACAACTTTTGACCCTTAATCCAAGATTTCTATGATTTCGATGTTTAACGTCTATTTTCGCAAAATTCGTCATAACTTCGTTACTTGTGTTCTATAAGCCAAATCAAATGGAACTCTCCATTGATTCATCATCTACATCCTAACCAAACAATATGCACATACCCTAGCTATGATGGTTCTCAAATCGTCTAATCATAACTAAGTTCACGTTCATCATTTTCTATGGCTTTAACGTACGTAAACACTTACAATTTCTATCCGATCATGACTTATCAATGTTTTCATTATTGATAGTCATCCTTATTCATCCTCACTAAACATGCTCCACCAATCTATGATTCTTCTACGAGAAAGAAATCGAAAAAGATGAAGATTAATGTTTACGAATTATTACCTTTGTCGTTCTTCGCGTTTTTGGTAAACGTCTTATGTTTTGCTTGGAAGTAGCTTGATTAGGTGTTTCTAGCACTTTCTCTCTCTCAATATATGTTGGCTAATGTTTGTAAACTATCAAATGAACTAGCTAAGCTTCTATTTATAGGAAACTCAAATGGAGGGCCTAAGGGTCATTAATCCACCCACCTCCTTAATCACCTCCTTACTATTCCTTACTTAGTTATTAAGTTAACTTAGCCATCAAACTCTTGGCTTGGCCATTAAGCTTACTTGATCACCGCACATACTTAGCCATTAAGCTTACTTACTAATCAGCTAGCTTATCTCTTGCTTGCTCATCACATTTACTTAGCCACCAAGCATAAGCACTTTACTTAGCCCCCAAGAATAAGCAATTTGCTTGGTCATTAATTAACTTATCCTTTGCTTAGCCACCAAGTACTTTACTTGCTCATAACACATAAGCACTTTGCTTAGCCTTTACGTATCTTTCTCATTACACAAATTACTTGGTCATCACACCACATCCTTGATCACCAAGATTAACCATATAATCAAGGGTTGCTCCATGGGTCACCCTAATCCATTGGATTCTTACTTTGGTCTTTTAGCTTAATTAACTTAACTTATACTTAGGCTTGTTCATTAAATCATATTGGACTTATCCATTTTCTACCATTGGGCTTATCCATTCCTATACTTGGACTTGTATAAATTCTAACCAATCCTACAAGTCCATTACATATGGCTTAAAGCCTTAGGACGTATTCTATACGTATTATTATCGTATTCTAACTCGTATACTAATTCATAATATACGATATACCATCATTCATACATACTCGTATAATACCTCGTATCATACTAGTATTCATTACCTCGTACAATACCTACGTATTATACGATCATTACTTTAATTCATTTCATTTTCTTCTCAAAAATCACTTTCCCTAACCATTAGGTTTTAAGTCCGCAGGCGAAAAACTGCGTTTGCCATAACTGAAATATTATTGGATATTCCATCTCACCTCAATATTCTATCGTTACGTATTTCTCGGAAGTTCAAAAATAATTCCCGAGCAGAAATGCGTGAATAATGTTTTTCGGAAAATTTATCGGAAAGCTTTTATTTTTGTCTTGGAAATTCAAACACTTTAATTCTATCACGTAGTCAAAATACTACGACGTTACGACATATCTAGGTCATAGAACGACCTTCAATTAGCTTACTCCCATAAATAATCAATTAAATTTATTTAATCCAAATAATCAAATAAAAATTTAATTCTCCTAAAAATCCATTTTTTCTCGGGCGTAACAATCTTCCAACCTTATAAGGATTCTGTCCCCAGAATTTTGCTATAATTACATAACCAAATGAGGAAAATTTTTCCATCATTTTAATCTCGAGTTCCCACAATGCTTCGTTGACATTGTGGTTCCTCACCTTCACCTTCACTGAAGGTATTATCTCATTTCACATGACTTGTCCCTTCCAATCAATAATCTGAGTTGGAAGTTAAGCACTTACTAACACATTACGCTATCTTCCTTTTATTAGCTCTTCTTTTAACGGTTATTTGGAACTCAAATTCCTCCTTTAAAACGAGATGATACTTGATCTTCTCTTCATCCTGCATCATCTTCTTTATTCGCTTACGTTTCTTGTTACTTAGTTGTACTTCCTTGACTCGTTCCATGTTCGTGGATTGAGTCTACATTGTAAATAACATTTCTACCGCTTCATTTTGTAATTTAACTTCTAACTCCGTTCTGGCCATCTCCGTTATTAACTTATTCTGAGTTGCTAACCTTGATAGCTTTTCCCTACCATTCCTACTTAACGCGTCAGCTTCTACGTTTACCTTCCCTGTTATGATATAAGATATCCCAGTCATGATCCTTTATCAATTCTAACCACTTTCTCTACCTCATATTCAACTCCTTCTGTGCGAAGATATATTTCAGACTCTTACAGTCCTTATAAATCTCACACTTCTCCTCGTATAAATATTATCTTCCAATTTTTTTTAATTCAAAAACTACAGCTGCCAATTCTAGATCACAAGTAGGATAGACCTTCTCATAATCTTTTAACTGGAGTGATACACTACAAAATTCCCCGTATCATCTGATAAAGACAATACAGGTGCCTCACTTAACCTTCCTTTTAGTTTCTGAAAACTATTTTTCTCCCTTCTCATTCCCATCATACTTATCAATAACAAATCTGTCTATCTTTTAAGCTAAAATTCACACATAGTGAATTCCGTATCCAACTTCTCCCTCCGTATGATTAAACACTATCTTCACATGTTCAACGTAATCTTCTGGCGTCTTAGAAAAACTAGAATATCACCAATGATCATTACGACACACTCGTCCAAATATTATTCGAACACTCTGTGATGATAATGGTACTTTTAACCATAGCACCTCACAAGAGTACCTATCAATTTACCACCGACTTGCTCGGTGCCCCCTACGGAAAGTCTAACTTCAATGTATTGGTCAACCCCAATTGACATAACCAGAAACTCGTGATAACTATAACGAGTTCTGAATGTCGCCTTAGGTACATCCTTCCTCCTTACTTTCAACCGACGATACCCCGTACACAAATCTATCTTTGAAAAATTCTTTGCCCCTTTCAACTGATCAAATAGATCATCGATCCTGGGCAATGGGTATTTATGCTTAACCACTAACCAATTAGTCATATATTTGACTTACGCATTGGTTTACTTAACTTTACTTCTTAGGGTTCGCGTTCTTTCAATCTAAGTTTACGCGACCTACTTTCATTACGGCCATGATCTGACTTCATGACATATACGGAGATGTCTTACTTAATACGTTCATCATCTTTGATGATTTACATTCTTATCTTCTTCTTATTACTTCTCTAGGATTCAGCACACATCGCTTCTCTGCTAGTAGTCCATATGGTACTCTGAGTGGTTTCCCATAAACAACTAAGAAACAAGTTCCCGTTTCATCTACACTGCTATCACAGTGAGTTAGATCGGTTGCCAGTTTCGTATATACCTTCTCTCTCTGAAGAAATTGTTTAGCCCATCTCCCATATGTCAACCATCAAAGGTTACGATTGTACCACAACCTAAACTTATCTTAACATCATTCTAGATTGCGTCATGATTAGACAGCAAGAAAGTTTCGGTGACTTATTACTGTAAATTACTACCTTAGGTTTCTCAGAAAATTGAAGATTCATACTTTTATTCTAACAATTTATTATCGTTCTATGGTTAATCAACCCATGCATACCGAGAATTACTTCAAATTCTCTCAACTTTATCGGTACTTATCTACCGATACTTACTTATTTTCTTATTTATGAAACAATTTCCGTGAATACAATCAACAAAAGTTATTTCCTCATTCTCTACCTTAACATTTAAAGGTATTCATAATCCTTTCGGGAATGAACTTAATCACTTAGTAAATTCACATGCTAAAAAAAATCAAGTAGCACTCCAATCAAACTACACATAATCATTCATTGTATTGACTGGAATGATACCCGCTACTAAATCTGTAACGACCCCAAAATCCATACAATTTAAATCTCAACTTCGGTCGTTAACCATACATTAAATCTCAAATTTTACATCATTATTCGATATTAAAAACACTAAAATTGTGGAATATTTAAAACGTTTATACATTTCCTTCTTTCTTGCCCTGAATCGCAACCTTTACATTACATCTCTTTGATTCAATCTTATATCATGAATCATTACAACAAAATGACTATACAAAGTCTTACATCATAACTAAATATCCATATACATTGGATAGCTCAACTTACAATTTAACATGTTATTTTCAAAATATGAAATACATTTCTCATAAAACATAAGTAATCTTTGTGAATATAGATCTCTATAACTCATTTAGCACATATCTTTACCTTAAAATCTTGACCTACAAAAGTGGTTATTTGCAAGAGTGAGCTCGACAAATTTCAAAGAAAGTCTAACACAGCTTTGCATCACATAGCACATAATAACATGCTCGATATACATCTCATTAAAGTAACATGTCATACATGCTTTTAATTCACATAGCAAATATAAAGATTGAGTTCCTTACTCAATCATCATTACTTAGCCAAAACAATGCAGTCATATATTGACTTTAACATTTCATGATTTCAACATGTATAACATATCATGCAATTTAAAACAGTTCATCAAGTCCACGTAACAAATAGGAACCGAAAGACTTGCCTTGATCGTTGTTTACAAATAATAGCTTAACAACTTACAGTTATCTGCACTTCACGTTCCCTACACAATTATATAATCATACACATCAACTATTAGTCACATAACAACACATAGCAATTGTAATGTAAACTCTACTTCACATCTCATAATCTTTCCTATTAATTAGCACAAAATGTTCAATTAGATTGTGTTAACTTTTCGACTTATATCTCATTGTATTTCATATTCGAAGTTCATTCAAGTGCTTAAGTCTTGCTAGGACTACTTAATGGTTTTATATTAAATCCATTCCATATCTTATAATATTCATTTCAATTGAATTTAAACACTTTTTAAGTTCATTAACACTTGGCACGACGTTTCGACGTTCAATCGTCACACGCCCGATTTGCATCTCTTGTGTATGCTTACTATGCTTCTATAACTTATCTAATACATTATTTATTAATTTAAGCATCATAATATTTACTAACATACATGTTTTATAACTTAGAACATCATCTTTTATCGTCAGGAGCACTACACATGCATATGTGCATGCCCGACGCCCTCCGATTGCCCCCGAAAACACAACAGTCCAAAAGATTACCATTTTGACTATTGTTACAGACTTCAAATTGAAAACCATAAAGAACGAAAGTTGTAGGTCTATTCGTCCTCGTTCTGGATCATCATGAATCACCTCAATCGGAGTTCGTATGCGAAAGTTATGGCCGTTTTACTACAAGAGGTCAAAAGCGTCTCGACTCAGATTATAATTCTGGCTACTGGGCGCGAGGACTGTTAGCCAATGGCGCTTGAGCTGAACTTTGGCGGCAAGCACGAATTTTCACGGGCACGAAATCGCCCGGCCACCAAAACTAATGTAATGAGCGAAACACTAAGACCATTTTTGGTATGTTTATAAATTCTAGCTACTAATTACATACATATAACTGATGTAATTTACACATAACCTCACCAAGCATACATATATTAACTTAAAACTACTGAACAACAAATTTAGAAAGACTAAATCCATAAAAACAATGTTTTAAAATTAAAACTCCATGTTTGACATTTGTTAAACACAATGAACATGGTAACCAAATTTTATAAACTAATTTGATTTCTTTGAGACTACAATTCTCTGAAATTCATATCCAATTAACATACATGACGTTTAATTTCATAAATAGCATACAATCACCTACTAACTTTGTTATCATACAAAACATACACTCAAATATGGTTTCACTATAAAACCAATTCTTCTTTCTCTGTGAATGTGACAACCCGGAAATCCGGATTGTCCAGAAATTAAGATTTAAAGAATTAGTTATTAATAAAATGAATTTTTATTAATACTATTCTGTGCTATGTGTTTATTAATCGTTTTATAACCTAGAATGATTATTAATCGGGAGGATTCTGGCTACGAGCTAGATTGAACGAGTAAGAATTTTCAAGACGAAAATAAAAGTTTTCCGAGAACAAAATATTTTTGGGAAAAAAGACGAAATAGGCACTATTCATCCGTTTCTGCTCGGAGATTTATTTTGAAATTCTGAGAAGTTATTGATTATGTAAAATCTTGAGACGTGACGGAATATTCAATAATATTTCAGTTATGGCCAAAAGACGAAATATCCAAAAATATTTGGATTCCGAGAATCGAAGTTTTTAAAACCGTCGGACGAAACCCGAAAGACAGAACTACGAAACTTAAGGGCTAAGCAAACTTGAGGGCTAAGTTAACTTAGTCCTTAAGTCTTGAATAGTAAGGAGGTGTGAATAGTGATTTTAGAAGCGAAATGACTATTTTTCCCCTAACCTTGAAAATCTATAAATAGGAAGCTTAATCTCATTTGAATGGGATTTTGAAAATCCTACACTTTGAGAGAGAAAGAGAGAGAGCTCGTATGGGGGGAAGAGAAGGAGAAGAAGGAAGAAAAGCTTTCTCGTGAGCAAACTTTGTCCGACGGAGGAAGATTAAAGAAGAAAGGTAATCCAAAAACCTAACTTCTAGATAATTTTTCTTTAAGTTTTTATGTTAAAAACATAGTTTAAATGATAATAAGGGGTAAAAGATATTGATAATGATTTCATATGGTTGAAATCATGAGAAAAGAAGAAATAAGAAATTTAGTTTATAAATTTCTTAAAGAAGTATAAGATTTGTAAGGATTTTGAGCGATCCGAATGAATCTTATGAATGAGTAGGTCAAATAAGTAAGGAATGGTGTTCTATAACATCAAATTCCAAGAAAAAGTGAAATCGTAATTCAAAATATCGATAAAAAAATGAAGAACGAATGAAGAACACAAAGAACACACGAAGAACACGAAGAACGTTGTTGATGGACAAATTTAAAACCATTGTAGTATAAATGTGGTTGATGGACAAGTTTAAAACCATCGCGTATAAGTTAGTTTCTTATTGCTTGGTTAGGAACAGTAGAAACGTTCATGAAGAACGGATTAAAACTAAGCTATAACGAAGTTATGGCAAAAATTTTGTAAAAGAAGAACGAAAATTTGAAAGTTAGTAAATGAACCCCGGATGTGTAGGGTTTCATAAGAATGTAAGAGAACGTATAAAACGTGAGTCGTAGACTCAAGAACGAACGAATTCCAAGTTTGGATGACCTAATTACGGACGAACGAACGAAGAACGTTAAAAACATTAAAATGAACGAAGAGCAAAGATTAAGCCAATTGAATGGCATGTTAACGGATTCAGAATGAATTTTTGTCTGTGGATAATCGAAGTACGTAAGATAAGGAAGAAAATAGCTTTGGGACGACCTCGTTCTGAGTTATAATGAAGAAGTTATGAGATCGGAAAGTAATCATCTCAAAATGAAGTTAACACTTAGAAAAATTTTTGGGAAGAAGGACTTCAAGGCACATTGGCGGCCTACCATGCCAGTAATAAGAAGCGGTCTAGCAGCACTGCTTGCAACAGGAGAGCGCAGATCGTAAGCGCTGCGCTTGCAACATGAGCGAGTCTTGGTGAAGAGAGTGGTGCCGCAATGCCAATGAAGGGAAAAAGCCAGAGAAGAGCTTTTAACTGCTCAGCTCTTGGGGGAAGTGTAAGGAAAGATAAAGAACATAATGTTCAATTAATGTAACACTTAATCAAGTGTTTTAAACCTTTAATAAAGGTTGAACAAAAAGATTAAACGAGATTAAAAGACAAAGAATGTAGATGTGGGTTACGGAACCGATGTCCGGGGACCGTAGTCGCGATAAACGAACGTGAGTGATTGCTATGGTTGTGATTCCTTAGACGTTGAGTGACGAGGGTAATGAATAACATTTTGATGTTATGTCATGGTAATACGAGATGAATGTAAAGCGTATAGACGCTGTGAACGCAACGTTGTTGCGATAAACAATTGGTCGTAGCATACAACGAACAGTATGGATTCGACATTAAGAAAGAATAATAAACATGGGGTTCATGGGTTGGATAACGATCAAAAGTGATTAAAACCTTGAGTAAAGGTTGAATGGGAGAGTAAGAGACAAGCAACGTGAACGTTGAATACATTAACGATCTTCGTAAATCGTATTCGCGTTTGACGAACATTCTAAGTATACCCTGGTTGTATGACTTAGACGTTGATAAAAGTAGTAAGTAAGATACGAATGGTATCAAGAAAGCCGTATCAAACGGTAATAATATTAATGAAATCCGAATGGGAGTTGGATAAGAAAGAGTTCTGAGGATGGCAATTACTTGCCAGAAAGCCATAAGGAATAAGAAATTAACTTAACAAACATTATAATTTAATAGTTCGTATAAGTTAAGAGAAAGTTAGGTTGTGGTATAATCGTAACCTTTGATGGTTGACATATGGGAGCTGGGCTAAACAATTCCTTCAGAGAGCGAAGGTATATACGAAACTGGTAACCGATCTAACTCACTGTGTGGGTAGTGTAGACGAGACGGGAACTTGTTTGTTGGTTATTTGTGGGAAACCACTCAGAGTACCATATGAACTACTAGCAGAGAAGCGATGTGTGCTGAGTCCTAGAGAAGAATAAGAAGAAGATAAGAATGTAAATCATCAAAGATGCTGAAAGTTTTGAGTAAGACATCTCCGTATGTCATGAAACCGTAAACCTGTAATGAAAGTCAGTCGCGTAAAATTATATTGTAAGATCGCGAACCTTAAGAAGTAAAGTTAAATAAACCAATGCGTAAGTCAAGTATATGACTAATTGGTGTATTTGTTATTTCCTTATGTGTTATAGGGATTGGAATGAGTAGTTCAGCGTAAGCTATAGCTGTGCGTAAGGCAAGTTTCCTAACTTCATTCATATTTTTAAATGAATGCTAGTTTCTTAAACTTCTCAGATGTTGAACTTGAGAAGTTATGTCTATGTGCGAATGCGCGATATTTGTACAAGGTGGTTGAATTTATGAGGCCTTGTGCCACAATGTGAAAACTTCAGTGTTTCTGTAAGATGAACTGCTCTATGATTGAACAATTCAATAAAAGAATGTTCTGTTTATACATGAACCGTTATTATTAAGTCTGTGCTATTGATTCTAGCCAGACAGAATGAGTATGAAAGATAGTAGAGAATGAAAGTATTTCAAAGTGAATATGACTAATGTTTTAAAATGATAGGAATCGAGACTATTCCTATTATTCAAGCTGCTTCATAACCTTTGTTCGGTTATCAAAGTTCTGAAAAATGTTTAAACTCTTGAATGTGTTTGTTCAACTGTTATGACTTGCTGGGCAATTGAATGCTCACACTTTCTTTAAATGAAAAACATTTTCAGCGAACGATGTTAGAAGAACTTAAGGATCCCATAAAGATCAAGCTGATTGGTATCCAGACGAAGTGTCATTCAGTATATGAATGTGCGTGAAGAGCAAGTGAAGACTTGTAATATAGAATGATAGAATTAAACTATAGACTAGTTTAATAAACAGTTATGAATCCTTAGTGGCGGATGAAAGTCACTCGTGTAAGATGTAAAAGAATAATGTAATTATCATTATTTGTAATGAGAAAAGCTATAAGGTTTTAGAACCTGGGATTTGAGAGTGTATGTTGTTATATTTCTGTATATAATGATGTATGCAGAATGAATGATGTATTAGTGACGTACGAAATCCGGGTGTGAAGATAGACCAGATTTCGGGGCGTTACAAGTTGTATCGAAGTGATAGGTTACTTCGTATAGGTATGAGTACCTGCTAATATAATAATAAAGGGAAGGATAAGAATATCACCACGTAATTATAAAACATGATTTCCATAGTAATAGATGTAAAACTTTATAACGATGAATGGCTTATATTCTTATCTATGAATAATATGTTTTAAGTTTTATAGAAGAAGAACTTCAAATTGAGTTGAAGGATAGTATGTTAAAATTAAAGAACTTTTCTTAAGTAAAGAGAAAGTTAGAAGTCTCAAGACTTTAATTCTCTAAGTTTTTCTGACGACAAAACTTCTTGAATCTTTCTTACAGAGGCTTTGTGCAAATAGAATACAACCACTAAAACTTTATTATAAAATAATCATTGTAAACTGGTCAAGCGATTATCAAGATGTATAATAAAGAAGGTAAATCTTTTATCATGTTATATAAATAATAGCGTATAAAATGATAAGATATATTTTATTTAAATATCATATTTATTAAAAGGTTTGATTATTAATGCAAAATTTAAAACCTAAAATGGATAGTCCTTCGATTTGTTCTTGGATTAATTTAAAGATAAAGACTTAAACACATAAACCTTGTTTGGCAAAACTAAATTAAAATTACTTTAATTTATTTTAATAACCACTTATAATATAGTTATTTGTCACACTTCTAATTAATTAAGTTTTCATACTTAATTTAATTAATTCTAATAACAATTCATTGCATAATATAATAATTTATTTAATCATTATAAACTCTCTAACTTAATTATTAAATTAAATTAGATTACTATTTCAAAATAATTACTTTCCTTAACTCATTAATTATTTATTAAACAAATAAATAATCAAATCACATAAAATCAATTAAACAAATACTTATTCAACGATAAACACATCCATTAAATATTTATATAATTTAATAAATATTTAAATATTTAATTAAAAATCTGGATTGTTACAAAATCTGCTGATGTAACCACATCTTAGACCTTTATAATAAAAGTACAAGCCATATGTTTACCCGACGATGGTGGTCCACTGATGGCTAACTTACCACTACTAACACCCTTACTTTCCTCCAACCCCTTCTTTGGGCAATTTCTTAACATGTGATCCAAAGACCCACATACAAAACAACTATGGTTTTTCTTAGGATTAGGACAATTGGGTGATATATAACCCTCTTGCCCACAGTTATAACATCCCAATTTCCCCTTTAGACAGACTCCTAAATGAGTCTTTCCACATTTCTTACATGCTTCCATCCTACATTTAGGATCCCCTTGTCCTACTCCAGTATTCCCGGAGTTAAGATTCTTTTTCTCTTTGTGGTATTGGGTTAGCGCCTCACTACCACTCTCCACTATAATCGCCTTTTCCAGAATGGTCCCCTAGGAAGTACTCTGGAATACCAAAATCCTACTATAGAGCTAGGGTTTCAGGCCCTGCTCAAACCTACGAGCCTTCCTCTCCTCAGTGTCTACCTAGTGTGGAACAAACCTTGCCAATTCATTGAATTTGGCTGCATACTAGGGAACCGTCATGACCCCTTGTTTAAGTTCTAAGAACTTAATCTCCATCCTCCCCTGCATACTTGTAGGGAAATAATTCTCAAAGAAAACCTTCTTGAATTGTTCCCACGTTACCGCATCTGTTCTATTCCCACCCTGGTGAGCCTCCCAGCAAAGGTTGGCTTCTCCCTACATCATATAGGTCGCAAAAGAAGTCTTTTGCGCCTTAGCTACATTTGTAATAACAAACGCCTTCTCTATTTCTTTCACCCATATCTGGGCCTCTATTGGGTCCGTCGTTCCTTTAAACTCTGGCGGACCTACGCTCTTAAACTCTTTAAATGTAGTCGTTCTGGCTACCCTAGGTTCCGTGGGTATTCTACCCTCGGTTTGGTTACATGCAGTCGTTAATAAATTAATGAACTCTTGCATAGGGTTATTCTAACCCCCTTGATTAACATTATGTGCTTCCGCTTCCTGATTACGTTGTCTTCTCCTTGGCGGCATTTTCTGATAAAATTTCATTATTATCTATTTACTTACTTCGTTATTCTTCGCAACAAAAAAACTCATACCATAACAAAGCACATTTAAATGAAAACTTCATTATATTAATACGCGTCTTCATAGTTTGAAACTATTTACAATTTGCTTCTATAGCTAAAAGCTATTACATTTCTATCCCGCAATTGAATTTCACAAAAGTTGGGATTTACAAAAAGACTACCCCTTTTTTTTACAAAAGAGGTTTTTACGTCACTACACACATGTTTAAAACTCTAGACTTCTAATAATGCATAACAGCATCCTTGAGTTCCTCATTCGCAATCATCTCTACAGCATCCCAACTAATATTATGTCGAGTCTATCCCGACTCAATGGAATAACAAGTAATTTTTGAAATCCCTATGAGCACTCTCATTGATGTAAGACATCTGTGCTATCTTCTGGTCTTTCTCAACCAGTTTCTTACGAAGCTCATCAGCCTCTTCCTTATAGTCTCTAGCCCTCTCTGTCATAAGCACCTGTTTATCGTGCTCTGACTCAAAATCTGCTTCTGTAGACATTTTAGCTTCACGGAGATTGTAACAACCCCAAAATTCATATAATTTAATTCTTGACTTCGGTCTTTAATAATACATTCAACCTCTAATTTTATATCATGAAACGATAATACAACCATTGAAATCTGCGGAATAATTAAAATTTTCTATTACAAACTATCCTCGTTCCCAAAACCTTCAACCTTTACATCTAAATATCTCAGAATCATTTTAATACTACAATAGTTTACATTCGCAAAACAATATTACAATTCAACATTAATACATTATTCGAAACATTAGACATGGTTTACAAGAATAAAAATTTAGCTAGGATATTAAATCTTCATATATCACTTTTGATCCATAACAATCAAGTAGCACATAGCGTTACCTTCAATTCTTGAATATGCAAAAATGGTTATTTGCAAGAATGAGCTCGAAAAGTCAACAAAATCTAACAGTTTTCATGCATCACGAAAGCATATAATAACATGCTCAACATACAAGAATAATCATAAACAAACATAGCATACATGTTATAGTTCACATAACAACTATAAAGATTGAGTTCCTTACTCAATCAACATTCATAGTTCAATCATCATAGTCATAGATTGACTTTCACATTTCATACTTTTGACATATATAATACATCATACACTAAAATTTTAAAGCGAGATCATCATCAAGTTCACATAGCAAAAGGAACCGAAAGACTTGCCTTTACCTGCTGCGTTTTACCAACACGCTAATACTTCGTGTCCTGCACAACCCTAATCGTATGTGAGATTGATAATAAATAAAATCAATACTCAATCTCATGGTCAAATTTATTCTAAGACCTTACTTTATCTTATTATCTTTTATAATGTCTTTATAGACATCTAACTATTTTATATGCAACTCGGTTTTATTTTTTATTTTCATCACCACACATGCTAGACTATCACACTTGTAGTTTAATGTGCAGATATCACACCATTTTATTATACCACTTTGGTTTCAAAATGCATATTCAACACATTGTTTACATGTTTAATTTTCCTTCATAAATCAAAAATAACCCTTTTAGATTTCTTTCCATTATTATTCTTGTATTATCATCTTTTCATACTTAGATATCCAATATTAGCTATTATTAGTTAGACACTTTGTATACCAAAGTTTAGAAAACACTATTACTCTTAGGCATTTTATCGAGCACGTTATGTGCACACATTAACTTATCTCAACTCTTGATCTTAAATGGTTAATTATGCATAGAATATGATAACACATATCTATATACTCATTACATATGTCAAAACATATTTTTAATCATCAAAATATATCATCACCCAAAATCTTAATTCAAAATGTAATTATAAAACTCATCTTCACAATTTCTTTAACAAAACGTTGTTTTCGTTTTTAACGTAACTCGTTCGTTACATGTCCATTTTTGTTCCTTCTTATATAGAATTAACCCTTACTCAGTGTACTACAACCTCATCTAGGCCTTAAAGTCAGACCCTTATCCATCTAAACCAGATTCTGCAGAATTCATCAACTAGTCTAGAAAATTTCATTTTCTGGACATCCTTACTAAACAATTTATTTCGGACATGATCTGGTCCATAAAATGGCTCAATCTCGCATGTCTAGCTAGTAAACTTCCATATCTACAACTTTACAGTTTTAAGTTTCTTCAGATTCGAAACACACGAATTTATATGAATTTTTCAAAGTCGAAACCGTAATAGCTTTTGATTTTACGGATGATTATTTTCCTTCGGACAAGCCTTACTAAAACAGACATTGCAAGAAATCTACAAAGATTTTTTATGTGATTCCACTTTCAGAATATAGCTTACTTCCATATCTTCGATTTGATATAAGGCTCACTTTCTAACTCATTATACCCGAAGAGGTATGAATTTCACAAGATATGTCCACAATTACTAAAAACCTACGAATTTTGTTCTTCAAATTTTTTTTCCATTTCATTTTCTTTCTTGAATCCTCTTGTTTTATTCTTGATAATCCAAGATTAAACCAATACAAATAGATTAAGCATGATCTACTACCCTAGAACATAAATCTATCCAAAAAAAATCAAGGATTAAATAAGAGTTTAGAAGTTACCTTCTTCTAGTTTTTTTTTTCTTCTTCTTCTTTTTCTTCTTCTTCTTCTTCTAGCTCATCTTAATTCCTCTATTTCTCTCTATCTCTCTCAATTTCTCAATACAACTTCTCCATAACAATTATCTACATTATGAAGAACATAAAAGACTAATTAAAACAAGGAATTTAGATTATAACTTTATTAGTATGAATTTAAGAGAGAGATGAAGATGATGATGATGGGGCTTGTTTTGTCTTCTCAAAGCTTTCCCTTCTTCTTCTTTTTCTTCCTCTTCTTCTTCTCCTACAACTCTCTCTAACTCTCTTCTTCTTTCTTTGGTTTGTTTTCTGAAACTAATATACTAACTTATAGTATATACATATAATATACAATACTAGTAATATATAATATATGTAACTCCTAGTAATTATTAGATATACTAATTACTAGTTAATACATAGGTTATACCAATTTGTACTTGAAAAGTCTAAGACCATGTTTGGCAAATACTCATTATTTTAATTAATCAATAGCTTAACATCAATCAATCTCATCAAATTATCACATAATTATATTTACTTGTTAATTATAATATGGTGTAACAATCATCACATAACTCATCTAATTTAATTATCTCAATTAAATTAGAACTATAATATAAAATTATTATATTAATTAAATTAAATACTAAATATTCATTTAATTAATCTGCTACACTTAATTACATTACTCTATAATCAAAACAAAATTTATTTATTTAACTCAATAAATAAATTAATTAAATATTTATATATATTAAAATTAATATATAACATTCTCTTCACATCAATTCACATATTCTACAATATATGACATACACATACTCACACACCAACATATCTCATAAATAATACTTTTATTTATAAAATTCTCATTTATAATTTCTAAAAATCGGGATGTCACATCCTTCCTCCTTATAAAGATTCCGTCATCGGAATCAAAAAACCCTACCTTACTCGGGTTTTCCTCAAATCTATTCATTGAATAACTTCAACACATTACCTTAATATAGGTTTTATATTTTCTATTCTCACCATTCTTGATAATAAATTCTTATAAGTTTTATTTCATAATATTTACTTAGACTCAATTATATTTGAGTATTACATATTCTTTGACCCGTTCATTATCTTTCTCTAAGGATCATTATCATATATTATATGATCAAACTCTCGGGACATTACATTCACCCTTCTTCTAAGAATTTCGTCCTCAAAATTATTTATTTATTAATCTTTATTCATTCAATCTATCAAAGTAGGTTTTTACGTCACTACTTCATTCATTCATTGGTTTCTATAACCACTTTCTTTCCACAAACATCATTCTACAATTATTAAACTTTTCTATTAAAAGTTTCACATTATTCTTTGATAACTCACATCTTTCTCACTTCAAAATTTCTTTTCTCACTTATTCAACATATCCATCATTCAGTGTCGCATTTTACGACTTAATTCTTTCTAAGGAATACTTTCCTTTTTCACTGCCATCTTACAGAATAACAAGAATCCTCCACAGTTGTTCAATAATTGGGAAGTAGTATGAATAACTCAGGAATTTAAAAGATTTCAAATTATGCTGAGGGTCACAAGACCATGAACTCTATTCTCTAGGTTTAATAGTGCTTCACCCCCGGTTCTTCACACTTTAAACCCTCTTTGGAAGAATTTATCAATCACAAAGACTGAAAAAACCCTTCGCAAGTACTCTAGGTGATCAACCTATTGTACATGTATTGTATACAAACATTTAAGCGCAAAGTATAAAACTAAGCGCAACCCCTAATAATAGGGTTGTTCATTTCAGCTTTTCAACATCTGAATCCGCACCAAAACAATTTGGTTTGACATAACTTCTCAAGAAACTCTTGAATTTCATGAACATCTTTCAATATTTGTCTAGCTAAATCAAATAACATAGACCTCTACAACAATTCAGACATCAACCAAAATATACATATACATACATACATATGTATTCTCATATCTTAAAGAAATCTCAAAAATCTTTTTATGACGCTATGATACGCAGAGATCGTATTTAATGTCCGTTGAGGATTTCGTCATTTGGTGATTTTATCATACTACATCATACCATAGTGGGCTGACGATCCATAGATCACATCCAACACTAGGTAATAATGCATTGATGACTCCATCGTTTTTATCATCTTTGCACCAGGTTACATGATGCATTAATGATATAAAATACATTTTGATATATTACAAATCATTTTTGTCTAGCCGAAACAATTAGCATAGACATACGAATAACAATATTATTGTTAAAATTCATTGGTTCCATCATTTGATCCAATGTTTTTCAAGAAAATAGAAGTGTAAACATCAGCACGAAGTCAATAAATTTCGAAATTCTAGAATAACTAGTAAATTTAGAATACCTATGATTCCACCATCAACTCCACTTTCTATAATGATCCATTGCTTAATAGGTCTATCTATTCCTATCATCCTCAATACTCCATTCACACTTATCTATACCCGTTAAATCAAACTTACACACACGTTATGAGTTCAAGAACTTGCCACAATCATATGAGTTTAAGAACTTATCCTAGTCGTAACCATAAAGCGTCCATTCGCTGAGGGGTTCAAAAACATACCATATAATTATGAGTCACGAACCTACCATAAATATGAGTATTAAGAACTCGCACATAACCTGATAATATTCTCTAACTATACTCTACCTATCTGTTATACACATGAGAAAAGAATCACCTTCTCAACAGGCATATAACAAATAACGCGACATAAACATTCCAATGATTATCAATGTGATAAACTGAGTGCAAGCACAAAATCCTCGCCTATACAAAGGTTTGTACAACTCAGCCACCACCTGAGTCCTCAATTGAAATCCCTCCTAACTCTATCTTGCTTATAACTTGCTCTTTCGCTTTCGATACGAATTCCTCGTATCACATTATCTATAACTCCTCACGAGTTTATCTCGTACTATCATAGTACATTATCTTCATAGCATCAAGCTATAATCATTCAACCATTACAAACCATCTTCCTTTTATAACTTAAACAGATCACGTCGTGATCTTATTCTATAATCATCTCTCTTAAAATTCTTTTGTTAACTTGTGATCGTTTTGTTTTACGATCCCCTTTCTTTCCTTTCATTTACGACATTATTCGTTATCTTGGCTATTGGAGTTAGGTAACTCCCATTTCTTATCTACATATCTCTTCAAGATTCTTCTTTGAATCTTCTTGTTTATATAACAATTCTTCCTTTAAGAATTTCTAACTTCATTTACATTGCTCAACATTTCATTCAAGTTCTACACTTTCATCATACGTATCCACTTTCTATACTTGGTACACATTGAGTCTCTACTAGTTTCAATATGGTACACTGAGTGGTTTTCCACAAACAACCAACAAACTAGGTTCCGAGTTGCTAGTTCGTATATACCTCCGCTCTATGAAGAAATCGTTTAGCCCAGATACCATACATCAACTACGAAAGAGTACAATTGCACCACTTAGATATAACTTTCTATTCTTAACTTCTTTATCATTCTCTTTTTTATAGACATTGTCTATTTATTATCACCTTACATTCTTATTATTGGAGTTGGGTAACCCCACATTCATATTCCTTATAATTCTGCGAGATTCTTCTTTGAATCCTTTCACGCAAGTTTTAATCCCTTATTGTTCAAACTCTATTTGAGCTTATTCGTTCCTTATTTTCACCTCTCTTCTCTAAGGTTATAGCCTAAGGTATTCTTACCTAAGGTTTCTAACCTATCAGCTTTGATAGCAACTGTAACGACCCCAAAATTTATACAATTTAATTCTCGACTTCAGTCGTTAATAATACATTCAACCTCTAATTTTATATCATTAAACGATAATACAACCATTGAAATCTGCGGAATAATTAAAATTTTCTATTACAAACTATCCTCGTTCCAAAAACCTTCAACCATTACATCTAAATATCTCAGAATCATTTTAATACTACAACAGTTTACATTCGCAAAACAATATTACAATTCAACATTAATACATTATTCGAAACATTAGACATGGTTTACAAGAATAAAAATTTAGCTAGGATATTAAATATTCATATATCACTTTTGATTCATAACAATCAAGTAGCACATAGCGTTACCTTCAATTCTTGAATATGCAAAAATGGTCATTTGCAAGAATGAGCTCGATAAATTTCAAAGAAAATCTAACAGCTTTTCATGCATCACGTAGCATATAATAACATGCTCAACATACAAGAATAATCATAAACAAACATAGCATACATGTTATAGTTCACATAACAACTATAAAGATTGAGTTCCTTACTCAATCAACATTCATAGTTCAATCATCATAGTCATAGATTGACTTTCATATTTCATACTTTTGACATATATAATACATCATTCACTAAAATTTTAAAGCAGATCATCATCAAGTTCACATAACAAAAAGCAACTGAAAGACTTGCCTTTACCGACATTTTACCAACACGCTAATACTTCGCGTCCTTGCACAACCTACACTGTATGTGAGATTGATAATAAATAAAATCAATACTCAATCTCATGGTCAAATTTATTCTAAGACCTTACTTTATCTTATTATCCTTTATAATGTCTTTATAGACATCTAACTATTTTATATGCAACTCGGTTTTATTTTTCATTTTCATCACCACATATGCTAGACTATCACACTTGTAATTTAATGTGCGTATATCACACCATTTTATTATACCACTTTGGTTTCAAAAATGCATGTTCAACACATTGTTTACATGTTTAATTTTCCTTCATAAATCAAAAATTACCCTTTTCGATTCCTTTCTATTATTATTCTTGTATTATCATGTTTTCATACTTAGATATCCAATATTAGCCATTAGTTAGACACTTTGTATACCAAAGTTTAGAAAACACTATTACTCTTAGGCATTTTATCGAGCACGTTATGTGCACACATTAACTTATCTCAACTCTTGATCTTAAATGATTAATTATGCATAGAATATGATAACACATATCTATACTCATTACATATGTCAAAACATATTTTTAATCATCAAAATATATCATCACCCAAAATCTTAATTCAAACAGAATTATAAAACTCATCTTCACAATTTCTTTAACAAAACGTTGTTTTCGTTTTTAACGTAACTCGTTCGTTACATGTCCGTTTTTGTCCCTTCTTATATAGAATTAACCCTTACTCAGTTTACTATAACCTCATCTAGGCCTTAAAGTCAGACCCTTATCCATCTAAACCAGATTCTGTAATTCATCAACTAGTCTAGAAAATTTCATTTTCTGGACATCCTTACTAAACAATTATTTCGGACATGATCCATTCCATAAAATGGTTCACTCACGCAAGTCTAGCTAGTAAACTTCCATATCTACAACTTTACAGTTTTAAGTTTCTTCAGATTCAAAACACACGAATTTGTATGAATTTTTCAAAGTCAGAAACCGTAACAGTTTTGATTTTTTGTACATATTATTTTCCCTTCGAACCAGCCTTACTAAAACAGACATTGCAAGAAATCTACAAAGAGATTTCATGTGATTCCACTTTCAAAATATAGCTTACTTCCATATCTTCGTTTTGATATAAGGCTCACTTTCTAACTCATTATACCCAAAGAGGTATGAATTTCACAAGATATGTCCACAATTACTAAAAAGCTACGAATTTTGTTCTTCAAATTTTCTTTCCATTTCATTTTCTTTCTTGAATCCTCTTGTTTGATTCTTGATAATCCAAGATTAAACCAATACAATCAGATTAAGCATGATCTACTACCCTAGAACATAAATCTACCAAAAAAAAATCAAGGATTAAATAAGAATTTAGAAGTTACCTTCTTCTAGTTTTTTTTTTTTCTTCTTCTTATAGCTCATCTCAATTCCTCTATTTCTCTCCATCTCTCTCAATTTCTCAATACAACTTCTACATAACAATTATCTACTTTATGAAGAACATAAAAAAATAATTAAAACAAGGAATTTAGATTATAACTGTATTAGTATGAATTTAAGAGAGAGATGAAGATGATGATGATGGGGCTTGTTTTGTCTTCTCAAAGCTTTCCCTTCTTCTTCTTTTTCTTCTTCTTTTTCTTCTTCTCCTACAACTCTCTCTAACTCTCTTCTTCTTTCTTTGGTTTGTTTTCTAAAACTAACATACTAACTTGTAGTATATACATATAATATACAATACTAGTAATATATAATATATGTAACTCCTAGTAATTATTAGATATACTAATTAATAGTTAATACATAGGTTACACCAATTTGAACTTGAAAAGCTTAAGACCATGTTTGGCAAATACTCATTATTTTAATTAATCAATAGCTTAACATCAATCAATCTCATCAAATTGTCACATAATTATATTTATTTGTTAATTATAATTTTTGTGTGTAATCATCACATAACTCATCTAATTTAATTATCTCAATTAAATTAGAACTATAACATAAAATTATTATATTAATTAAATTAAATACTAAATATTTATTTAATTAATCTGCTACACTTAATTACATTATTCTATAATTAAAACAAATTTATTTATTTAACTCAATAAATAAATCAATTAAATATTTAGATATATTAAAATTAATATATAACATTCTCTTCACATCAATTCACATATTCTACAATATATGACATACATATACTCACACCCAACATATCTCATAAATAATACTTTTATTTATAAAATTCTCATTTATAATTTCTAAAAATATGGGATGTCACATCCTTCCCTCCTTATAAAGATTCCGTCCTCGGAATCACCGAAACCCTACCTTACTCAGCTTTTCCTCAAATCTATTCATTGAATAACTTCAACACATTACCTTAATATAGGTTTTATATTTTCTACTCTCACCATTCTTGATAATAAATTCTTATAAGTTTTATTTCATAATATTTACTTAGACTCAATTATATTTGAGTATTACATATTCTTTGACCCGTTCATTATCTTTCTCTAAGGATTATTATCATATATTATATGATCAAACTCTCGGGACATTACAGAGATAATTAATCTCTTCATTCTGGTTCTGCACAACTGTACTCAGTTGCATATTTCTGTCAAGCACTGCCAGATACAATGCTCTAATTGCATCTGGAGATGTTGACTCTAATGTAGGTACCACCGTATTAACCGATGTTACCTCCATTTCCTCCTCCTCATAGATCATCATATCAAGGTATGATGTCAAAGCTACATCTCCCTCGGAGTAGTCTTCCTTAGAAAAGTACTCCTTTGGCTCCGACTCTTCTAGAATTACTAATGGTACCTCCGCCACTGGCATGGTTACAGGCTCTACTCTGTTCACAAACTCTTCGCTCACCGCATGTATATCTCTATACATCAAGCTATCGTTCGACTTCCTACAATAACACATAACATGTTGATTAGTACTGAACACACAATAGTATAAGCACAAATCATATTTAATTGATTTAGGATAAATTTCCATCTTTTAAATCTTTCGGTACTGAGTTTCCTCAATACCTTATTAACTCATTCAACTTAAGTAAAGCTTGAGTTTACTTCCTTCAGACTTCTCCTTCCTTAACGAGGTTATTAGCCTAAGGTTCTCCCCCCTTAAGTTTTATAACCTAATGCTTTGATACCAACCTGTGATGCCCCCAAATCTGGGTATCTCCCAACCGGACAGATGGTGCTACACGATACTACAATTCATACAGTCATTCTATTGAGATAACAACAAAATGATTGTATTCACTATATTCTTATTACAACATTAATAAATCCCTTCCCAGGTTCAGAAACCGAATACATTCTTCATTACTCATAAGTATATTACATACAAATACACTAGTCTATTATAGGATAATCAACTATCCATCTTAGCCTTGCCTTTATCTCTCTTAGAATTCTAAGTTCGTTCGGCTTTAGTTGCAATCATATGGTTCAAGAAAGAGTGAGCATAACTAGCTCAGCAAGTCTAACAAAGGATCATATGAATATCATATCGAAATTATATGATTATCTTCCATAACTGAACCAATAGCTATGAAGCACTATGAAACATTTTGACTAGTACTTCTCATTTCATAACAAGGATTCCAAAGTATATATAATAGCTTAGGAATTCTGAACCGATCAAAAGACCATGAACATACTCTTTCCGTTTTCATACATGAAAAGGACATCCAACACTAAGGCCATCCATCCGGCTTTACTTACGAATACATCTAGGTGATCAGCGTATAGTATCCTATGTTGATCAACACTCTTCCGTTAAACTTATTTACATTTAAGTTTTGGTAACCTCGCGTGCCCATCGAATAATCGATGAAAATAATTTTGTTTGTTCATAGACAAACTTATCTTCACATCCGTACCAAATACTTGGCATATGATAGCGTTAACAGTTCTATATCGAAAGACTTGTAAACAAATCAATCTAGCTCTTAAGAATAGTCTAGCCGAGTTAAAACTGGCATCGACCCTTTTATAAAATAATTCATGCATCTCATAACATGAATCACTGAAAACCTGGCTATACCCGAAACATCAAAGATCATGGTTATACCAAATCACAGTTCCTGTTCATAATCATACTAATAAATTCATTTTTGCACTACGGCCCAAAGATATTCATTAACAGTTCATCTTTGCACTACAGGCCAAAGATATTCAACAACTGGTAATCTTTGCACTACGGGCCAAAGATATTCAACAATAGGTCATCTTTGCACTACGGGGCCAAAGATATTCAACAACAGCTCATCTTTGCACTACGGGACCAAAGATATTCAACAACATGTCATCTTTGCACTACGGGCCAAAGATATTCATATCTCAAAGAAATACATAATCATTTTAGAATTTATATAAACCATAATTATAACCATGTTGATCAATTCACCTTTGCACTTAAGCTAAAGATATTCAATTATAGATTCAATAGTCATGATCATACCAGTCAACAATTCAACTTTGCACTACTGGCCAAAGAGAACCCATAGTCACGATCATACCAATAATCTACCCATCTTTACGCTCAAGTCAAAGAGAAATATCATCATTAGGGTTATAAAAATGTTATATATGATAATAAAAATAATATAATCAACAACTGCATTTAATCTCAAGAGTAAGATTCATAAATCAATGATAATTTGGTCTGAAAAAGAAACCAATTTTGTTATGAATAGTACCCATGAATAGTAACTCGTGAATAGTAACTCATGAATAGTAACCCCGACATGAAAAAGGTAGAAATTCCACAATAAAATCCATACCAATATTTCGGTATAATGATATTGAAAGAATAACATTTCTTAAACTTATAAACAATTTATTTTAATTGTTTACACTTTACTAAATAATGCATTTAATCATCCTAAAATGCCAAACTCATAAGATTTCATCAACAATAACCAAAACCCCATCAAAAATCTGCATATACCTCATATAGCATTTTCAAGCCATAAAATCCTATTTTCCAATTTTCTTACTTCACATAACATATTTAATTCATTTACTCATAACTAGTCCATTTTCATGAAAAATACCAAATCAGTACAAACAAACTTTCTTTTTTCTGGGATTTAGCAGAATATAGTTCCATATTGAACATATATTTTTCTCAGAATTTTAAAAATTCATTTACTATTTTTCATATGGCCAAAAGCAATAGAATATTTAGACATTTATCATAAGCGTATTTTAGTCCAAAAATTCGAAATTTCTGAGTATACTTCTATCATATACATGTACTCCTAATAAAAATTTCACCAATTTTGGAGTTAACCACAAGGAGTTATAAGGGTTTACTTTTAAAATAGTCTTTTCTCATAAAATTCATAACTCCTAATCTATACATCCAAAAATCGCCATATTTGGACACAATCTAGAAAACTCATCAAATTATCATTTCAAAATTTTCCAGAATTTTTGAGGGTCAGAAAAATTACGAAACTAAAAAACATAACAACCCTTACAATCCCTTACCTCAAAATAACAGTACTTCTGATCGGAATATCGGTATAAGGCTGAAGGAAACTTGCATTGATAAATAGAAACTCACAAAGTATCTAAATACTCACAAAATACGCTCGATAATATAGAGAGAGAAAGAGAGAAAGCTTATATTTTTGGTGTGATTTTTAATTCTAACTTAGCCCTCTTTTTATAGAAAAATGTTAGCACGCCGAAGCAGACTTGACATGCTACCTGATGGCTTTACCTGCTACTATTGCCACCCACCACATTTGAAATAAAATTCAGCACATTTCTTCACCAACCACAAGTGGGGCCCACTCAATTCTAGATTTTTCCACTAAAATCATTTATAAACCTAATTTCCGAATCAGTCACCTCTTAAAATTCATAACAAATTATACGTTTATTTTTAACGGTTCAAAATTTGTGGATATATACTCAAATTATATATGTATAACATATCCAAAAATCACAATGCTCCAACGGTCGGATCAAAATTATAACTCACGCAATAGAGCTTTAAAAACACCGATTTGATATTTTAATACCTCCAATCCGACAAAATACTGATAAAACATCTCAACATTAATTCCTTCATTTATAATCACATAAATAAATCCATCATTTATATCCACATCAAATAAATATTTCTTTATCATATAAATTAATAATTAATTATTCACAAATAATATTATAGAATCACAATTATGACAACCAGACAGTTCCTAGGAAAGAGGGGGCTTTTCGATAAGGATTTCTCCTTCTTTGGCGCAATTAGGTGACCAAACCTCTCCTCGATGAGAACTTTCTAGACATTGCCAATAATGCTATCTAATAATATTATTCATATAATATGAATTATTGATCTAATAATGGGAAATACTGTGCAGTGATAATTATTAAACAACAATAATATAAAATATCAACGTAGCAATTATTGAATCAATAAAATAAAATATTGAGCGATAATTATCGTAATAATTATTGAGTAGTGCCTTCTTACGTAAGAATCAAGAATTCAAAAATATCGTATAATAACGTGTCTTCTTTTACCCACGCCGACATCACGTATATTAACCACCGTGTATTCCAACGATTGTTAACGATAACAATTACGTCGTTATTTATAAAACTCAAACTTGTCATTTTCTTCATCCCAAGCTTATTATTACATTATGGGGACCACAAACGATCGCATAGCGCGTAAATATGGATATTCATGAAAAGAAGAATATTCCACGGCCAAACGAATATTCCCCGACAACAATGAATATTTTACAACCACTTGCGTATTTCGTAAAATTTTCACATATCACCATTAACTTTATACTTTTATCAATTTAACCATTTACTGAATAATAATTAGAAGAAAAATTGAATACTTTTATTTCATAAAATTCGGGGTCTTACAATCTTTCATTTCGTATACTTAATTATACTTATTTCATTAATAAAGTTAGTTTGACTTACTATACTTCATTAGGACTCATTAATCAACATTCGACCATTATTGGTGAAGTACTAACATTGAATCATCATTCACGGTTTACTTATTATGCTCTTGCGTTCTTCGTGTAATTATGGTTAAACCATACTTAATCTCCTAACGTTATCACTTTATAAGTGATTTAAAGTTAGCTATATCATGTACATTAAGTACATTCATGCCTTACCCTTGGTTTACATTCAATTGGAATTAAAAACCTAACTTAGTCAACTATTCCACCATCGCCGTTGCACTTGGCGGCAATAATCCTTACATTCTGAATGGTATTTGTGGTGCCAAACTCCAGAAGTTTGACTGGACTCGGCGCTGCGGCGCGAGTCCTTGTACTAACTATCGTTATTGCTGCTAAAACTCGACATTTTGGTTTCTTCCGCCAAGCTTCGACAACTCTGGCGACCAATTTACTTTGGGTTGGTATTTGGCTGCGCCCACACTGCACCGATTGGTGTTGACAATTTGTTTTCTCTAACGAACTTCTTGGCTTCATAACTTATTCGTTTTACATCCGAATTGGCTCATTCGAAAGCCCACAACTCACAAATTACATACTCTAGGTGTTCATATAAAAATTTTACATTTTCGAATCATATAACTCAGAATTTACCTTTTGGTTCATTTTGAGCGTTTGTTTATCGTTTTCGAGCGTTCAATACTCGTTTTCTTCGTTATAAGTCAGAATTCGACGATTCTTGATTCCACGACTCTTGAATACCTTATCTCGCGTGTTGGCATTGAAAACCAACGTTTTCAAGTCACACGACAACTTTTGACCCTTAATCCGAGATTTCTATGATTTCGACGTTTAACGTCTATTTCGCAAAATTCGCCATAACTTCGTTACTTGTGTTCTATAAGCCAAATCAAATGGAACTCTCCATTGATTCATCATCTACATCCTAACCAAACAATATGCATATACCCTAGCTATGATGGTTCTCAAATCGTCCAATCATAATTAAGTTCACGTTCATCATTTTCAATGGTTTTAACGTACGTAAACACTTACGATTTCTATCTGATCATGACTTATCAATGTTTTCAATATTAATAGTCATCCTTATTCCTCCTCACTAAACGTGCTCCATCAATCTACGATTCTTTTATGAGAAAGTAATTGAAAAAGATGAAGATTAATGTTTACGAATTATTACCTTTGTCGTTCTTCGCGTTTTTGGTAAACGTCTTATGTTTTGCTTGGAAGTAGCTTGATTAGGTGTTTCTAGCTCTTTCTCTCTCTCAATATATGTTGGCTAATATTTGTAAACTATCAAATAAACTAGCCAAACTTCTATTTATAGGAAACTCAAATGGAGGGCCTAAGGGTCATTAATCCACCCACCTCCTTAATCACCTCCTTCTATTCCTTACTTAGTTATTAAGTTAACTTGGCCATCACACTCTTTGCTTGGCCATTAAGCTTACTTGATCACCACACTTACTTAGCCATTAAGCTTACTTACTAATCACCTAGCTTATCTCTTACTTGCTCATCACATTTACTTAGCCACCAAGCATAAGCACTTTACTTAACCTCCAAGCATAAGCACTTTACTTGGTCATTAATTAACTTATCCTTTGCTTAGCCACCAAGTACTTTACTTGCTCATCACACATAAGCACTTTGCTTAGCCTTTACGTATCTTGCTCATTACACAAATTACTTGGTCATCACACTACATCCTTGATCACCAAGATTAACCATATAATCAAGGGTTGCTCCATGGGTCACCCTAATCCATTGGATTCTTACTTTCGGCTTTTAGCTTAATTAACTTAACTTATACTTGGGCTTGTTCATTAAATCATATTGGACTTATCCATTTTCTACCATTGGGCTTAACCATTCCTATACTTGGACTTGTATAAATTCTAACCAATCCTACAAGTCCATTACATATGGCCTAAAGCCTTAGGACGTATTCTATACGTATAATTATCGTATTCTAACTCGTATACTAATTCATAATATACGATATACCATCATTCATACATACTCGTATAATACCTCGTATCATACTAGTATTCATTACCTCGTACAATACCTACGTATTATACGATCATTGCTTTAATTCATTATACGCATTTCATTTCCTTCTCAGAAATCACTTTCCCTAACTGTTAGGTTTTAAGTCTGCAGGCGAAAAACTGCGTTTGCCATAACTAAAATATTATTGGATATTCCATCTCACCTCGATATTTTATCGTTACGTATTTCTCGGAAGTTCAAAAATAATTCTCGAGCAGAAATGCGTGAATATTATGTTTCGAAAAATTTCTCGGAAAGCTTTTATTTTCGTCTTGGAAATTCAAAAACTTTAATTCTATCACGTAGCCAAAATACTACGACGTTACGACATATCTAGGTCATAGAACGACCTTCAATTAGCTTACTCCCATAAATAATCAATTAAATTTATTTAATCCACATAATCAAATAAAAATTTAATTCTCCTAAAAATCCGATTTTTCTCGGGCGTTACAGGTGCTAGGTACATCGACCTTCTCATCCTTAGCTGTAATAGTTATATAAGTAAGAGTGAGCAAACAAGGCTCACTTGAAATAAAATTGAATAAAACTTTAAAAATATGTGGTTCGGGTCGTCCACATATTTACGTAACATCGATACGTTAAAAATGTTATGAACACGCGACATACTTTGCGGTAAAATGAGTTTATAAGCCACAGTTCCTATTCGATCGAGAATTTTAAATGGGCCAATTAAATCGAGGGTTGAGATTTCCTCTCTTCGTCGATTCTTGCTTCTAGAATAACGCCCTCTTGAACCTTCTTCTTCACATTCATCAACTCTGAGTATGTAACTTGAGCGGCTTTAACTTTATCAATTAAAGTTGATTCTAATCGTATATTCGTTATCTTCACGTGGGTCTCTAGAGTCTTTAACTCCATCTTCATCATTTGTAAGTTATACGAAATGGGTCTTTGTGTTGTGTTAACATCGCTTTTCGTGATACGATCTTCTACTCAATGCGTCAGTTACCACGTTCGCACTTCCACGATGATATTGCATGGTACGATCGTAATCTTCAACAGCTCGAGCCAACGTCTTTGGCACATGTTACGTTCGTTTTAAGTAAAGAAATATTTGAGGTTTTAGAAATGGGTTTTGTACTGGGGTCAATACAAAATTCGATTTCGCGCTCTAGGGGTAAGCTAAGAAGTCTTCAAGAATACGTCAGGAAATTTATTAACAATAGAAATATCATTCAAAACTGTGACCCTCATCCAAGAATTGGATAGTACGTCACATTGATACCTATCAACTTACCATCGTCATTCACGACGTCGCCTACAGAGAGTCTGGCTTCGGTGCATTCCACACAAGGAAGTCAACAACGAAGGGACCGAGGCTCTTTACTTATGGCTTGATATGACAATGATTGACTTTAGTGGTTTGGTTGCTTGAAATCGCATAACAGGTTGGTTAATTAGGAATATGAAAGCTAACAACCTTACGAAAAGCATGATGAGTAGTTAACCAATCGATTCCTAAAATCGCATCAAAGGAAAGTATTTTCAAAGAGACAAGATCGACACGTAACATGAAAGTGTTGATTTGAACAAGATTTATAAATAGTGGAGGTAACGAAGGTTTCTCCCAACTGAGTTTAAACAGATATATTATAGTCTAACTTCTTCGGAGTTAACTTCAAACATTGAACACAACTAGGTGAAATAAAAGAGTAAGTAGAACCGGTATCTAACACGATATAGACTTCGCAAGAGTTTATGACTAACATACCAGTGATAATTTTATTCAGGTTCCTTGTCACGAAAAAAAAAACGCTCTCTCTTAAACTACCGGCTTTAGCTTGTCTAGGACATCCTTTGGCATCACTATCCCAGCTGGACTTGACTTTACCATGCGACAAAATTGAGCTAGGTGACCTTCTCTTCCTCAATTAAAACACGTTTTGGATTGCTACGTTCAGTTTGGATGGATGTGTCCCTCCTGTACGCATTTGAAACATACGACCAGTGGTCGTTCTTCTTCCTTTGAAACGGGTGTTGGTGCTGCTGTCTTTCCATTATTATTGAACCTTCTCTTCTTGAAATTTCTACTTCTATTATCTTGGCCATGATTACCACCGAAATGGGTACCATTCATGGCATGATAATTTCCCCCACGATGGTTATCATTGTTTCGATGACCGTTGCCACCGGTACAATTATTATCGTGTTGTTGGTCGTTGCCTTTTGGTTGTGTTGATTCATTATAGCGCTCCAATAACTGAGCCCTATTCACAACATCTGAATACAAACACAGTTTATGAGAGATAAGATATTGACGTATCTCAGGTTTCAAACCTCTTAGAAATATTCGCGTCATTCTCTCCTCATTATCAACCAAATGGGACGCAAATCAGGACAACTCGGCAAACTTGGCTTTGTACTGCGACACGGTCATGTTGTTTTGCTCCAACTTGATAAATTCCACCTCCTTCATGTGACGAATGCTTTTGGGAAAGTACTTGTCATTGAATAGCTCTTGGAACTTCTCCTAAGACATCTTGAGTGCGTCAGGCTGGGTACATTTTACAGATTCCCACTAGTAATCTGCTTCTTCACGCAACATAAAGGTGTCAAAGGGAACCTTTTGCTCCTCGGAGCATCCCAAGACATCAAATATCTTGGTGATCTACTTTAACCACGTCTCCACCTTAAGTGGTTCTGGCTTTTTTAAAAACTCCGGTGGTCCCAACTCCTTGAATTGCTTAGCGGTGACCAACCGTGGGTTGCCATTGTTTCCTCCTGCATTATGAACAGGAGTCGCCTTCGCCTGATGTTGCATGAATTCTAAAAAGCTCCTAAACGTACCGTCGTTCGTTAATTAATCAGTGTTGTTGTTGACAGGAGGATTATCGCCATCCTTTTGCACATTGTCCTAATTATTGATCTATGGAGACTCAACGGTCTCTTGTGCTCCATTGCTTATCTCAACATTTTCAGATGCCATTTTCAAATACTGCCACAAAACAAGGGTTAGTTATCATATCACATATTATCCCTATACTCTGACCGACCAATTAAATACCAAATAAACTTAGGTAGGTCATACTAGCGAAGGAATTCCCGTCTCTCCCCTCCTAGTTCTTGTCTCACATCTCAGCCAGGGATCATATCTCTAAGCTTTGATACCAACTGCGACGCCCCCAAAATAGGTATACATCACCTGTTCTGAGTCGCCAAATACATGGTACAAATTTCAAATACAACTTAATTATACAACAGTCGTGTAAAATACGACTAAACCTATGCTGTGAGTTTTAATATAAATATTGTCATCTAGACAATATACAAACTCAATGGGGTCCTCATTACATTTATTATCACACTATTTCACAGAATAGTGAGGACTACTAATGCACCATCTAGGACTATCACTCTGTTTCCCCCGACTAGTCCCTGCTACGTTCTCATTTCCTGAAGAGAACAATGAAAGCAAAAGGGTGAGCTCAACTAGCCTAGTAAGAAATATTATGAATAAGATAATGCATAATAAATTATCGTTAGCCTTCAACAGTGTTAAACTGATACAATATAACAAACATCAAGTTTAACTGTAGCGGAATAAGCAATCCATTAGAAGAGTCAAGTAGAGAATAAAATCTACTATCTTCTATGATTTAAAAGGTTTTTCATCACTTTTATCGCTGAGACTCAGCTTAATAAATAATCCACATCATCAAATCATCCCTGCACTACAGGCCAAGGATATTCTTTAGTATCACGACCACAAATTATCCATGCACTATGGGCCAAGGATATTCGTGTATTCATCAACGGTCCTGATCATGCCATAAAATAATTCATCTTTGCATCCTTGGCCGAAGAGAATCCATAGCCATAATCATACCAAAAACTGTCCATCAATGCACTGCGGGCCAATAAGGATTTTTGTCACATCATTTGTAACATTACGGTCATGATTATACCGAATAATCCCTGGTCATAATCATACCAAGTCCATCTATGCACTATAGGCCACAAATGACTTTCAACATAATATAAACATAAGGATGATGACAATGACATAATAATTCAATAAAACAAGTTCAAGAATTATTTTATCCAGGAACCAATAACGTCCAAATTGTCAACATGATACTTCTTTGTGGAGTAAAATTCAAGAATGCTCAGAAAAATATTTCCATGAAAAGATACTGGATGAAGCGCAAATATCAAGGATATTCCACTAATTTCATGGAGTATAGAAGTCAAAACTTTAACCAACTGAGTATAATAAAGAATGGAATAACAAAAGAAATCACCAAGCATGCGATGAATCGCACAGGCAAGAGTTATTCTAACGAGAATAATAAATAACGGAACCAGTCGTGCGTAAAGCACAGACAAGATGTTCCAACAGAATGATAAAGAACGGAACCAGGTCATGCGTAAATGCACAGACAGGATATTCAAACAGAATATTAAATAATGGAACCAGGTCAGGCATAATACGCACCGACAGGATATTCTAACAGAATAATAAAGAATGGAATAACAAAAGAATTTCACCATGTATGCGGTACTTCGCATAGACAGGTTATTCCAACATAATGATAAAGAATGGAATAACAAAAGAATTTCACCAAATATAGGGTAGTCCGCGTATACAAGTTATTCCAACAGAATAATAAAGAATGGAATAATAGAAGTTCTCTTCATGAATACAAAAGAAATAATACCCCTTATGAGTACAACAAATAATATCCCTTACGAGTACAACAAATAATATCCTTTACAAGTACAACAAATAATATCCCTTACCTTAGAAGAAACTGGATATTGGAAAAGTGAAGTAGCAGAATACTTTTCTTCTTTCTCTCTATAGTTTCTCTCTCTAGAGTTTCAGTGAATTCGTAAGAAATAATGAAGGAATGAGCTTCTATTTATAGAAGAATGGACTGCATAGTAACTAATTCATGAACGGTCCAGATTGATTTACTTTTAATCGGACGGTCCATATTTAAAGCAAAATCTTTTAAATAAAATATAATATATTCTATTTATAATCTAATAAAACGAATAACTTTATAAAAGTATTACATTTTATATAAAAGATTTTACTATGCAAAATACTATATGCAGAGCACTATACGCAAACACTATGCATAATAAAATATAATATATTATATTTATAGTCTAATAAAACAAATACCTTTATAAAAGTATTCATTTTTTATATAAAAAGCTTTTCCATTTTATTACATTAATAATACTAATAAAACAAAAGCGAGTGACTTATCACGTAAGCATCAATAATCAATCTGGTAGTATGCTCTTATGCAACGACGATCGTATTATTGTACTTTTACTACTGAGTAGTTCAACAGTTTTAACGGTAAACTTCTGCCATTATTTTCATAAAATATTTTTGTCATTTTCTCAATCCGACAATAATTCCGTTGCGGGGTCCACCAATGATAGTGCCGTTGTACGAATATTCCCTGTTAAAATGAATATTCCCCGACCAATCGAATATTATATAACAACTTGCATACTTTGCAAAATTTATAAATATTACCCACAACTATAACATTATATCAAATCCACACCATAATATTCAAAAAATTATTTTGAGAAAATTAAATATTTATTCATAAAATCTGGGGTCTCACAATACGTAATTTCCTACGTCGAATGCACGATCTTGTTTCTGTTGATCAGCATACTTTTTTTATCTGTCTTGGGCTGCTACCAATCTTATCCTGATGAGTTTGACAACCTCAGCAGTTTGTTGTACCAGTTCTAGTCCTAACAGTTGGCGTTCATCGACTTCATCCCAGTACAGTGGAGTTCTGCACTTTCTGCCGTATAATGCCTCATAAGGCGACATACCGATGCTCGCGTGGTAACTGTTGTTGTACGCAAATTCCACCAACGATAATTGTTCTTCCCAGCTCCCTTTTAAATCCATGATGCATGCTCTTAGCATATCTTCCAACGTTTGGATTGTTTGTTCACAACTGTGTTCCCATACACTCTTGTAGTCTCTTCCAGAAATTTGATGTGAATCGCGGATCTCTATCTGACACAATTGATACTGGCACTCCATGTCCCGAGACGATCTCTTTAACGTACAACCTTACCAACTGATCAAGATTGAACCTAATCTTTATTGGCAAAAAGTGTGCTAATTTCGTTAATCTATCCACCACCACCTAAATCGCATCGTACCCTTTCTGAGTTGTTGGAAGACCTACCACAAAGTCCATTGTGATATGCTCCCATTTCCATTCCGGTATTTCCAATGGTTGAAGTAATCCGCTTGGTCTTTGATGCTCGACCTTCACTCTTTGACATGTCAAGCACCTTGAAACACATTCTACAACGTCTCTTTTCATATTTGGCCACCAAAAATGTCGCCACAAATCTTGATACATTTTCGTACTTCCCGGATGAATCGAATATCTTGAGCTATGAGCTTCTGTTATGATTTTGTCTTTAATCTTCGGTACTATTGGAACCCAAATTCTTCCCTCGAACCTCAGTAACCCTTCAGTATCGATCTTGTATTTTACATCACTACCCTCAACCACTTTCTCTTTGATCGTTTTGCATTCGTCATCTTGTAGTTGAGCATTCTTCACTTTGTCCACCAAAGTTGGACTAGCTTCTATCTGGTATAATTTTTCGTCGGTTTCTTTTGGAAATTTGATTTCCAACTCTAGCCTTGCCATCGCTAAAATAAGCTCTTCTTGGTTGGTTAACAACAACAACTTTTCCCGACCTTTTCTGCTTAAAGCATCTGCAACCACATTCGCTTTGCCTGGATGATAAAAAATCTCACAATCGTAATCTTTTATCAATTCCATCCATCTTCTTTGATGCATGTTCAGGTCCTTCTGTGTGAAAATATACTTCAGACTTTTATGGTCTGTGTAGATCTCACATTTTTCTCCATAGAGATAGTGTCTCCATATCTTCAGAGCAAATACTACTGCAGCCAACTCTAAATCATGAATCAGATACCCTTTCTCATAGTCCTTCAGCTGTCTTGATGCATATGTAATAACCTTGCCATTCTGTATAAGAACACAACCCAATCCTTTATGTGAGGCATCACTATACACCACAAAGTTTCCCGTATTATCTGGTAATGACAACACAGGTGCCACACTTAACTTCTTCTTCAAATCTTGAAAACTCTCTTCACACTTCTCCGTCCAAACAAATTTTTCCGCTTTCCTTGTCAAATTTGTTAGCAGAGTGGCTATCTTGGAAAAATCTTGAATAAATCTTCTATAATAACCGGCCAGTCCCAAGAAACTCCTCACCTCCGATGGTGTTCTTGGTTGTTCCCAATTGATTACAGCTTCCACTTTTGATAGATCCACTGAAATCCCATCTTTGTCAATCACGTGCCCAAGAAATTGTACACGATGTAGCCAAAATTCGCACTTAGAGAATTTCGCGTACAACGTTTCCTTTCTTAGTGTTTCCAACCTCAAACGTAAGTGTTCAACGTGTTCTTCTTGAGTTTTGGAATACACTAGAATGTCATCGATAAATACCACTACAAACTTGTCTAAGAATGGTTTAAACACCCTATTCATCAAATCCATGAATGCAGCAGGGGCATTGGTCAAACCAAAATACATCACCAGAAACTCGTAATGTCCATACAGTGTTCTGAATGCTGTTCTAGGTATATCCTCCTTCTTTACCTTCAATTGGTGATACCCACTTCTCAAATCTTTTTTTGAGAAGTATGTAGCACCCTTTAATTGATCAAACAAGTCATCTATTCTTAGCAACGGATATTTGTTTTTAATAGTGACTTTGTTCAATTCCCTATAATCAATGCAAAGACGCATCGACCCATCCTTCTTTTTCACAAATAACACCAGCGCTCCCCACGGTGATACACTTGGTTGAATATACTTCTTATCTAACAGTTCTTGCAATTGTACTATCAGTTCCTTCATCTCTACCGGAGCCATTCTGTACGGGGCCTTTGATATCGGTGTTGTTATTGGCGCTAAGTCGATCACGAACTCAATATCTCTATCAGGCGAAAGTCCTGACAAATCCTCTGGAAACACATCTACAAATTCCCTAACCACTAGTATCTCTTCCAATTTCACACCCTTCTTCTGAGTATCGACTATGTAAGCTAAATAACCCACACAGCCTTGACTCAACAACTTCTTGGCTTGTATAATCGTCAGACATCTCATTTGTCTAGGCGATTTGCTACCATAGAAAACAACATTTGACGAAGTCATAAAGTTTACACATTTCTTTTGGAAATCAATTACCGCTCCATAATTGAACAGCCAATCCATTCCTAAAATAACATCAAACTCACCAAGTCTAATCGAAGTTAAATCTACCATCATGACATTCCCCTTAATATTCATCCTACAGTTCTTGTATACGAACCTAACAGGAATTACTTCCTTATTCGCAATTTCTATGTTTAAAGGGAAATTAAATTCTTCACTAGGTACTTCTAACTTCTTAGCAAATTCATCAGATATAAACGAACAAGTAGCACCCGAATCAAATAATACATAAGCATTTATATCATTGATTGGGATAATACCTGACACCACATCTTTTGATTGCACATCATCTTGCACAGTCATGTTGAAGGTCCTGGCTGTGGGTTTGTTTGATGCTGTTGGTCCAACAATGGCCCATGTACCTCTAATGCTACCTCCCTTGCTTCCTGCTGCCTCTCCAGCCTTCTTCTTAGGGCATTCACGAGCAAAGTGATTGTAACGCCCCAAAATCCGGTCTATCTTCACACCCGAATTCCGTACGTCATGAGTACATCATTCATCCAACATACATCATTATATACTGAAATATAACGACATACACTCTTAAATCCCAGGTTCTGGAAACCTTATAACCTTTTTCATTACAAATAATAATAAATACATTATTGATTTCATCTTACAAGAGTGACTTTTATCCGTGACCAAGGATACATAATAGTTCATTAGACTAGTCTATAATTCAATTTCATCTTTTTACATTACAAGTCTTCACTTGATCTTCTCGCTCATTCACCTTCTGAATGGTACTTCATCTGGATACCGTCAGCTTGATCTTTACGGGATCTTTAAGTTCTTCTAACCTTGTTCACTGAAAATTGTTTTTCATTTAAAGCATGTGTGAGCATTCAATTGCCCAAAGAAGTCATAATGATTGAACAAACAACTTCGTAATTAAAACATTTCTTTAGAACTTCTATAATAGAACAAAGGTATAAGGCGACTTGAATAATAGGAATAGTCTCGATTCCTATCATCTTAAAACATCGATCATTTTTACTTTGAAATACTTTCATTCTTCTACCTTTTCATACACATCCTATCGGCTAGAATCATTAGCACAGACTTAACAATAACGGTTCATGTATAAACAGAACATACTTGTATTGAACATCTCAATCACAGAACAATGCATATCATAAAAACACTGAAGTGTTCAAATTGTGGCTCAAGGCCTCATACGTTCTACCACATTGTACAAATATCGCACATTCGCATATAGACAGAACTTCTCAAGTACAACATCTGAGAAGTTAAAGAAACTAGCATTCATGTAATATGAATTAAGTTAGGAAACTTGCCTTACGCACAGCTACAGCTTACACCGAACTGTTCATTCCAATTCCTATATAACACATAAGGAGAAAACATAAACACCAATTAGTCATATATTGAACTTACGCATTGGTTTGCTTAACTTTACTTCTTAGGGTTCGCGTTCTTTCAATATAAGTTTACGCGACTAACTTCCTTTACCAGTTTACGGCTTTATGACATACGGAGATGTCTTACTCAAAACATTCATCATCTTGGATGATTTATATTTTTATCTTCTTTTTATAAATTCTCTAGGACTCAGCACACATTGCTTCTCTGCTAGTAGTCCATATGGTACTCTGAGTGGTTTCCCACAAACAACCAACAAACAAGTTCCCGTCTCATCTACATCGCCACACGCGTTGAGTTAGATCGGGTTGCAGATTTTGTATATACCTTCGCTCTATGAAGGAATTGTTTAGCCCAACTACCATATGTCAACCATCAAAGTTACGATAGTACCACAACCTAACTTCTCTTAACTTAAACGAACTATTAAACTATAATGTTCGATTAAGTCAATTTCTTATTCCTTACGGCTTTCTGACAACTAAGTGTCATCCCTTAGTATTCATTCTTTATTGACTCACATTCGGCTTTTATTAATCTTATTACCGTTTGTTACGGCTTTCTGATAATTCATATACTATTTAATACTTTCGTTATCCAATACCTAAACCCCATGTTCATTACCCTCGTCCCTCAACCTCTAAGGAATCACAACCATAGCAATCCCTTACGTTCGTTCATCGCGACTACGGTCCCCGGATATCAGTTACGTAACCCGCGTTTATATTCTTTGTCATTTAATCTTGTTTAATCTATTTGTTCAATCTTTAATAAAGGTTTGCATTACTTGATTAAGTGTTACTTTAGTTGAATATTATATTCTGTATCTTCCCTTATATTTCCCCCAAGATTTGAGCAGTTAAAAGCTCATCTCTGGCTTTTTCCCAACACTGGCGTTGCGGCGCCACTCCCTTCTTTATCTCTCGCATCGCGGTGTGTGAGTTAGCAGCAACCGACCCCCGGTCTGGCGCTTCTACGCCACTCTTCAAGGCATGACTGGAGCCGCGGCGCCAAGCCCTAACCCTAGAAAATTTCTCTAAGTGTTAAATCAATTTTGAGATGCTTACTTCGCGATCTCATAACTCCTTCGTTATAACTCGGAACGAGGTCGTTCCAAAGCCATTCTCTTCCTTATCTTACGTAGTTTAATACCCATCAAGTAGAAATTCATTCTAAATCCATTAACGTGCCATTCGATTGGCTTGATCTTCACCCTTTGTTCATTTTACGTTTTTAACGCTCTTCGTTCGTTCGTCCGTAATTCGGTCATCTGAACTCGGAACTCGTTCGTTCTTGAGTCCATGACTCACGTTTTCTATGTTCTCTTACTTTCTTAGGAAAACCTACACATCCGGGTTCATTTACTAACTTTCTAATTCTCGTTTGACTTTTATAAAATTTTCGCCAAAACTTTGTTATAGCTAAATTTTAATTCGTTCTTCATGAACGTTTCTACAATTCCTAACCAAGCAATAAGCAACTAATCTTATACGCGATGGTTTTAAACTTGTCCATCAACAACAATTATCCTATGATTGTTTTAAATTTGTCCATCAACAATGTTCTTCGTGTTCTTCGCGTTCTTCGTTTGTTCTTCGTTTTAATCAATATTTTGGATTATGATTTCACTTTTTATTGGAATTTGATGTTATAGAACATTATCCCTTACTTATTTCACCTACTTATTCATATAATCCACTCGGATCGCTCTAATTCATTACGAATCTTATACTTCCTTAAGAAATTTATTTACTAAACTTTAAATTCTTATTTCTTCATTTTCTTATGATTTCAACCATATGAACTCATCTCTCACCTTATCTACTTCTTATCTTCATTAAGTTATGTTTTTAAACATAAAAACTTAAAGAAAATTTATAAAAGACTAGATTTCGGATTACCGTTCTCATTTAATCTATTTCCAACAGACAAAGGTTTCTCACGAGCAAAGTTTTCTGCTTCCTTCTCCTTCTCATCTTCCCATCCAAACTCTCTCTCTCTCTCTCTAGTTGTAGGATTTTCAAAATCCCATTTAAATGAAAGTTAGCTTCCTATTTATAGAAAATCCAAAGTTAGGGCAAAATAGTCATTTCGCCCCCCAAACCTCCTTACTATTCATTACTTAGGCACTAAGTTTACTTAGCCCTTAAGTTTACTTAACCTTTAAGTTTACTTAGCCTTTATGTTTGCTTAACCCTTAAGTCTTCTTAGCCCTTAAGTTTACTTAGCTCTTAAGTTAAGCACTCTACTTATTTATTAAGCATAAGTACTTTACTTAGTTATTAAGTTTACTTAGTCATTACTTAACTTATCCTTTACTTAGCCATTAAAACTAATCGTATTCTACGCATCTTATTCTCGTATTCTCTTCGTATATAGTTCATACGATATTCGTATTATACGTCGTACTAATCTTCTTATTATACTCATATAATAACTAGTATTATCCTCGTATTTCTCACACATAATAACCATAATGATTATACTTGATCATAAAATTCTCGGAACTCACTTTTCCTAACCCTTAGGTTTTGAGTCCGCAGGCGAAAACTTCATTTTTGCCATAACTGAAATATTATTGAATATTCCATCACGTCTCAACATTTTACGTAATGAATAACTTCTCGGAATTTCAAAATAAATCTCCGAGCAGAAATGAATGAATAGTGCCTATTTCGTCCTTTTCCCCGAAAAATATTTTGTTCCCGAATTTTTTTTATTTTCGTCTTGAAAATTCTTATTCGATCAATCTAGTTCGCAGCCAGAATACTCCCGACTTATAATCATCCTAGGTTCTAGAACGATTAATAAACACATAGCACATAATAGTATTAATAAAAATTTGTTTTATTAATAACTAATTCTTTAAACCTAAATTCTGGACGATCCGAATTTTTGGGTCGTCACGGTGATCCTTGGACCCTCACATGAAGCAAATGTTCTTCTTAGGTTGAGTGCAATTTGAGGCGATGTGACCCTCCTGGCCACAGTTGAAGCATACTCCTTTCCCCATCAAGCACACACCCTTGTGAAACTTCCCGCATATAGCCCATGCTTCGAACTTCTTATTTTACTGGTTACCCTACTGACTTCCAGCACTCACATTTTCAGTCCATTTCCTCTTTAGACTATTGTTGCCGTTTCCACTATTACCACCACCATTCTTAATTTCCACTTCATTCTTCTTCTTTTTCTTCTTCTGTTCTTGATTGAACTTTGTTACCGCCTCGCCTCCACCTTCGGCGAGAATTGCCTTCTCCATTATCATTTGCAAATGTCTTCAATTTGGAGCAGAGAGACCCTACTGCATACAACCAAAGCTTGGTCCTGTTCAAACCTCTTCTTCGCTTGCGTTAAATGCATCTTGACTTGATATGGCATGAAAACCTCGCCAACTCGTTGAATTTCACGGCATATTCGAGACAATCATCATCGTTCCTCGCTTGGGCCCAAAAAGCGCACTTCTAGGCGACTCTTGAACTATCGGGAAATAGGTCTCGAAGAATATTTCCTTAAACCTATCCCAGGTCATAATCCATTGACCTCCTCGAGTTTTATTGGCCTGCCACCAATAACTAGCCTCTGATTTCAACATGAATGTTGCAAAAACAGTCTTCTGATCCTCCCATACTCATGAAACATCGAATACCTTCTCTATTTCCATGATCCACGTCTGTTCCTCCACGAGATTCATTGACCCACGGAATTCAGGTGGTCCAATCGCCTTAAAATCCTTAAACGTTGTACCTTGATTCTGAGGTTTATTCTGCAATGCTCCTGTTAGTAACGTTACTAGCTGTTGAAAGGGGTTAGCATCAACATTGTCATTATTGGTTCCTTCAGTGGTTCTCTGTCGTGGTGTTTGACGTCTAGGAGGCATTTTCTGTTAAAAATACACTCATTAGATTATTACTCAACTCTTTTATGTAATTTCTACTTAACTTACCTCTCATAAAAGAAATTATCACATAACACTTTGAATAAAATAAAATAATAACTTTTATTCATTCATAATCTTGTTGAAAACATCATTATAATAGCATCACTGATATCTACTTTACTTTCCTGAACTACTAAAGTTTCAGGACAACATCATCATCATATTCCATAGGGTAAATGTCACTAGGGATTTATAAATTATTTATCATTTTATTAATTGCATAACAACTACGATGTTCTATTAATATACTGCTTAGCATTACTACGTTCTTCCTCCATAATCCGGAACATTGTTCTGCGATCTAATATGAATGATGGCAGCGTCTCGAACGGAATTGGATAACCCATGACCCGATCGTGAGATCGATTAATCACGGTGTTGAATACACTATTCATCTCTTCCATCTTCATTCTCTTTGCTTGTGCGTCTTTTACTGTTGTAACGAATGATTTGTTTGAGTTGTGATTCTGAGGACAGAATCCTTGTAAGGAGGGAATGATGTAACATTCCAGAATTTTAAAGTGTAATATTAAATATTTATTGATTTATATAAGTATTTAATGGATATGTTTATTGTTGAATAAATAATTGTTCAATTTGAGTTGATGTGGTTTAGTTAATTATTTGTTGAATAAATAATTAAATATTAAATATTAAATATTTATTTGTAATATTAAATATTTATTGAATTATATATGTAATGAATGGCAATTTGAGTTGATGTAATTTAGTTAATTATTTGTTGAATAAATAATTAAGGAGCTAAGAAAATTAATTGTTATGAGATTATATACTAATTTAATTAAATAATTAAGTTAGAGAGCTAATAATGATTAAATGAATTATAATATTCTAATTGGTATTTGTGATTTAAAATAAAGTGTTAGTTGGATTAAATAAAATTATAATTATAAAGAAATTATAGTTTTGTGATAATGATTTATGTGTTAAAGTAATTCAATAGATTAGTATTTGAATTGATTAACTTGATTATTTAATTAAATAAAAGTGTGACTAATAACCATACTATAAAGGAGTTACTAAAATAAATTAAAAGTGTTTAATTTAGTTTTTGCTAAACATGTCTTATTGCATAATAAGTCTTTAATCTAATGATGTTTTAGCAAACAAGGTATAAGGATTTAATCCATTTGTTTTAATTAGGTTTACCAAACAAGGCATAAGGATTAATTGATTATATTTTTAGTGGTTAGCCAAACAAGCCTTATGGCTTTTGATTTTCAAAACTCAAATAACTAATATCAGTTATATGTTTTATATATATATCATATAATAAATATATATTATATGTGACGCCCCCAAAATAGGTATACACAACACCCATTCTGAGTCGCCAAATACATGGTACAAAAAGCAAACTACAACTTCAATAATACAAATGTCGTGTGAAATACGACAATATATACTGTGAGTTTAAATATAATATTGTCTTCTAGACAATATCCACATGCAAATAAATCCCCATCATAATTATTGATTCATTATTTTACAAAAATGATGAGGACTACTAAACAACTCTCTCTAGAACCTTCATTCCATACCCCGACTAGTACTACATTTACATTCTCGCCTCCCGAGAAGAAAAATGGAACAACAAGGAAAAAGGTGAGCTCAACTAGCCCGATAAAGAATATTATGACTAAGATAATATACAACAAATTATCGTTAGTCTTCAATGAGGAAAAATCGATAGAATACAATAGACAAACAGTTTCGGATCAATATTACAATGGAAATAATAATTCATAGAAGAGTTACGTAGAGAATGAAATCTACTATAATCTATGAATTTAACGATCCATCATCAATATTTTATCCTGTAACATCAATCGATATACATCAGAATCAAATATTCATCTTTGCTACTGTGCCAAAGATATTCATCGATTAGTCATATTCATTTAAACACTGTTCATCTTTGCACTCTGAGCCAAAGATATTAATCAATCAGTCGTGTTCATCTCAACACTGTTCATCTTTGCACTTCTGGCCAAAGATATTCTTGAAATCATTCACCTTTGCACCACTACTGGCCAAAGATATTCAATAATATCATCATTTAAGGCGAGGATGATGAAAAATATTTTTAAAAAGCGAATCCGGTGAAACAAAATGACAAGGATTAAGGATTAAGGATTCGTACTTGGTTTTATCCACGCCCAAAAATACCTCAAAAATAATCATAGTGGTGTAAAATTCAAGAATGATCAAAACATGGATACAATCGAGTTAGTATCTAGAATAGATATTTTGGACAAAAGAAGAAATTTTATTTTTAAATTGAATAGTGCCGATATCGTGAATAGTCAGTATATCGTGAATAGTGCCGTATCACGTGAATAGTAACTCGACACCAAAAGATAGAAATTTCACAAAAACATCTTCACGCTTCAAGAATAGTACTCGTGAATAGTAACTTCGTGAATATAAGTAACTCATGAATAGTAATTCGTGAATAGTAACTCATGAATAGTAACCCATGAATAGTAACCCCGAGCATGAAAAAGTTCCAAATTTGATAAAAACTTGAGATCAACATTTCAAATATAATGATATTGAAGAAATAATATCATTACAAAAAAAAATAATATCCTTACCTCGAAAGATCAGACTCTTAAATGGAAAAAACAGGATATAGGCTATGACTTGGACTTGCATCGTATAGCAATACTCAAAGTATACTCAAAATACTCACAAGAATATTTCGATAATATAGAGAGAGAAACTTGATTTCGGTGTGATTTTCAATTCTAACCTAAGCACCTATTTATAGGAAATTGCTTAGAACACAAAGCGAGAAAATTTAATAAATTAATAATATAATTATATTATTTTCTACACATGTCTAGAATCTGATTTCAGCCATCAAACACATGCCACCTTCTAGAAAAAATAAGAAAAAACGTTTTTCTAATTTTAAATATTTTAAACTTCAAAAATCAATTATTTGAGCTTGAACTTCAATAATTCATAATAAATAGCCCTTTCATCAGAAAATTCGAATCTCGCGAGTTTTTATAGGAAATTCAATTCTCTACAACTTTGCAGAAGAAAGTTTTCCAAATTCCAATCAGAAATTGACCAGAAATCCACAAGCGGGCAATTTTACATGTTATAATCAAATTTCGGTCGATAAATGGGGTCCACCGACATGTTTAACATGTTTTAAACATTTATTGCAAAAAAAATACTCTTCCTCCTCGTATACTCATATATCCCACATTCGTTGTAAAAATATCACCAGTTAATATATTATTAAAATAATATATTTAAATGAATTATTTTATCGAGAAAAAGATAAAATATTAATTTTCAACAATTGTCATTTTAAAATTTTCTCCATCTATATCCACATAAAATCAATATTTTCCTCATCATATAAATCAATAATTAATTATTCACAAATAATATTCTGAGAATCCTGATATTGACAATGGCGGTTTCAGGAAGAGGGGCTTTCGATAAGAATTTCTTCTTCTTTGGTAGCATGATTAGGTGACCAAACCTCTCCTTAGGCGAACTTTCTAGACATTGCCAATAATGTTATCTAATAATATTATTAGGATAATATGAATTATTGCCGATAATGAAAAATCTTGTGTAATGACAATTATTGAAACAACAATGAATATAAAATATCAACGCATGACAATTATTGACTCGATAAAATATTGAGCGGTAATTACGTAACCATTATTGAGTAGTGCCTTCTTCACGTAAGAATCAATAATTGGTGCAATCCCAAGTGCTTCTTTGTTCAACAACGCGCGATTAGTGTGTTTTAACCCAAGGGTATTCAACGGTATTAATGGTAACAACTCTGTAGTTATTTAAAAACAACTTATATTTGTCGTTTTCTTCATCCAATCACTTTCCATTATGGGGCCCACACATGGTTGCATTGCCGTAAATACGAATATTCCCAAGCGATACGAATATTCCACGACCAAACGAATATTCCCAAGACGATAATGAATATTTTATAACCACTTGCTTAATTTGAAATATTTGCATATTTAACCCTTAACTATCCACATTAATCAAATCAACCCTTACTATTTCAAAATAATAAATAAAGGAAATTCCTTTTTATTTAAAAATTTGAGGTCTTACAACCTCCCTCCTTATGAAATTTCGTCCTCGAAATTGGACGTCACGTACACAGTGTTTGAAAAGGTGAGGATACCTCGCTTTCATTTTCGTTTCAATTCCGGGTCATTTCCTCTATAGCATGATTCCTCCACAAAACTTTAACTTGTGGTATGACCTTTCTTAGCGTGGGACATGCTCCTTCCTATCCAAGATCTTAGTGGTACCTCCTCACACGTTAAGTCTTTGGCTATCTCGTCCGGTTCTAACTTCTATAGCGTGGTTCGGGTCTTTCACATATTTCTGAAATACGAGATATGTGAAACACATTATGAACACGAGACATACTCGGAGAAACGCAAGTCTATAGGCTACATTTCCTACTCGGTCAAGAATTTGAAATGGACCGATAAATCGTGGATTGAGCTTTCCTCTCTTCCCAAATCTTGTAACACCCTTCCATGGAGCAACTCGCATGACAATACATGATCCCCTACATTAAATTCCACGTCCTTTCAATGAAGATCCGCATAACTCTTTTGTCGATCTTGTGCCGTTTTGTATCGTTATCATTTGAATCATTAGTCATAAATACGTACTTAACTTCGGGTCCCAACAATGTTGCTTCACCCACCTCATCCCAACATATTGAGAAGCGACATTTTGTCCATATAATGCTTGAATGGAACCATGCCTATATTTGTTTAATAACTATTGTTGTATGAGAATTCCACCAATGGCAAGTACTTATCAACTTCCTTTGAAATCTAGGACCTGAGTTTTAATATATCTTCAAGAGTTTGAGTAGTCCTTTACGATTGCCCATCCGTTTGAGGATGGTATGCCAAAGCCAATCGTAAATCCGTGCCCATAGCTTTTTGCAAGCTAACCCAAAATCTTGAAGTGAATCTTGGGTCACGATCCGAAACTATGGATCTTGGCATGCCATGCGATCTCACAATCTCATTTACGTACATACGAGAAAGGCGTTCGAGGGAATAAGTCTCGTATCGGTGAAAAAAGCGAGACTTGGTTAATCTATCAACAATAACCCAAATAGCATTGATGCCTTGAGAAACCGCAGGAAGACCCGTGAACGAAATCCATAGTAATGTGTTCCCACTTCCATTAGGAATCTCAAGTGGTTGCAACGGACCCTTAGGTACAAGATGCTCGCCTTTACACGTTAGCAAGTTAAACACATCGAGATAAACTTTGCAATCTCTCTCTTCATATTGTTCCACCAAAATGTATGTCGAAGATCACGATACATTTTAGTACTTCGAGGATGGATTGCAAATGGCGTATTGTGTGCCTCCATCATAATCTTGTACTTCAAATCGAGTCGTTAGGAACACAAAGTCAGAGTGGACTCGAAGTATCAATTCTCGCGATTAGGAATAGCTCCTTCTTGTACTTTCTTCTTCATACGCATCAACTCAAGATTCGGTGGCTTGAAGCAACCTTAACTTTTTCTATTAAAGTTGGCTCTGTCGTATACTTGACATCATCGCACTTTTCGTTCGCATATAATCTTCTACTCATCGCGCGTCGCCTACCACGTTTCGCTTTTCGGGATGGCGTGATCGAACATGTCTTTGAAATGAGTCTCCTCTTGAGTTCTTGAAGCTCTTCCCACATTCCTTGCTCCATTCGAATTTTGTATCTCTACGAGTCGATTGCGTTAATGGAATAGCGATTCGAGAATATCCTTCAACGAATCTCCGATAATAACCAACTAAGCCTGAAAGCTACGTCTTTTCGATAATCGACTTAGGTTGCTCTCAATTGTGACTCATATCCCAATCTTGGATAAGACGTCACAATGACACCTATCGATTTACTATCGCACGAATATGGCGTCCCCTACAGAGAGTCTGGCTTAGGTGAATTCCACAAAGGAAGTCACAAAATAAAGGCTCAGGTACCAAATTCTATAGTTGAATTTTTAACTCCTGAAGTTCAATAGGAGCCATTCGATATGAGATTTTAGAAATGAGTTTTGTCTTGGGTTCAAAGTCGATACAAAATTTAATATCTCGAAGCTTTGGGAGTAAGCAAGAAATTCTTGAAATCGTCGGGAAAAATCAATAACAACAGGAATATTATTCAAATCGGCGTGTCTTTATTCAAATCCATAACATGGACTAAGAAAACTTGACATCCGTAATAAGCGAATGACTTCATGGCTTGATATGAAAATGTTTGACTTCTACAATGGTTTGATTGCTTGAATTCGAATAATAGGTTGCTTAGGAATATGAAAACTAACAACCTTACAAAAGCAATCAATTTGGCATGATGAGTAGTTAACCTTAAAATCACATCAAAAGCAAATATCTCTATAGAAATAAGGTTAACAGGTAATGTGATAGTGCTGACTTGAATCAAGCAAGATTTTTAAACAACGGATGTAATGAAAGTTTCTCCTAATGGAGTCTCCATGAGATAGGTCAAAGTTTAATTTCTCCGTAGTCAAGTTCAAACGTTGGCGCAAGTAAGAGAGATAAAAGAATGGGTAGAACCAATATCTAGTAAGGTATATACTTCGTAAGAATTTATAATTAACTAACCTGTGTACTAACCGTTCGGGTTCCTCGCATTTTGACCGGTCACAACAAACGCTCTTCCGGAATCGTTGACTTTGACTTTTACGGGACGATCTTTTGAGTCACAAAATCCTCATTGAACTAGGTTTCGCCATTGTGACAATCTCGGCGATATGTCCTTCCTTTCCACAATTATAGCATACCTTGAAGCTGTTGTGGGCGGTTTGGTGATATGTCCCTCTTTCCGCATTTGTAGCATATGACCGGTGGTCGTTCTCCTCCTTAAAACTAGTTGCATCTGGTGGCGGCGTCTTCACATGGTCGTTGTTGAATCTCCTCTTTTAAAATCTCCTCTCGACTCGCTTCTTCTATTTTCATGGCCACGATTACCACCCGAGTGGTTACCGCTTTTGTCTGTATTCTTCTTTCTCCATTTGGTTATCGTTATTACGATGATCGCTATCTTTGGTATGATCCTCGGTTATGGTCCCTCGGTTGAGCGTACTCGTTATCTCGCTCTAACAACCGAGCCACCGCTGACAACATCTGAATAGAGAGAAAATTTATGAGAAATGAGATCGACGTATGTCGGGTTTCAAACCTCTCGAAACATCCGCGTCATCGTTCCTCATTCTCCACCAAATGAGGTGCAAACTGGATAACTCATGAACCGCCTCGTCTTTGGGACACCGTCGTTATTATTCGCTCTAGTCTAATAAACTCCACTTCCTTCGTATAGCCGAATACTTTCGAGGAAGTACTTGTCATTGAGGCTGCTTTTCAAACGTCTCCCATGACATCTTTGAGTGCAATTTGGATGGGTACGCTTCACTGATTCCCACCGATGTCTGCCTCGCCACGGAACATAAAGGCGCGAATGGAACTTTTCGATCCTCCGTGCATCCCAAGACATCAAATATCTTGGTAATTTGTTTGACCCACGTCTCGCGCTTAATCGGATCCGGCTTTCCCAGAATGCAGGTGGTCCTGACTCTTTGGCGCTTGCATTTGTGACCACCGTGAATTGCTATCATTTCCTCCTCGTATTTTGAACACGAGTCTCCTAAATCGATTTTGCATGAAGCGCAAAAGCTTCTAAACATCCCCTCGTTCATCATACGCTTTCGGTGGTGTTGTTCGCGGGAAAAACATTGCCGACTGTTACAGACGTTCTCCTCATTGGTAAATACTGAGGCATCTCCACGGTCTCATTTGCTCCTTTGTTAATATTCTCGATCGACATTCTCAAATCTTGTCATAAAATAAGGGTTAATTAAGGAAATCAATATATCACATAATATCCCTATATCTTGACCAACTAACAAATAAGCTTAGGTAGGACACACTAGCGAAGGATTTACTCGTCTCTCCCTCCTAGTTTTATTCCCGATCTCGGAGATCATATCCCTAAGCTCGATACCAAGCGTGACACGGACACCAACTTATGTCAACACCTCACCAAGTGATACCTATCGGTTTGCCCGCAGCGAGCAGGCCCCCACGGAGAGTCCGGCCGGTGCATCCCTATCAACAGAAGTCACCAGATAGAGGCTGGGGCTCTTTACTTATGGCTCGATACCAATCGTGGCGCCCCCAAAATAGGTATACACAACACCCATTCGAGTCGCCAAATACATGGTACAAAAAGTAAACTACAACTTCAATAATACAAATGTCGTGTGAAATACGACAATATATCTTGTGAGTTTAAATATAATATTGTCTTCAGACAATATCCACATGCAAATAAATCCCCATCATAATTATTGATTCATTATTTTACAAAATGGTGAGGACTACTAAACAACTCTCTAGAACCTTCATTCCATACCCAGACTAGTACTCGCTACATTCTCGCCTCACGAGAAGAAAAATGGAACAACAAGGAAAAGGGTGAGCTCAACTAGCCCGGTAAAGAATATTATGACTAAGATAATATACAACAAATTATCGTTAGTCTTCAACGAGGAAAAATCTAATAGAATACAATAGACAACAAGTTTGGATCAATATTCGCAATGAAATAATAATTCATAGAAGAGTTACGTAGAGAATGAAATCTACTATAATCTATGAATTTAACAATCCATCATCAATATTTTATCCCTGTAACATCAATCGATATACATCGGAATCAAATATTTATCTTTGCACTACGAGCCAAAGATATTCATCGATTGGTCGTATTCATTTAAACACTGTTCATCTTTGCACTCTGAGCCAAAGATATTAATCAATCGGTCGTATTCATCTCAACACATTCATCTTTGCACTACTGAGGCCAAAGATATTCTTCAGAAATCATTCATCTTTTGCACTACGGGCCAAAGATATTCAATAATATCATCATTTAAGACCGAGGATGATGAAAAATATTTTTAAAGAAAGCGAATCCGGTGAAACAAAATGACAAGGATTAAGGATTAAGGATTCGTACTTGGTTATATCCACGCCCAAAAATACCTCAAAAATAATCATAGTGGTGTAAAATTCAAGAATGATCAAAACATGGATCAATCGAGTTAGTATCTAGAATAGATATTTTGACAAAAAGAAGAAATTTTATTTTTAAATTGAATAAGGTCAGTATCGTGAATAGTCGTATATCGTGAATAGTAACTCTAGACACCAAAAGATAGAAATTCCACAAAAACATCTTCACGCTTCATGAATAGTACTCGTGAATAGTAACTTCGTGAATAGTAACTCATGAATAGTAACTCGTGAATAGTAACTCATGAATAGTAACCCATGAATAGTAACCCCGAGCATGAAAAAGTTCCAAATTTGATAAAACTTCAGATCAACATTTCAGCATAATGATATTGAAGAAATAATATCATTACAAAAAAATAATATCCCTTACCTCGAAAGATCAGTACTTCTAGCTGAAACACCGGATATAGGCTATGACTTGGACTTGCATCGTATAGCAATACTCAAAGTATACTCAAAATACTCACAAGAATACGCTCGATAATATAGAGAGAAAACTTCAGTTTCTGGTGTGATTTTCAATTCTAACCTAAGCACCCTATTTATAGGAAATTGCTTAGAACACCAAAGCAGAAAATTTAATAAATCAATAATATAATTATATTATTTTCCACACATGTCTAGAATCTGATTTCAGCCATCAAACACATGCCACCTTCTAGAAAAAAATAAGAAAAACGTTTTTCTAATTTTAAATATTTTAAACTTCCAAAAATCAATTATTTTGAACTTGAACTTCAATAATTCATAATAAATAGCCCTTTCATCAGAAAATTCGAATCTCGCGAGTTTTTATAGGAAATTCAATTCTCTACAACTTTGCAGAAGAAAGTTTTTCCAAATTCCAATCAAAATTGACCGAAATCCACAAACGGGCAATTTTACAATTATAATCAAATTTCGATTCGATAAATGGGGTCCCACAGACATGTTTAACATGTTTTAAACATTTATTGCAACAAAAATACTCTTCCTCCTCGTATACTCATATATCCCACATTCGTTGTAAAAATATCACCAGTTAATATATTATTAAAATAATATATTTAAATGAATTATTTTATCGAGAAAAAGATAAAATATTAATTTTCAACAATTGTCATTTTAAAAATTTTCTCCATCTATATCCACATAAAATCAATATTTTCCTCATCATATAAATCAATAATTAATTATTCACAAATAATATTACGAGAATCACAATATTGACAACGAGGCGGTTCAGGAAAGGGGCTTTCAATAAGAATTTCTTCTTCTTGGTAGCATGATTAGGTGACCAAACCTCTCCTTAGGCGAACTTTCTAGACATTGCCAATAATGTTATCTAATAATATTATTAAGATAATATGAATTATTGCTTCGATAATGAAAATTGTGTAATGACAATTATTGAAACAACAAAGAATATAAAATATCAACGCAAGCAATTATTAACTCGATAAAATCTTGAAGCGATAATTATGTAACCATTATTGAGTAGTGCCTTTACGTAAGAATCAATAATTGGTGCAATCCCAAGTGCTTCTTGTTCAACAACAGCGTATTAGTGTGTTTTAACCATAGGGTATTCCAGCAAGATACTTCGGTAATAACTACTGTAGATTATTAAAAACAACTTATATTTGTCGTTTTCTTCATCCAATCACTTTCCATTATGGGGCCCACACATGGCTGCGCCGTCGTACGAATATTCCCCGACAGTACGAATATTCCACGACCAAACGAATATTCCCCGACGATAATGAATATTTTATAACCACTTGCTTAATTTGAAATATTTGCATATTTAACCCTTAACTATCCACATTAATCAAATCAACCCTTACTATTTCAAAATAATAAATAAAGGAAATTCCTTTTTATTTAAAAATTTTGGGGTCTTACATTATATCTTATACGTAATATCATAAGACGTAAGAATAGAGGAGAGAGGTTAGAGAGAAGAAAAGAAAAACTCAGAGGAAGAAGAAGAGAAGAAGAAGAGAAGAGAGGAAGAAAGGCTAGAGATTGAAGAAGAAGAAGTGATGAGTGAGTTTTATACACATGAATTGGATACATTTGCGCTTAATTTATTGTTGTTCTCAAGTCTTTTAGATTAGTTTTGAAGTGTTTATGTCTATTCAACCATGTTTTATGTTGTTTTGTAGGAATTCGGACAAAAGTTACATAGATCGACGTTCGGGGTGGCTAGATTCGCGTTTTTGGCTTGCCATTTACACAGCAGTCACTTCATAGCCAATTTGAGTATTTCTACAGACCTTATTTCGAAACACTCAAAGAATAAAAGTTGTAGATCTACTTTTCCCATTTCCTAATCATCTTGAATCATCTAAATCGGAGTTCGGACGAAGAAGTTATGGCCATTTTCCCAAAGGACGTCGAAACAGAAAATGTCAGAAAAAGTGGTAGCGCCGGGGCGCTAATTTTAGGCTTATTTGCAGCGCTTAGGGTGCTATAAGGCGTTGTTCGAAGGTCGTGCCCATTATTTGGAAGCCTTGGGGAAGAGGTTGGGTGTGTCGGACGGCGCGTTTGGGGTAATTTTGACACCTTTTTGGCTCCAAATTGGATTGGGTTTGTTCCAAAACTAAAAATTAGACTTGTAACCTATAAATACATGATGTAAGGCATAAAATAGGGGGAGATTACATAGATTAGACTAGATTAAACACTCCTTTAGATTAGAACATAACCCTAGTTCTTATTAGTTTTGGAGATTGAAGCAACTTGGAGACCATTGAAGATCAAGAGCAAGAGCAAGAGGGGAGCATCAGATTTGTGGACAAAGATTCTATTCTCTTCTCTCATCTTACTTTTATCTTTTAATGTCTATTCAATTGTGGATTCTTGGTTTTAATTCATTAATTATGAACTAATTCTTTTTATTAAGATTCCAATGGAACCTTTTATGATTATGAATTGATTATTTGATTTATTCCAATTATTTATGTTGAAGTGAATTGTTCATCTTGCTTTGAGCTTATTGATTAATTATCTGACCAGTAATTATTGTGTTACTCTAGAAGTAATTGAGAAAGGAATTCTAGGGTTAGAACTGGGCATGGTGACATGTGACTTAGTTATTTGCACAGTGAATAAGTAGGTTTGTGAATAGAATGAGAATATCTATTTGCCGCATGTAACACATAATGAATTGGGATTGTAACGAGTTTAATTCAATTATTTTGCATAAAGATATAGCAAAATTAATCTGGGTTAAATAGAAGGCAATTGATCACTCGAGAGAGGGCTTTTGGCATTTGAGAATTCCTATTAACAATTCAGTAGACATAATAATTGGGATAATTGGTTTATAGTTCATAATTGGGGATATTGGAGTCTTAGCCTTTATTTATTTGAATTCATTTATAAAGTAACCTAGTTTTAATTGATTAATTTAGTTTTATTAATTAGAAAAATCACGATTTGAGATTGTTTAAATAAAATTAGTTTGGTTAAGAATTAGTACTTGGTGATTTTTATCAAATAATTTCTCGTGGGAACGATACTCTACTTTCACTTTATTACTTGTTGACCGTGTATACTTGCACGTATTCATTGATTGCGAAATCGATCAATAAGAAGCTTGAGAATAGAAAGGAATAGCCATCATCATCTTCTTCAAGGTATTTCTCCTATTCTTTTAGTTTTTAAAAGTTTAGTTTTTCTCTTCCCAAATTCTCTGTAGAATCCTTGTGTAAACATGAAATTTTGTTGCTATGTGGTTTTATATGACATACTAGTGATGTTAAAACAATTTTCATAAGTTATAGTCAATGTATTGTTGTTATGTATATAGTTTGTGAAGAAAACCTTTTTACAGAGAGTTTTTGGTGAATGAGTATGGGTTAATTTAAAGTAGAAATTGAGGGTTAATTAGTTGTTTAGTTGATAAATTAATCATCTAATTTGATAGAGTATGTATAATTATTGATAAGATGCTTTGAATTAATTGTTTTGGTTGAAAAACAAAATTTACAGTGTTGGTTTTCATTAAAATATCAAAAATGGAGTTTTTGTCAAAAATAGTGAAATTGGATGTTTTAAATTCGTTGTTTATGTTGTTGTATGGGTAGAAACATGTTAGAAGTTCTTGAATTATGTCTACATTAAGTTTTTGTAGGAATTGCATGTGAATTAGTCTGTTAGAAATGAGGTTGTAGGCCAAATTGGCTTTTTCTTGTATTATTTTTGTCAAGTCATCGGTTGATACTAAAGTTTCGTCGTCGTGTGCCAACCCTGATGAAGTTATTGGTCTGGCATGACGCCATCACCACGTCGCAGTCACGCAACCGTGAATGTATTCACCGTCACAATGGCATATCCATCACCACTGCCGCCATGTTGCTGATTCATGATGTAAACTGTGGGCGCCCACAACGCGAGTTAGCAGAATGGTCTGACAGGAGATTTTAAGAAAAACATTATGTAATGATAGTAGGACTGTAAAATATTGATTTTAGTATTTCTATACTATGAATAATTATGTTATTAAATATTAACTTGTGTCATAACTTGATTATGTGATTAAATAATCAAACATACATAATGTATGTAGTTAGTTAAGTTTGTAAAGTGGTAGTGACTAACTGTGTCATGATGACATATATATATATATATATGTATGTAGGGTATTGTGATTCAAATTGATTCGGTTTAGCCTACGAGCAAGGCAAGTTTTCTAATCCTTTATCTTATTGAACTAATTATTGTTTTCAATTCGATTACCTTATAATGATGCAAGCTACCTAAACTTTGGTTTGATGTTGAACAAGTTATTCTTGTATTTCACTTGATGTTTAGCATACATAACTAAATTGCCATGCATGTTTAGTATTCAATTATAATTAACCTTGGCTTAGTATTGTTCAAGCAAGGTATGCTATAGTTATTCAAATTGTATGCTATTAGATTATTCCTAATGCATGACTTTAGTTTACTATGATTGATTCAATCACTATTATTCTATAGTATAGTGTTATTGGTCTTATTCGACTACTCCTTAGTTGATGTTCGTTAAATTCCAAATTTCCTTGAAAGCTTATCCAAACCAAACTTACTTTGGTGCGGACTTGTATTCTAAATACTGAGATGAACAACTCTTTTAATAGAGGTTTACGCTTAGCGTTGAAATGGTTGTGCACAATACATTGTACGAAGGTTGATCCCCTAAGCACGTGGAGTCCTTATAGTCTTATGACTGTTAAAGTTAAAGTTGAAAGATTACTTATAACTGTGGACATGATTCGTGGTCATTAGACCCTCAGTGAATGTTAAAATTTTCAGAAAGTTAATAGAATATATTGTTCAGTTCTATTGAGCCTAATATTGGCAATTGATGTAAAAGTTTAAAGATTTATATATTGTTATTTCAAGTGGGCCTTGTTTGTTCACTCTTGCCTGTAAAATTTCTTACAGCTAAAGTTGAAACTGGTGACGTACCTAGCACCAGTAAAGGAAAAGGAAAGATGAACAAGTACTGAAGACTTGTAATAGATTCGATAGTTTTATTATCAGACTTTGGTTTAAAGATTGTAATGAAGTTTATTTAAATTTCGCATTTGAATGATTGTTGTTAAAGGTTAGATAACCTGAGAGATTTTTATTTAAATTTATTCCTGTATGGGCAGGTTTTATTATTCAATTTTATTATAATTGGGTAGTTATAGATGAATGTTTTGATTAAGTGAACACCAAATCTTTAGGAAATGATGTACCAGGATTTGGGGGTGTCACAGGTTGGTTTCAAAGCTTTAGGTTATGAACCTTAGGTGGGGGGAAAGCCTTAGGAAGTAACCTTCGAAAAGATAGTGGAGTTAACTCTTATCGAGTTTTAGGAAAGAAGTAATAAAACACTTATGTGCTTATGTGATTTTAAATTATGTACTCGTGAGTGTCGAATAGTAATGATTAATAATTAAAACTTTAAAATTTTGTTGTCAGGATGACAAATGTCGGAGAATCCAGTCAGGCTAGGGAGGAGGGACCTCAAGTGCCTATAGAGGAGGAGCCTCGCGACATTCAGGTAGTTTGGGAACAACTACTGCCACGGGAGTCATCCCCGTTGGTCACAGTAGTTGAAGATGAGGATGATGATGTGGAGACAGACGAGGAGGATCTCGTTGAGTTACCACCTGAGGATGAGGATGATGAGGACGAGGAGGAAAGGATTCCACTTAACTCGATAGCAGGCCATATATATGATGAGGTGCATGACCGTAACGTGGAACTTAAGGATACAGTTGAGGAGTTGCAGGAGATAGTAGCTGAACAACAGACTGCAATGACACAAAAAGGTGGCGAGACCCAGGATCGTGAAGAACGACTGACAAATGTCGAGGAGAAACTAGTACAAACTGAAGGAGAGAAGGAACAATTGATCGAGATGGTCGTGGAGCTGAAGAACAAGTTGAAGGAAGAAGCTACCAAGGGTAAGAGCTGAAGATGCATACGAGGAAGCTTATCAACGAACTGGAAGAGCAGTAAGGGACTCACAGGCGAAGAGGATGAAGATGGAAGAGATGGATAAATTTTTTAACACTGTAATTAATCGAGCTCAAGATCGGGTCATGGGATATTCGATTCAGTTCGAGATGCTGTCGTCATTCGTGTTAGATCGCAGAACAATGTTTCGAGTCATGGAGGAAGAACGTGATAGGGCTAAGAAGTATCTTAATAGATCATCATAGAAAATGTGCCTGTAACGCACGTAATAAGTATTAGATACTGTGTAAATCCCTAGTGTTAAGTAACCATGGGATATGATAATAATGATGTTGTCCTGTAACTTTTGTAGTTCAGGAAAGGAATGTAAATAGCAGTGATGCTATTGTTTTTTTTTATGTTTTTCGAAGTAATGATGAATAAATAGAAGTTATTATTTTATTCAAAGTGTTATGTGTTATGTGGTTATTTCTTTTATGGAGGCAAGTTAATTAGAAAATACTTAAAGAAGCTGAGTAATAGTCTAATAGATGTTTTATTTAACAGAAAATGCCTCCCAGACGTGAACCACCCCGATTGAGAAACAATGAGAGAACTACCAATAATGACAATGTTGACGGTAATCCCGTTCAATAACTAGTGACACTACTGACAGGAGCGTTGCAGAATTAACCACAAAACCATGATACAACGTTTAAGGATTTCAAGGCGGTTGGACCACCTGAATTCCGAGGGTCTATGAATCTAGTCGAAGCACAGACCTGGATTATGGAAATAGAAAAGGTGTTCGATGTCGCTAGGGTAGGGGATGATCAGAAGACTGCTTTCGCAACATTCATGTTGAAAGCAGAAGCTAGTTATTGGTGGCAGGCCAATAAAACTCGTGAAGGGCGGGGAGTGATGACTGGGATAGGTTCAAGGAGTTGTTCTTGAGACTTATTTCCCGGAGAGTTCGAAGAGTCAGCTAGAAGTGCAGTTTCTGGAACTAAAACAAGGAACGATGATGGTTTCTGAGTATGCCGCGAAATTCAACGAATTGGCGAGGTTTGCGCCATATCAGGTCAGCACAGACGAGCGTAAGGCGAAGAGATTTGAACAGGGGGAAGCCACAAGCCCCGGGTCAGACAAGAGGGTCTCCCCTGTTCGATTGAAGACATTTGCAGTGGTGATGGAGAAAGCGATTACTCATTTGAAGGTGGAGGCGAGGCAGTGACAAAGTTCAACCAGGAACAAAAGAAGAAGAGGAATGAGAATGAGACTAAGAATGGAAGTGGTATCGGTGGAAACAACAATAATAATAATAACAACAACAACAACAGTAGCAACAGCTTGAAGAGGAAGTGGAATGGGAACATGAGTGCTGGAAACTATCAGGGTAACTAGCAAAACAAAAAGTTTGAAGCATGTGCGACATACGGGAAATTCCATAAAGGTGTGTGCTTGATGGGGAAGCGAGTATGCTTCAATTGTGGTTAGGAGGGTCACATCGCCACAAGTTGCACTCAACCAAAGAAGAATGCGTGCTTCCATGCGGATCCAAGGATCACTTTGCTCGTGAATGTCCTAAGAAGAAGGACGGAGTGACAACCAGAAGCAATGGAGGTAACAATGGAGCTACATGGGCTATTGCAGGACCTGCAACATCAAACAAACCCACATCCAGAACCTTCAACATGACTGTGCAAGATGCTGTGCAATCAAAAGATGTGGTATCAGGTATTATCCCAATCAATGATATAAATGCTTATGTATTATTTGATTCGGGTGCTACTTGTTTGTTTATATCAGATGAATTTGCTAAGAGGTTAGAATTGCCTAGAGAAGAACTGAATTTTCCTTTGAACATAGAAATTGCGAATAAGGAAGTAATCCCTGTTAGATTCGTATACAAGAACTGTAGGGTGAACATTAAGGAAAATATCTTGTGGGTAGATTTGATTCGATTAGACTGGGAATTTGATGTAATTTTGGGGATGGATTGGCTGTTCAAATATGGAGCAGTAATCGATTGTCACAAGAAGTGTGTAAACCTTATGACTCCGTCAAAGGTAGTATTTTATGTTAGCAAGTCGCCTAGACAAATGAAATGTCTGACGACTATGCAGGCCAACAAATTGTTGAGTCAAGGTTGTGTGGGCTATTTAGCTTACATAGTCGATACTCAGAAGAAGGGTGTGAAACTAGAAGAAATACCGGTAGTGAGAGAATTCGAAGACGTGTTTCCAGAAGATTTGCCAGGACTTCCACCTGACAGAGAAATTGAGTTTGTGATCGACTTAGCGCTGGGAACAACACCGATATCGAAGGCCCCGTACAGAATGGCTCCGGTGGAAATGAAGGAACTGATGGTACAGTTGCAAGAGTTACTGGACAAGAAATATATTCAACCAAACGTATCGCCGTGGGGAGCGCCAGTTTTATTCGTTAAAAAGAAAGATGGAACAATGCGTCTTTGCATTGATTATAGAGAGTTAAACAAAGTCACTATTAAGAATAGGTATCAGTTGCCTAGAATAGATGACTTGTTTGATAAGCTGAAGGGTGCTAAATATTTCTCGAAAATTGATTTGAGAAGTGGGTATCACCAATTGAAGGTAAGGAAGGAGGATATACCTAGAACGACATTCAGAACTCGGTACGGACATTACGAGTTCATGATGATGTCTTTCAGTTTAACTAATGCCTCTGCTGCATTCATGGATTTGATGAACAGGGTGTTTAAACCATTCTTAGACAAGTTTGTAGTGGTATTTATTGATGACATTCTGGTGTATTCCAAAACTCAAGAAGAACACGTGGAACATTTACGTTTGACATTGGAAACACTAAGGAAGGAAAAGCTGTACGTGAAATTCTCTAAGTGCAAATTTTGGCTCGATCGTGTACAATATTTGGGTCATGTGATTGACAAAGATGGGATTTCAGTGGATCCATCAAAAGTGGAAGCTGTAATCAATTGGGAACAACCAAGAACACCGTCAGAAGTGAGGAGTTTCTTGGGACTGACTGGTTATTAAAGAAGATTTATTCAAGATTTTTCTAAGATAACCACTCCGCTAACAAATTTGACAAGGAAAGCTATAAAATTTGTTTGGACGGAGAAATGTGAAGAGAGTTTCCAAGATTTGAAGAAGAAGTTAAGTGTGGCACCTGTGTTGACATTACCATATAATACAGGAAATTTTGTGGTGTATAGTGATGCCTCACATAAAGGGTTGGGTTGTGTTCTTATACAGAACGACAAAGTTATTGCGTATGCATCAAGACAACTAAAGGATCATGAGAAAGGGTATCCGACTCATGATTTGGAATTGGCTGCATTTGTATTTGCTCTAAAGATATGGAGACACTATCTTTATGGAGAGAAATGTGAGATCTACACGGACCACAAAAGTCTGAAGTATATTTTCAGTCAGAAGGATTTGAACATGCGTCAAAGAAGGTGGATGGAATTGATAAAAGAATATGATTGTGAAATCTTTTATCATCCAGGCAAAGCGAATATGGTGACAGATGCTTTAAGTAGGAAAGGTCGGGAAAAGTTGATGCTGATAACAACTCAGGAGGAGCACATTTTAGCAATGACAAAACTGGAGTTGGAAATCAAATTTCCAAAAGAATCTGACGAACAACTATTTCAGATAGAAGCTGGTCCAACTTTAGTGGACAAAGTGAAGAATGCTCAACTACAAGATGAAGAGTGTGGAAAAATCAAAGAGAATCTGATTGAAGGTGATGATGTAAAATAAAAGGTCGATACCGAAGGATTACTACGGTTCGAGGGAAGAATTTGGGTTCCAGTAGTGCTAGAACTGAAAGACGAAATCTTGACCGAAGCACACAACACAAGATATTCGATTCATCTAGGAAGAACAAAAATGTATCAAGATTTGTGCCGACATTTTTGGTGGCCAAACATGAAAAGGGATGTTGCTGAATGCGTAGCGAAATGCTTGACATGTCAAAGAGTAAAAGCCGAACATCAAAGACCCAGCGGGTTACTTCAACCGTTGGAAATACCGGAATGGAAGTGGGAACACATCACGATAGATTTTGTGGTGGGTCTTCCAACTACTCAGAGAGGATGCGATGCAATTTGGGTGATAGTGGACAGACTGATGAAATCAGCGCACTTTTTACCAATAAAGATTAGATTCAATCTTGATCAGTTGGCAAGATTGTACATTAAAGAGATCATTTTGAGGCATGGAGTGCCAATATCAATTGTGTCCGATAGAGATCCGCGATTCATGTCGAATTTCTGGAAGAGACTACTAGAATGCATGGGGACATAGTTGCGAATGAGTACGGCTTATCATCCACAAACAGATGGCCAAAGCGAATGAACAATTCAAACATTGGAATATATGCTAAGAGCATGTGTCATGGACTTTAAAGGAAGCTGGGAAGAACAATTACCATTGGTGGAATTTGCTTACAACAACAGTTATCACGCGAGCATCGGCATGCCACCTTACGAGGCATTATACGACGTGAAAGTGCGAGAACTCCCTTTGTCTTTGGGATGAAGTCGATGAACGCCAATTCGTTAGGACCGAAGCTGTTGTAATAAAGCTGTTGATGTTGTCAAACTCATCGAGACAAGATTAATAGTGACCCAAGATGATGTAAAAAAGTATGCCGATCAACACGACATAAGATCGTGCATTCGGACGTAGAACTTTTGTATTCCTAAAAGTTTCTCCACGGAAGGAAAAATTTATTTCGGTAAAAAGGGAAAGCTAAGCCCGATGTTTATTGGACCCTTTGCAGTGTTGCGAAGAATGGGAGAAGTGGCTTACGAGGTAGCTCTACCTCCGAGTTGGAAAACATTTATAATGTTTTTCACATTTGATGTTTACGACCATATAAACGACGACTACAAACATGTGATCGAGTATGAGCGATTCACGACCGAGAAAGATTTGTCTTATGAAGAGGTTCCTATCTAGATAGTCGACAGAGAAAAGAACAAATGCTCAGAATAAAGTGATACCTTCTCGTGAAGGTGATATGGAGGAACCACAATATTTGAAAGAAGCTACGTGGGAACTCAAGAGAAAATGTTGAAAGAATACCTGAGAGTTATTTGTTTAATCTGTGTCTTCGATTCTGGGGACAGAATTTTTGTAAATAAGGAAGAATGTAACGAATGATTTGTTTGAGTTGTGATTCTGCGGACAGAATCCTTGTAAGGAGGGAATGATGTAACATTCCAGAATTTTAAAGTGTAATATTAAATATTTATTGATTTATATAAGTATTTAATGGATATATTTATTGTTGAATAAATAATTGTTCAATTTGAGTTGATGTGGTTTAGTTAATTATTTGTTGAATAAATAATTAAATATTAAATATTAAATATTTATTTGTAATATTAAATATTTATTGAATTATATATGTATTGAATGGCAATTTGAGTTGATGTGATTTAGTTAATTATTTGTTGAATAAATAATTAAGGAGCTAAGAAAATTAATTGTTATGAGATTATATACTAATTTAATTTAATAATTAAGTTAGAGAGCTAATAATGATTAAATGAATTATAATATTCTAATTGGAATTCTTGATTTAAAATAAAGTGTTAGTTGGATTAAATAAAATTATAATTATAAAGAAATTATAGTTTTGTGATAATGATTTATGTGTTAAAGTAATTCAATAGATTAGTATTTGAATTGATTAAATTGATTATTTAATTAAATAAAAGTGTGACTAATAACCTTGCTATAAAGGAGTTACTAAAATAAATTAAAAGAGTTTAATTTAGTTTTTGCCAAACATGTCTTATTGCATAATAAGTCTTTAATCTAATGATGTTTTAGCAAACAAGGTATAAGGATTTAATCTATTTGTTTTAATTAGGTTTACCAAACAAGGCATAAGGATTAATTGGTTATATTTTTAGTGGTTAGCCAAACAAGCCTTATGGCTTTTGATTTTCAAAACTTAAATAACTAATATCAGTTATATGTTTTATATTTATATCATATAATAAATATATATTATATCTTATACGTTATATCATAAGATGTAAGAATAGAGCAGAGAGGTTAGAGAGAAGAAAAGAAAAACTTAGAGGAAGAAGAAGAGAAGAAGAAGAAGAAGAAGAAGAGAAGAAGAGAGGAAGAAAGGCTAGAGATTGAAGAAGAAGAAGCTTGAGAATAGAAATGAATAGCCATAATCATTTTCTTCAAGGTATTTCTCCTATTCTTTTAGTTTTTAAAAGTTTAGTTTTTCTGTTCCCAAATTCTCTGTAGAATCCTTGTGTAAACATGAAATTTTGTTGCTATATGGCTTTATATAACATACTAGTGATGTTAAAACGATTTTTCATAAGTTATAGTCAATGTATTGTTGTTATGTATATAGTTTGTGAAGAAAACTTTTTTACATAGAGTTTTTGGTGAATGAGTATGGGTTAATTTAAAGTAGAAATTGAGGGTTAATTAGTTGTTTAGATGATAAATTGACCATCTAATTTGATAGAGTATGTATAATTATTGATAAGATGCTTTGAATTAATTGTTTTGGTTGAAAAACAAAATTTACAGTGTTGGTTTTCATTGAAATATCAAAAATGGAGTTTTTGTCAAAAACAGTGAAATTGGATGTTTTAAATGCGTTGTTTATGTTGTTGTATGGGTAGAAACATGTTAGAAGTTCTTGAATTATGTCTACATGAAGTTTTTATAGGAATTGCATGTGATGCCCCCAAAATTAGGTATACATCACCCATCTTGAGTCGCCTGATACATGGTACATAATTCAAATACAACTTAATAATACAACTGTCGTGTACAATACGACAAAACATATGCTGTGAGTTTTAACACAAATATTGTCATCTAGACAATATACAAACTCAATGGGGTCCTCATTACTTTTATTATCACACTATTTCACAGAATAGTGAGGACTACTAATGCACCATCTAGGACCATCACTCTGTTTCCCCCGACTAGCCCCTGCTACATTCTCATTTCCTGAAGAGAATAATGAAAGCAAAAGGGTGAGCTCAACTAGCCCAGTAAGAAATATTATGACTAAGATAATGCAGAATAATTTATCGTTAGCCTTCAACAGTGTTAAACTGATACAATATAACAAACATCAAGTTTAACTGCAGCGGAACAAGCAATACATTAGAAGAGTCAAGTAGGGAATAAAATCTACTATCTTCTATGATGTAAAAGGTTTTTCATCACTTTTATCGCTGGGACTTAGCTTAATAAATAATCCACATCATCAAATCATCCCTGCACTACGACCCAAGGATATTCTTTAGTATCACGACCACGAATTATCCATGCACTACGACTTAAGATAATCATGTTTTCATCAACGGTCCTGATCATGCCATAAAATAATTCATCTTTGCACTACGGCCAAAGAGAATCCATAGCCATAATCATACCAAAAACTGTCCGTCAATGAACTACGGGCCTATGAGGACTTTTTCCACATCATTTGTAACATTACGGTTATGATTATACCGAATAATCCCTGGTCATAATCATACCAAGTCCATCTATGCACTACAGGCCACAGATGACTTTCAACATAATATAAACATGAGGATGATGACAACGATATAAGAATTCAATAAAACAAGTTCAAGAATTATTTTATCTAGGAACTGATAACGTCCAAATTGTCAACATGATACTGCTTTGTAAAGTAAAATTCAAGAATGCTCAGAAGAATATTTTCATGAAAAGATACTGGATGAAGCGCAAATATCAAGGCTATTCCACTAATTTCATGGAGTATAGAAGTCAAAGTTTTAACCTACTGAGTATAATAAAGAATGGAACAACAAAAGAAATCACCATGCATGCGATAGACCGCACATACAGGTTATTCCAACAGAATAATAAATAACGGAACCAGGTCCGACGTAAAAGCATGTATGTGAGGATATTCCAATGTAATAATAAAGAACGGAACCAGTCCAACGTAAAACGCATGCAGATAGGATATTCCAATGTAATAATAAAGAATGGAACCAGTCCGGCGTAAAAACGCATGCATGTGATATTAAACGTAATAATAAATAATGGAATCAGTCCCACAGAACGTTATGCAGACAGGATATTAAAACGAATAATAAAGAACGGAATATTAGAATAATTTCACCATGTATGCAGTACTTTGCATAGACAGGTTATTCCAACAGAATAATAAGAATGGAATAACAAAAGTTCTCTTCATGAATAAGAAAGAAAGAATACCCCTTACGAGTACAACAATAATATCCCCTACCTTAGAAAGAAGAGTACTGGATATAGAAGTAGTGAAGTAGCAGAACACTTTTCTTCTTTCTCTCTATAGTTTTTCTCTCTAGAGTTTTAGTGAATTCGTAAGAAATAATGAATGAATGAGCTTCTATTTATAGAAGAATGGACTGTATAGTAACTAACTCATGAACGGTCCAGATTGATTCACTTTAATCTGACGGTTCATATTTAAAGCAAAATCTTTTAAATAAAATATAATATATTCTATTTAGAATATAATAAAACGAGTAACTTTATAAAAGATTTTTTACTATGCAAACACTTTATATGAGCACTATGTAAACACTATGCATAATAAAATATAATATATTCTAATTATTGTCTAATAAAACAAATAACTTTATAAAAGTATTTTGTTTTTATATAAAAAGATTTTACTATGCAAAACACTATGCAACTACTAGGAATAATAGAATATAATATATTCTATTTATAGAATAACTTTATAAAAGTATTCTATTTTATTACATTAATAATACCAATAAAATAAAACTGAGTGACTTATCACGTAAGCATCAATAATCAATACCGTGTGCTACTATGCAACCACGCCAGACATTGTATTTTTTACTACCCAAAGTAGTTCAACAGTATTAACGGTAAAACTTCCGCCATTATTTGCATAAAAATATTTTTGTCGTTTTCTCCATCCGACAATAATTCCATTGCGGGGTCCAACAATGATTGTACCGTCGTACGGATATTCCCCGACCAATCAAATATTATATAACAAATATTTCGAGAAAATTAAATCTTTATTCATAAAATCTGGGGTCTCACAATCTCCCCTCCTTATGAAATTTTGCCCTTGAAATTTACGTACGTACCTGGTATGCTGAACAGGTTAGGATACCTCGACTTCATTTCAAATTCTAACTCTTGAGGTATAACATTTGAGTGTTGAATACGATTCTTCTTATCCAAGATTTTAACACGTATCTCCTTATACGTTAAATCTTCTGCTATCTCGTCCTGTTCTAAATTAATAATGTGGTTCGGGTCATCCACATATTTACGTAACATCGATACGTTAAAAACGTTATGAATACGCGACATACTTGGCGGTAAAACGAGTCTATAAGTCACAGCTCCTACTTAATCGAGGATTTCAAATGGGCCAATTAAATCGAGGGTTGAGATTTCCTCTCTTCAGCAACTCTTGCTTCTAGAATAACGCCCTCTTGAACCTTCTTCTTCATATTTATTAGCTCCGGGTGTGTAGCTTGAGCGACTTTAACTTCATCGATTAGAGTCGATTCTACTCGTATATTCGTTATCTTCACGTGGGTCCCTAGAGTCTTTAACTCTATCTTCATCATTTATAAGTTATACGAAATGAGTCTTTGTGTTAACAACATCGCACTCGGAAAATGCATACGATCTTCTACTCAACACGTCAGCTACCACATTCGCTCTTCCACGATGATATTGAATGGTACGATCGTAATCTTCAACAGCTCGAGCCAACATCTTTAGCGCATGATACGTTCATTTTAGGTGAAGAAAATATTTGAGGGTTTTAGAAATGAGTTTTGTACTAGGGTCAATACAAAATTTGATTTCACGCTCTAGGGGTAGGCTAAGAAGTCTTCAAGAATACGTCAGGAAATTTATTAACAATAGAAATATCATTCAAAACTGTGACCCTCATCCAAGACTTGGATAGTACGTCACATTGATACCTATCAACTTGCCATCGTCATTCACGACGTCGTCTACAGAAAGTCTGGCTTCGGTGCATTCCACATAAGAAAGTCAACAACGAAAGGACCGGAGCTCTTTACTTATGGCTTGATATGACAATGATTGACTTTAGTGGTTTGGTTACTTGAATTCGCATAACAGGTTGGTTAGGAATATGAAAGCTATCAACCTTACGAAAAGCATGATGAGTAGTTAACCAATCGATTCCTAAAATCGCATCAAAGGCAAGTATTTTCAAAGAGATACGATCGACAGGTAATGTGAAAGTGTTGATTTAAACAAAATTTATAAATATTGGAGGTAACGAAGGTTTCTACTATCGAAGTTTCAACCAATAATTCAAAGTCTAATTTCTCTGAAGTCAAATTTAAACATTGAGCGCAAGCAAGAGAGATAAAAGAATGGGTAGAACCAGTATCTAATAAGGTATAGACTTCGTAAGAATTTATAATTAACTAACCCGTGCTAACTTCGTTCGGGTTACTCATTTTTTGAGAAGTCACGAAAAATGCTCTTCCTAAAATCACCGACTTTGTTTTGTCCGTATCCGCCTTTGGTACCACTGTCCCAGCTGGACTTGACTTCACCATACGACAAAATCGAGCTAGGTGACCTTCTCTTCCGCAATTAAAACACGCTTTGGATTACTGCGTACAGTTTGGACGGATGTGTCCCTCTTGTCCACATTTGAAACATACGACCGGTGGTCATTCTTCTTCCTTTGAAACGGGTGCTGGTGCTGCTGTCTTTCTATCATAATTGAATCTCCTCTTTTTGAAATTTCCACTCCTATTATCTTGGCCACGATTACCACCGATGTGGTTACCATTCTTGGCATGATAATTTCCCTCATAATGGTTATCATTGTTCCGATGGCCGTTGCCACCGGTATGATTATTATCGTGTTGTTGCTCGTTAACTTTTGCTTGAGCTAACTCAACGGTCTCATGTGTTTCATTGCTTATCTCAGCATTTTCAGATGCCATTTTCAAACACTGCCACAAAACAAGGGTTAATTAACATATCACATATTATCCCTATACTCTGATCAACCAATTAAATACCAAATAAACTTAGGTAGGTCATACTAGAGAAGGAATTCCCCGTCTCTTCCCTCCTAGTTCTTGTCTCACATCCTAGCCAGGGATCATATCCCTAAGCTCTGATACCAACTGTGACGCCCCCAAAATTAGGTATACATCACCCATCTTGAGTTGCCAGATACATGGTACATAATTCAAATACAACTTAATAATACAACTGTCGTGTACAATACGACAAAACATATGCTGTAAGTTTTAACACAAATATTGTCATCTAGACAATATACAAACTCAATGGGGTCCTCATTACATTTATTATCACACTATTTCACAGAATAGTGAGGACTACTAATGCACCATCTAGGACCATCACTCTGTTTCCCCCTACTAGCCCCTGCTACGTTCTCATTTCCTGAAGAGAATAATAAAAGCAAAAGGGTGAGCTCAACTAGCCCAGTAAGAAATATTATGACTAAGATAATGCGAGAATAATTTATCGTTAGCCTTCAAATGAAGTGTTAAGCCCGATACAATATAACAAACATCAAGTTTAAGCTGCGGTGAACAAGCAATCCATTAGAAGAGTCAAGTAGGGAATAAAATCTACTATCTTCTATGATGTAAAAAGTTTTTCATCACTTTTATCGCTGGGACTTAGCTTAATAAATAATCCACATCATCAAATCATCCCCACTACTGACCAAGGATATTCTTTAGTATCACGACCACGAATTATCCATGCACTACGACTTAAGATAATCATGTTTTTCATCAGCGGTCCGATCATGCCATAAAATAATTCATCTTTGCACTACGGACCAAAGAGAATCCATAGCCATAATCATACCAAAAGCGTCCATCGATGAACTACGGGCCAATGAGGACTTTTTCCACATCATTTGTAACATTACGGTTATGATTATACGAATAATCCTGGTCATAATCATACCAAGTCCATCTATGCACTCTGAGGCCACGGATGACTTTCAACATAATATAAACATGAGGATGATGACAACGATATAAGAATTCAATAAAACAAGTTCAAGAATTATTTTATCTAGGAACCGATAACGCCCAAATTGTCAACATGATATCTTGCTTTGTAAAGTAAAATTCAAGAATGCTCGGAAGAATATTTTCATGAAAAGATCTTTGGATGAAGCGCAAATATCAAGGCTATTCCACTAATTTCATGGAGTATAGAAGTCAAAGTTTTAACCTCATCGAGTATAATAAAGAATGGAACAACAAAAGAAATCACCATGCATGCGATAGCGCCGCACATACAAAGTTATTCAAGCGGAATAATAAATAACGGAACCAGTCCGACGCGTAAAAACGCATGCAGACGAGGATATTCCAGCAGAATAATAAAGAAGCGGAACCAGTCCAACGTAAAAGCATACGAGATAGGATATTCCAATGAATAATAAAGAATGGAACCGTGTCCCACGTAAAAACGCATGAGACGAGGATATTCCGACACAATAATAAATAATGGAATCAGTCCGTAAAACGCATGCATGAGACGTGATATTCCGGCGAATAATAAATAATGGAACCGGTTAAACGTAAACGCTTACGAGACAGGATATTAAGCGTAATAATAAAGAATGAGAATATTAGAATAATTTCACCATGTATGTATGCGATCACTGATGTATGCATGATTATTCCAACAGAATAATAAGAATGGAATAACAGAAGTTCTCTTCATGAATAAGAAAGAAAGAATACCCCTTACGAGTATAACAAATAATATCCCCTACCTTAGAAAGAAGAGTACTGGATATAGAAGTAGTGAAGTAGCAGAACACTTTTCTTCTTTCTCTCTATAGTTTCTCTCTCTAGAGTTTCAGTGAATTCGTAAGAAATAATGAATGAATGAGCTTCTATTTATAGAAGAATGGACTGCATAGTAACTAACTCATGAACGATCCAGATTGATTTACTTTAATCTGACGGTCCATAGTTAAAGAAAAATCTTTTAAATAAAATATAATATATTCTATTTATAATCTAATAAAACGAGTAACTTTATAAAAGATTTTACTATGCAAACACTATGCAGGAACTATGTAAACACTATGCATAATAAAATATAATATATTCTAATTATTGTCTAATAAAGCGCAGATAACTTTATAAAAGTATTACATTTTATATATAAAAAAAGATTTTACTATGCAAAATACTATGCTAACACTATATGAATAATAGAATATAATATATTCTATTTATAGAATAACTTTATAAAAGTATTCTGTTTTATTACATTAATAATACCAATAAAACAAAACTGAGTGACTTATCACGTAAGCATCAATAATCAATATCGTGTGCTACTATGCAACCACGCGTATTACTGTACTTTTACTACCGAGTAGTTCAACAGTATTAACGGTAAAACTTCCACCGTTATTCGCATAAAAATATTTTTGTCGTTTTCTCCATCCGACAATAATTCTGTTGCGGGGTCTACCAATGATTGTACCGTCGTACGGATATTTCCCGACCAATCAAATATTATATAACAACTTGCGTACTTTACAAAATTTATAAATACTATCCACAACTATAACATTATATCAAATCCACACCATAATATTCAAAAAAAATATTTCGAGAAAATTAAATCTTTATTCAAAAATTCTGGGGTCTCACAATCTCCCCTCCTTATGAATTTTTTCCCTTGAAATTTACGTACGTACCTGGTATGCTGAACAGGTTAGGACACCTCGACTTCATTTCAAATTCTAACTCTTGAGGTATAACCTTTGAGTGTTGAATACGATTCTTCTTATCCAAGATTTTAACACGTATCTCATCATACGTTAAATCTTCTGCTATCTCGTCCGGTTCTAAATTAATAATGTGGTTCGGGTCGTCCACATATTTACGTAACATCAATACGTTAAAAACGTTATAAACACGCGACATACTTGGCGGTAAAACGAGTCTATAAGCCACAACTCCTACTTAATCGAGGATTTCAAATGGGCCAATTAAATCGAGGGTTGAGATTTCCTCTCTTCAACAACTCTTGCTTCTAGAATAACGCCCTCTTGAACCTTCTTCTTCTCATTTATCAGCTCCAGGTGTGTAGCTTGAGCGACTTTAACTTTATCGATTAAAGTCGATTCTACTCGTATATTCGTTATCTTCACGTGAGTCCCTAGAGTCTTTAACTCTATCTTCATCATTTTTAAATTATACGAAATGAGTCTTTGTGTTAACAACATCGCACTCGTAAACGCATACGATCTTCTACTCAACACGTCAGCTACCACATTCGCTCTTCCACGATGATATTTATCATTTTATTAATTGCATAACAACTACGATGTTCTATTAATATACTGGTTAGCCTTACTACGTTCTTCCTCCATAATCCGGAACATTGTTCTGCGATCTAATATGAATGATGGCAGCGTCTCGAACGGAATCGGATAACCCATGAGCCGATCTTGAGATCGATTAATCACGGTGTTGAATACACTATTCATCTCTTCCATTTTCATTCTCTTTGCTTGTGCGTCTTTTACTGCTGTAACGAATGATTTGTTTGAGTTGTGATTCTGAGGACAGAATCCTTGTAAGGAGGGAATGATGTAACATTCCAGAATTTTAAAGTGTAATATTAAATATTTATTGATTTATATAAGTATTTAATGGATATATTTATTGTTGAATAAATAATTGTTCAATTTGAGTTGATGTGGTTTAGTTAATTATTTGTTAAATACATAATTAAATATTAAATATTAAATATTTATTGAATTATATATGTATTGAATGGCAATTTGAGTTGATGTGATTTAGTTAATTATTTGTTGAATAAATAATTAAGGAGCTAAGAAAATTAATTGTTATGAGATTATATACTAATTTAATTAAATAATTAAGTTAGAGAGCTAATAATGATTAAATGAATTATAATATTCTAATTGGAATTTGTGATTTAAAATAAAGTGTTAGTTGGATTAAATAAAATTATAATTATAAAGAAATTATAGTTTTGAGATAATGATTTATGTGTTAAAGTAATTCAATAGATTAGTATTTGAATTGATTAAATTGATTATTTAATTAAATAAAAGTGTGACTAATAACCTTGCTATAAAGGAGTTACTAAAATAAATTAAAAGAGTTTAATTTAGTTTTTGTCAAACATGTCTTATTGCATAATAAGTATTTAATCTAATGATGTTTTAGCAAACAAGGTATAAGGATTTAATCCATTTGTTTTAATTAGGTTTACCAAACAAGGCATAATGATTAATTGGTTATATTTTTAGTGGTTAGCCAAACAAGCCTTATGGCTTTTGATTTTAAAAACGCAAATAACTGATATCAGTTATATGTTTTATATTTATATCATATAATAAATATATATTATATCTTATCGTTATATCATAAGACGTAAGAATAGAGGAGAGAGGTTAGAGAGAAGAAGAAAAGAAAAACTCAGGGAAGAAGAAGAAGAAGAAGAAGAAGAGAGGAAGAAAGGGCGGAGATTGAAGAAGAAGAAGCTTGAGAATAGAAAGGAATAGCCATCATCATCTTCTTCAAGGTATTTCTCCTATTCTTTTAGTTTTTAAAAGTTTAGTTTTTCTCTTCCCAAATTCTCTGTAGAATCCTTGTGTAAACATGAAATTTTGTTGCTATGTGGCTTTATATGACATACTAGTGATGTTAAAATGATTTTCATAAGTTATAGTCAATGTATTGTTGTTATGTATATAGTTTGTGAAGAAAACCTTCTTACAGAGAGTTTTTGGTGAATGAGTATGGGTTAATTTAAAGTAGAAATTGAGGGTTAATTAGTTGTTTAGTTGATAAATTGATCATCTAATTTGATAGAGTATGTATAATTATTGATAAGACGCTTTGAATTAATTGTTTTGGTTGAAAAACAAAATTTACAATGTTGGTTTTTATTGAAATATCAAAAATGGAGTTTTTGTCAAAAATAGTGAAATTGGATGTTTTAAATTCGTTGTTTATGTTGTTGTATAAGTAAAAATATGTTAGAAGTTCTTTAATTATGTCTACATGAAGTTTTTGTAGGAATTGCATGTTAACTAGTCTGTTAGAAACGAGCTTGTAGGCCAAATTGGCCTTTTCTTGTATTGTTGTCGAAGCTGTCAGTCGATACTAAAGTTTTAGCTTGTGTGGCTGACCAAAGATAAAAGTTATTTGCCATACCATCATCACTGCATACAATATGCGACTTTTTAGTGTATTCACTTGCATGCCAATAACGCCATCACCACGCCACATCGTGACCCATAGTGTAAACTGTGGCACCACATCGCGAGTTAGCAGAATGGTCTGATAGGAAATTTTAAGAAAAACATTATGTGATGATAGTAGGACTGTAAAATATTGATTTTAGAATTTCTATACTATGAATAATTATGTTATTAAAGATTAACTTGTGTCATAACTTGATTATGTGATTAAATAATCAAACATACATGATGTATGTAGTTAGTTAAGTTTGTAAAGTGGTAGCGACTAACTATGTCATGATGACATATATATATATATATATGTATCTAGGGTATTGTGATTCAAATTGATTCGGTTTAGCCTACGAGCAAGGCAAGTTTTCTAATCCTTTATCTTATTGAACTAATTATTATTTTCAATTCGATTACCTTATAATGATGTAAGCTGCCTAAACTTTGGTTTGATGTTGAACAAGTTATTCTTGTATTTCACTTGATGTTTAGCATACATAACTAAATTGCTATGCATGTTTAGTATTCAATTCTAATTAACATTGGCTTAGTATTGTTCAAGCAAGGTATGCTATAGTTATTCAAATTGTATGGTATTAGATTATTCCTAATGCATGACTTTAGTTTACTATGATTGATTCAATCACTATTATTCTATAGTATAGTGTTATTGGTCTTATTCGACTACTCCTTAGTTGATGTTCGTTAAATTCCAAATTTTCTTGAAAGCTTATCCAAACCAAACTTACTTTGGTGCGGACTTGTATTCTAAATACTGAGATGAACAACTCGTTTAATAGAGGTTTATGCTTAGCATTGAAATGGTTGTGCACAATACATTGTACGAAGGGTTGATCCCCCTAAGTACGTGGAGTCCTTATAGTCTTATGACTGTTAAAGTTAAAGTTGAAAGATTACTTATAACTGTGGACATGATTCGTGGTCATTAGACCCTCAGTGAATGTTAAAATTTTCAGAAAGTTAATAAAATATATTGTTCAGTTCTATTGAGCCTAATATTTGCAATTGATGTAAAAGTTTAAAGATTTATTTATTGTTATTTTAAGTGGGCCCTTGTTTGCTCACTCTTGCCTGTAAAATTTCTTACAGCTAAAGTTGAAACTGGTGACGTACCTTGTGAGACCCCAGATTTTATCAATAAAGATTTAAATTTTGTCAAAATAATTTTTTATATTATGGTGTGAATTTGAGATAATATTATAGTTGTAGGTAGTATTTATAAATTTTGCAAAGTATGCAAGTGGTTATATTATATTCGATTGGTGGGGAATATTCGATTTAGCGGGGAATATTAAATACAACTACTCAATCATTGGTGGACCCCACAATGAAATTATTGTCGGATTGAGAAAATGACAAAATATTTTATTGAAATAACGGCGGAAGTTTTACAAGTAGTTCTTGTTGAACTACTCGGTAGTAAAAATCACGATGTACGTGTGGTTGCATAGTAGCATACCGGTATTGATTATTGATGCTTATGTGAGAAGTCACTCGGTTTGATTCCATTATTGTAGATTAATAATATGAATTATTATAGCGATAATGACGTTTTGTTTTATTCGTATTATTAACGTAATAAAAGCGAAACATCTTTTATATAAAATAGAATACTTTATTAAAGTTATTACATAAATAGAATATATTATATTTTATTATGCATAGTGTTGCATAGTGTTTTGCATAGTGTTTTTTGCATAGTATTGCATAGTGTTTGCATAGTAAAATGTTTTTATATAAATAGAATATATTATATTTTATTTAAAAGATTTTTCTTTAAATATGGACCGTCGATTAAAGTAAATCAATCTGGACCGTTCATGGATTAGTTACTATGCATTCCATTTTCCTATAAATAGAAGCTCATTCCTTCATTATTTTCTTACTTAATTCTTTGAAACTCTAGAGAGAGAAATTATAGAGAAGCTATATAGAGAGAAAATCTATAGAGAGAAAGAAGAAGAGTATTACGGTACTTCACTACTTTGATATCCAAAGTGTCTTTTACGGTAAAGGGTATTATTGTTGTGCCGTAAGGGATATTATTCGATTTGTATTCATGAAGAGAACCTCTGTTATTCCATTCATTATTATTACATTGGAATAACTTTTGTAAAAGTGGTATACCCTATACATAACTTTGTATATGCGGCATACCCTATACTTGGTGAAATCCTTATGTTATTCCATCCTTATTTATCTACATTGGAATAACTTTGTATCATGTGAATCCCCTATACTTGGTGATCTTCTTACATTATTCCATTCTTTATTATTACATTGGAATAACTTTATACGCTGTGACATACCCTATACATAATCTGTATCGTGGTTTACCCTATACTTGGTGACATTCTTCTATTATTCATTGTTGGAACATCACATGCGTGTGTGTTTTACAGGACTGGTTCCGCTTTTTTTATTATTAATACATTGGAACATCACATCTGTGTGTTTTACACAGGACTGGTTAAAATCTTTATCATTCTGTTGGAATATCCTATTTGTGTGTTTTTACGGATGCAGTTCCATCTTTATTATTACATTGGAACATCACAGCCGGTGTGAATTTCACTGACGACTGGTTCCGTTATTATTATTACATTGGAATAACTTGTCTGTCATGCAAGTACCGCATGCATGGTGATTTCCTTTGTTATTCCATTCTTTATTATACCCAGTTGGTTAAAACTTTGACTTCTATACTCCATGAAATTAGTAGAATATCCTTGATATTTGCGTTTCATCCAGTATCTTTTCATGGAAATATTCTTCTGATCATTCTTGAATTTTACTCTACAAAACAATTATCTTGTTGACAATTTGTACGTTCTTAATTCTGGATAAAATAATTCTTGAACTTGTTTTATTGAATTATTATGTCATTGTCATCATCCTCATGATATATTATGTTATCTTTGGCTTACGTGCATAGATGAACTTAGTATGATTATGATCAGGGATCATTCGGTATAATCATGGCTTGTTATAAATGATGTGATAAAAGTCCTCAGTGGCCTGTAATGCAGTGATGGATAGTTTTTGGTATGATTATGACCAGGGGTGATTCGGTATAGTTATGACCATTGATAATTTGATGAAAATCCTTGACCGTAGTAGTGCAGGGGATGATTAGATGTAGTGGTTTATTTATTAAAAGTCGAGTCTCGATGATAAAAAATTGATGAAAACCTTTTAAAACCTAAAAGATAGTAGATTTTATTCTCTACTTGACTCTTTTAATGGATTGCATATTCGGCTATGATTAAAGCGGTTGTCTATTATATTTTATCGGTTTAAACATTGTTGAAGGCTAATGATAATTTATTCGCATTATCTTAGTCATAATATTTCTTCTTTGGGCTAGTTGAGCTCACCCTTTCTTTTCTTTGTTCTCTTGTGAAATAAGAACATAGTTGGGACGAGTCGGGGAGCGGAGTAATGGTCCGAGAGGATAGCATTAGTAGTCCTCACTATTACGTGAAATAGTGTGATAATAGTTGTAATGAGGACTCCTTTTGATTTTGTATAATATCTAGTAGACAATATATGTATTCAAACTCACGATTTTATGTAAGTATTGTACTGCGACGATTAGGTTAGTAAGTTGTATTTGAATTTATGTACCATGTAAGTGGCGACCCAAGATGGGTGACGTATATACCTAATTTTGGGGGCGTCACGGTTGGTATCGAGCTTAGGATATGATCCTGGCTAAGATGTGAGATAAGAACTAGGAGGGAGGCGAGAAATTCCTTCGCTATTATGACCTACCTAAGTTTATTTGGTATTTAATTGGGTGGGTCGAGTATAGGGATAATATTTGATATATTAATTAACCCTTGTGTTGTGGCGGTGTTTGGAAATGGCGGTGAAAATATTCACAATGGAGTGAATGTGACCGTTGTGACACCTTTAATCACTAATCGAGTTAATGCGATTGTCGACGAGGAACAAATTAGAGATATCCACGTAGTAAATGAAGAACTAATTGTTGCACCCGAGCTAGTTGCGAGGTAGCGGTGAAAGTGAGGAAGAAGAGGAAGAAGAGGAAGAAGAGGAACACGAGGAGAATTGGTTAGAAGAAATTTATGATCAAAACTTAGAATTACAAAATCGTGTTCATGAGCTAGAAGAAGAACAGGTTGAAGAAGCGGCAAGCGGTCGTGGAACAAAGGGATACAACAATTCAAAATTGGTTTACCCGATATGTGATGCTCGAACAAAATCACGCTTTGGTAGGGTGTAAGATATTAAAGTTGGAATCGAGAATTTAAAATCAAAGATCATTTGAAAGAAGAAACAAGCTGAACGAAGGAGAATAGGCGATGCATGGGTAAAAAGGCGCACAACGCGTTGATAGTGTAGAAAAAGGCGTCCGATCCAATAAAGCCAAAATAGATGAAATGGACTTTGCTTTTGGATGAAGAATTGGGAGAACCAACATCGAATTGAATTACCACATGCATAGCGGTCAACCCGAATTCGATATGGATCGGAGAATAATGATTCAAATCATGGATCAGAATGTGAAGAAGCACTTAAGGGTGGAATGTACCCTATAGTAAAGTCAAACTTCGGTAATTTAAGCGAGAGCGTTTTGTCGAGAAACCGAACGAAGTTATTACGGGTAAATTAATTATTGCGAAGTCTATACTTTATTCAATACAAGTTCTACCCACTCTTTTATTCTACCTAGTTGTGTTCAATGTTTAAATTTGACTCAAAAAAAATTAGACTTTGATTTATCTATTGAAACTTCGTTGGGAGAAACCTTCGTTACCTCCACTTTTATTATTAATCTTGTTGTTTCAAATAAACACTTTCACGATCTTATATCTTTAAAAATTCTTGCCTTTGAGGTAATTTTTGAAAGCGATTGATTAACTACTTATTATTCTTTTTGTAAGGTTGTTAGCTTTCATATTCCTAACCAACTGTTATACCGAATTCAAAGTAACCAAACCCTAAAGTTAATCACTGTTATATCAAGCCATAAGTAAAGAGCCCCGATCCTTTCGTTGTTGACTTCCTTGTGTGGAATGCACCGAAGCCGGACTTTCTGTAGGCGACATCGTGAATGAAGATGGCAAGTTTATAGGTATCATTGTGAGGGCTATCTAGGTTAAGGGATAGAAGTCACGGTTGGTATCAATGTAACGTACTATCCAAGTCTTGGATAAGAGTAGCGATTTTGAATGATATTTCTATCATTAATAAATTTCTTGACATATTCTTGAAGATTTCCTAGCCTACCCTAGGCGTGAAATCGAATTTTGTATTGACCCCAAAGACAAAAACCCATTTCTTAAACCCTCAAATATATCTTCAACTAAAATGAGCAGTTTTCGTGGTTTATGATGAAAGTCATAATAAAAGCATTGGAATAATGAAAATCATGGGTATTCGTGGTATTAGTAAGTTTTATGATGAGTTATGTTGGTTAGTATGTAAAAACATGAAAGTTTCTTAGAAATCACAAAGAGTTGAAAATCGATTTTGGTGAAAAGCGTAACATGAAATTCAATTGACCATATCTCTTATTATATTTTGAATTTTTGAATGTGGTCAAGTCCTAGAGTTAGATCTATGAGTTACCTAACTAATTCAAGTGGAATTACTGGAAAAGGTGTTGTAGATTTTTGTGTGGACTGATTTTAGCAAAGGAGGCCAAAGCTGTAAATTTCGAAAATGCTACTGCCCAGAAACTTTAAGGGCTGTTTTGGCCACTTAAATTATGAGAAAATTTCTGGCCTTTTGGGACATGAAGGTATATGGTATAAAGTATCTCCTGTCCAAAAATGAGCTCATTCGACTTAAAATGAGCAAGTTATGACTATTTCAATATTTAGGTTTTTAAAAAACGCTATAACCGGAGTTCTATAACTCCGATGACCATGAAATTTAAACTAGAAGCTCACGTTAACATGTGTAAGGTCCTGCCAAGATTTGGGAATTTTGGAGTTAAACTTGAGGTAGCTAATTTCTTAAGGAATTAATTAGAAATTGATTTTTGAAAAATAGTAAATGAATTTTAAAATTTCGAGAAAAATATATTTTCATTATGGGACTATATTATGCTAAATCCCAGAAAAGAAATATTTTTGGGACTGATTTGGTATTTTCATGAAAATAGTTTAATTACTGAACATATGAGTTAAATATGTTATGTGAAGTAACAAAGTTGAAAATAGGATATTATGGCTAGAGAATCCTATATAGAGTATATGCATATTTTTTGAGAGATTTGATAATTGTTGATGATATCTTATGAGTATGGCATTTTGAATGATTAAATGCATTATATATGGTAAAGCGTAAACAATTGAGATAAATTGTTTATAAATTTAAGAAGTGATTAAAATATTGTTATAATATTAATGTTATTAGATTATGAGATTATTAAGTGATTGATAACATGGGGATATTCTTGAATCCTGGATAAATTATATTATAAATGTTTAATATTTATCCTTTATCTCATTTGATTGATTCTTTATATCATTATCCTCATGTTTATATTGTGTTGAAAGTCATCTGTGGCCGTAGTGCATGGATAATTTGTGGTCGTGATACTAATGAATACACAATTATCTTTGGCCGTAGTGCATGGATAATTTGTGGTCGTGATACTAATGAATACACAATTATCTTTGGCCGTAGTGCATGGATAATTTGTGGTCGTGATCTTAATGAATACACAATTATCTTTGGTAGTAGTGCATGGATAATTTGTGGTCGTGATACTAATACACAATTATCTTTGGCCGTAGTGCATGGATAATTTGTGGTCGTGATACTAATGAATACACGATTATCTTTGGCCGTAGTGCATGGATAATTTGTGGTCGTGATACTAATGAATACACAATTATCTTTGGCCGTAGTGCATGGATAATTTGTGGTCGTGATACTAATGAATACACGATTATCTTTGGTCGTAGTGCATGGATAATTCGTGGTCGTGATACTAATGAATATCCTTGGCACGTAGTGCGGGGATGATTCGATGATATGGATTAATTATTGAAATTTGAGTCTCAATGAATGAAATATTAATTCATGGATGTGGTAAAAGTCATCTTTGGTAGTAGTACATTGATAGACTTGGTATGATTATGACCACGGATTATTCGGTATAATCATGGACCGTAATTGAAAACACGAATATCCTTAGAGCGATTAGTGCATGGATAATTCATGGTTGTGATACTAATAAAGTCGAGTCTCAAAGCATTATTGGTTTTCTGTTGTATATCTTTGCTTTGTAGTGAAAAGATGAATAGTTAATGAATAGCTTTGGCGAGATTTGAAGATGAATTTAATATTTTCAAGGTATCCTCATCTCTTTATCATATCAGTATGCATTACCCTAATTTCGAGGCGAGAAATTCCATAAGGAGGAGATTGTGAGACCCCAGATTTTATCAATAAAGATTTAAATTTTGTCAAAATAATTTTTTATATTATGGTGTGAATTTGAGATAATATTATAGTTGTGGGTAGTATTTATAAATTTTGCAAAGTATGCAAGTGGTTATATTATATTCGATTGGTGGGGAATATTTGATTTAGCCAGGGAATATTCGTACAACGGCTCAATCATTGGTGGACCCCATAACAGAATTATTGTCGGATTGAGAAAACGACAAAAATATTTTATTGAAATAACGGCGGAAGTTTTCACAGTAGTTCTTGTTGAACTACTCGGTAGTAAAAGTACGATGAATACGTGTGGTTGCATAATAGCAATTGCGGTATTGATTATTGATGCTTATGTGAGAAGTCACTCGGTTTGATTCCATTATTGTAGATTAATAATATAAATTATTATAGCGATAATAACGTTTTGTTTTATTCGTATTATTAACGTAATAAAAAGCGAAACATCTTTTTATATAAAATAGAATACTTTATTAAAGTTATTCTATAAATAGAATATATTATATTTTATTATGCATAGTGTTGCATAGTGTTTTGCATAGTGTTTGCATAGTATTGCATAGTGTTTGCATAGTAAAATGTTTTATATAAATAGAATATATTATATTTTATTTAAAAGATTTTTCTTTAAATATGGACCGTCGATTAAAGTAAATCAATCTGGATAGTTCATGGATTGAATTCTTATGCATTCCATTTTCCTATAAATAAGAAGCTCATTCCTTCATTATTTTCTTCTTTAATTCTTTGAAACTCTAGAGAGAGAGAAATTATAGAGAGAAGCTATAGAGAGAAAATCTATAGAGAGAAAGAAGAAGAGTATTACGGTACTTCACTACTTTGATATCCAATTGTCTTTTTACGGTAAGGGTATTATTTGTTTATTCGTAAGGGATATTATTCGTTTGTATTCATGAAGAGAACCTCTCATTATTCCATTCATTATTATTACATTGGAATAACTTTTGTAAAAGTGGTATACCCTATACATAACTTTGTATATGCAGATACCCTATACTTGGTGAAATCCTTATGTTATTCCATCCTTATTTATTCATTGGAATAACTTTGATCTGTGAATCCCTATACTTGGTGATCTTCTTACATTATTCCATTCTTTATTATTACATTGGAATAACTTTGTATACTGTGACATACCCTATACATAATCAGACACGTGGTTTACCCTATACTTGGTGACATTCTTCTATTATTACATTGGAACATCACATGCATGTGTTTTACACGGGACTGGTTCCGCTTTTTATTATTATACATTGGAACATCACATGCATGTGTTTACACAGGACTGGTTAAAATCTTTATCATTCTCATTGGAATATCCTATTTGTGTGTTTTACAGGATCCGGGTTCCATCTTTATTATTACTGTTGGAACATCACCGTCGGTGTGAATTTCACACGACTTTGGTTCCGTTATTATTATTACTGTTGGAATAACTTTGTCATCTGAAATCACCGCATGCATGGTGATTTCCTTTGTTATTCCATTCTTTATTATACCCGGTTAGTTAAAACTTTGACTTCTATACTCCATGAAATTAGTAGAATATCCTTGATATTTGCGTTCATCCAAGATATCTTTTCATGGAAATATTCTTTGATCATTCTTGAATTTTACTCTACAAAAGCGATTATCTTGTTGACAATTTAGACGTTACTAATTCTGGATAAAATAATTCTTGAACTTGTTTTATTGAATTATTATGTCATTGTCATCATCCTCATGATATATTATGTTATCTTTGGCTTACGTGCATAGATGAACTTAGTATGATTATGATCAGGGATCATTCGGTATAATCATGGCTTGTTATAAATGATGTGATAAAAGTCCTCGGTATTTGTAATGCGTTGATGGATAGTTTTTGGTATGATTATGACCGGGAGTGATTCGGTATAGTTATGACCATTGATAATTTGATGAAAATCCTTGACCGTGGTACAGGGATGATTAGATGTAGTGGTTTATTTATTAAGCTGAGTCTCAGTGATAAAAAAAATTGATGAAAACCTTTTAAAACCTAAAAGATAGTAGATTTTATTCTCTACTTGACTCTTTTAATGGATTGCATATTCAGCTATGATTAAAGCTGGTTGTCTATTATATTTTATCGGTTTAAACTTTGTTGAAGGCTAATGATAATTTATTTTGCATTATCTTAGTCATAATATTTCTTCTTGGGCTAGTTGAGCTCACCCTTTCTTTCCTTTGTTCTCTTGAAATGAGAACATAGGAGACGAGTCGGGAGCGGAGTAATGGTCCGGAGGATAGCATTAGTAGTCCTCACTATTACGTGAAATAGTGTGATAATAGTTGTAATGAGGACTCCTTTTGATTTTGTATAATATCTAGTAGACAATATATGTATTCAAACTCACAGTTTATGTCGTATTGTACACGACAGTTAGGTTAGTAAGTTGTATTTGAATTTATGTACCATGTAAGTTGCGACCCAAGATGGGTGACGTATACCTAATTTTGGGGGCGTCACATACCTAGCACCAGTAAAGGAAAAGGAAAGATGAACAAGTACTGAAGACTTGTAATAGATTCGATAGTTTTATTATCAGACTTTGGTTTAAAGATTGTAATGAAGTTTATTTAAATTCCGCATTTGAATGATTGTTGTTATAGGTTAGATAACTTGGGAGATTTTTATTTAAATTTATTCCTGTATGGGTAGGTTTTATTATTCAATTTTATTATAATTGGGTAGTTATATATGAATGTTTTGATTAAGTGAACACCAAATCTTGAGGAAATGAAGTACCAGGATTTGGGGGTGTCACAACTGCTATCCCGGCTCATTGAAAATCTTCCTCATATGCGTCTTCGGCTCTTGTCCTCTTAGTAGCTTCTTCCTTCAGCTTTTTCTTCAGTTCTGTGATCTCCTCGATCAGTTGTTCTTTCTCTCCTTCAGTATAAACCAGCTTCTCTTCGACATTGTTCAAATGCTCATTTCGATCCTAGATCTCATCGTCCTTCTATGCCATCGATGAATGTTGCTCAGCTTCTATCTCTTGCAACTCCTTGACGGTATCCTGAAGTTCCACGTTGCGGTCGTATACTTCATCGTACATACGAGCAGCTATTGAGTTCAGTGGAATCTCTTTCTCCTCGTCCTTCTCATCCTCATTTGACTGTGGCAGCTCAACGGGATCCTCCTCATCCATTTTCACATCACCATCCTCATCTTCAACCACTGTGACCAACGGGGCTGACTCCCATGGCAGTAGTTGTTCCCAAACCACCTGAATGTCACGAGATTCCTCCTCTCTTGGCATCTAAGGTATTTCCTCCCTATCCTGACTGGATTCTCCGACATTAGTCATATGACAACAAAAATTTTAAGTTTTAATTATTAATCATTACTACTCGACACTCATGAGCACATAAGTTGTAATCACATAAGCACATAAGTGTTTTATTACTTCTTCCTTAAAACTCGATAAGAGTTTATCATCACTATCTTTTCCAAGGTTACTTCCTAAGGCTTTTCCCCCACCTAAGGTTCATAACCTAAAGCTTTGATACCAACTTGTGACACCCCCAAATCCCGGTACTTCATTACCTCAAGATTTGGTGTTCACTTAATCAAAACATTCATATCTAACTACCCAATCATAATAAAAATTGAATAATAAACATTCCCTTAAGGGATTACATTAATAAAATCTCCCAGGTTATCTAACCTTTACATACAATCATTCAAATGCGGAAAATAAATGAACTTCATTACAATCATTCAAACTAAAGTTTGATAATAAAATATCAAAATGATTACAAGTCTTCAATACTTGTTCATCTTTCCCTTTCCCTTACTGGAGCTAGGTACATCGACCTTCTCATCCTTAGCTGTAATAGTTATATAAGCACGAGTGAGCAAACAAGGCTCACTTGAAATGAAATTGAATAAAACTTTACATTAACTGCCAAATAATAGGCTCAATAGAAGTGAACAATATGTTCTATTAACATTCTGAATTATACAACTGAGGGTCTAATGACCACGAACCATGTCCACAGTTAACCGTCATAAGACTATAAGGACTCCACGTACTTAGGGGTATCAGCCCTTCGTACAATGTATTGTGCACAAACATTTCAACTCTAAGTGTAACCCCTAATAATAGGGTTGTTCATCTCAGTATTTAGATTACAAGTTCGCACCAAAGTAAGTTTGGTTTGGATACATTTCAAGGTAATTTGGAATTCAACGAACATCAACTAAGGATTAGTTGAATAAAAGGTAATCACATTATGCTATGGAATAAATCATAAGTGAATTAACATTGTATATTAAAGTTATGCTTTAGGAATTGTTGACTTATGTCACACCCCATGTTTTGATGATGACCAAAATTGCTTACTAATCATGTCTTATAACATTTCAGGAACATCAAGGAGGAAAGTCCAAAGTCAAGATGTCTTTGAAGAAAGAAAAGCTAAATTGAGTCCTAGGAATATATGTAAGATCCTGGCACTTATTACTTTCCAAAATAAGGCTCTAGGACATGCATGGCATATACGTCCATATTCATAATTGGTGTCACATGATAAATTATCTAGCACATATTATGCATGACCATTATTTGCTCAACATTTGCTAAGGAATCAAATACTGTTCGGCAGAACAAAAAGATTGATTAAATTAAATTACCCTTAGTTATGCAAAAATCCAAAGATAACGGTCCCATGATTAAAGGAATTCAATTGGGTGTCATCAACGGTCCAATACATATTGATACCGGCCAGCAGGTAATTATGGTAAGCATAAATCATGACATTATAGATCTTACATCATAAATCACGATGCATAGATTACGTCATAGATCAAGGGTCTTAATTCTAGGAAATTAATTAAGAAAACTAGTTGATTTCATATATTACCACATATTGCACATACATAGCAGAAATCATATATCATTATCTCATCCCACGTTTTAAACAACTTAAGTGGCTAACGGACCAATGCATGTCAAGAAATATGGAAACATGCCAGCACATATAAAAATAATGTCTGTCAACTGTGCGATTAAGATTGTACAAAATCTGCATCAATTCTTTCTCATACAAAGGAAATCAATTATAATAATGATGCCATGATATCTCCGATAAATAGAATGTGACGGCCCCAAAATTAGGTATACATCACCCATCTTGGGTCGCCACTTACATGGTCTGTAATTTAAATACAACTTACTAACATAAGCGTAGGTGTACAATACGACATAAAGCGTGAGTTTAAATACAAATATAAATCTACTAGATATTATACAAACTCAAAAAGGAGTCCTCATTACAATTATTATCACACTATTTCACAGAATAGTGAGGACTACTAATGCTATATCTTGGGACCATCACTCGTTTCCCCGACTCGTCCCAGCTATATTCTCATTTCTGAAGAGAACAGTGAAAGAAAGGGTGAGCTCAACTAGCCCAGTAAGAAATATTATGACTAAGATAATGCAGAATAAATTATCAATAGTCTTCAACAATGTTAAACTGATAAAATACAATAGACAAACGGTTTAAGCTGCAATGAATATGCAATCCATTAAAAGAGTCAAGTAGAAAATAAAGTCTACTATCTTTTAGGTTTTAAAAGGTTTTTCATCCTTTGTTATATTTGAGACTCGACTTTAATAAATATTCCACATCATCGAATCACCCCCGACTACTACCAAGGATATTCTTTAGTATGGCGACCACAATTATTCATGCACTACGGGCCAAGAATATTTGTGTATTCATTAATGGTCATGATCATGCCAACAATCGTCCATCAATGCACTACTGACTAATCGAGGATTTTTACCACATCATTTGTAACATTACGGCCATGATTACACAAGAATAGTCTCTGGTCATAATCATACCAAGTCCATCTATGCACTACAGGCCACATATGACTTTAAAAAATATAAACATGAGGATGATGACAATGATATAAGAATTCAATAAAACAAGTTCAAGAATTATTTTATCCAGGAATTATTAACGTCCAAATTATCAACATGATACTGTTTTGTAGAGTAAAATTCAAGAATGATCAGAAGAATATTTTCATGAAAAGATATTGGATGAAACGCAAATATCAAGGATATTCCACTAATTTCATGGAGTATAGAAGTCAAAGTTTTAACCAACTGGGTATAATAAAGAATGGAATAACAAAAGAAATCACCATGCATGCGATAGGCCGCACGATAAAAGTTATTCCAATGAGAATAATAAATAACGGAACCAAAGTCGGTGAAATTCACACCAAGCAAGGATGTTCCAACAGAATAATAAAGATGGAACCATATCCGGTGTAAAACACACAGATAGGATATTCAATGAGAATGATAAAGAGCGGAACCAGATCCGGTGTAAAACACACGATGTGAGGATGTTCCAATGAAGAATAATAAAGAGCGAAACCGGTCCGGTAAAAAACACATGCATGGATGTTCCACCAAAATAATAAAAAGGCAGAACCAGTCCAGGTAAAAACACATGCACGAGGATGTCACCAAGTATAGGGTAAACCACGTATCTGAGTTATTCCAAATGAATAATAAGCAATGGAATAACAACAGTTCTCTTCATGAATAAGAAAGAATAACACCCTTACTTTTGGTAGGAGATTGAATCTTTGCTGAATATAGTAACAAAATACTCTTCTTCTTTCTCTCTTATTCTTTCTATACTTTCTCTCTATAACTTGAATGAATTCATGAAAAATAATGAAGCCCTATGCCTCTATTTATAGAAGATTTCTAGCTTAGCACCTGCCGTGTGAAAGGCAAGTGGCTTGACGACTAATGATGTGAAAAGAAAAAGTGGTTTGGCCTTTTGTAATGTGAAACGACAAGTGGTTCGGCGCTTTGTAATGTGAAACGACAAGTGGTTCGGACGTCGTCGGTAAAGGTAATTACTATTAACGAAGGTAAATACTATTCGACGAAGGTAAATACTATTCACAAGGGTAAATACTATTGACGAAGGTAATTACTATTGATTGAAGGTAAATACTATTCACAAGGATAATTACTATCGACGAAGGTAATTACTATTGACGAAGGTAAATACTATTGTGAAGAGACTTTTAGATGATGACATATGAGCCCCCATAAAATAATCAAACTTACCACAAATCATTTTTTTCATCAACACATATTTAATCTTTCAACAATTATTAATCATTTATAACTTGTCGTCTCAATTATTGATTTAATACTATAACATATTATATGATGATAATCTTTGTGACAATAATTGAATCAATAATATAAGAGATATGATCTGACCAATTCTTTGTAGCAATAATTGAGCATAATGAAAGTGACTTCTCACGTAAGCATCAATAATCAATCTTGTGTAAGCTACTATGCAACCATTGGCGCCATTCATCGTACTTTTACCACCGGGTAGTTCAACAGTTTTACTAAGTAACACCTCCGCCGTTATTTTTATAAAATATTTTTGTCGTTTTCTCAATCCGACAATAATTCTGTTGTGGGGTCCACCAATGATTGAGCCATTGTACGAATATTCCCTAACAAAAAGAATATTCCCCGACCAAACGAATATTTTATAACAACTTGCATACTTTGCAAAATTTATAAATATTACCCACAACTATAACATTATATCAAATTTATTCCATAATATTCAAAAATAATATTTATAGAAAAATTCATCTTTATTTATAAAAGTTGGGGTCTTACAACCTCCCCTTCTTATGAAATTTCGCCCTCGAAATTAGGGTACGTACCTGGTATGTCAAAGAGGTAAGGATACCTTGATTTCATTTCAGATTCTAACTCCCAAGTCATTTCCTCAACATCGTGGTTCCTCCACAAAACTTTGACTTGAGGTATAACCTTGGAGCGTAGAATATGTTCCTTCTTATCCAAGATTTGAACAGGAACCTCTTCATACGCCAAATCTTCCGCTATTTCGTCGATTCTAACTTCAATAATGTGGTTCGGGTCTTTCACATATTTACGTAACATGGATATGTGAAAAGCGTTATGAACACGAGACATATTTTGGCGCAGTAAAAGCGAGTCTATAGGCCACGATTCCTACTCGATCGAGGATTAAAATGGACCGATGAATCGAGGATTAAGTTTTCCTCTCTTTCCAAATCTTGTAACTCCTTTCCATGGAGCAACTTTTAACAACACACATGATCTCCTATATCGAATTTCACGTCCTTTCGATGAAGATCAAGATAACTCTTTTATCGATTTTGTGAGGTTTTTATACGTTGTCGGATCGTTTGAATCTTTTAAAGTAGTCATACGTACCAACTCCGGTCCCAACAACGTTGCTTCACCCACCTCATCCCAAAGATATCTTTGGAGAACGACACTTTCTTCCATACAACGCTTGAATGGAGCCATGCCAATACTTGCTTGATAAGCTGTTGTTGTAGGAAAACTCCACCAATGGTAAGAACTTGTCCCAACTCCCCTTGAAATCAAGGACACACAGTCTTAATAGATCTTCAAGAGTTTGAATAGTCCTCTCCATTGTCCGTAAAATCCGAGGATGATATGCCGAAGCTAAATCGTAAGTCTGTGCCCATAGCTTTTTGCAAACTAACCCAAAATCGTGAAGTGAATCTTGGGTCTCGATCGGAAACTATGGATCTGGCATACCATGCGATCTTACAATCTCGTTTATGTACATACTGAGCAAAAGGCGTTCAAGTGTATAAGTTTCTCGTGTCGGAAGAAATGAGAGACTTGGTCAATCTATCAACAATGACCCAAATCGCATCAATGCCTTGAGAAACCTTAGGAAGGCCGTGAACGAAATCCATGGTAATGTGCTCCCACTTCTATTACGGAATTTCAAGTGGTTGCAATGGACCTTTTGGTACTTGATGCTCCGCTTTAAACTCGTTGACAAGTTAGACACCTTGAGATAAGCAGTACGCTATCTCTCTCTTCATATTGCTCCACCAAAATGTATAGCGAATATCATGATACATTTTGGTACTCCCAGATGGATTGCAAATGGTGTGTTGTGCGCCTCCATCATGATATTATACTTTAAATCGGTCGTTAGGAAACACAAAGTCTGGAGTTGACTCAAGTATTCCTTCTTCATCGATTCTTGCTTCCGCGTATAGCACCTTCTTGCACTTTTTCTTCTTCACACGCATCACCTCAGTGTCCGTAGCTTGAAAGCGACTTTAACTTTATCGATTAAAGTCGGTTCTACTCGTATACTTGCTATCATCACATGCGTCCCTGGAGTCTTTAACTCTATCTCCATCCTTTGCAAGTCACACAAAATGGGCCTTTGCGTTGACAATATCGCACTCGTACTTGCATATGATTTTTTACTCAATGCGTCAGCTACCACGTTCGCTTTTCCAGGATGGTATTGGATGGTATGATCATAATCTTTCAACAGTTCAAGCCAACGTCGTTGTCGCATGTTGAGTTCCTTTTGAGTGAAGAAATATTTGAGGCTTTTATGATCCGTAAAGATCTCCACTTTCTCCCCAAACAAGTAATGCCTCCAAATTTTAAGTGCAAAGACAACAGCTGCCAACTCTAGATCATGAGTAGGATAATTCCTCTCATATTCTTTGAGTTGTCGCGAGGCATAGGCTATAACTTTTCCATGTTGCATAAGAGCACATCCCAACCCTTTGCTCGAAGCATCATTTGTAGATGACAAATCCCCTCAAGGCGGATGGTATTGTCGAGCAGTCTTTGAAATAAGTCTCCTCTTGAGTTCTTGAAAACTCTTCTCACATTCTTCGCTCCAACGGAACTTTGTATCTTCAAAGTCAATTTGAGTCAATGGAGTAGCGATTCGAGAAAATCCTTCCACGAATCTCCGATAATAACCAGCTAAACCGAGAAAGCTACGTACTTCGGTCACTGATTTAGGTTGTTCCCAGCTTTGAATAGCTTCAATCTTTGCTAGGTCAACAGATATTCCATGACTTGATACCACGTGCCCAAGGAATGCTACTTCTTCAAGCCAGAACTCGCATTTCTTCAACTTGGCATAAAGCTTATATTCACGAAGCTTTTGGAGTGTCAGCCTCAAGTGTTGCTCATGATCTTCACGGCTTTTGGAATAAATAAGGATGTCATCAATAAAGACGACCACAAAGTGATCTAAATATTCCTTGAATACTCGGTTCATCATATCCATGAAGGCAGCAGGAGCATTAGTCAATCCAAAGGACATGACTAGGAATTCATAATGCTCGTCTTCGAGTTCGAAAGCCGTCTTTGGAATGTCGTGGTTCTAATCTTCAATTGGTGATATCCCGGAACGAAGATCAATCTTTGAAAAGAATTTGGCTCCTTGCAATCGGGTCAAACAGGTCATCAATACGTGGCAATGGATACCTATTTTTGATGGTGACATGATTCAACTCCCGATAATCAATACAAAGTCGCATACTCCCATCTTTCTTCTTCACGAATAGAGCAGAGCACCCTAAGAAGAAGTACTAGGACGAATAAAGCCGATGTCTAACAATTCCTGCAGATTGGGTCTTTAACTCCACGAAGTTCAATAGAGCCATTCGATATGGGGCTTTGGAAATAGGTTTTGTGGGGTTCAAGGTCGATACAAAATTCAATTTCATGCTCTGGGGTAGGCGGGGAAGTTCTTGAGAATACGTCAGAAATTTATTAACAATAGAAATATCGTTCAAAGCCCGGCGTATTTTTGTTTAAATCGTGACATGAGCTAAGAAAGCTTGACATCCGCTTTTTCAATAAACGAATAGCTTTATGGCTTGAGATGACCGTGATTGATTTTAATGGTTTGGTCGTTTGAATTAGCATAATTGGTTGATTAGGAATATGAAAGCTAACAACCTTACGAAAATAATCAATTTTTGCATGATAAGTAGTTAACCAATCAATCCCTAGAATCACGTCAAATGCAAGTATTTTTAATGAAATAAGATCGACGGAGTAATGTGAGGGTACCGATTTGAACCAACAAGACTTATAAACAAATGGATGTAATGAAGGTTTCTCCCAACGGAGTTTCCATAGATAAGTCAAAGTCTAATTTCTCCGGAGTCAAATTTAATCGATGAGCGCAAGTAGGAGAAATAAAAGAATGGGTAGAACCGGTATCAAATAAAGTATAGACTTCATTAGAGTTTATGATAAGCTTACCCATGATGACCTCATTCGGATTCCTTGCTCTTTGGGAGGTCACAACAAACGCTCTCCCTTGCACTACCGATTTTGAATTTTCTAGGATGGCCTTTGGTGCCTCCATCCTAGCTGAATTTGTCTTCGGTAAACGACAAAATCGAGCTAAGTGACCTTCTCTTCCATAATTATAACATGCTTTGGACGGCATGACGCAGTTTGGACTGATGTGTCCCTCTCCTCTGCATTTGAAGCATATGATAGGTGGTATTTCTCCTTCCTTAACAATGGGTGCTGGTGCTGACGTCTTTCCATCATTGTTGAATCTCCTTTTCTTGAAATGTCCATTCTTATTGTTTTGGCCCTGATTACCACCGAAGTGGTTACCATATCTGGCCTGTTGATTCCCTCCACGCTTGTTGTCACCGCTTCGATGACTACTCATTGGTATTATAATTTTGCTTACCGCTTCCCTTTTAGTTGTGTTGACTCATTATCGCGTTCCACTAACTGAGCCCTATTTACAACATCTGAATACAAACACAGTTTATGAGAAATAAGATGTTGACGTATCTCCGGCTTCAAACCTCTTAAAAACATTCGCGCCATTCTCTCTTCATTATCCACCAAGTGGGACGCAAACCGTGATAACTCCGTAAATTTTGCCTCGTATTGCGACACGGTCATATTGTTTTGTTCCAACTTGATAAATTCCACCTCCTTCATTATGGCGAATACTTTCGGGAAAGTATTTGTCGTTGACGACTCTGGAACTTCTCCCAAGATATCTTGACAAAGAAAGTTAAAACGCTTTTACCGATTCCCACCGATGTCGCCTCTTGGCACAACATAAAGGCTAAGAAGGAACCTTTTGCTCCTCGGAGCATCCCAAGACATCAAATATCTTGGTAATCTGATTTATCCATGCTTCCGCCAGAAGTGGTTTTGGCTCACCCTTAAACTCCGGTGGTCCCAGCTCCTTGAATTGTTTAGCGGTGACCGCCCGAGAGTTTTCCGTGTTTCCACCTACGTTTTGGACAGGAGTCGCTCTCGCCTGCTGTTGTATAAATTGCATAAAGCCTCTGAACATTTGATCATTCATCATTTGGTCAGTGTTGTTGTTTGCATGAGGATTGTCACCTTCCTGATGCACATTATCCTGATTATTGATATGTGGTGAATCAATGATCGCCTGTGCTCCATTGCTATTCTCAACATTCTCGGATGTCATTTTTGAGATCATCGCCACAAAACAAAAGGTTAATTGACATGTAACAAATTATCCCAATCTTGACCAACCAATAAAATAGCACATAAACTTAGGTAGGTCATACTAGCGAAGGTATTCCCCGTCTCTCCCTCCTAGTACTATTCTCACATCTTAGCGAGGATCATATCCACATGCTCGATACCAACCGTGACGCCCCAAAATTAGGTATACATCACCCATCTTGGGTCGCCACTTACATGTAATGTAATTTAAATACAACTTACTAACATAAGCGCCGTGTACAATACGACATAAATCGTGAGTTTAAATACAAATATAAATCTACTAGATATTATACAAACTCAAAAAGGAGTCCTCATTACAATTATTATCACACTATTTCACGTAATAGTGAGGACTACTAATGCTATCTTCAGGACCATCACTCGTTTCCCGACTCGTCCCGACTATATTCTCATTTCAAGAGAACGAGTTAAAGAAAGGGTGAGCTCAACTAGCCCAAGAAGAAATATTATGACTAAGATAATGCGAATAAATTATCAATAGTCTTCAACAATGTTAAACCGATAAAATACAATAGACAACCGGTTTAAGCTGCAATGAATATGCAATCCATTAAAAGAGTCAAGTAGAAAATAAAGTCTACTATCTTTTAGGTTTTAAAAGGTTTTCATCATCATCGTTATAAATGAGACTCAGCTTTAATAAATATTCCACATCATCGAATCACTTACGAACTACGGCCGAGGATATTCTTTAGTATAGCGACCACAATTATTCATGCACTACGGGCCAAGAATATTTGTGTATTCATTAATGGTCATGATCATGCCAACAATCGTCCATCAATGCACTACTACGCTGAGGATTTTTACCACATCATTTGTAACATTACGGTCATGATTACACCGAATAGTCTCGGTCATAATCATACCAAGTCCATCTATGCACTACGTGCCACGAGATGACTTTAAAAAATATAAACATGAGGATGATGACAATGATATAAGAATTCAATAAAACAAGTTCAAGAATTATTTTATCCGGGAATTATTAACATCCAAATTATCAACATGAATCTTGTTTTGTAGAGTAAAATTCAAGAATGATCAAAAGAATATTTTCATGAAAAGATATCTTTGGATGAAATGCAAATATCAAGGATATTCCACTAATTTCATGGAGTATAGAAGTCAAAGTTTTAACAATTTGGGTATAATAAAGAATGGAATAACAAAAGAAATCACCGTGCATGCGATAGATCGCACGATGGTTATTCTAACGAGAATAATAAATAACGGAACGAGTCGGTGAAATTCACACCGCAAGCAGGATGTTCAACAGAATAATAAAGATGGAACCATATCCAGGTGTAAAACACACGAGATAGGATATTCAGCCAGAGAATGATAAAAGACGGAACCGAAGTCGGTGTAAAACACACGATGCGAGGATGTTCCAATGAGAATAATAAAAAAGCGGAACCGGTCCGGTGTAAACACACGTGATGAGGATGTCACCAAGTATAGGGTAAACCACGTATCAAAGTTATTCCAGCAGAATAATAAGCAATGGAATAACAACAGTTCTCTTCATGAATAAGAAAGAATAACACCCCTTACTTTTGGTAGGAGATTGAATACTGCAGCGGTGTAGTAACAAAATACTCTTCTTCTTTCTCTCTTATTCTTTCTATACTTTCTCTCTCTATAACTTGAATGAATTCGTGAAAAATAATGAAGCCTTAGGCCTCTATTTATAGAAGATTTCTAGCTTAGCACCTACACAGTGTGAAAAGGCAAGTGGCTTGACGACTAATGATGTGAAAAGAAAAGTGGTTTGGACTTTTGTAATGTGAAGCGACAAGTGGTTCGGCCTTTGTAATGTGAAAGCGACAAGTGGTTCGACGTCGGTAAATGTAATTACTATTAACGAAGGTAAATACTATTGACGAAGGTAAATACTATTCACAAGGGTAAATACTATTGACGAAGGTAATTACTATTGACGAAGGTAAATACTATTCACAAGGATAATTACTATTGATGAAGGTAATTACTATTGACGAAGGTAAATACTATCGACGAAGAGAACTCTTAGATGATGATATATATGAGCCCCCATAAAATAATCAAACTTACCACAAATCATTTTTTTTCATCAACACATATTTAATCTTTCAACAATTATTAATCATTTATAACTTGTCGTCTCAATTATTGATTTAATACTATAACATATTATCTGAGATGATCTTTGTGACAATAATTGAATCAATAATATAAGAGATATGATGCGTGATTCTTGTAGTAATAATTGAGCATAGGTGAGTGACTTCTCACGTAAGCATTAATAATCAATACTGAAGTGCTACTATGCAACCAATGCGTATTCATCGTATTTTTTACCACTTAGGGTAGTTCAGCAGCTTTTTTAACGGTAACACCTCCGCCGTTATTTTTATAAAATATTTTTGTCGTTTTCTCAATCCAAATAATAATTACATTATGGGGTCCACCAATGATTGAGCCATTGTACGAATATTCCCCTAAAAAAGAATATTCCCACCAAACGAATATTTTATAATAACTTGCATACTTTGCAAAATTTATAAATATTACCCACAACTATAACATTATATCAAATTTATTCCATAATATTCAAAAATAATATTTATAGAAAAATTCATCTTTATTTATAAAAGTTGGGGTCTTACATAGAATCCCTGTAAACTAAATCACGCGGAGTATATCATGATTGATATTGAACGACAAGATTTGTTCAAAGTGTTTCAATCAGCATATCACAGCAGTAAACATGTGCAACGGTAATATCCTAGAAGTGGTCTATATAAACCGAACTCATTAACATATTCAGATACAAAAAACATACATAGAAAATAATAGCATACAAGCTACGAGATTGTTTTACCACTGAGATAGATATTGATTGCATTAAGAACAGAGTTGCAGCTTCGAATACATTCTGGTAATATTCTTCTTGCATATCATTTCATACTAGAGCCTTAAGTTGGTAAGAGATATATTTCTTGATCATTAGACCTCTAGTATTGTATTTTAATTTTCATATCTAAATCTATATTGTATTGGGTAATCTTGTTTGGGTTGATAACTTATTACAGTCAAGTTGAAGAAAAGCATAGGTGCTTAAGAGTGCATAGGTACACAAGAAACAAAGGTGTTCAAATTTGATAGAACTTGTATTGTAATTGGAAAACTTGAATAAAAGTGAGTCTCCAATACTAGTTGGTATTGGACGTGGATTAGGCTACTATTCTAGAGGGTAGTAGTTGAACAACGTAAAAATTCTGGTGTTTGTGTGATTACATTCTATACTCGAATATTCTGTTATTTATCCAGCAACCTGCATTCTATCCATATCAGTAATCCAGCTTCCTGCATTAAATACTCAAAGAATTTTTTTGATAAGAAATAAAAATTGGACATAGTTTATGCTTACACTTATTCAACCCCCCCTTCTAAGTGTACCTATTTAAATTTCATTTGGTATCAGAGCTTGGCTCTACTTATCTTGGTCTTAAAGGTGACTTGTAGGGAAAGATTCTGACATGACACAACTTGGAAGCGCTCATCACGAAGGTCAATCAACCAACCGACCTCCACTACTTTTTGGATCTGAGAACTATAACTTCTAGAAATTTCGGATGAGGATATATCTCAAGCGAGACCCATGGGAATGGTGGGTGGTAGAGAATGGACCGTTAATTCCAAGGAAAGATGATGGTACTCCAAAAACTCTACTCGAGATGGACTCAACCGAAACATACATGGTGTCATACGATTCAAAAGCAATGAACACTCTTCTTAGTGGCATGGTGCAATCCGAAATAGATAAAGTTTCTTCATGCAACACATCAAAAGAGATATGGGATACCTTAGTGGTAAGTCACGAAGGAACTTCCAAAGTACGAGAAGTTAAGCTAAGTATGCTCATGCATGACTATGAAATGTTCAAACTGGAAAGAGACGAAACAATCAAAATGGCTCAAGCACGATTCTTGGTACTTATAAATTCTTTAAAGTTGCTCAACAAGTCAATTCCACAAAGTGAAATCAACCGTAAGTTACTTCGGGCTATGCCCAAAAGGTTTGCATCTAAAATTACTACTCTTCAAGATTCTGTCAATATTTCTTCTATGGATACATTAACTCTCTTTGGTGAACTGGAAGAATATGAACATCAATTAAAAAGATATGATGACGAGGAAGAAGTTCCTCAAAAGAAGGTACTAGCTTTAAATGCAGGAATTGAAGAAGAGCTTGAGAATAACTCGGATGATGAAATAGCCATGATGTCAAGAAGACTTAAAGGCCTACTTCAAAGAAAGAATCAAAGGAAAAATACATTCAACTCAAACAAATTCAAATCAAGCCTGTTTCGAGTGTGGACGACCAGGTCATTTTAAAAAGGATTGCTTCCAACTCATAAACAAAGGAAAGCAAAGCAATAAGGAGTTCAAAAAATATAAAGCATTCCTAACATGGAGTGATGATGAAGAATCCGAAGTGGAAATAGACGCAAACGATGAACTGGCTCAAATATGCTTTATGGGACTTGAAGGTGAATCCAGTGAAGTACTTCTTTTTGATGGCATTACTTTGAAACAAGAAAATGAAAAACTAAAAGAAAAAAATATGAACTTAAAAGATCTAGTAAACACTTTAATGGGCGAAGTGGAGGCGCTAATAGATGAAAAGAAAGAATTAGAAAAAGTAACACACACAAATGAGGAAAAGGTATTAGCAGCAAAGAATGGATATTTAGATAATTTTAATAAAATACTGTTCAACAAGGTAAAACAGCTAAATAATGAAGTTGAAAAACTAAAAAATGAGATAAAAATGAGAGACGTATGCATTGATGCATTTGGTAATGAATCGACTAATAAAACACCTCCAACTAATGATCTACAAAAAGAAATAGAATCGTTAAAAATCTCTCTAGCTAAATTTGTTCATGGGGAAGAAAACCTAAATGTTATGCTAGGAAAACAAAGACCCAGTTATGATAAACAAGGCATAGTCTACAACCAAATATATAGAAAAGAAGTTAAAATGTTAAAATCTAAGTCATCGTTTAAATTAAATTATTGCACGCCTTTTACTTCTTGCAAAAATTGTGGCATTAAAGGACACCTAGAGATAAACTGCTCAAGAAAGAAAAATTGAAGTAAAGCCGTATGGATAAAGAAAAGAGATGTGATTTCAACTAACACAAGTGGACCCAAAAAGATATGGGTACCAAAAATATAAATTGTATCTCTCTTATACAGGTATGTTTCAAAGCCAAAGTATCTTCTCAAAAGTGGATCCTTGACAGCGGATGTTCACACCATATGATGGGAGACAAATCAAAGTTCGTGGAACTAAATGTCAAAAAGAAACATGGAAATGTCACATTCGGTGAAATAATTGGTAAAGGTAAAATCGGTAATGGTAAGGTTAACATTGATAATTATTACCTTGTTAACGGACTAGAATTCAATCTTATCAGTGTTAGTCAATTAATGGATAATGGACATCAAGTAAAGTTTGAAAAAGATAAATGTACAATTTCATATGGTACTAACGATGCTGCTTTAGTTGCCCAAAGAGAAGGGAATATATATACTCTTGATTTTGAGCGACAGGAGAAAGAATTATATCTTGCAACTGTCCAACATGGAGCAGCTTATGTCCAACATGGAGCAGCTCTCTCAAATGATTGATGAAAAAAATGGGGAGAAAAAGAGGCAAAGAAAGAAGAGTAGCAAACACTCAAAGAAGAGCAGAGGGTTAAGGGAGAAGAAACCAAAGAAGAAGATAGTAGTAGCAGATAAAGAATCATCATCTGAAGGGGAGCCTGAAGATGATGATACCAAAATCACAGAAGCTGAAGGGGAGCCAGATCAGAAAGGTGATGAAGGGGAGTCAAGCAAAGATAGAAGGTCATCATCAGAGGGGGAGCAAGAGCAAGAAGCAGAAAAAGATGAATAGCTGATCAACAAGCATCCTGGAAACAGAAGAAGCCAAGGAGGTACATCTCTAATCTGTTAGGAATGTGTTCTGGATCCAGGATGTAGAATGTCTTAATGTATAAATTGCCATATCAATATAAATGACATTCATGATTAACTGTTTTAGAAATACAGCTGCTCACTGTATATAAGATTCATTCATAACATGCATATGCACTTATTGTTTTTGTCATAATCAAATAGGGGGAGATTGTCAGGAATAAGCATGAGAATGCTATTCCTATTTATATATGAATTGATTATGATATATATGTATATGAATGAATAATATGCAAGTATGCTTGCATTAAGAAAAGCTGTAAAGTCCTCTGATAGATAAAAGAAATATGTGTACAAGGACTTAGAATGAATTGATCAAATATGTTAGGTTGATCCTACATAAGAAAGACAGCTTTGTAAAGTCCTTAAAAAGAAAAGATGTACAAGGACTATAAAGATAGAAAGATCAAGCATGTTAGGTTGATCTTATGATGTAATAGATAGGCCAGTCTGATCGTCGAGCACTACACAGAAAGTCGTAGTCTGCCAGGTGAGTCAAGGTTAACTCGGGAGCTATCGAGGCAGAATAGAAGTATGCAAGATAGTAGATCTCGGAGTTCGTAGACTGCCAGGGGAAACGAAGAAGGATCGTAGTGTATCGAGAAGAGCTTCCTCGGGATCGTAGTGTGCTGAGGAAGTCAAGTTCAGAATCATAAAGACAGCCTGCCTATGAGCCGAACGATCATCTGCCGAAGCCAAGTCCAAAACGTAGACTACACTCAGAGTCGTAGAGCCTAGTGATGCCGAAGCCAAGTCAAGGATCGTAGACTACACTTTGAGTTCGTAGAGTCCATTGAGTGCATACAGAGATCGTAGTCGGGCAAGATCAGATGAAGACAACAAGCACAAGACAGAAATTGTAGAGTGTCAAGATCTGATCTCAGGATCGTAGTGTCTGCACAGCCAAAGCTGAATCGTAGAGTGCAGAACTACGACTCCAACAAAAGTTCTCACAATGCCAAGTCAGAATTGTAGAGCAGATACGGTTCTCAATGAATGAGCACTCCCAGAATATCCAAAGGTACGAAGCCTCTGGTTGGTACTGCAAAGATGCAATCCATAGTAAGGGAACCAGAGAGCACTCAACGAATGACATGCAGGCTTGCAGAAGAACTAAGCACCAATCCAATCAGCATCAAGATTGAGTTGAAAGGCCATTCACGATGAAGTCTTCCACAAGATGATTCAAAGAAGACTTCAGCAGCTGACTAAGGAAAAGTCTGCTAATGCAGTTGCTGTCAAGAGAACAGAAACAACGATCTTGGAAGCAACCAGGATCGTAGTGTTTGTCAGACAAAGAAAGAACTGATGGAAGGTAAACCGAGATATTGGTCAGCTTCTGAAGAGCAAGGCTACAGTGATTAAGTGCAGGGTCAGTTCATTGATGATAAATGAGCGGAAGATCACCAGGAGAAAGCAAGCTGGATGCGCCAAAAATCTGAAGTGTCTTGTTATTCAGAAGGGGACCAGAGCAAGGAATTAGGCCATCAGTATTTGAGAACAGTCGAAGCAAATAGAAGTATTGAAGCGATGCACAATACAAGGAAGAGGTGTTCTACACTGAAGATCCAATCAACACTCTTCAGGATCGTAGTGTTAACTCTACTAGTCAACGAGCAATAATAAATAAGACACTACGATCAGGTCCTTCAAGACATGCATCAGAATCGTAGAGTTCGAATACCTGAAGACTGAAGCATTGGCAACGGTTCAATCTGAAGGGTAACATTTGGAGTAGTGCTTATTGAGAGCATCGATGCAATAGGACAACCTCTGATCGAGAAATCAGAAAGAGGTAATAAAATCTTCGACCTGCCTAAGACATAAAAGTGATACATCTGACAGGGTAGGTGAAACAATATACTGCAGCGTCAGAAAAAGTATGACAAGTCACATCAAGCAGTCTACATCAAACAACTTGAGATATGTGAAGATATTTGAATAGACTTCAACGGTTACTTTCCAACGGAAGGATTGGGAAGAAGTATAAATGAGAAAGAGCTTCAAAGATCCAAGGTTGCTGGAGTTATCAGTTTTAGAGAGAAGGTGGACTGATCTAAACCATGTGATAGTGAATCTGAAGGCTCACTCTACGATCCACCAAGAACACTGAGAAGTCAGATCAAGAAAGAAGTAGAAGTGTGAGTTCTACTATGTAGAAGTGAGAGTTCTACTACATGAAGAGTGTTCTGAACTGCCGAGAGAAAAGAGAGCATCACGCCATCTGGATGTCCATCATGGGAAGACTCTACATACAATAGAGAAGAGCTTACGGTCATCTTAGCAAGTCCATCATGAGAAGGCATCAAGTAGCAAGAAGGGAGATCACAAAAGCCATCTTGGTGTGAAGCATGAGAAAGCTTCTAAGTACTTTACAGAAGAGCTTACAATCATCTTAGAAGCCTCTCATGTACAGGCATCAAATACCAAAAAGAATGATCTTCAAGGCGGTTCATCAAGGGGTCATCCGGAGTAGTTGAGCAACCTAAGAAGCTGAGCATCATGCAACACTCAACTGCTCTTCAAGGATGATCAAGACAAGCTGCTAAGGATAGAAGATGTTCAGAGGATGAAGACATCTTAGCAGCTCAGCACCGACACCAACAACAACAAACAAACAACTTAACGAAGCCAGGGCCTGGGAGGGTCCTTGTCCAGAGGGACTAAATGAAGCAGGACCAAGAGGGTCCTTGTCCGGAGGGACTAAACAAAGCAGGGCCAAAGGGTCCTTGTCCAGAGGGACTAAACGAAATTCCAAGCCTGCTGGGCTTGAAGAGTTCCTAGGGAACTAGAGGAGTCCCAAGGCTGCTGGCCTTGAAGAGTTCTTAGTGAACTGAAGTCCCAAGGCTGCTGGCCTTGAAGGAATCGTAGAGATTCAGGGTGCTGCCCTTCCTTAGTGGAAATCCTGCTAGTTGAAAGTAGAAGAGTGGATTAAGAGCTTGAGTCTCTGAACCACTTAAAACCCCTTTTGTCTTTTATATTATGTCATTTACATTATGTCTATAACTGCTATAACTGCTATGTATGTTCTAACTGCTTACAACTAAACTAACCCAACGAACAATGTATGTATGATTATGAATATATCAATGAAGGGGAATCTTTTACTTATTCCGCTGTGCTTGAAAAGATTCTTATGTTTGTCATATACTTAAATATGAATAATACAACATTAACCAGAAAAGTATTTGAAATAAAAAGGATCTATTCAACCCCCCCTTCTAGATCTATTGTGTCATCTGGGAACTAACAATTGGTATCAAAGCAGGTTTTCATGCTATATTCAAAAGCTAATCGCTTTGAGTCTGATCCCAGGCACTAACATTATTCTAAACTTAGTTTAGTAGTAAGTAACTTGTTATATGCAGAAGAGCTCACACGTTGGAAATATTGTGTATAGGTAAAATGTGTATACACACAAGTCGCTTTCAGATTAGTCCATATCCTCGATTGCTATATCAACAAGACCAATCCTAGCCTGCAGTCAATCTTGTAGTCTGAAGACCAGACGAGAGAAAGAGAGCAAGAGACATCAGTGACAAAGAGTAAAGCATTCATCAGTCTGAAAGATGAAGAGGTCACATGTACTAAGAAATGCTGATCGAGAGGAGAAAGAAGATCTTCTCAAACTCATGAGTGACCAACCAACAACTGGGTGGTATCTTTGTAAACTCAAAGATGTCAAAGATCTTAATGCTACGATTCTCTTGATCTACATCTTCAAGACCATGACTGATTGATGAAAGGCCAACAAGAGCATTAAGCTGAAAGGAGCAAAAGTAAAAGCTATGCACATCAATACCTGAACTCAGTATATCTAAGGTAAATGACTGTTAAGAAACTGACAGTAAAAAGGTACGGTTCCTCACCATTATTAATGTATACATCATATTTGCACCATCCTATGAACTATGACAATATTCTGTCAAGAAGTCATAATCTACCTAAATAGGTGAAGAGAGAAAGTAGTCTGAAGATGGAAAATTCAAATGTCTACAAACTTTCTCTTTAACCAAGTTTTAAGCTGAAGATGACATCTTGAAGAAAATCTAAAATAGATCATAAGAGTATCATAGACCAAATGATTTTTATGTTAAGTAATCATTGCTGATGTTCTAGTATGTATGTACAAGCCTATGTTCTAAGTGTTTGACAACACACAGAGAATGATTAGTTCCACAAGAGGATCTTGCTGATTTGTAGAAACTGATCACATCCATAAATCAACTAGATACTCATAAATCGTAGAGTTGATTCACACTCTGTGAACACTTAAACATTGTGAACATAACCCAGTAAATGATGAAACCATCATAGATAAAGAGTGTGTCTTTAATTGTCAAATCCTACACACACTCACCATCATGCATCTCAAAAATGTATTATCTCAAGATAGTTGCATACATGAATATGTCTGTTGGTGATAAATATGATGATTATCCAGTTAAGAGGAACAGGGGTTTAGAAAACTAACCTAGTAGGACCCATTCAAACATGGGGACCAAAAGTTGAAATATACTTGAACCTGCAGGTACTTGGTCAATTTGACCACACTAAGGAATGCTGAAGCAGAAGACTTCATCCAAGAAGACTCAACCAACAGAAGGCTAAAGACGGTTCAAAACTAAGTCTGATAAAGGATCTATATGTCCAAGCCTGTCCTTGAAGACCCTCTGAGCTAGCCAGAATGGAGCTCACATAGCTGCAAATATGTATATGAGAGCATGCCATGCAACAGAAGAGAAAGAGGATTCTATGTGCTTATATCAAGAAAGACACGCTTTATGAAAAGAATCCTCAAGGAAAGCTCACAACAGAATATCATTGAGCTTAAGACAAAAGAAGTTCTTTACGAAGCAGAACTTCTCAAAACAGAGGACTGTCAAAGAAGACTACGTTCGTAGTGCTGTCAAATGATCGTAGAGTGATCAATCCTGAAAATACTCATCTCTACGATACAAGGAAAACTAAGCAATGATGATGATTCCAATCAGAAGGAGGAATGTTGGGCAGCCTTCAAATGAACATGAAGAAAAAATCACATCTATCTGAGAAGACAACATCAACAATGGGGGAGCAGTGATCTTTTAAGGAATAACAACACTATTAAACCTGGAAGAGATGTACCAGCTATAGAGTCCCAAAACTTTGTGGCTGATGAACCAAATGAAGATCCATAGTCAGTAGGAACGTCTCAAAACGTACTACTGATAACCCTTCAGCCACCCAATCCATAATCGTGAAGTTCCTACGATCAACCACATGATCGTAGTGTAAGAGCAGAAGGACACCACGATTTCAGCAATGCAGATATCCAGAGCTGGTAGAAAGACCTCCCCATCAGAAAAGGTCTAATGAGATGTCATTGAAAATCACTGCTTTAGTATTTCATCTGGAAAACGCCTCAGGGACAAACCTGACCCTTAGATCACTCTAAGAGGTTGGCCCTTCCTGAGCTACCTTATCCAGAAGGAATGTTTGATCTAGTTCATCTCAAAAGAACCAAGTCAGTCAACGATCATAGAGTTGAACTTGAAGAGGACTAAACGATTGTGGTACAAACTCAATGATCGTAATACTATCTAAACGATCGTAGTGCAACCTCAGCGATGGAAGAAGTCAACTCAACGATCGTAGTCCTACCAAAGGGTATTCCAGTTCACAAGGAGCAATAAAGAATGAGACATTTACTAAGCCATTCAAGTTGAGGAGATAAGTTCGAATACATCAGTGATTGAGCTATGCTGCATCGAAGAAAGGAGGAAAGACAAAGCCATCCACTGCAACATCTCTTAGAAGTTGATCATTGAGTCAACAAAGGAAATCGTAGAGTCTATAGCTATCTCATCATGTTACTCTACGAATCAAAAGGTCAACGGTCAAAGCCACGTCAATTAAACGTCCACTCCTCTAATAACTGAAAAGTTGTGGGGAGTTACAGCTCATTATTGGGCAACGTGCAACCAATGGACAGTTGACACATCACTGAGTATGCAGAGTTAGAAGGAACTGCCATAAAGACAAGTTCAAATCTGCAGACAGTTACCAAAAGATATCGAACCTTTCTCCCTCCCATTTTCAAAACCCTAGAAAGCTTTTCAAGAGCAAAATCAGTTAACCCCCAGAGCCTTACCAACCAGACAGCCATCTCGCATAAATCTCTCTAAATCAAACACCCACAGTATTCGAACTATTCAAATGGAGAACTGGCAAGTTATCACCGGCATTCAACTTGGAACTAAATCGTTTGAGAAATCGGAGAAGAAGTTCAGGGACATACTTAGACTCATAAAGGAAGCTGGGTTTTCAGAATGTCTCGAGGCGAGTACTCGTGTATACATTGACCTGGTTAAGGAGTTATACTCAAACGTCTCCATAAACTCTGGAACTCTTTCTACCAAGGTTAAAGGTCAGATTCTGAAGCTGAAATCTTCGGACCTTAATTAATGCCTAGGTTTCCCTAGCCAAGGGCTGAAGAACCTTGAAGATGTCAACATAGAGCAAGCGAAGGAGTTGATGGGATACCAAAGAAACCCTAGCTTCAAAGACATGAAGAAGAAGGAATTCCCTGAAGAGTATGAGTTCCTAGCTGAAATAGTTAGAAAGTGCATACTGTGTAAGAACACTGCACATGACACAGTGATCGACCAGCAGTTGAAAATAATGTCAGCAATTGTTCTGAAGAAACAAATCAACTTTGGAGCTATCTTGTTTGATCAAATCTCCAAGTGGGTAGAGAAGGCTGAGAAGAAGCCCCTGACCAAGGTATTTCGTGGGAGGATGCTGAGTATCATACTGAAGAAAAAGCTAGGGGGAAAGATCAAGGATGATGAGGGAGAAGCCTTGAATGTGCACAAAGTAATGTCTCCACAGTTATTTGAAAACTGGAAGAAGAACCCAAAGGAGAACAAGAGGTCGTGGTGGGAGCGAAGAGAGAGCCTCTGCAAAGAAGAGGAAGACAGTAAAGATAGAGAGCTCTGGGTCTGATGACTCTACAGCAGCTGAAATCACACCAGCTAGGAAGAAATCAAAAGTGGTGAAAAGAGCTGGTGATGTGAAGAAAGCCCAGGCCCCACCAAGGAGAGTCACCTCCTTGAACAAGGATAAGGAAGAAAAGGCCCAAACTGCTGAAACCACAAAAAGAAGAAGCAGCAGGTTGCTTCAAGGGCCAGTCAGCAAGAAAGCTAAGGTGGATGACAAACCAGCCTTAGCTTCTCAAATCAATGCATCTGCTGAAGAAAGGGACGTAGAGTCAGCAGAAGAGGAAGAAACAGAAGATGTGGTCCAATCCCCACAGTCAGCATCCAGAAATGAAAGTGAAGCTGATGTGATGAAAGAAAGTGCATCAACTACTAATGAAGAAGAATGTGCAAACCCAATGGCTGATTCTCAGAGTAGTCATTCTGATGATAAAGAAGAAACCCAAGATGATAAGACAAGTAATGTTGTGTCTAAAGAAGAAGAACTTGCCCCAACAAGCCCAGAAAATGGGTCAGAAAATACTGCTCCAGAAGAAGATGAAAATGTATTCTCCAATCCAGAAAGCCCTCGTGATGACTTAGGAAGTGATGAGTCCAAGAAACAAGAATTTGCTCCTGCCAGTGCTGATCTCCAAAGAAGCTTATTTGATGAGCATGAGGAGTCAGAGACTGAAGAAGAAGAAGAAGAAGCAGAGTCTGTCTCTCCAATAGTTGAACCTCCACGTAGAAGGAAGAGCTACAGGTTGCAAGCCCAGTTTGCCTCCAAAAGGAATAGCAGTCAATCAAATGCCATCATTAAATTAAGTGATAATGAATCAGATCCCGGGAGAAGATTCTCAAGAGAAAGCCAAAGAGTGAAGAAGAAGAATCTAAGGAAAGACTTGTGAAGAAAGTTACGATAATGAAATTCAAAGAAGAAGGTTTTTCTCATTGAAGATCTTTGTCAAGAAGGTTACGATAATGAAATGCAATTTAGAGGAATTCTCTGCTGAAGATAATCAAGAAAGTTCAGGCTCCGAGAGAGAAGAGATTAAAGGAGATTCTGGTTCTGCACCTTAAGAAGAAGACGAACAAGAAGATTATCCAGTTCCCTCTCCTGAAAGATTTGACAGAAGTATCGTAGAGGAAGTATCAAATGTTCTGACAGATGCTCCACCAGAAAGATGGTTCTTCTAGTGATTGCCATGGCTCAAGGCCCACACTGAAAAAGATGGAAGCTCCTTCAATTGGTGTTACAAGACTTTTCTAAGCATGGAACTGGTAGCCCAAAGCTTCCCAAGGGTGAAAACCTATGCTACCAAGATGATAACCAACCAACCTCACTTCAAGGTCTATCGACAAGCTGAAAACCTCTACATCCCCTACGATCATAGAGTAGATTCTGAAGGAAGAAGGGTCATGACTAAGGAGCTGATCGTAGAGTCTGTTCATTATACGGCTGATAGTGTTCAAGCCCAATCTCAGAAGCCACCTTATGATCAAGCACTGCTATCAGTCACTCCATCATCCTCCACAAGCAATTGGTACTCCACGATTGTTCAGATTATCCAAACATTTGAAACTCTGTCCAAAGATGAAAATCGTAGAGTCCAATCCATTGCTCAACCTAAAGCTACCAATCAAGAGGATCAAACTGCTTTGAAGCAGGAACTACTGAAGAGCTCTGATGATCTAAGTAAGAAGGTATCTATGCTCACTGAAGAATCACATAAGCAGACAGCAGCAGGAGATGATTCTTTCCAGCACAAGCTTCAAGCTATCTTGGCTGATGTGTAAGACCTCGAAATTTTTTAAATAAAAAGGAATTTCCTTTATTTATTATTTTGAAATAGTAAGGGTTGATTTGATTAATGTGGATAGTTATGGATAAAATATGCAAATATTTCGAATAAGCAAGTGGTTATAAAATATTCATTATCGTCGGGGAATATTCGTTTGGTCGTGGAATATTAAATGTTTGTGGGAATATTAAATGCATTGACGTAGCTTGATCTTTTGTGGGCCCATAACGGAAAGCGATTGGATGAAGAAAACGACAAATATAAGTTATTTATAAATAACTACAGAAGTTATTACCAGTAATTATCTTGTTGGAATACCCGGTGGTTAAAAACACTAATATGTCTGGCGTTGTTGAGCGAGTAGCACCGGTATTGCACCAATTATTGATTCTTACGTGAAGAAGGCACTACTCAATAATTGTTTACGAGAATTATTCTTATTCAAATATTTTATTTTATTGATTCAATAATTGTTGCGTTGATATTTTATATTGCTGTTGTTTCAATAATTGTCATTACACAGTATTTTTTATTATCGAAGCAATAATTCATATTATCTGAATAATATTATTAGATAACATTATTGGCAATGTCTAGAAAGTTACATCTAAGGAGAGGTTTGGTCACCTAATTGGCGCCATGAAGAAGAAATTCTTATTGGAAAGCCCCTCTTTCCTAGAACGCGCGGTTGTCAATATTGTGATTCTGTAATATTATTTGTGAATAATTAATTATTGATTCATATGATGAGGAAAATATTGATTTTATGTGGATATAGATGGAGAAAAATTTTAAAATGACAATTGTTGAAAATTAATATTTTATCTTTTTCTGATAAAATAATTCATTTAAATATATTATTTTAATAATATATTAACGGTGATATTTTTACAATGAATGTGGGATATATGAGTATATGAGGAGGAAGAGTATTTTTATTGCATTAAATGATTAACACATGTTTTGTGTGTCGGTGGACCCCATTTCTTGACTGAAATTTGATTATAGCTTGTAAAATCGCCCGTTTATGGATTTCGGTCAATTTCTATTTGGAATTTGGAAAAACTTTCTTACGCAAAGTTGTAGAGAATTGAATTTCCTATAAAAAGTTGCGTAGATTCAAATTTTCTGATAAAGGACTATTTATTATAAATTATTGAAGTTCGAAGTCAAAAAATAATTGATTTTGGAAGTTTTAAATATTTATATTCACAAAAACGTTTTTTTTGTGTTTGGTGGGCATCTTTAACACATGTCATGTTGCTGAATTCAGATGCTTGATGCGTGGGAGGATGTAGAAAAAAATTATAATATTAATTTATTAAATTTTCTACTTTGGTGTTCTAAGCAATTTCTATAAATAGGGTGCTTAGGTTAGAATTGAAAATCACACCGAAACTCAAGTTTTTCTCTCTATATTATCGAGCGTATTCTTGTGAGTATTTTGAGTATACTTTGAGTATTGCTATACGGTGCAAGTTCAAGTCATAGCCTATATCAGGTGTTTCCACTTTAGAAATCTTCTCTTTCGAGGTAAGGGGTGTTATTTTCTTCTCAAATGATATTATTTCTTCAATATCATTATCTTTGAAATATTGGTTGGAACTTTTATCAAATTTAGAACTTTTTCATGTCGGGGGTTACTATTCATGAGTTACTATTCACGAGTTACTATTCATGAGTTACTATTCACGAGTTACTTATTCACGAGTACTATTACGTGAAGCGTGAAGATGATGTTTTTTTTTTTTTGTGGAATTTCTATCTTTTGGTGTCTGGAGTTCTTATTCACGATATCAAGACTATTCACGATATCGACACTATTCACGAATACGGCACTTTTCAATTTAGAAAAATGAAAATTTTTATTTTTCGTCTAAAATATCTATTCGGATACTAGCTTTGATTGTATCCATGTTTTGATCATTCTTGAATTTTACACCACTATGATTATTTTTGAGGTATTTACGGACGTGGATAAAACAAAGTACGAATCCTTAATCCTTAATCCTTGTCATTTTGTGTTTCTTTGGATTCGTTTCTTTAAAAATATTTTTCATCATCTTGATCTTAAATGATGATATTATGGAATATCTTTGGCACTGTAGTGCAAAGATGAATGATTTTGAAGAATATCTTTGCCCGTAGTGCAAAGATGAACAGGTGTTTAGATGAACATGACCAACTGATGAATATCTTTGGCCTGTAGTGCAAAGATGAATATTTGATTCCAGATGTATGTTGATTGATGTTACATGGATAAAATATTGACGATGAACTTTTAAATTCATATATAGAAGATAGTAGTTTGCATTCTCTACTTAACTCTTCTAATGAATTATTATTTCCGCTGCGAATATTGATTTAAATTTTGTTGTCTATTGTATTCTATTAGATTTTTCCCTGTTGAAGACTAACGATAATTTGTTGTATATTATCTTAGTCATAATATTCTTTACTGGGCTAGTTGAGCTCACCCTTTTCCTTGTTGTTCCATTTTTCTTCTCAGGAGGCGAGAATGTAGCGAGTACTAGTCGGGGTATGGAATGAAGGTTCTAGAGAGAGTTGTTTAGTAGTCTTCACCATTTTTGTAAAATAATGTATCAATAATTATGATGGGGATTTATTTGCGTGTGGATATTGTCTAGATGGCAATATCTGTATTTAAACTCACAGTTTATATGTTGTAATATTAAAGTTGTAGTTATTTCTGTACCATGTATTTGGCGACTCAGAATGGGTTTGATGAAATGGACCTATTTTGGGGACGTCACATGATGTATCTCTCAAACTCCAAGAGAGAGATAGCATCTATCAGAAGGCCATCCAAGATCAGAAGGCAGTAGCTCTACAAGTTCAGGAGGCCAATGCAAAGCAGATCGAAGCCCTCTCTGACATGATTGACGATCTGAAATAGTCCTTCTCTGTGCAACTTGAGCTCGGCCAGCAAGAACTAAAGTTTGAAGTTGCAAACTCCTCCTACCTGATGGAGCAGCTTATGTCCAACATTGAGCAGCTCTCTCAAATGATTGATGACAAAAAGGGGGAGAAAAAGAGGCAAAGAAAGAAGAGGAGAAAACACTCAAAGAAGAGAAGAGGGTTAAGGGAGAAGAAGCCAAAGAAGAAGATAGTAGCAGCAGATAAAGAATCATTATCTGAGGGGGAGCCTGAAGATGATGATACCAAAATCACAAAAGCTAAAGGGGAGCCAGATCAGAAAGGTGATGAAGGGGAGTCAAGCAAAGATAGAAGGTCATCATCAGAGGGGGAGCAAGAGCAAGAAGCAGAAAAAGATGAGTAGTTGATCAACAAGCATCCTGGAAACACAAGGAGCCAAGGAGGTACATCTCTAATCTGTTAGGAATGTGTTCTGGATCCAGGACGTAGAATGTCTTAATGTATAAATTGTCATATCAATATAAATGACATTCATGATTAACTATTTTAGAAATACAGCTGCTCGCTGTATATAAGATTCATTCATAACATGCATATGCACTTATTGTTTTTGTCATAATCAAATAGGGGGAGATTGTCAGGAATAAGCATGAGAATGATATTCTAATTTATATATGATTTGATTATGATATATATGTATATGAATGAATAATATGCAAGTATGCTTGCATTAAGAAAAGCTATAAAGTCCTCTGATAGATAATAGAAATATGTGTACAAGGACTTAGAATGAATAGATCAAATATGTTAGGTTGATCCTACATAAGAAAGACAGCTTTGTAAAGTCCTTAAAAAGAAAAGATGTATAAGGACTATAAAGATAGAAAGATCAAGCATGTTAGGTTGATCTTATGATGTAATAGATAGGCCAGTCTGATCGTCGAGCACTGCACCAAAAGTCGTAGTCTGCCAGGTGAGTCAAGGTTAACTCGGGAGCTATCGAGGCAGAATAGAAGTAAGCAAGATAGTAGATCTCGGAGTTCGTAGACTGCCAGGGGAAACGAAGAAGGATCGTAGTGTATCGAGAAGAGCTTCCTTGGGATCGTAGTGTGTTGAGGAAGTCATGTTCAGAATTGTAGAGACAGCTTGCCTATGAGCTGAACGATCATCTGCCGAAGCCAAGTCCGAAACGTAGACTACACTCAGAGTCGTAGAGCCTAGTGATACCGAAGCCAAGTCAAGGATCGTAGAGTACACTCTGAGTTCGTAGAGTCCATTGAGTTCATACAGAGATCGTAGTCGGGCAAGATCAGATGTAGACAACAAACACAAGGCAAAAATCATAGAGTGTCAAGATCTGATCTCAGGATCGTAGTGTCTGCACAGCCAAAGCTGAATCGTAGAGTGCAGAACTACGACTCCAACAGAAGTGCTCACAATGCCAAGTCAGAATCGTAGAGCAGATACGGTTCTCAAAGAATGAGCACTCCCAGAATATCCAAAGGTACGAAGCCTCTGGTTGGCACTGCAAAAGATGCAATCCACAGTAAGGGAACTAGAGAGCACTCAACGAATGGCATGCAGGCTTGCAGAAGAACTAAGCACCAATCCAATCAGCATTAAGATTGAGTTGAAAGGCCATTCATGATGAAGTCTTCCACAAGATGATTCAAAGAAGACTTAAGCAGCTGACTAAGGAAAAGTCAACTAATGCAGTTGCTGTCAAGAGAACAGAAGACAACGATCCTGGAAGCAACCAGGATCGTAGTGTTTGTCAGATAAAGAAAGAACTGATGGAAGGTGAACCGAGATACTGGTTAGCTTTTGAAGAGAAAGGCTAAAGTGATTAAGTGCAGGGTCAGTTCATTGATGATAAGTGAGTGGAAGATCACCAGGAGAAAGAAAGCTGGACGCGCCATAAATCTGAAGTGTCTTGATATTCAGAAGGGGACCAGAGCAAGGAATTAGGCCATCAGTATCTGAGAATAGTCGAAGCAAACAGAAGTATTGAAGCGCTGCACAATACAAGGAAGAGGTGTTCTACACTGAAGATCCAATCAACACTCTTCAGGATCGTAGTGTTAACTCTACTAGTCAACGAGCAACAATCAACAAGACACTATGATCAGGTCCTTGAAGACATGCATCAGAATTATAGAGTTCGAATACCTGAAGACTGAAGCATTGGCAACGGTTCAATCTGAAGGGTAACATTCGGAGTAGTGCTTATTGAGAGCATCGATGCAATAGGACAACCTCTGATCGAGAAATCAGAAAGTGGTAATAAAGTCTTCGACCTGCCCAAGAAATAAAAGTGATGCATCTGACAGGGTAGGTGAAATAGTAGACTGCAGTGTCAGAAAAAGTATGACAAGTCACATCAAGTAGTCTACATCAAGCAACTTGAGATCTGTGAAGATATTTGAATAGCCTTCAACGGTTACTTTCCAACGGAAGGATTGGGAAGAAGTATAAATGAGAAAGAGCTTCAAAGATCCAAGGTTGCTGGAGTTGTCAGTTTTGGAGAGAAGGTGGATTGATCTAATCCATGTGATAGTCAATCCGAAGGCTCACTCTACGATCCACCAAGAATACTCAGAAGTCAGATCAAGAAAGAAGTAGAAGTGTGAGTTCTACTATGTAGAAGTGAGAGTTCTACTACATGAAGAGTGTTCTGAACTGCCGAGAGAAAAGAGAGCATCATGCCATCTGGATGTCCATCATGGGAAGACTCTAAGTACAATAGTGAAGAGCTTACGGTCATCTTAGCAAGTCCATCATGAGAAGGCATCGAGTAGCAAGAAGGGAGATCACAAAAGCCATCATGGTGTCAAGCATGAGAAAGCTTCTAAGTACTTTACAGAAGAGCTTACAGTCAGCTTAGAAGCCTCTCATGTGCAGTCATCAAGTACCAAGAAGAATGATCTTCAAGGCGGTTCATCTAGGGGTCATCCAGAGTAGTTGAGCAACCTAAGAAGCTGAGCATCATGCAACACTCAACTGCTCTTCAAGGATGATCAAGCCAAGTTGCTAAGGATAGAAGATGTTCAGAGCATGAAGACATCTTAGCAGCTCAGCACCGACTCCAACAAGAACAAACAAACAACTCAACGGGTTGTGTATTCGAGAGGGTCCTTGTTCTGAGGACTAAAATGAAGCAGGGCCAAGATTGTCCTTGTCTGGAGGGACTAAACAAAGCAGGGCCAAAGGGTCCTTATCCAGAGGGACTAAACGAAGTTCCAAGCCTACTAGGCTTGAAGAGTTCCTAGGGAACTAGAGGAGTCCCTAGATCACCGGGCCTTGAAGAGTTCTTAGTGAATCAAGTCCCAAAGTGCCGGCCTGAAGGAATCGTAGAGATTGTGGTGCCGCTTCTTCCTTAGTGGAAATCCTGCTAGTTGAAAGCAGAAGAGTGGATTAGGAGTTTGAGTCTCTGAACCACTTAAAACCCCTTGTGTCTTTTACATTATGTCATTTACATTATGTCTATAATTGCTTTAACTGCTATGTATGTTCTAACTGCTTACAACTAAACTAACCCAACGAACAATGTATGTATGATTATGAATATATCAATGAAGGGGAATCTTTTACTTATTTCGCTGTGCTTGTAAAGATTCTTATGTTTGTCATATACTTAAATATGAACAATACAACATTAACCAGAAAAGTATTTGAAATAAAAAGGATCTATTCAACCCCCCCTTCTAGATCTATTGTGCCCTCTTCCTAATATAAGCTATTTCAAAATCTTTGGATCTAAATGTTTTATTCTTAACACTAGTGGGAACTTAGGAAAGTTTGATGCTAGATCTTATGAGGGAATCTTAATTGGTTATGCACAAAATAGTAGAGCATATCACATTTATAATGTGCAAAAACTTTGTATCGAAGAATCTATACATATCAAATTTAATGAACTTAACCATGATATCCCAAAAGAAAGAGAAGAAGATGCATGAATTTTAGAGACTGCTGCAAATCCATCATACCACATAAAGCAAAACAGCAAGACTATGGAACCAATCCAGCAAGCTGGATTAGAAGAACAACAAGTTCAAGACTCTATCCAGCAAACTGAATATGAAAATCAGGAACATATTCAGCGAGCTGAAATGGATGAACAACAAGACCACAATTCTGAATCTACTGAAGAAGTAATACATGATGTTCAACTTCCAAAATCAACAAGATACATCAAAAACCATCCTCCTGAAAACATCATTGGAAACATAAATGACAAAGTTACAACAAGAAGAAAAGCACAAAATATGTGTGCTTTCTCAGCATTTCTATCCCAAATTAAACCGAAGAACGCCAAAGAAGCCATACTTGATGAGAATTGGCTTCTAGCTATGCAGGAAGAGCTGCAACAATTTGAAAGATGTCAAGTGTGGGAGTTAATCCCTCCCCCAAAAGATGTGTCCATCATTGGAACTAAATGGGTTTTCAAAAACAAGTTTGACGAGTACGGAAGAATTACAAGAAAAAAAGCGAGATTAGTTGCTCAAGGATATAACCAACAAGAAGGAATAGACTATGAAGAAACATTTTCTCCAATAGCCCGCTTGGAATCTATACGTATACTACTAGCATTTGCTTGTTTCAGAAAGTTCAAGCTACACCAAATGGACGTTAAAAGCGCCTTCCTCAATGGGTACATAAATGAAAAAGTCTATGTAAAACAACAACCTGGATTTGAGCATGACAAGTTCCCGCATTACGTATACAAACTCAAGAAGGCACTCTATGGACTCAAACAAGCTCCAAGGGCTTGGTACGAAAGATTAAGTAAGTATCTCTTATCAAATGGGTTCATACGAGGTAAAATCGACTCCACGCTATTTATTAAACGTCAAAATAAAGATATTATTATTGCACAAATCTATGTAGATGATATAATATTTGGTGCAACTAATACTTTTCTTTGTGAGTGGTTTTCCAAATACATGCACAAAGAGTTTGACAAGAGCCTGATAGGAGAACTCAACTACTTTTCGGGCCTTCAAATTAAACAAAATCATGAAGGTATATTCATTCATCAAACCAAGTATACAAAAGAGTTACTTAAGAGATTCGGGTTTGATAATTCAAACTCAAAGACCACACCAATGAGTACATCAATAAAACTTACAGCAGATGAAAAAGGTACTGATGTAGAGGTAACAAAATACAGAGGTATGATTGGATCCCTATTATATTTAACTTCTTCTAGACTAGATATAATGTACAGTGTGTGTGACGCCCCCAAAATTAGGTATACATCACCCATCTTGGGTCGACACTTACATGGTACAGAATTTAAATACAACTTATTAACATAATAACCGTGGTACAATACGACATAAATCGTGAGTTTAAATACAAATATAAATCTACTAGATATTATACAAACTCAAACAAAAAGTCCTCATTATGAGCTTATTATCACACTATTTTACGTAATAGTGAGGACTACTAATGCTATCTTCAGGACCATCACTCGCTTCCCCGACTCGTCCAAATTTATATTATCATTTTCGAAGAGAACAAAGGAAAGAAAGGGTGAGCTCAACTAGCCCAAGAAGAAATATTATGACTAAGATAATGCGTAATAAATTATCAATAGTCTTCAATAATGTTAAACCGATAAAATACAATGACAACCGGTTTAATCTGCAATGAATATGCAATCCATTTAAAAGAGTCAAGTAGAAAATAAAGTCTACTATCTTTTAGGTTTTAAAAGGTTTTTCATCACTGTTTATAGTTGAGACTCAACCTTTAATAAATATTTCACATCATCGAATCACCCCGCACTACGGCCAAGGATATTCTTTAGTATCACGACCACAATTATTCATGCACTACGGGCCAATAATATTTGTGTATTCATTAATGGTCATGATCATGCCAACAATCATCCATCAATGCACTACTACGGCCATCGAGGATTTTTATCACATCATTTGTAACATTACGGTACCATGATTACAATCGAATAGTCTCTCGGTCATAATCATACCAAGTCCATCTACGCACTACAGGCCACAGATGACTTTCAAAAAAAATATAAACATGAGGATGATGACAATGATATAAGAATTCAATAAAACAAGTTCAAGAATTATTAACGTCTAAATTATCAACGTGATACTGTTTTGTAGAGTAAAATTCAAAAATGATCAGAAGAATATTTCCATGAAAAGATACTGGATGAAACGCAAATATCAAGGATATTCTACTAATTTCATGGAGTATAGAAGTCAAAGTTTTAACCAACTGGGTATAATAAAGAATGGAATAACAAAAGAAATCACCATGCATGCGATAGATCGCATGCATAAAAGTTATTCCAACGGAATAATAAATAACGGAACCAAAGTCGGTGAAATTCACACCAAGCTGAGGATGTTCCAATGAATAATAAAGATGGAACGGATCCTGTAAAACACATGAGATAGGATATTCCAACAGAAAAAATAAAGAGCGGAACCAGTCCTGTAAAAACACCTGCACAAGATGTTCCAATGTAATAATAAAGAGCGGAACCAGTCGGTGTAAAACACACGCATGCGGATGTTCCACCGTAATAATAATAAAGACGAAACCAGTCGGTGTAAAACACACGCATGAGGATGTTCCAATGTAATAATAGAAGAATGTCACCAAGTATAGGGTAAACCACTTATACAAAAGTTATTCCAATGTAATAATAAGCAATGGAATAACAACAGTTCTCTTCATGAATAAGAAAGAATAACACCCTTACATTTGGTAGGAGATTGAATACCGCAGAGTGTAGTAACAAAATACTCTTCTTCTTTTCTCTTATTCTCTCTATACTTTCTCTCTATAGCTTGAATGAATTCGTGAAAATAATGAAGCCCTAGGCCTCTATTTATAGAAGATTTCTAGCTTAGCACCCGCCGTGAAAAGGCAAGTGGCTCATTTAATCGGGTTCGACGCTCAGTAATGTGAAACGACAAGTGGTTCGGACGTCTGGTAAAGGTAATTACTATTAACGAAGGTAAATACTATTGACGAAGGTAAATACTATTCACAAGGGTAATTACTATCGACGAAGGTAATTACTATCGACGAAGGTAAATACTATTCACAAGGGTAATTACTATCGACGAAGGTAATTATTATTCACAAGGGTAATTACTATCGATTGAAGAGACTCTTAGATGATGATATATGAGCCCCCCATAAAATAATCAAACTTACCACAAATCATTTTTTTTCATCAACACATATTTAATCTTTCAACAATTATTAATCATTTATAACTTGTCGCCTCAATTATTGATTTAATACTATAACATATTATACGGATGATATTGTGACAATAATTGAATCAATAATATAAGAGATATGATGCAAAGAATTATCTTGTAGTAATAATTGAGCATAGCCGAGTGACTTCTCACGTAAGCATCAATAATCAATACTGAGTGTGCTATTATGCAACTACGCCAGACATCGTACTTTTACCACCGGGTAGTTCAACAGCTTTTAATTCAGAATACACCTCCGTAGTTATTTTTATAAAATATTTTTGTCGTTTTCTCAATCCGACAATAATTTTGTTGTGGGGTCCACCAATGATTGAGCCATCATACGTAATATTCCCTAACAAAAGAATATTCCCCACCAAACGAATATTTTATAACAACTTGCATACTTTGCAAAATTTATAAATATTACCCACAACTATAACATTATATCAAATTTATTCCATAATATTCAAAAATAATATTTATAGAAAAATTCATCTTTATTTATAAAAGTGGGGTCTTACAACCTCCCGTTCTTATGAAATGAAAGCCCTCGAAATTAGGGTACGATACACTGGTATGTCGAAGAGGTAAGGATACCTTGATTTCATTTTGATTCTAACTCCCAAGTCATTTCCTTAACATCGTGGTTCCTCCACAAAACTTTGACTTGAGGTATAACCTTGGAGCGTAGAATATGTTCCTTCTTATCCAAAATTTGAACAGGAACCTCTTCATACGCCAAATCTTCCGCTATTTCGTCCGGTTCTAACTCAATAATATGGTTCGGTCTTTCACATATTTACGTAACATAGATATGTGAAAAACGTTATGAACACGAGACATATTTGGCGGTAAAGCGAGTCTATAGGCCACAGTTCCTACTCGATCGAGGATTAAAAATGGACCGATGAATCGAGGGTTAAGTTTTCCTCTCTTTCCAAATCTTGTAACTCCTTTTCATGGAGCAACTCTTAACAACACATGATCTCCTATATCGAATTCCACGCCCTTTCGATGAAGATCAAGATAACTCTCTTTGTCGATTTTGTGAGGTTTTTATACGTTGTTGGATCGTTTGAATCTTTTCCGTAGTCATACATACCAACTCCCGGTCCCAACAACGTTGCTTCACCCACCTCATCCCAAAGATACCGGAGAACGACACTTTCTTCCATACAACGCTCGAATGGAGCCATGCCAATACTTGCTTGATAATCGTTGTCAGAGGGAAAACTCCACCAATGGTAAGAACTTGTCCCAACTCCCTTGAAATCAAGGGACAGAGTCTTAATAGATCTTCAAGAGTTTGAATAGTCCTCTCCGATCGTCCGTCCCGTCTCGAGGATGATATGCCGAAGCTAAATCGTAAGTCCTGTGCTCATAGCTTTTTGCAAACTAACCCAAAATCGTGAAGTGAATCTTGGGTCTCGATCGTAAACTATGGATCTTGGCATACCATGCGATCTTACAATCTCGTTTATGTACATCTGAGCAAGACGTTCAAGTGTATAAGTTTCTCGATCGGTAAGAAATGAGCGAGACTTTGGTCAACCTATTAACAATGACCCAAATCCCATCAATGCCTTGAGAAACCTTAGGAAGGCCAGAACTAAATCCATGGTAATGTGCTCCCACTTCCATTCCGGAATTTCAAGTGGTTGCAATGGACCTTTTGGTACTTGATGTCCGCTTTAACTCGTTGACAAATTAGACACCTTGAGATAAACAGTAGCTATCTCTCTCTTCATATTGCTCCACCAAAATGTATGACGAATATCATGATACATTTGGTACTCCTGTGATGGATTGCAAATGGTGTGTTGTGTGCCTCCATCATGATATTATACTTTAAATCGTGGTCGTTAGGAACACAAAGTCCGGAGTTGACTCAAGTATTCCTTCTTCATCGATTCTTGCTTCCTAAGATAGCACCTTCTTGCACTTTCTTCCTCATACACATCACCTCCGTGTCCGTAGCTTGAGCGGCTTTAACATTATCAATTAAAGTCGGTTCTACTCAGATACTCGTTATCATCACATGCGTCCTCGAGTCTTTAATTCTATCTCCATCCTTTGCAAGTCACACAAAATGGGCCTTGCGTTGACAATATCGCACTCGTGACTTGCATATGATTTTCTACTCAATGCGCCTACTACCACGCTCGCTTTTCGAGGATGGTATTGGATGGTATGATCATAATCTTTCAACAGTTCAAGCCAACGTCGTTGTCGCATGTTGAGTTCCTTTTGAGTGAAGAAATATTTGAGGCTTTTATGATCCGTAAAGATCTCCACTTTCTCCCATACAAGTAATGCCTCCAAATTTTAAGTGAAGATAACAAATGCCAACTCTAGATCATGAGTAGGATAATTCCTCTCATATTCTTTGAGTTGTCATGAGGCATAGGCTATTACTTTTCCATGTTGCATGAGAACACATCCCAACCCTTTGCTAGAAGCATCATCAGAGATGACAAATCCTCCGAGCCGGATGGTATTGTCGTAACAGTCTTTGAAATAAGTCTCCTCTTGAGTTCTTGAAAACTCTTCTCACATTCTTCGCGCTCCAACCGAACTTTGTATCTTCCGAGTCGGTGAGTCGATGGAATAGCGATTCGAGAAAATCCTTCCACGAATCTCCGATAATAACAACTAAACCGAGAAAGCTACGTACTTCGATCATCGATTTAGGTTGTTCCAAACTTTGAATAGCTTCAATCTTTCTTTGGGTCAACAGATATTCCATGACTTGATACCACGTGCCCAAGGAATGCTACTTCTTCAAGCCGTAACTTGCATTTCTTCAACTTGGCATAAAGCTTATATTCACGAAGCTTTTGGAGTGTCAGCCTCAAGTGTTGCTCATGATCTTCACGGCTTTTGGAATAAATAAGGATGTCATCAATAAAGACGACCACAAAGTGATCTAAATATTCCTTGAATACTCGGTTCATCATATCCATGAAGGCAAAGAGGAGCATTAGTCAATCCAAAGGACATGACTAGGAATTCATAATGCCCGTCATCGAAGTTCGAAAGCCGTCTTTGGAATGTCGGTGATTCTAATCTTCAATTGGTGATATCCTAACTAAGATCAATCTTTGAAAAGAATTTGGCTCCTTGCAATTTGGTCAAACAGTCATCAATACGTGGCAATGGATACCTATTTTTGATGGTGACGTGATTCAACTCCCGATAATCAATACAAAGTCGCATACTCCCATCTTTCTTCTTCACGAATAGAACAGGAGCACCCCAAGGAGAAGTACTAGGACGAATAAAGCCAATGTCTAACAATTCCTCGCAGTTGGGTCTTTAACTCGAAGTTCAATAGAGCCATTCGATATGGGGCTTTGGAAATAGGTTTTGTCACACGGGTTCAAGGTCGATACAAAATTCAATTTCACGCCCTGGGGTAGGCGGGGAAGTTCTTGAGAATACGTCAGAAATTTATTAACAATAGGAATATCGTTTAAAACCGGACGTATTTTATTTAAATCTGTGACATGAGCTAAGAAAGCTTGACATCCGTTTTTCAATAAACGAATAGCTTTATGGCTTGAGATGACCGTGATTGATTTTAATGGTTTGGTCGTTTGAATTCGCATAATAGGTTGATTAGGAATATGAAAGCTAACAACCTTACGAAAACAATCAATTTTTGCATGATAAGTAGTTAACCAATCAATCCCTAGAATCACGTCAAATGCAAGTATTTTTAATGAAATAAGATCGACAGGTAATGTGAGGGTACCGATTTGAACCAAACAAGACTTATAAACAGTGGATGTAATGAAGGTTTCTCCCAACGGAGTTTCCACAGATAAGTCAAAGTCTAATTTCTCCGGAGTCAAATTTAATCGATGAGCGCAAGTAGGAGAAATAAAAGAATGGGTAGAACCGGTATCAAATAAAGTATAGACTTCATTAAAGTTTATGATAAGCTTACCCGTGATGACCTCATTCGGATTCCTTGCTCTTTGGGAGGTCACAACAAATGCTCTCCTCAGACTACCTGGGTTTTGAATTTTCGGGATGGCCTTTGGTGCCTCCATCCTAGTTGAATTTGCCTTGAGAAACGCACAAAATCGAGCTAAGTGACCTTCTCTTCCACAATTATAACATGCTTTGGACGGCATGACGCAGTTTAGACTGATGTGTCCCTCTCCTCCGCATTTGAAGCATATGATAGGTGGTCTTTCTCCTTCCTTAACAATGGGTCTTTGGTCGACGCGTCTTTCCATCATTGTTGAATCTCCTTTTCTTGAAATGTCCATTCTTATTGTTTTGGCCCCGATTACCACCAAGTGGTTACCATATCCGCCCGTTGATTCCCTCCACGCTTGTTGTCACCGCCGATGACTATTCTCGCCGGTATTATAATTTTTTTACCGCTCTTTTAGTTCGTTGACTCATTATCGCGCTCCACTAATCGAGCCCTATTTACAACATCTCGAATACAAAACACGGTTTATGAGAAATAAGATGTTCGACGATTCCGACTTCAAACCTCTTAAAACATTCGCGCCATTCTCTCTTCATTATCCACCAAGTGGGGATATGAACCGTGATAACTCCGCAAATTTTGCCTCGTATCATGACATTACTGGCCATATTGTTTTGTGTTCCAACTTGATAAACTCCACCTCCTTCATGTGGCGAATACTTTTAGGAAAGTATTTGTCGTTGAAGCGACTCTGGAACTTCTCCCAAGATATCTTGAAGACAAATTTGGTTGAGTACGTTTACCGATTCCCACCAAGAATCCGCCTCCTCCGCAAGAACATAAAGGCGTGAAGGGAACCTTTGCTCCTCGGAGCATCCCAAGACATCAAATATCTTGGTAATCTGCTTTATCCATGCTTCCGCCGTAAGTGGTTTGGCTCTCCTTAAACTCCCGGTGGTCCCGGCTCCTTAAATTGTTTAGCGGTGACCGCCCGAGAGTTTTCCGTGTTTCCACCTACGTTTTGGACAGAGTCACACAAATGCTTGTTGATAAACTACATAAAGCCTCTGAACATTTGATTATTCATCATTTGGTCAAGTGTTGTTGTTGCATGAGGATTGTCGCCTTACGATGCACATTATCCACGATTATTGATATGTGGTGAATCAACGATCGCTCGGCTCCATTGCTATTCTCAACATTCTCGATGTCATTTTCAGACATCGCCACAAAACAAAAGGTTAATTGACATGTAACAAATTATCCCTATCTTCCGACCAACCAATAAAATATCACATAAACTTAGGTAGGTCATACTAGCGAAGGTATTCCCTCTCTCCCTCCTAGTACTATTCTCACATCTTAGCCGTGGATCATATCCCTAAGCTCGATACCAATCGTGACGCCCCTAAAATTAGGTATACATCACCCATCTTGGGTCGACACTTACATGGTACAGAATTTAAATACAACTTATTAACATAACTGTCAGGTACAATACGACATAAATCGTGAGTTTAAATACAAATATCGTCTACTAGATATTATACAAACTCAAACAAAAAGTCCTCATTCTGATTATTATCACACTATTTTACTGTAATAGTGAGGACTACTAATGCTATCTTCAGGACCATCACTCGCTTCCCCAACTTGTCCCAAATTTATATTATCATTTCACAAAGAAACGGTGAAAGAAAGGGTGAGCTCAACTAGCCCAAGAAGAAATATTATGACTAAGATAATGCAGAATAAATTATCAATAGTCTTCAATAATGTTAAACCGATAAAATACAATAGACAAACCGGTTTAGCTGCGGTGAATATGCAATCCATTTAAAAGAGTCAAGTAGAAAATAAAGTCTACTATCTTTTAGGTTTTAAAAGGTTTTTCATCATCGTTTATAGTGAGACTCACTTTAATAAATATTTCACATCATCGAATCACCCCCACACTCACTGGCCAAGGATATTCTTTTTAGTATCACGACCACAATTATTCATGCACTACTGGCCGAGAATATTTGTGTATTCATTAATGGTCATGATCATGCCAACAACTGCTCATGCACTACGGGCCAAGAATATTTGTGTATTCATTAATGGTCATGATCATGCCAACAATCATCCATCAATGCACTACTACCTAATCGAGGATTTTTATCACATCATTTGTAACATTACTACCATGATTACAACCGAATAGTCTCGGTCATAATCATACCAAGTCCATCTACGCACTACTGTGCCATGATGACTTTCAAAAAAATATAAACATGAGGATGATGACAATGATATAAGAATTCAATAAAACAAGTTCAAGAATTATTAACGTCCTAAATTATCAACGTGATACTATTTTGTAGAGTAAAATTCAAGAATGATCAAGAATATTTCCATGAAAAGATATCTTTGGATGAAACGCAAATATCAAGGATATTCTACTAATTTCATGGAGTATAGAAGTCAAAGTTTTAACCATTTGGGTATAATAAAGAATGGAATAACAAAAGAAATCACCATGCATGCGATAGGCGCACAGAAAAGTTATTCCAATGTAATAATAAATAACGGAACTGTGTCGGTGAAATTCACACCGATGTGATGTTCCAATGTAATAATAAAGATGGAACCGGATCCTGTAAAACACACAGATAGGATATTCCAATGTAATAATAAAGACGGAACCAGTCCGGTGTAAAACACATGACATGTGATGTTCCAACGGAGAATAATAAAAAGCGGAACTGTGTTAGGTGTAAAACACATGACGCAGGATGTTCCAATGAATAATAATAAAAAAGGCGGAACTAGGTCCGGTGTAAAACACATGCATGCAGGATGTTCCAATGTAATAATAGAAGAATGTCACCAAGTATAGGGTAAACCACTTATACAAAGTTATTCCAATGAATAATAAGCAATGGAATAACAATGATTCTCTTCATGAATAAGAAAGAATAACACCCCTTACATTTGGTAGGAGATTGAATCTGCAAAGTGTAGTAACAAAATACTCTTCTTCTTCTCTCTTATTCTCTCTATACTTTCTCTCTATAGCTTGAATGAATTCGTGAAAATAATGAAGCCCTCAGGCCTCTATTTATAGAAGATTTCTAGCTTAGCACACCGCCGTGTGAAAAGGCAAGTGGCTTCTTTTAATCGGTTTGACGCCTTTGTAATGTGAAACGACAAGTGGTTCGACGTCTGGTAAAGGTAATTACTATTAACGAAGGTAAATACTATTGACGAAGGTAAATACTATTCACAAGGGTAATTACTATTGACGAAGGTAATTACTATTCACAAGGGTAATTACTATTGACGAAGAGACTCTTAGATGATGACATATGAGCCCCCCCATAAAATAATCAAACTTACCACAAATCATTTTTTTTTCATCAACACATATTTAATCTTTCAACAATTATTAATCATTTATAACTTGTCGTCTCAATTATTGATTTAATACTATAACATATTATATGATGATAATCGTGACAATAATTGAATCAATAATATAAGAGATATGATCGCAAAGCAATTATCGTAGTAATAATTGAGCATAGTGAGTGACTTCTCACGTAAGCATCAATAATCAATCTGTAGTGTGCTACTATGAAACTACGCCAGACATCGTATTTTTTACCACCGGGTAGTTCAACATTTTTAACGGTAACACCTCCGCCGTTATTTTTATAAAATATTTTTGTCGTTTTCTCAATCCGACAATAATTCTGTTGTGGGGTCCACCAATGATTGAGCCATTATACGAATATTCCCTAACAAAAAGAATATTCCCCGACCAAACGAATATTTTATAACAACTTGCATACTTTGCAAAATTTATAAATATTACCCACAACTATAACATTATATCAAATTTATTCCATAATATTCAAAAATAATATTTATAGAAAAATTCATCTTTATTTATAAAAGCTGGGGTCTTACAGTGTGTGTCTATGTGCTCGGTTTTAGGCCAAACCCAAAGAATCCCACTTACAAGCTGTTAAACGAATATTTAAATATTTGAGTGGTACTACTAATTTAGGATTATTCTATCCAAAATGTGACAATTTTGATCTAATGGGTTATTCAGATGCTGACTATACAGGTTGTCAAATAGATAGAAAAAGCACAAGTGGTGCATGTACATTTTTAGGACAAAGTCTTGTCTCATGGCACAACAAAAAACAAACATCAGTCGCTCTATCCACCACTGAGGGTGAATATTTAGCAGCAGGAAGTTGCTGCTCCCAAATTTTATGGATGCGTCAAATACTTTGTGACTTTGACATCATATGTGAAAATGTTCCCATATACTGTGATAATACAAGCACCATAGCCATTTCTAAAAATCCAGTACTACATTCTCGCACAAAACACATAGAAGTACGCCTCCACTTTCTTAGAGACAATGTGTCCAAAGGGTTAATAAGATTAATATTTATTCCCACTGAGCATCAACTAGCAGATATATTTACAAGACCTCTAGGGGAAGAAAGATTCAGTACTCTAAGGAGAGAACTCGGCATGTGTTTAATACAAATATGAACCGAGTGGATTAAAGCGATTAGACAGCCAAATTACTGGCGTATCTATTCAGCCATAATTACGCCCATTAAAATCTTTTCAGATTCTCTCCTTCCCAAGGACGGCTTCACCACTTTCCATATCTAGATACCGTGTCTTATACATAAAGACCAGAAGCCGTATTCCTCTCTCTCTCTCTCTCTATTTTAGACTCTTCACTCCATTCCATAATCTCAATCGACTCCATTCTTCTCTGCTATAATGAGAACAAGACGAGGCAAATAACTTCGTGATGAATCAAAAGACGAAGTCTCACCTCCCTCTCCACCATCTCAACCAACGGTCACTCAAAAACTGAAGCGAAGGCCATCCTCTGTCACGATAATCTCCGGTGGCTCCTCCCCTGCCGAATCCAAAGCCAGTCTACCTTCCCCACCTCCAATCGGGACATCGACCGGTCACAAACGCGAAAGCTCACCGACCCCTCACCTGGTTCGCCTCCTATACCGGTAATACCTCTCTCCGTCTCCTTGCATGATGTGCCTGATGATTTTTTTAGAGGCCATAATTTCGAACTGCATTTTAAAACCTCTATCTGTCAAAAATCTTTTGTCTATGAAAAATTGATAGACATGTTCAACTATCAAAACTCCCCCCTTTATCGTCTCTTTGAGTCATGTGTTCTGTCTTCCTTAAAAACCCCTCCCTCGGTAGCCTACCCCAAATTAGTTCAACAATTTTGTACCAATCTTGAAAATAATGGCGATTGCTACACCTCGTTTGTTAAAGGTAAATCCTTGTTCTTCACAGCCATGGATTTAGGGAGTATACTGTCCATCCCATACACCGGTGACTGTCCTTTCACTCTCAAGGGGCCAATCTCTACTCCTCTGTCCCCCCTAGTACAGCTTCGCATTGTGTTGGATGACCCAACAGTGTCCTCTGTCACCCTTCCTAAAACCACCGACGTGTCTCCTCTCACAATTGTTCTTCATAAACTGTTACGATATAATCTTCTCCCTCGTCTCGGTGGTGGCGCTGAGTTCACGTATCAGGATTTGGTCTTAGTAGCGTTAATCATGACCGGTCAACCTTTTAACTTTTCACTCGTGATGCTAAAACACATGCTTCACAGTGTTAAAAATTCCAAAAAAGTGTCTGCCCTACAGTTGCTTCCTCACCACACTCTTTACCCACTTCTAAATTCCACTCGATGATGAGGGTAGTATTCACTTGATTGATTCTATCGATTCGAACTATCTCAAAGGGGCTCATATCACTCTGCTTAAAGGTAAATTCATCCGTCTGGTTCCAAAACTTCCCAAACCAATACCACCCACTTCACTGCCCCCTTCCCCTGAAATTCTCACTATCCTTCACACAATCGCCAATAATCAAGCCCAAATCACTTCTGATATCAAAGACATCCAACTCCGCCTCTCCGTTCTTGAGAAAGACAAACTCCCTATTCGTTGTGATGATCTTCATGCTATGTTTCATAGTGTGGAAGATGAGTTTATTGACCTTCAGGCCGGTTTTGAGTTGCACACTCAGGCAATGGTTGAAGCCCTACAACGAAAGATGAACCGCAACACCTTTTAATTAAGTACTGAGATAAAGTTCATCAGCAACCAAATTAGAACTCTAGGACGCTTTACTGAGCGCCGCATGAATGATCTTAATGAGGAGTTGCAAGCAGACCAAGTCCAAGCACGCATACTCGAATGGCCCCAATGCAATTGAATGGCCGAATATCAAGGAGACTTTCTGGACCTTCCGTTACCTCCTCCTACCTTAATTGCTCGACCCCCCAGATTTGCCAATACACTGTCCCTAGAAGAGATCATGCACCGTAGGCTTCACTGACCCTATTTCACCACCCGCGAAGCAAATCATGTTAATCTTGAGGAGAACGATGCTTAGCTGCACTATCCCTTTTGACATTTCAGACACTCCTTTTTGATTGATGCCAAAGGGGGAGAAGACTTATGTTTGCTTTTGACTTTCCCTTTCCTACTCCCAAAGACAATTTTTTTCATAACCTGTGATGTTAAGACTATGGTTTAAAATTGTTGATAGATGATGGCTTAATCATTTACTATATTTTTGTCTTAAACATATTATGGACTAACCTGAAAAATGCAGTGCTATTTTGAACTTGTCAGAAAACAGGGTTGTCCAAACACTGCATATATGCAGTCAACAGCATGTACAAATTAAGGGGGAGTTGTAACTCTCTTCAAATGCATGGTTTTAGGGGGAGCCATAACTATTCTGTTATCATCATCAAAAAGGGGGAGAATGTTGACTTATGTCACACCCAATGTTTTGATGATGACCAAATTTGCTTACTAATCATGTCTTATAACATTTCAGGAACATCAAGGAGGAAAGTCCAAAGTCAAGATGTCTTTGAAGAAAGAAAAGCTAAATTGAGTCCTAGGAATATATATAAGATCCTAGCACTTATTACTTTCCAAAATAAGGCTCTAGGACATGCATGGCATATACGTCTATATTCATAATTGGTGTCACATGATAAATTATCTAGCACATAATATGCATGACCATTATTTGCTCAACATTTGCTAAGGAATCAAATACTGTTCGGCATAACAAAAAGATTGATTAAATTAAATTACCCTTAGTTATGCAAAAATCCAAAGATCACGGTCCTATGATTAAAGGAATTCAATTGGGTGTCATCAACGGTCCAATACATATGGATACCGGCCAGTAGGTAATTATGGTAAACATAAATCATGACATCATAGATCTTGCATCATAAATCACGCTGCATAGATTACGTCATAGATCAAGGGTCTTAATTCTAGGAAATTAATTAAGAAAACTAGTTGATTGCATATATTACCACATATTGCACATACATAGCAGAAATCATATATCATTATCTCATCCCACATTTTAAACAACTTAAGTGGCTAACGGACCAATGCATGTCAAGATATATGGAAACATGCCAGCACATATAAAAATAATGTCTGTTAACTGTGCGATTGAGATTGTACGAAATCTGCATCAATTCTTTCTCATACAAAGTAAATCAATTATAATACCGATGTCATGCTATCTCCGATAAATAAAATCCATGTAAACTAAATCACACGGTGTATATCATGATTGATATTGAACGACAAGATTTGTGCAAAGTGTTTTAATCAGCATATCATAGCAGCAAACATGTGCAACGATAATATCCTAGAAGTGGTCTATATAAACCGAACTCATTAACATATTCAGATACGAAAAACATACACAGAAAATAATAGCATACAAGCTACGAGATATTTATCATTCGCTCTTCCACGATGATATTTATCATTTTATTAATTGCATAACAACTACGATGTTCTATTAATATACTGCTTAGCCTTACTACATTCTTCCTCCATAATCCGGAACATTGTTCTGCGATCTAATATGAATGATGGCAGCGTCTCGAACGGAATTGGATAACCCATGACCCGATCTTGAGATCGATTAATCACGGTGTTGAATACACTATTCATCTCTTCCATCTTCATTCTCTTTGCTTGTGCGTCTTTTACTGCTGTAACGAATGATTTGTTTGAGTTGTGATTCTGAGGACAGAATCCTTGTAAGGAGGGAATGATGTAACATTCCAGAATTTTAAAGTGTAATATTAAATATTTATTGATATATATAAGTATTTAATGGACATGTTTATTGTTGAATAAATAATTGTTCAATTTGAGTTGATGTGGTTTAGTTAATTATTTGTTAAATACATAATTAAATATTAAATATTAAATATTTATTGAATTATATATGTATTGAATGGAAATTTGAGTTGATGTGATTTAGTTAATTATTTGTTGAATAAATAATTAAGGAGCTAAAAAATTAATTGTTATGAGATTATATACTAATTTAATTAAACAATTAAGTTAGAGAGCTAATAATGATTAAATGAATTATAATATTCTAATTGGAATTTGTGATTTAAAATAAAGTGTTAGTTGGATTAAATAAAATTATAATTATAAAGAAATTATAGTTTTGTGATAATGATTTATGTGTTAAAGTAATTCAATAGATTAGTAATTGAATTGATTAAATTGATTATTTAATTAAATAAAAGTGTGACTAATAACCTTGCTATAAAGGAGTTACTAAAATAAATTAAAAGAGTTTAATTTAGTTTTTGTCAAACATGTCTTATTGCATAATAAGTCTTTAATCTAATGATGTTTTAGCAAACAAGGTATAAGGATTTAATCCATTTGTTTTAATTAGGTTTACCAAACAAGGCATAAGGATTAATTGGTTATATTTTTAGTGGTTAGCCAAACAAGCCTTATGGCTTTTGATTTTCAAAACTCAAATAACTGATATCAGTTATATGTTTTATATTTATATCATATAATAAATATATATTATATCTTATACGTTATATCATAAGTGGTAAGAATAGAGGAGAGAGGTTAGAGAGAAGAAAAGAAAAACTCAGAGGAAGAAGAAGAGAAGAAGAAGAGAAGAGAGGAAAAAAGGCTAGAGATTGAAGAAGAAGAAGCTTGAGAATAGAAATGAATAGCCATCATCATCTTCTTCAAGGTATTTCTCCCAAATTCTCTGTAGAATCCTTGTGTAAACATGAAATTTTGTTGCTATGTGGCTTTATATGACATACTAGTGATGTTAAAATGATTTTCATAAGTTATAGTCAATGTATTGTTGTTATGTATATAGTTTGTGAAGAAAACCTTTTTACAGAGAGTTTTTGGTGAATGAGTATATGTTAATTTAAAGTAGAAATTGAGGGTTAATTAGTTGTTTAGTTGATAAATTGATCATCTAATTTGATAGAGTATGTATAATTATTGATAAGATGCTTTGAATTAATTGTTTTGGTTGAAAAGCAAAATTTACAGTGTTGGTTTTCATTGAAATATCAAAATGGAGTTTTGTCAAAAAGCAAGTGAAATTGGATGTTTTAAATTCGTTGTTTATGTTGTTGTATGGGTAGAAACATGTTAGAAGTTCTTGAATTATGTCTACATGAAGTTTTTGTAGGAATTGCATGTGAATTAGTCTATTAGAAACGAGCTTGTAGGCCAAATTGGCTTTTTCTTGTATTGTTTGAAGGTTGTCATTATCGATCATCGAAGTTTCATACATAGGCCGCATGCCCATAGAAGAAGATAAATTCATGGCGCCTGGCGGCGCCATCACACACCGTATGTGACTTCAGAGTGTATTCACCGCTACATTGGTTATCACTACAGCTTGCAATGCGCAACCCACATAAAGTAAGCTGTAGGCACAAATATGAGTTAAAGCGAGAATGGTCTGACAGGAAATTTTATGAAAAACATTATGTGATGATAGTAGGACTGTAAAATATTGATTTTAGTATTTCTATACTATGAATAATTATGTTATTAAAGATTAACTTGTGTCATAACTTGATTATGTGATTAAATAATCAAACATACATGATGTATGTAGTTAGTTAAGTTTGTAAAGTGGTAGTGACTAACTATGTCATGATGATATATATATATATATATATATATATATATATATATATGTATATAGGGTATTGTGATTCAAATTGATTCAGTTTAGCCTACGAGCAAGGCAAGTTTTCTAATCCTTTATCTTATTGAACTAATTATTATTTTCAATTAGATTACCTTATAATGATGCAAGCTGCCTAAACTTTGGTTTGATGTTGAACAAGTTATTCTTGTATTTCACTTGATGTTTAGCATACATAACTAAATTGCTATGCATGTTTAGTATTCAATTCTAATTAACCTTGGCTTAGTATTGTTCAAGCAAGGTATGCTATAGTTATTCAAATTGTATGCTATTAGATTATTCCTAATGCATGACTTTAGTTTACTATGAGTGATTCAATCACTATTATTCTATATTATAGTGTTATTGGTCTTATTCGACTACTCCTTAGTTGATGTTCGTTAAATTCCAAATTTCCTTGAAAGCTCATCCAAACCAAACTTACTTTGGTGCGGACTTGTATTCTAAATATTGAGATGAACAACTCTTTTAATAGAGGTTTACGCTTAGCGTTGAAATGGTTGTGCACAATACATTGTACGAAGGGTTGATCCCCCTAAGTACGTGGAGTCCTTATAGTCTTATGACTGTTAAAGTCAAAGTCAAAAGATTGCTTATAACTGTGGACATGATTCGTGGTCATTAGACCCTTAGTGAATGTTAAAATTTTCAGAAAGTTAATAGAATATATTGTTCAGTTCTATTGAGCCTAATATTTGCAATTGATGTAAAAGTTTAAAGATTTATTTATTGTTATTTCAAGTGGGCCTTGTTTTCCCACTCTTGCCTGTAAAATTTCTTACAGCTAAAGTTGAAACTGGTGACGTACCTAGCTTTGAAAGACAGAAAAGGAAAGATGAACAAATCATCAAGACTTGTAATAGATTTGATAGTTTTATTATCAGACTTTGGTTTAAAGATTGTAATGAAGTTTATTTAAATTCCGCATTTGAATGATTGTTGTTAAAGGTTAGATAACTTGGGAGATTTTTATTTAAATTTATTCCTGTGTAAGGTGTTTTATTATTCAATTTTATTATAATTGGGTAGTTATAGATGAATGTTTTGATTAAGTGAACACCAAATCTTAAGGAAATGAAGTACCAGGATTTGGGGGTGTCACAACTACTATCCCGGCTCGTTGAAAATCTTCCTCATATGCGTCTTTGGCTCTTGTCCTCTTAGTAGCTTCTTCCTTCAGCTTTATCTTCAGTTCTGTGATCTCCTCGATCAGTTGTTCTTTCTCTCCTTCAGTATAAACCAGCTTCTCTTCGACATTGTTCAAACGCTCATTTCGATCCTAGATCTCATCGTCCTTCTATGCCATCGATGTCTGTTGCTCAGCTTCTATCTCTTGCAACTCCTTGACGGTATCCTGAAGTTCCACGTTGCGGTCGTATACTTCATCGTACATACGAGCAGCTATTAAGTTCAGTGGAATCTCTTTCTCCTCGTCCTTCTCATCCTCATTTGACTGTGGCAGCTCAACGGGATCCTCCTCATCCGTTTTCATATCACCATCCTCATCTTCAACCACTATGACCAACGGGGCTGACTCCCGTGGCAGTAGTTGTTCCCAAACCACCTGAATGTCACGAGATTCCTCCTCTCTAGGCATCTGAGGTCTTTCCTCCCTAGCTTGACTGGATTCTCCGACATTAGTCATCCTGACAACAAAAATTTTAAATTTTAATTATTAATCATTACTACTCGACACTCATGAGCACATAAGTTGTAATCACATAAGCACATAAGTGTTTTATTACTTCTTCCTTAATACTCGATAAGAGTTTATCATCACTATCTTTTCCAAGGTTACTTCCTAAGGCTTTTCCCCCACCTAAGGTTCATAACCTAAAGCTTTGATACCAACTTGTGACACCCCCAAATCCTGGTACTTCATTACCTCAAGATTTGGTGTTCACTTAATCAAAATATTCATATCTAACTACCCAATCATAATAAAAATTGAATAATAAACATTCCCTTAAGGGATTACATTAATAAAATCTCCCAGGTTATCTAACCTTAACATACAATCAATCAAATGTGGAAAATAAATGATCTTCATTACAATCATTCAAACTAAAGTTTGAAAATAAAATATCAAAATGATTACAAGTCTTCAATACTTGTTCATCCTTCCCTTTCCCTTACTGGAGCTAGGTACATCGACCTTCTCATCCTTAGCTATAATAGTTATATAAGCACGAGTGAGCAAACAAGGCTCACTTGAAATGAAATTGAATAAAACTTTACATTAACTGCCAAATAATAGGCTCAATAGAACTGAACAATATGTACTATTAACATTCTGAATTATACAACTGAGGGTCTAATGACCACGAACCATGTCCACAGTTAACCGTCATAAGACTATAAGGACTCCACGTACTTAGGGGGATCAGCCCTTCGTACAATGTATTGTGCACAAACATTTTAACGCTAAGCATAACCCCTAATAATAGGGTTGTTCATCTCAGTATTTAGATTACAAGTTCGCACCAAAGTAAGTTTGGTTTGGATACATTTCAAGGTAATTTGGAATTCAACGAACATCAACTAAGGATTAGTTGAATAAAAGGTAATCACATTATGCTATGGAATAAATCATAAGTGAATTAACATTGTATATTAAAGTTATGCTTTAGGAATTGTTTGAAAGTAGTATGCACACAAGCCAATCATGTTTAATGATAAAGCATATACTTTGTAACAATCTTATTCATTTATTAATAAAAAGTATTAATTTATTAAAGGCTTTTAATTATCTACATGATGCTGTTTTATAATATGTGATAAACCCATAGTTTTAAGCAATGCTTTTAGAATAATGATGATGATCATTCTAATGAGATCTAAATTCTTAGAAAGCTTAAAACTAAAATAGTTCCCAATCATTGGATTACTAAATTGGGGATTAGTGAATCCGGATAGATTGGTACATACGTTTGCTTGCTCGTTGGATGAGGATGATTGATCTGTGATCATTTGTGTGGAGACACTAAAGCAAGTATGTAGGTGCTTATTAGAGAATAAGTTCATCGAAGCGTGGCTCGCTAAGGAATACCTAATGGAGTTTTATTTGCTTGTCAATAGGAATTCTGTAGTGATAGTAGTACAAGTAATCCTTGGACTTGAGATCATCATAGTATCTTGTGTATGATGAGTTATACTTTGACTTATTCCTTAAGACCCTTAGGGTATATCAAAGGGTATGCTTGGGTATAATAAGTTGTACATGGAGATAATGTATGATCAATAAAGAATCTATCACTTTAATAAAATAAGAGAAATGTCCTATGTGATTCGATAAATGACAACCCAAAGAGTCCTCGGGTGGCGGCGAGAATGAAATTAGAAAGGAGTTTCTAATTTGCATTATTTGGAGTTGTGCATTTAAGGATCGAAATACATATAATTAAATAAAATAAGACTTGACGGTAATTCCATGTCTTATATTTAATTGGGACATTGTATGGTGGAAGGATTGAATTATACGGTAACTATTTACTCAAAGGTTCTTTAATGATTAATGTTGAAATCTATATTATCCGGAAAGTCGTTGATCGTTAGGGAGGCTTATCCCTATTGTAGAATAAATATTATTTATTTAAATAAATTAATTGTTTAATTTATTTATTTAAATAAGATTAGAATTATTTCTAATTGATTTATTCACAACCTAGGTTTAATATGGAGAACCTAAAAAGGGTCACACCATAAAAGGAAGAATAATTATTTAAGAAGTTAATGGCATAATCGTAATAATATGTTATGTATATTTAATTTAATCTATGGTGATAGAATAAATTAAATAACTTAATATTTATTATTTAATATTTTAGAAATATTAAATATAAATTAATAAGAGGAGTCTTATTAATATTATTACAATTATTATTATTTTAATTTCTAAAAGAGTTTAGGAATTAATTTAATATAAGTACTCTCATTTATTCCTAATTGGATTAGGAAGGAAAAATTAGTTAAAGGAGTTTAATTAATTATCCCTAATAAGATTAGGGAGCTTAATTAATTAAAAGAATTTAATTAATTAAATAAAACCCAATCCTTAATTGTTAAGGTGGGTTGCCCACATCTATTAATAAGAGGAGTCTTATTATGGGTTATGGGGTTGTTGACTTTTTCAACATACGACATAATTCCAATTGTTGGGAGAGTACCCTTTTCTATAGAGATAGAAAACTAGGGTTTGAGCCAAATACACCATCTTCTTGATTTCTTTATTTTTCCTTGGTGGATCACCTCTAGAGGCCATACACTTGGGTGACTAACGTTGATCAAAGGAAGGAACAAAACCCCGGTGGATTCTGTGACGCCCCCAAAATAGGTATACACAACACCCATTCTGAGTCGCCAAATACATGGTACAGAAACAACTACAACTTTATTATTACAACAGTAAAACTGTGAGTTTGAATACAAATATTATCTTCTAGATAATATCTATACTCAAATAAATCCTCATCACATTTATTGATACATCATTTTGCAAAAATGGTGAGGACTACTAAACAATCCTTTCTAAAACCTTCATTCCATACCCCCCACTCGTACTCGCTATATTCTCGCCTCCTGAGAAGAAAAATGGAACAACAAGGAAAAGGGTGAGCTCAACTAGCCCAGTAAAGAATATTATGACTAAGATAATATACAACAAATTATCGTTAGTCTTCAACAGGGAAAAAATCGATAGAATACAATAGACAACAAGTTTCGGATCAATATTCGCGTTGAAATAATAATTCATAGAAGAGTTACGTAGAGAATGAAATCTACTATAATCTATGAATTTAATGATCCATCATCAATATTTTATCCTCGTAACATCAATCAATATACATCTCGAATCAAATATTCATCTTTGCACTACTGTGCCAAAGATATTCATCGATCGGTCATGTTCATTTCAACACTGTTCATCTTTGCACTACAAAAGCCAAAGATATTAATCAATCTGGCCATCATTCAACACTGCTCATATTTGCACTACTGGGCCAAAGATATTCTTCTTCAAATCATTCATCTGCACACTACAGCCAAAGATATTCAATAATATCATCATTTAAGACCGAGGATGATGAAAATATTTTTTAAGAAACGAATCCAGTGAAACAAAATGACAAGGATTAAGGATTAAGGATTCGTACTTGGTTTTATCCACGCCCAAAAATACCTCAAAAATAATCATAGTGGTGTAAAATTCAAGAATGATCAAAACATGGATACAATCAGAGCTAGTATCCGAATAGATATTTTGGACAAAAAGAAGAAATTTTTATTTTCTAATTGAATAGTGCCGTATACATGAATAGTGCCGTATACGTGAATAGTGTCGTATACGTGAATAGTAACTCCGACACCAAAAGATAGAAATTCCACAAAAACATCTTCACGCTTCATGAATAGTACTCGTGAATAGTAACTTCGTGAATAAGAACTCATGAATAGTAACTCGTGAATAGTAACTCATGAATAGTAACCCATGAATAGTAACCCGACATGAAAAAGTTCCAAATTTGATAAAAACTTCAGATCAACATTTCAAAGATAATGATATTGAAGAAATAATATCATTCTGAAAAAAAATAATATCCCTTACCTCGAAAGATCAAGATTTCTAGCTAGAATAATCAAGTATATAGTCTTTGAAGGAACTTGCACCGTCTAGCAATACTCAAAGTATACTCAAAATACTCACAAGAATACGCTCAAAATATCGAGAGAGAAATAGAGAGAAAACTTGGTTTTACGGTGTGATTTTCAATTCTAACCTAAGCACCCTATTTATAGGAAAATGCTTAGAACACCAAAGCGAAAAATTTAATATAATATTAATATAATTACACAAATTTTCCTTAGCCCACCTTTTGGTCAAAACACCAGCCACACATGTTAATGATGTCCAAAAAAAAAAATACAAAAACGTTTTTCTTAAAAAAATAATTTAAACTCCCAAAAATCAATTATTTTGAACTTGAACTTCAATAATTCATAATAAATAGCCCTTTCATCAAAAATTCGAATCTCGCGAGTTTTTATAGGAAATTCAATTCTCTACAACTTTGCAGAAGAAAGTTTTCCAAATTCCAAACAAAAATCAACCGAAATCCACAAACAAAGGTGATTTTACAAATTTATAATCAAATTTGATTAATAATTGTGTCCACCAACACACAAAACATGTGTTAAACATTTAATGCCACAAAATACTCTTCCTCCTCATATACTCATATATCCCACATTCATTGTAAAAATATCACCAATTAATATATTATTAAAATAATATATTTAAATGAATTATTTTATCGAGAAAAAGATAAAATATTAATTTTCAACAATTGTCATTTTAAAAATTTTCTCCATCTATATCCACATAAAATCAATATTTTCCTCATCATATAAATCAATAATTAATTATTCACAAATAATATTACGTAATCACAATATTGACAATGACTGACGGGCCTCAGGAAGAGGGCTTTCCAATAAGAATTTTTCTTCATCAAGCGCAATTAGATGACCAAACCTCTCCTTAGGCGTAACTTTCTAGACATTGCCAATAATGTTATCTAATAATATTATTCAGATAATATGAATTATTGCTTCGATAATGAAAGATTGTGTAATGACAATTATTGAAACAACAATGAATATAAAATATCAACACAACAATTATTAACTCAATAAAATCTTTGAGCGGTAATTATCTGTAACCATTATTGAGTAGTGCCTTCTTCACGTAAGAATCAATAATTGGTGCAATACTGCGTGTATCGCTCAACAACGCAGCGTATTAGTGTGTTTTAACCACCGGGTATTCCAATGAGATAACGGCAAGAACAACTACGCCAAGTTATTTAAAAATAACTTATATTTGTCGTTTTTTTCATCCAATCGCTTTCCGTTATGGGGCCCTACACATGGTCTGCTGGCCGTCGCATTTAATATTATTCCCGAAGCGATTTGAATATTCCACGACCAAACGAATATTCCCCGACAACAATGAATATTTTATAACCACTTGCTTATTTTGAAATATTTGCGTATTTAACCCTTAACTATCCACATTAATCAAATCAACCCTTACTATTTCAAAATAAAGGAAATTCCTTTTTATTTAAAAATTTCGGGGTCTTACAACCTCCCCTCCTTATGAAATTTCGTCCTCGAAATTGACGTACGTACCTGGTGTTTTGAAAAGGTGAGGATACCTCGCTTTCATTTTCGTTTTCAATTCCCAGGTCATTTCCTCTATAGCATGATTCCTCCACAAAACTTTAACTTGTGGTATGACCTTTGCGTGTAGGACATGCTCCTTCCTATCCAAAATCTTGACAGGTACCTCCTCATACGTTAAGTCTTCGGCTATCTCGTCCGGTTCTAACTCAATAACGTGGTTCGGGTCTTTCACATATTTACGAAGTACAGATATGTGAAACACATTATGAACACGAGACATACTCGGAGGTAACGCAAGTCTATAGGCTACATTTCCTACTCGGTCAAGAATTTGAAATGGACCGATAAATCGTGGATTGAGCTTTCCTCTCTTCCCAAATCTTGTAACTCCCTTCCATGGAGCAACTCGCAACAATACATGATCCCCTACACTAAATTCCACGTCCTTTCGATGAAGATTCGCATAACTCTTTTGTCGATCTTGTGCCGTTTGTATACGTTGTCGAATCATTAGTCATACGCACTAACTCGGGTCCCAACAATGTTGCTTCCCCCACCTCATCCCAACATATTGGAGAACGACATTTTTGTCCATATAATGCTTCGAATGAAACCATGCCTATATTTGTTTAATAACTATTGTTGTATGAGAATTCCACCAATGGCAAGTACTTATCCCAACTTCCTTTGAAATCTAGGACACAGAGTTTTAATATATCTTCAAGAGTTTGAGTAGTCCTTTCTGATTGCCCATCCGTTTGAGGATGGTATGCCAAACTGAATCGTAAATTCGTGCCCATAGCTTTCTACAAACTAACCCAAAACTATGGATACTGGCATGCCATGCAATCTCACAATCTCATTTACGTACATACGAGAAAGACGTTCAAGGGAATAAGTCTCTCGTATCGGTAAGAAATGAGCAGACTTGGTTAATCTATCAACAATAACCCAAATAGCATTGATGTCTTGAGAAACCGTAGGAAGACCCGTAACGAAATCCATAGTAATGTGTTCCCACTTCCATTCCGGAATCTCAAGTCGTTGCAACGGACCCTTAGGTACTAGATGCTCCGCCTTTACGTTAGCAAGTTAAACACATCGAGATAAACTTTGCAATCTCTCTCTCTCTCATATTGTTCCACCAAAATGTATGTCAAGATCACGATACATTTTAGTACTTCGAGGATGGATTGCAAATGGCGTATTGTGTGCCTCCATCATAATCTTGTACTTCAAATCGAGTCGTTAGGAACACAAAGTCTAGAGTGGACTCAAGTATTCCTTCTTCATCAATTCTCGCTTCGGAATAGCTCCTTCTTGTACTTTCTTCTTCATACGATCGCCAGAGATTGGTGGCTTCGAGCAATCTTAACTTTTTCTATTAAAGTTAGCTCTACGCGTATACTTGACATCATCGCTTTTCGTTCCTCAAGATATAATCTTCTACTCATCGCGTCATACTACCACGTTTCGCTTTTCAAGATGGCATGGTCGTAATATGTGCTTTGAAATGAGTCTCCTCTTGAGTTCTTTGAAGCTCTTCCCACATTCCTTGCTCCATTCGAATTTTGTATCTCTACGAGTCAATTGCGTTAATGGAATAGCGATTCGAGAATATCCTTCAACGAATCTCCGATAATAACCAACTAAGCCTGAAAGCTACGTCTTTCGATAATCGACTTAGGTTGCTCTCAATCGTGACTCATATCCCAATCTTGGATAGACGTCACAATGACACCTATCGGTTTTTACTATCGCACGAATATGACGTCCCCCCTACAGAGAGTTCGGCAGGTGAATTCCACAAAGGAAGTCACAAGATAAAGGCTCAGTACCAAATTCTATAGTTGAATTTTTAACTCACGAAGTTCAATAGAGCCATTCGATATGAGATTTTAGAAATGAGTTTTGTCTGGGTTCAAAGTCGATACAAAATTTAATATCGAGCTTTGGGAGTAAGCAAGAAATTCTTCAGAAATACGTCGGGAAAAATCAATAACAACAGAATATTATTCAAATCGACGTGTCTTTATTCAAATCCATAACATGGACTAAGAAAACTTGACATCCGTAATAAACGAATGACTTCATGGCTTGATATGAAAATGTTTGACTACAATGGTTTGATTGCTTGAATTGAATAACAAAGGTTGCTTAGGAATATGAAAACTAACAACCTTACTAAAGCAATCAATTTGGCATGATGAGTAGTTAACCTTAAAATCTCATCAAAAGCAAATATCTCTATAGAAATAAGGTTAACGGTGTAATGTGATAGTGCCAACTTGAATCAAGCAAGATTTTTAAACAACTGGATGTAATGAAAGTTTCTCCTAATGGAGTCTCCACAGATAGGTCAAAGTTTAATTTCTCCGTAGTCAAGTTCAAACGTTGAGCGCAAGTAAGAGAGAGATAAAGAATGGGTAGAACCAATATCTAGTAAGGTATATACTTGCAAGAATTTATAATTAACTAACCCGCAAGTACTAACTTCGTTCGGGTTCCTCGCATTTTTGACCGATCACAACAAACGCTCTTCCGAAATCGTTGACTTTGACTTTTTCGGGACGATCTTTTGAGTCACCGTCCCCATTGAACTAGGTTTTGCTCATCGTACAATCTCGAGCGATATGTCCTTCCTTTCCACAATTATAGCATACCTTGAACTGTTGTGGGCAGTTTGGACTGATATGTCCCTCTTTTCCGCATTTGTAGCATATGACCGGTGGTCGTTCTCCTCCCTTAAAACTAGTTGCCACATAGCTGCCGACGTCTTCACATGGTCGTTGTTGAATCTCCTCTTTTTAAAATCTCCTCCCGACTCGCTTCTTCTATTTTCATGGCCACGATTACCACCAGAGTGGTTACCGCCTTTGTCTGTATTCTTCTTTCTCCGCTGGTTATCGTTATTCGATGATCGCTATATCTTGATATGATCCTCGGTTATGGTCCTTGGTTGAACGTACTTTCGTTATCTCGCTCTAACAATCGAGCCCATTGACAACATCCGAATAGAGAGAAAATTTATGAGAAATGAGAGATATCGACGTATGTGGGGTTTCAAACCTCTCGTAAACATCCCGTCATACGTTCCTCATTCTCCACCAAATGAGGTGCAAACACGATAACTCTGCGAACTTCGCCTCGTCTTTGGGACACCGCCACGTTATTCTCGCTTCTAGTCTAATAAACTCCACTTCCTTCATACGACGAATACTTTCGTGGAAGTACTTGTCATTGAACTGCTTCTCAAACGTCTCCCATGACATGCCGAAAGTGCTGTTTGGATGGGTACGCTTCATGATTCCCACCGAGAATCTGCCTCGCCACGGAACATAAAGGTGGCGAATGGAACTTCTGTTCTCCGCATCCCAAGACATCGAATATCTTGGTAATTTGTTTGACCCACGTCTCGCCTTTAATCGGATCCGCTTTCCTGCACTCGGTGGTCCCAACTCTTTGAAGCGCTGGTTGTGACCACCCGTGAATTGCTATCATTTCCTCCTCAGTATTTTGAACACGAGTCTCCCAAATTCGATTTTGCATGAACTCGCAAAAAGCTTCTAAACATCCCTCGTTCATCATCCTCGTCAATGGTGTGTTGTTCACGGGGAGGAACATTGCCACTTTTGTGACGTTCTCCTCGTTGGTAAGTACAGGCATCTCCACGGTCTCATTTACTCCACTGTTAATATTCTCATTCGACATTCTCAAATACTGTCATAAAACAAGGGTTAATTAAGGAAATCAATATATCACATAATATCCCTATATACTGACCAACTAACAAATAAGCTTAGGTAGGACACACTAGCGAAGGATTTACTGTCTCCCTCCTAGTTTTCTATTCCCCGATCTCCGCCGGAGATCATATCCTAAGCTCGATACCAACTGTGGCGCCCCCAAAATAGGTATACACAACACCCATTACGAGTCGCCAAATACATGGTACGTAAACAACTACAACTTTATTATTACAACAAGAAACTGTGAGTTTGAATACAAATATTATCTTCTAGATAATATCTATACTCAAATAAATCCTCATCACATTTATTGATACATCATTTTGCAAAATGGTGAGGACTACTAAACAATCCTTTCTAAAACCTTCATTCCATACCCGACTCGTACTCATTATATTCTCGCCTCCGAGAAGAAAAATGGAACAACAAGAAAAGGGTGAGCTCAACTAGCCCAAGTAAAGAATATTATGACTAAGATAATATACAACAAATTATCGTTAGTCTTCAACAGGAAAAATCGATAGAATACAATAGACAACAAGTTTCGAGATCAATATTCGCAATGAAATAATAATTCATAGAAGAGTTTACGTAGAGAGAATGAAATCTACTATAATCTATGAATTTAACGATCCATCATCAATATTTTATCCTGTAACATCAATCAATATACATCTCGAATCAAATATTCATTTTGCACTCTGTGCCAAAGATATTCATCGATTAGTCATGTTCATTTCAACACTGTTCATCTTTTGCACTACAGGCCAAAGATATTAATCAATCATCTTCATGTTCATCTCAAAAGATATTCTTGAAATCATTCATCTTTGCACTACGTGGCCAAAGATATTCAATAATATCATCATTTAAGACCGAGGATGATGAAAATATTTTTTTAAGAAACGAATCCAAAGTGAAACAAAATGACAAGGATTAAGGATTAAGGATTAAGTACTTGGTTTTATCCACACCCAAAATACCTCAAAAATAATCATAGTGGTGTAAAATTCAAGAATGATCAAAACATGGATACAATCGAGCTAGTATCCGAATAGATATTTTGACAAAAGAAGAAATTTTATTTTTGATTGAATAGTGCAGTATACATGAATAGTGCCAGTATCGTGAATAGTGTCGATATCGTGAATAGTAATTCGACACCAAAAGATAGAAATTCATGAATAAAAACATCTTCACGCTTCGTGAATAGTACTCGTGAATAGTAACTCGTGAATAAGTAACTCATGAATAGTAACTTCGTGAATAGTAACTCGTGAATAGTAACTCATGAATAGTAACCCATGAATAGTAACCCCGACATGAAAAAGTTCCAAATTTGATAAAACTTCAGATCAACATTTCAAAGATAATGATATTGAAGAAATAATATCATCACAAAAAAAAATAATATCCCTTACCTCGAAAGATCAGTACTTTCTAAGCTAGAATCTAGGTGTATAGTCTTTGAAGGAACTTGCCAAATCTAGCAATACTCAAAGTATACTCAAAATACTCACAAGAATACGCTCAAAATATCGAGAGAGAAATAGAGAAAACTTGAGTTTCTCGGTGTGATTTTCAATTCTAACCCAAGCACCCTATTTATAGGAAAATGCTTAGAACACAAAAGCGTAAAATTTAATATAATATTAATATAATTATACAAATTTTCCTTAGCCCACCTTTTGGTCAAAACACCAGCCACACATGTTAATGATGTCCAAAAAAAATACAAAAACGTTTTTCTTAAAAAAAATAATTTAAACTCCCAAAAATCAATTATTTTTGAACTTGAACTTCAATAATTCATAATAAATAACCCTTTCATCAGAAAATTCGAATCTCATGAGTTTTTATAGGAAATTCAATTCTCTACAACTTTGCAGAAGAAAGTTTTCCAAATTCCAAATAAAAATCAACCGAAATCCACAAGCAGGTGATTTTACAAAATTTATAATCAAATTTCTATTCGATAATTGTGTCCACCAACACACAAAACATGTGTTAAACATTTAATGCCACAAAATACTCTTCCTCCTCATATACTCATATATCCCACATTCATTGTAAAAATATCACCGTTAATATATTATTAAAATAATATATTTAAATGAATTATTTTATCGAAAAAGATAAAATATTAATTTTCAACAATTGTCATTTTAAAAATTTTCTCCATCTATATCCACATAAAATCAATATTTTCCTCATCATATAAATCAATAATTAATTATTCACAAATAATATTACTGAGAATCACAATATTGACAAACAGGGCGGTTCAGGAAAGAGGGGCTTTCAATAAGAATTTCTTCTTCTTCACAAGCAATTGATTAGATGCATTCAAACCTCTCCTTAGATGAGAACTTTCTAGACATTGCCAATAATGTTATCTAATAATATTATTCAGATAATATGAATTATTGCTTCGATAATGAAAGATCTTTGTGTAATGACAATTATCAAACAACAAAGAATATAAAATATCAACACAACAATTATTAACTCAATAAAAATCGAATAAAGAATTATCGTAACCATTATTGAGTAGTGCCTTCTTACGTAAGAATCAATAATTGGTGCAATACCTGGTGCTTCTTGTTCAACAACGCGTATATAGTGTGTTTTAACCAACGGGTATTCCAACAAGATAACTGCAAATAACTACGCCAGTTATTTAAAAACAACTTATATTTATCGCTTTTTTTCATCCAATAAAGCTTTAGTTATGGGCCCACACATGGTTTTACGGCGTCGTCGCATACGAATATTCCGAAGCGCATTTAATATTCCACGACCAAACGAATATTCAAACAACAATGAATATTTTATAAACAATGAATATTTTATAACCACTATGCTTATTTTGAAATATTTCAAAATAAAGGAAATTCTTTTTATTTATTTTCGGTCTTTAACTATCCACATTAATCAAATAAAATTTGTTATATTTCAAAATAAAGGAAAATTCCTTTTTATTTAAAAATTTCCTGGTGGATCACCTCAGAGGCCAAACAAGTGGCTAACGTTGATCAAAGGAAAGGATTTGGAGGTGAACGAAAGGATTTGAAGGTGAACTCGACCGAGGAAGCTCGATCTTGAGGTATGATTTTATTCTTTATCTTTTCGTTTAATTAATAATTATGCATAAAGGATGATCGGGTATATGGTTTGTAATAAATTTTAAACTCGATTTTACACGCTCGCAATAATTTTGCAATTTGATTCAGCAGATATGAATATTACAAACCTAAACGGTGGCATCGAGCCAAACCTTTATGCTAATTATTAATTGTTTTAATTTGATATGTATATTGATATGTGTTTAGAACAATTTAATTGGGCATAATTTATTATATAAAACTTTTAAAAAAAAAAAAAAAAAAAATTTGGTGCATTTATTTGAATCTGAGTTTTTTTTAAGGCCACGGTAAGTTTATTTTTTAATAAAAAAAAAAAGGTTCATTTGCACGACATTAATAAAAAAAAAAAAAAAAAAAAAAAAAAATTCGGAAATCAAAAACCGGACATGCTTGATTCATTAATTGCATTATATATATATATATATATATATATATATATATATATATATATATATATATGCACGGAAAAACAAGGCTACGGGATGCATGAAAAAAAATTAAAGGAAGCTTGATATATATATATATATATATATATATATATATAATATAAACTTATATAATTTATAAGCTTGAATTTTATATATATATATATATATATATATATATTATTTTATATATATATTATTCTAAATTATTTTATATTTTATAAAAATAAAAAAGTTTATTTTAATTTTAAAATAAAAGGTTTATTTTAATATTAAAATAAAAGGTTTATTTTAATTTTAAAATTAGAATTTCATGCTAACTAATTAGAGTTGGAATTGAATTCCATGGTAACTAATTAGAGTTGAAAATGGATTTTATTTTTCCTTAAATAAAGGAGTTTATTTAGATATGTGATTTCATATTATTCAAAATAAAAGAGTTTATTTGTGAATAGGAAAGAAAATCCATGTTTCCTTAAATAAAGGAGTTTATTTAGATATGAAATAGATTTCATATTATTCAAAAATAAAAGAGTTTATTTGTGAATAGGAAAGAAAATCCATATTTCCTTAAATAAAGGAGTTTATTTAAATATGAAATAAGATTTCATATTATTCAAAATAAAGGAGTTTATTTGTGAATAGGAAAGAATATCCGTGTTTCCTTTAATAAAAGATTTTTTTTTACATGGAATTGGATTCCATAATTAATTAAAATAAAAGAGTTTATTTTAATTAAAGATTTTTTTTTATATGGAATTGGATTCCATAATTAATTAAAATAAAGGAGTTTATTTTGATTAAAATTTTGATTAAAATAAAATAGTTTATTTTATTCAAAATTAGATAAATTAAAATAAAATAGTTTTATTTTGATTTAAATTTGGATTAAAATAAAGGAGTTTATTTTGATTCAAAAATAGATTTTATACTAACTAAATTTGCCCATTAAATGATATCAATATATATATTAAATGTTTATTATTCATAAGATGAATGTTATTTATTGATGCATATATGATGATGTGTATGATAATAAATGGGATTGATTATGGACTATTGACCAATGTGATTGGATTTTATTTTAGTTGGATGCATGAATGTATGAGTTTTATTAAATGGGGTCTGCTGATACTCGTCTTCTCTAATTTTTCTTAATGTAAATTCTATCTCCTCCTATGTACATTTCCCTCGATCACGATCAAAGTTTCTATTTATTTTAAATAGTTTTGTAATAGGAATAGTTAGAATTAATTTTGAAAAATTGGAGATCAAGGAGCAAGGAGGCGCTTGAAGACCCGTTTGTAATGGAGCCAGGGTTTAAATGTAATAGTTATATTTAAATATTATTTCTTGCACCCCTAGGGTTTGACCTTTTGGTTCACTTGGTGGCTCTAGTGAACCAAACTAGAATAAAAGTCCATAATCAATCCGGGTAGAATATAGTATTCTATATGTGCATGCTTATATTATATATATTATATATTATGCAAACATGCTTAGCATGTTTATTAAATACGACGCGTATTTATATATATATATATAAATGCCGCTAAACAAGATGAGACAAATTAATAACAAACCCCTTAATTTTTTATATTAAGTCCTAAGCGTTCAAAGATATTTGGAATATCGAGCGTCGCCTTCAGCATGATAAAATTAATAGAGTATTAAATATTTAATATGAGTTTGTTGTGTCACCACAAGGCAAGTATTAAGTATTTAAGATGTTAATTTATCACATTTGATGCTTATAAAGAAAATTGAACAATATTGTTTTGTTGTGTCACCACAAGGATGATATTTTTCTTTTTGAATATATGGAGTGCTAGGTCGGACTTAACTTGGATAATTTTGATTCGGATGTGCCACCACTTGATCAAAATAATCTAAGAGGCAAAATATAAGGAGTGCATAGTTGATGTAATTGACAAAAGTTGTCTACCTATTTATTTATATATAGTTTGTTGTGTCACCACAAGGCTATATACATTTGAAATGGGATCCTTATTCTCACAAGCAAATCTTTAATTAGATTTTTGCCGAACTATATAAGTGAGAGGTAATATAGTTTGAAGAAAATAGTGGGAGATACCAATTTAAAACAAGACCTAATTTATTTTGGTAATTAATAATAGAATGTATGTTAAAATGTTGTTAATTACAAATTCATTTACGTAATTTTACAATGTCTAAAATTACTATCCTGCGAAGCATATTAGATGCTAAATTAATCGCATCAATTAAGCGGATTGGTTAAGGAATTTGAGAATAGTTCTCATAGTGAAAAGTTATCTTATGTCCTTAATCGCCTATCCTCAAGAATGGTTTCAAACAATGCCTCGAGGAAGACATTGCTACTTTTAGAAAGTGGCAAGATGATGCACAGTTGGCTCAATGCATCATGCTCAGCATCCATGAAAGTAATGAGCTTGGCGTCAAGATGAAACTATGGATGCTTCTACTATATTCCGCACATCAAGTAGTTGATGGTGAGGAAAGTAGGACTAATTAATATCAGATATCTAAGGAGCTCTTCCGATCTAGAATGGCCAATGGCACTATAATACAGATAAAAAGTTCTTAACATAATCAATTTGATTGATCAATTAGGACAACTGGTTTTGTCATGGATGGAGAGTTGAGCCAAGATTTGATCTTGCACTCACTCCGGACTCCTTTCACAATTGTTGTGAATTTTTTCATATAAACAAGCTAGATATCGACTTTCACGATTTGCTTAACATATTGAAAAATGTTGAGAGTCACTTTCCAACCAAGAAAGATCAAGTCTTACTTGGTAGGGGCCAAAGGATCTTCCGAAAAGAAGAACGATTCAAAGAAGGTAAATAGAAAGGCATAAACAAAGGATAATAAGAACAAAAGCGACACGGATAGCAAAGGAGTTTGCTTCCACTACAATAAGCACTGGATAATCGGAAAGAAAGCTGCGAGAAGTATCTTGCAGAGGCTAACCAAAGAAGCTTAGTGAAGTTTGATTACTAATACGATTTTGTTCATGATTGAAATAAATTTTCTTTAAGTCAAGGTTCTACTTGGGTATTGGATACCGACTTTGGTTATCATAAATATAGATTTATGAAGGACCAAGGTAAGTAGAAAGTTAAACAAAGATAAGTAATCCTATGTGTGGGAAAATGAAGCAAAGGTTGCAGCATTAACCATAGAAACTTATAGTTTAGCAATGCCTACGGGAAAATCTATTAAGTCAATAAGTTGTTATTGTATTCCAGTTCTTGTTAAAAATATTATTTCCATTTTATTGTTGGACAATGAAATCTTTGGTATTATAATTAAGAACAATTGTTGTTCTATTTATAATAATAATGTTTTGAATAGAATGGAATATTACTTAATAAATTTTGTATACTTGACTTATGTAAAAATAATTTTGCATATTGAACAAAACTAGTATAAGAAAAGGAGATGATCATTTAAAGAGTTGAATGTGTGTATTTCTTTAAAATACAAGTGTGAATTATTTGAAAGGTTCAAAGAATTTGAAGTGAAACAAATTGGCAAAATTAAGATTCTTTGATTAGATCAAGGAATAAATACTTGTGCAATAAGTTTCTAGATCATCTCAAATGGTTTTCTCATAATGGACACATCCTGATACGCAATAATTGATTGATGTATCTGAATGAAAAATCGTACCTTGTTGGACATGGTGCGGTCCATAATGATTTTACCGACATTCCAGTATCCTTCTAGGTCATGTCCTAGAAATGGCTGCATATCTACGAAATGGTAACCTCAAAATCCGGCCCCAAGACTCCATAAAAGTTATGGATAGGGAGGATTCCTAATCTTAAGTATGTTAAGATAAGGGGTTGTCCAACTTATGTGAAAAGGTTTCGAAGGATAAGTTTGGGACAAGATTTGACAAGTGTCGATTTGTGGGACATCCTAAAGTAAGTTTAGGGTATATGTTCTATAATTCTACTTAGCAAAAGGTGTTTGTTACGAAACACGCTGCCTTCTAAGATAAAGGCGTTTATCATTGAAGGGGCTAGTGGGAGGATAATAGATCTTCAAAAGTTCAAGAACCACAAAACACTATAAGTCAAATAAGAGGAACCTGTAGATAGACCTATTGTACCACAACCGAATCGTAAATGAATAGCATTGAAGATACCTAGGAGGTATGGATTCATCATAGAGATGATGATGATGAGGTACGATCATAGAAGATGATGATCCGATTACATACGATGAGTTAAGAGTCGTAGACACTCGGAGAAATTGATGAAGCAATATTCTCAAAAATGGAACATTCGTTTTGATGAAACAAATCAAAAGAGTTTGATTTTATCAAAAATAAGAAGAATGAACCTAGTGTGTACAAAAGGGTCATTGGGAGCATTGACATTCCTAGTACTATATGTTGATATACTACGGATAAGGAATGACATACCAATGCTACAATCAAGTAAAGATAAAGTTGTCTAAACATTCCTCCATGAATGATTTGGAAGAGTATCTTAATTGGGGATATAAATCTATATAGATAGATTTAAGAGGATGCTCGACTTAACCCAAGGAACGTATATTCATTTGATGCTAAAGTCGTTTAGCATGGCAAACTCCAAGAGATGTCTCATGTGATGAGCTATGGAGTGTATCTCTCTTAATAGTCCCCATAGACTCAAAAAGAGAGGTCGCATGAGTGACAATCATGTATGCAATGAAATATACGAGACGATGTTGATCATCATATTCGGAGAAGTTCACTGAAGTCGGTGAAAAACATCTTAAAGTTCTTAACCCAAGCACTAAAGATGTGAGCATACATGGTGGATCCGAATTAAAACTAGAGGGCTTAATGGACTCAAGTTTTTCGATGCACTCAAGATGATGAGAAAATCCACTTTAAGGTAAAGGGTTACCTTGAATAGTGGTGCGTTGAATTGGAAAGGTTCCAAACAAAGAAAGAGTTCTTTGGTTTAGTGATAAAGACAAAGTATATAGCTATAAATGAATTCGCAAGTTGATTGTTTGGATGAAAAGTTCATTACGTAACTAGGAATAGTTCCCAAGTCTCATCTTGGATCTAAACATGTGTTGTGGCACTTTCATTTGATTATTAGAATCATTGAAAGATGGGAAATCACTATAGAGATAGTGGACTCTCAAGAACAACATTACATATCCATTAACTAAAGCTTATCCAATGGCAGGATAATCGTCACTTAGAGAAGAAGAGTATAAGATACCATGACGATTGGCTTTTGCAAGTGGGAGATTGAAAGTAGTATGCACACAAGCCAATCATGTTTGATGATAAAGCATATACTTTGTAACAATCTTATTCATTTATTAATAAAAAGTATTAATTTATTAAAGGCTTTTAATTATCTACATGATCTTTGTTTTATAATATGTGATAAACCCATAGTTTTAAGCAATGCTTTTAGAATAATGATGATGATCATTCTAATGAGATCTAAATTCTTAGAAAGCTTAAAACTAAAATAGTTCCCAATCATTGGATTACTAAATTGGGGATTAGTGAATCCGGATAGATTGGTACATACGTTGCTTGCTTTCATTGGATGAGGATGATTGATCTCATGATCATTTGTGTGGAGACAAAAAAGCAAGTATGTAGGTGCTTATTAGAGAATAAGTTCCTTTGAGCGTGGCTCGCTAAGGAATACCTAATGGAGTTTTATTTGCTGTCGATAGGAATTCTGTAGTGATAGTAGTACAAGTAATCCTTGGACTTGAGATCATCATAGTATCTTGTGTATGATGAATTATACTTTGACTTATTCCTTAAGACCCTTAGGGTATATCAAAAGGTATGCTTGGGTATAATAAGTTGTACATGGAGATAATGTATGATCAATAAAGAATCTACCACTTAATAAAAGAAGAGAAATGTCCTATGTGATTCGATAAATGACAACCAAAGTAGTCCTTGGTTAAGGAGAATGAAATTAGAAAGGAGTTTCTAATTTGCATTATTTGGAGTTGTGCATTTAAGGATCGAAATACATATAATTAAATAAAATAAGACTTGACAGTAATTCCATGTCTTATATTTAATTGGGACATTGTATGGTGGAAGGATTGAATTGTCGCAGTAACTATTTACTCAAAGGTTCTTTAATGATTAATGTTGAAATCTATATTATCTGGAAAGTCGTTGATCGCTTGGGAGGCTTATCCCTATTGTAGAATAAATATTATTTATTTAAATAAATTAATTGTTTAATTTATTTATTTAAATAAGATTAGAATTGTTCTAATTGATTTATTCACAACTAGGTTTAATATGGAGAACCTAAAGGGTCACACCATAAAAGGAAGAATAATTATTTAAGAAGTTAATGGCATAATCGTAATAATATATGTTATGTATATTTAATTTAATCTATGGTGATAGAATAAATTAAATAACTTAATATTTATTATTTAATATTTTAGAAATATTAAATATAAATTAATAAGAGGAGTCTTATTAATATTATTACAATTATTATTATTTTAATTTCTAAAAGAGTTTAGGAATTAATTTAATATAAGTACTCTCATTTATTCCTAATTGGATTAGGAAGGAAAAATTAGTTAAAGGAGTTTAATTAATTATCCCTAATAAGATTAGGGAGCTTAATTAATTAAAAGAATTTAATTAATTAAATAAAACCCAATTCCTTAATTGTTAAGGTGGGTTGCCCACATCTATTAATAAGAGGAGTCTTATTATGGGGTAATGGGGTTGTTGACTTTTTTCAACATACGAATAATTCCAATTTTGGGAGAGTACCCTTTTATAGTAGATAGAAAACTAGGGTTTGAGCCAATACACCATCTTCTTGAATTCTTTATTTTTCCTTGGTGGATCACCTCTAGAGGCCATACACTTGGGTGGCTAACGTTGATCAAAGGAAGGAACAAAACCCCGGTGGATTCAAGTTGAACGCGAAAGGATTTGGAAGTGAACTTGTACCTGAGGAAGCTCGATCTTCAAGGGTATGATTTTATTCTTTATCTTTTCGTTTAATTAATAATTATGCATAAAGGATGATCCGGGTATATGGTTTGTAATAAATTTTTAAACTCTGATTTTACACGCTTCCGCAATAATTTTGCAATTTGATTGCGCATATGAATATTACAAACCTAACAGTGGCATCAGAGCCAAACCTTTATGCGAATTATTAATTGTTTTAATTTGATATGTATATTGATATGTGTTTAGAACAATTTAATTGGGCATAATTTATTATATAAAAATTTTAAAAAAAAAATAAAAATAAAAATTCGGTGCATGCATGATTACAGGATTTTTTTTTAAGGCCACGGTAAGTTTATTTTTAATAAAAAAAAAAGGTAGCTGCACGACATTAATAAAAAAAAAAAAAAAAAAAGCAGCGGAAATCAAAAACCGGACATGCTTGATTCATTAGTTGCATTATATATATATATGTTATATATGCACGGAAAACAAGGCTACGGGATGCATGAAAAAAAAAATTAAAGGAAGCTTGAATGTATATATATATATATATATATAATATAAACTTACGAATTTGGAAGCTTGAATTCTTATATATATATATATATAGTTATATATATATATATTATTCTAAATTATTTTATAATTAAAATAAAAGTTTATTTTAATTTTAAAATAAAAGGTTTATTTTAATATTAAAATATAAGGTTTATTTTAATTTTAAAATTAGAATTTCATGCTAACTAATTAGAGTTGGAATTGAATTCCATGATAACTAATTAGAGTTGAAAATGGATTTTATTTTTCCTTAAATAAAGGAGTTTATTTAGATATGAAATAGGATTTCATATTATTCAAAATAAAAGAGTTTATTTGTGAATAGGAAAGAAAATCCATGTTTCCTTAAATAAAGGAGTTTATTTAGATATGAAATAGGATTTCATATTATTCAAAATAAAAGAGTTTATTTGTGAATAGGAAAGAAAATCCATGTTTCCTTAAATAAAGGAGTTTATTTAAATATGAAATAAGATTTCATATTATTCAAAATAAAGGAGTTTATTTGTGAATAGGAAAGAATATCCGTGTTTCCTTTAATAAAAGATTTTTTTTTACATGGAATTGGATTCCATAATTAATTAAAATAAAAGAGTTTATTTTAATTAAAGATTTTTTTTTACGTGGAATTGGATTCCATAATTAATTAAAATAAAGGAGTTTATTTTGATTAAAATTTTGATTAAAATAAAATAGTTTATTTTATTCAAAATTAGATAAATTAAAATAAAATAGTTTTATTTTGATTTAAATTTGGATTAAAATAAAGGAGTTTATTTTGATTCCAAATAGATTTTATACTAACTAAATTTGCCCATTAAATGATATCAATATATATATTAAATGTTTATTATTCATAGGATGAATGTTATTTATTGATGCATATGATGATGTGTATGATAATAAATGGGATTGATTATGGACTATTGACCGATGTGATTGGATTTTATTTTAGTTGGATGCATGAATGTATGAGTTTTATTAAATGGAATTCTGCAGATACCTCGTCTTCTCTAATTTTTAGAATGTAAATTCTATCTCCTCCTATGTACTTCCCTTCGATCTTGATCAAAGTTTCTATTTATTTTAAATAGTTTTGTAATAGGAATAGTTAGAATTAATTTTGAAAAATTGGAGATCAAGAAGCAAGGAGCTTGAAGACCGTTTGTAATGGAGCCCGGGTTTAAATGTAATAGTTATATTTAAATATTATTTCTTGCACCCCTAGGGTTTGACCTTTTGGTTCACTTGGTGGCTCTAGTGAACCAAACTAGAATAAAAGTCCATAATCAATCCGGGTAGAATATAGTATTCTATATGTGCATGCTTATATTATATATATTATATATTATGCAAACATGCTTCGCATGTTTATTAATATGACGCGTATTTTATATATATATGTGCATGCGCGCTAAACAAGATGAGACAAATTAATAACAAACCCCTTAATTTTTTATATTAAGTCCTAAGCGTTCAAAGATATTTGGAATATCGAACGTCGCCTTCTAGCATGATAAAATTAATAGAGTATTAAATATTTAATATGAGTTTGTTGTGTCACCACAAGGCAAGTATTAAGTATTTAAGATGTTAATTTATCACATTTGATGCTTATAAAGAAAATTGAACAATATTGTATTTTAATTGTCATATCTAAGTTGGTAAGAGATATATTGGTAAGAGATATATTGCTTGATCATTAGACCTCTAGTATTGTATTTTAATTGTTATATCTAAATTTATATTGTATTGAGTAATCCTGTTTGGGTTGATAACTTATTACAGTCAAGTTAAAGGAAAGCATAGGTGCTTAAGAGTGCATAGGTGCACAAGGAACAAAGGTGTTAAAATTTGATAGAACTTGTATTGTAATTGGAAAACATGAATAAAAGTGAGTCTCCAATACTAGTTGGTATTGGATGTGGATTAGGCTACTATTCTAGAGGGTAGTAGTTGAACCACGTAAAAATTCTGGTGTTTGTGTGATTACATTCTATACTCGAATATTCTGTTATTTATCCAGCAACCTGCATTCTATCCATATCAGTAATCCAACTTGTTGCATTAAACACTCAAAGAATATTTTTGATAAGAAATAAAAATTGGACATAGTTTATGCCTACACTTATTCAACCCCCCTTCTAAGTGTACCTATTTAAATTTTAGGAATAATCTAAGAGCATAAATATTGAATAACTATAACATACCTTGCTTGAACAATATTAAGCCAAGGTTATTTAGAATTGAATATTAAGCATGCATAACGAATAGCAATTTGAACAATAAAAAAACTATTCAACATCAGTATATCAGATTATATAAACTTGCATGCTAATTAACAAGTTAAAGACAATAATAACTTGCTCAACATTAAAATAAGGTTTAGAAAACTTGCATCATCGTGAACAAACTAGATACAAGAGCTTGCGAAATTATAATTGAAATAGGACAAGTAAGCTTGCACAATAATAAACAAACTAGCTCAACGAAAGTGTAGAGTTAGAAAACATACTGAAAGAGAGTTTAGATACTTGCACAATTATTATAAAAGTAGAGTTAGAGAACTTGCCTCGAGCGTAAGCTATAATATTAAAACTCACGTTCACCTACACATAGTATTAGAACCACAATATCTATTAGATATACTAACATTCACTTTCCAACATAACTTACATTTTTAGTTAAACTTGTTATTTCGGTACAAGTCTTACATTACCATTTACATTTCAGAAATTTCAAGTGTTGACTTCACAACACTTGTCTAACATTCATTGTGTATACTAAGTTATCACATAACGCGTTTGTAACTTACTAATCATTCTCACAACTTTGTATTTACTAACCACATAACACGACTCTGTTTCAACCTTGTTGTTACATGTTTATTATACTAACACATCACTAGACCAAGGTATGTTGCTATCCCAAAACTGTAGCAGTAGTAGAAGTCTCTGCCTCGAGTTCGATGTATAAGCAGCAATTGCGCCATTACGAACTTAAACCGTATTTGTAAGACCGAATTTTATGAAATAAAAGTATTCAATTTTTTCTATTTAGTAAATAGTTAAATTGATAAAAGTTTAAAGTTATAGGTGAAATTATTTGTTTCAAAATAAGCAAGTGGTTATAAAATATTCATTGTTGTCGGGGAATATTCGTTTGTTCGTGGAATATTCTTGTTGTCGGAGAATATTCGTACGACGGCGCAACCACTTGTGGGCCCCATAATAGAATAATTATCGGATGAAGAAAACGACAAATTTGAGTTTTTATAAATAATGGCGTAATCATTACCGTTAAGATTTTTGGAATACCCGGTGGGTAAAGTAAAGTAATACGCGTTGTTGCACAGTAGCACACGGTATTGCACAATATTTTTGAATTATTGATTCTTACGTAAGAATGCACTACTCAATAATTGTTACAGTAATTATTGTTCAATATTTTATTTTATTGATTCAATAATTGCTACGTTGATATTTTATATTATTGTTGTTCAATAATTGTCACTGCATAGTATCTCCATTATTAGATCAATAATTAATATTATTTGAATAATATTGTTAGATAGCATTATTGGCAATGTTTAAGGAAGTTCTGTCTAGGAAAGGGGTTTGGTCACCTAATTGCGCTCCAATAAGAAAAAATCCTAATTGGAAAGCCCCCTCTTTCCTAGGAACGACCTGGTTGTTATAATTGTCATTCTGTAATATTATTTATGAATAATTAATTATTGATAAGAATATATATATATATATATATATATATATATATATATATATTTATATGGATATAAATGAAGGAATTAATGCTGAGGTATTTTATTAGTATTTTGTCGAAAGAAGAACAAGATATGGGATTTTCAGAAAAAAATTAGTTTATTACTTGATTTTATAAAATCCATAACTCTTTGTGTATAATGAGTTAGGAGATGAGCCATTTATCAAAATAAAGCCCTGGATGTAAGCTAATTGTAGAAATTTGAATCACCTAAATATTCTTTGTGGATTTTTCGTGGTGACTTTTTAAGTGAAACTGGTACGAGGGACTTATAGTCCAAAAAAAATTAAATCAGTGTTCTTAAAGCTCTATTGCGTGAGTTATAATTTTAATCCGACTGTTGGATCGTTGTGATTTTTGGATATGTTATACATATATAAGTTAAGTATATGTCCATAAATTTTGAATCGTTAAAAATGAACGAATGATTTGTTATGAATTTTAAGAGTTGTTGAAAATCGTCCGTATGTGGATTTCAGACATTTTCTGCTTGGAATTTGGAAAAACTTAAAGCTACAAAGTTGTAAAGAATTCGTTTTCGTATGAAATGGACATAAAATTCATATTTTTTTGATAAAGGGATATTTATTATGAATTATTGAAGTTTTAGAAATTAAAATGTTTTTATTAAAAATATGGGTGGGCCCCACTTTTGGTTGTTGGGGAAGATGTCTGATTTCTGGTAGGCCCCATTTGTGGTGGCTGAGTTTTGTTCAAAGCATGCATGCGTAGAAAAATTATAATATTATTTTATTATTTTAGTCTGCTTTGGCGTTCTAGTATTTTCCTATAAATATGTGCTTAAGTTAGAATTGAAAATCGCACCAGAAACATAAGTTTTCTCTCTCTATATTATCGAACGTATTTTTGTGAGTATTTAAATACTTTGAGAGTTGTTATTCAGTGCAAGTTTCCTTTGGCTTTACATCCGTTATTGCAGTTAGAAATACTGCTTTTTTGAGGTAAGGGATTGTAAGGGTTATTATGTTTTTCAGTTTCGTACTTTTCCCGGCCTTCAAAAATTCTAGAAAAATTTGAAATGATAATTTGATGAGTTTTCTAGATTGTGTCCAAAAATAAAAATTTTTGGATGTATAAATTAGGAGTTATGAATTTTATCAGAAAATACTATTTTAAAAGTAAACCCTTATAACTCCTTGTGGTTAACTCCAAAATTGGTAAAATTTTTATTGGGAGTACATATATATAACAGAAGTATACTCTGTAAACTTCGAAATTTTTGGACAAAAGTACAGTTTATGATAAATGTCAAAATATTGACGAGTTTTGCCGTATAAAAATAGTAAATGAATTTTAAAAATTAAGAAAAAATATATGTTCAATATGGGACTATATTTCGCTAGATCCGAGAAAAGAAAATTTTACAGGAATTTGATTTAGTATTTTTCATGAAAATGGACTAGTTATGAGTAAATGAATTAAATATGTTATGTGAAGTAAAAAAAATTAAAAAATAGGATTTTATGGCTTGAGAATCCTATATAAGGTATATGCAGATTTTTGATGAGGGTTTTGGTTATTGGTGATGAAATCTTATGAGTTTGGCATTTTAGGATGATTAAATGCATTAATTAGTAAAGTTTAAACAATTAAAATAAATTGTTTATAAGTTTAAGAAATGATTAAAATATTGTGGTAATATTAATAATATTAGTAAATGAATTTAATGTTATTATATAATGAATAATATTAAATGGAGTTTATAATATAATGAATAATATTATTATCTTCGTTAAATATTCGTTGAAATATTATTTTACATTCAAATCATTTTTTATATAATATTATTCTTGAATTTTACACCATAAAGCAGTAACATGTTGACAATTTGGATATTCTTAAACTCTGGATAAATTGTATTATAAATGTTTAATATTTATCATTTATCTTATGTGATTGATTCTTTATATCATTGTCATCATTCTCATGCTTATATTGTGTTGAAAGTCATCTATGGCCAGTAGTGCATAGATGGACTTGGTATGATTATGACCAGGGATTATTCGGTAGAATCATGACCGTAATGTTACAAATAATGTGGTAAAAGTCATCTTTGGCCCGTAATGCATAGATGAACTTGGTATGATTATGACCAGGGATTATTCGGTATAATCATGACCGTAATTGAAAACACGGATATCCTTGGCCCGTAGTGTATGGATAATTCGTGGTCATTGATACTATTGTTGAGTCAAAGCATTATTGGTTTCTGATTGTATATCTTTGGCTGTAGTGCAAAGATGGATGATTGATTATTAGTTTCTGATTTGTTATATATTTGGCCCGTAGTAGTGCAAAGATAGACTGTTGGTTATTGGTTTTACTATTGTGTATCTTTGGCCTGTAGTGCAAAGATGGACTGTTGGTTATTGGTTTTTCAGTTGTATATCTTTGGCATGTAGAGCAAAGTTGGACTGTTGATTTACTTGATTATAAATATGAAGTGTGATTTAATTATAATCTGTGGTGGTTCAGGTGAAAACAGGTGATGAGAGTTCTCTTTGTCTGGTGTATAACAAAGAACTGTTGATGAGTATTACAAGAATTAAATATTAACGATGGACTTTTAATCTAGAGGAGATAGTAGACATTATGTTCTACTTGACTCTTCTAATGGATTGCTCGTTCCGCTGCAACTATGGTTGAAAAGTTTTATCATCTACCATATGTTCTAAATCTCTTATTCATTACTGACGAAGGCTATGGATAATTTAATTATCTTTAGTCATGATATTCTTTACTAGGCTAGTTGTGCTCACCCTTTTGCTTCACAATTCCTTTCAGGTAATAAGAGTGTAGCTGGGTCGAGCGGGAATAACAGGGGAATAGAACGGTGGTCTCTAGCTGTGAAGGTTCTCCCTAAACAGTATAGAAAAGTGTGTTATATTTTATACATCATTTAGTAGTTATATTTGATGAATCAAATAGGGTGAGGCGAACCCAACTTTGGAAGGGTGTTTTGCCACTATCATACAAGATGCCTAATGACATACAACCTCGTGTCATCATAAGATAGGGTTGTGCACATCCACTTGCTGAGTATATCTACGAGAACTACCTATATAATCTTGGAGTTTGGTTGAAATATAATTTTCAATTGCAGACAGTGGAGATAGTTATATGTCAAGAGAAGACTCACCATTAAAAAGAACATGATAGTAATCTTCTCGTTTTTCTTTGGGGACTATTGGGTCAACCAAGGATAATTCTATGGACATATGATATCTATCATAATGTGACGCCACCAAAATTAGGTATACATCACCCATCTTGGGTAGTCAGATACATGGTACAGAATTTAAATACAACTTACTAATATAACTGTCGTGTACAATACGACATAAACTGTTAGTTTGAATACAAATATTGTATACTAGATATTATATAAACTCAAAAGGAGTCCTCATTACAATTATTATCACATTATTTCACAGAATAGTGAGGACTACTAATGCTATCCTCTGGACCATTACTCCGTCTAGTTCGACAGGCTCCCCATTTATATTCTCATTTCACGAAGAGAACAAAGTGAAAGAAAGGGTGAGCTCAACTAGCTTAAGTAAGAAATATTATGACTAAGATAATGCGAGAATAAATTATCATTAGCCTACCACAATGATTGTTAAACCGATAAAATATAATGAACATCAAGTTTAACTTCACAGTAGAACCGATAATCCATTAAAAGAGTCAAGTAGAAAATAAAATCTACTATCTTTTATGATTTTAAAAGGTTTTTCATCCTTTGTTATAATTTGAGACTCGACTTTAATAAATATTCCACATCATCGAATCACCCCCACACTTCACTGACCGAGGATATTATTTAGTATCACGACCACAATTATTCATGCACTACGGGCCAAGAATAGTTGTGTATTCATTAATGGTCGTGATCATGCCAACAACAATCATCCATCAATGCACTACTACCATCGAGGATTTTTATCACATCATTTGTAACATTACGGTCATGATTACAAGAATAGTCTCTCGGTCATAATCATACCAAGTCCATCTATGCACTCTGCCACAGATGACTTTCATCACATCATTTGTAACATTACGATCATGATTACAACCGAATAGTCTCTGGTCATAATCATACCAAGTCCATCTATGCACTACAAAAGGCCACGGATGACTTTCAACATAATATAAACATGAGGATGATGACAATGATATAAGAATTCAATAAAACAAGTTCAAGAATTATTTTATCCGGGAATTATTAACGTCAAATTGTCAACATGATCTTGTTTTGTAGAGTAAAATTCAAGAATGATCGGAAGAATATTTCCATGAAAGATCTTTGGATGAAACGCAAATATCAAGGATATTCTACTAATTTCATGGAGTATAGAAGTCAAAGTTTTAACCAATTTGGGTATAATAAAGAATGGAATAACAAAAGAAATCACCATGCATGCGATAGACCCAGACATGTGGCGGAGTTATTCCAACAGAATAATAATAACGGAACCATGGGTGAAATTCACAAAGCAGGATGTTCAAATGAGAATAATAAATGCGGAATAATAAATGATGGAACCGGATCCGTATAGATAAGCAGATGAGGATATTCCGGCAGAATAATAAAGAGCGGAATAAAAAAAATGGAACCAGTGCGGTGTAAAACACACGAGCGAGGATATTCCAATGAATAATAATAATAAAAGAGGAACCAGTCCGGTGTAAAACACATGAATAGGATGTTCCAACGAATAATGAAGAATTTCACCAAGTATAAGGTAGAGGCCCGCGTATATAGGTTATTCCAACAGAATAATAAGAAATGGAATAACAACAGTTCTCTTCATGAATAAGAAAGAATAACACCTCTTACGGGTACAACAAATAATATTCCATACCTTAGAAGAACTGAATATTGGAAAAGTGAAGTAGCAGAATAATTTTCTTTTTTCTCTCTATAGTTTCTCTCTCTAGAGTTTTAGTGAATTCGTAAGAAATAATGAAGGAATGAGCTTTTTATTTATAGAAAAACTGAGGGTGGCTCTTGGTCTTAACGAAGGGTCAAAATGACTCTTGGTAATATTGAAGAGACAACTACTATTTGCGAAGGGGTAATTAACCCTTGGAACACCGAAGAGGAAGTTAACTCTTGGTAATATTGAAGGGACAACTACTATTTATGAAGGGGTAATTACTATTGACCAAGGTAATTACTATTGACGAAGGTAAAAACTATTGACGAAGGTAAATACTATTGAAGAAGGTAATTACTATTGACGAAGGTAAATACTATTGTGAAGGTAATTACTATTCACAAAGGTAATTACTATTGATTGAAGAGACTCTTAGATGATGACATGTGCCCCCCCATAAAATAATCAAACTTACCACAAAGCGTCTCATAATGAGACTCTTTATATACATCAAGGATTGAATAAATATTACCACAAATTATTTTATTTTTAATCAACACATTTTAATCTTTCAACAATTATTAATCATTTATAACTTGTCGTCTCAATTAATAATATAACATATTATACGAGATATCTCTTGTGACAATAATTGAATCAATAATATAAGAGATATGATGCAAAGAATTATTGTAGCAATAATTGAGTATAGCTAAGTGACTTCTCACGTAAGCATCAATAATCAATCTTGTGTGCTTACTATGCAACCACGCGTATTCATCGTACTTTTTACCACGGGTAGTTCAGCAGTTTTAACGGTAATACCTCGTAGTTATTTTTATAGAAAGATAATTTTGTCATTTTCTAACTACGATAATACTTCCGTTGTGGGGTCCATTAATGATTGAGCCGTCGTATCGAATATTCCCCGACAAAAAGAATATTCCCAGACCAAACGAATATTTTATAACAACTTGCTTACTTTTGCAAAATTTATAAATATTACCCACAACTATAACATTATATCAAATTTATTCCATAATATTCAAAAATAATATTTATAGAAAATTCATCTTTATTTATAAAAGTTGGGGGTCTTACAACCTCCCTTCTTATGAAATTTAGCCCTCGAAATTAGGGTACGTTCTGGTATGTCGAAGAGGTAAGGATACCTTGATTTCATTTTAGATTCTAACTTCGCAAGTCATTTCCTCAACATCGTGGTTCCTCCACAAAACTTTGACTTGAGGTATAACCTTGGAGCGTAGAATATGTTCCTTCTTATCCAAAATTTGAGCAGGAACCTCTTCATACGTCAAATCTTCCGATATTAAATCCAGGTTCTAACTCAATAATATGGTTAGGTCTTTCACATATTTACGTAACATGGATATGTGAAAAGCGTTATGAAACACGAGACATATTTGGCGGTAAAAGCGAGTCTATAGGCCACAGTTCCTACTCGATCGAGGATTAAAATGGACCGATGAATCGAGGATTAAGTTTTCCTCTCTTTCCAAATCTTGTAACTCCTTTCCATGGAGCAACTCTTAACAACACATGATCTCCTATATCGAATTCCACGTCCTTTCGATGAAGATCAAAGATAACTCTTTTATCGATTTTGTGAGGTTTTTATACGTTGTCGGATCGTTTGAATCTTTTCCGTAGTCATACGTACCAACTCCCGGTCCCAACAACGTTGCTTCACCCACCTCATCCCGATTATCTTTGGAGAACGACACTTTCTTCCATACAACGCTTGAATGGAGCCATGCCAATACTTGCTTGATAATTGTTGTTGTAGGAAAACTCCACCAATGGTAAGAACTTGTCCCAACTCCTTGAAATCAAGGACACGAGTCTTAATAGATCTTCAAGAGTTTGAATAGTCCTCTCCATTGTCCAGTCCATTCTAGGATGATATCGCCGAGCTAAATCGTAAGTCTGTGCCCATAGCTTTTTGCAAACTAACCCAAAATCGTGAAGTGAATCTTGGGTCTCAATCGAAACTATGGATCTAGGCATACCATGCGATCTTACAATCTCGTTTATGTACATACTGAGCAAGAAGTTCAAGTGTATAAGTTTATCGTATCGGAAGAAATGAGCGGACTTGGTCAATCTATCAACAATGACCCAAATCGCATCAATGCCTTGAGAAACCTTAGGAAGACCCAGTGCTTGAAATCCATGGTAATGTGCTCCCACTTCCATTCTAGAATTTCAAGTGGTTCTGATGGACCTTTTGGTACTTGATGCTCTCGCTTTAACTCGTTGACAAGTTAGATTTGTAAGACCCGAAATTTTTTTAAATAAAAGGAATTTCCTTTATTTATTATTTTGAAATAGTAAGGGTGGATTTGATTAATGTGGTTAGTTATGGGTAAAATCTTAAATATTTTAAATAAGCAAGTGGTGATAAAATATTCATTGTTGTTAGGGAATATTCGTTTGGTCGTGGAATATTTGTACTGTCGTGGAATATTCGTACGACGGCGCAACCTTGTGTGGGCCCCATAGCCAAAAGTGATTGGATGAAGAAAACGACAAGAATAAGTTGGTTTAAAAATAGCAGGCGTAGTTATTCACAGAATTATCTTTTGTTGGAATACCCGGTGGTTAAAACACGATGAATGGCGTTGTTGCCTGATACACAGTATTGCACCAATTATTGATTCTTACGTAAGAAGGTACTACTCAATAATTGTTATAGTAATTACTGTTCAGTATTTTATTTTATTGATTTAATAATTGATGTGTTGATATTTTATATTACTGTTGTTTTAATAATTATCACTGCACATTATTTTCTATTATCGGAGCAATAATTCATATTATCTGAATAATATTATTAGATAACATTATTGGCAATGTCTAGAAAGTTCTGTCTAAGGAGAGGTTTGGTCATCTAATTGCGCGCCAGTAGGGAGAGATCCTTATTGGAAAGCCCCCTCTTTCCTGGGAACTGCCTGGTTGTTATTAATGTGATTCTGTAATATTATTTATGAATAATTAATTATTGATTTATATGATGAGGAAAATATTGATTTTATGAGGATATAGATGGAGAAAATTTTTAATGTGACAATTGTTGAAAATTAATATTTTATCTTTTTTGATAATATAATTCTTTTAAATATATTATTTTAATAATATATTACTTGGTGATATTTTTATAATGAATGTGGGATATATGAGTATATGAGGAGGAAGAGTATTTTGTGGCATTAAATGTTTAACACATATTTTGTGTGTTGGTGGACACAATTATAATAGAAATTTGATTATAGCTTTTGTAAAATCGTCTGTTTATGGATTTCGGTCAATTTACATTTGGAATTTAGAAAAACTTTCTTACGCAAAGATGTAGAGAATTGAATTTCCTATAAAACAAGTGAGATTCGAATTTTTCGACAAAAAGGCTATTTATTATGAATTATTGAAGTTTTGAGTTAGAAATAATTGATTTTGGGAGTTTTAATTAATTATTTTGAGAAAAACATTTTTGGTGAGTTTGTGAACCTCATTTAACATGTGCTATGGCTGAAATCAGATTTCAAAGGTGGGCTAAGGAATTTTGTTTATAAATAATATTATTATATTCAATTTTCTACTTTGGTGTTCTAAGCATTTTCCTATAAATAGGGAGCTTAGGTTAGAATTAAAAATCACACCAGAAATTGAAGTTTTCTCTCTATTTCTCTCTCGATATTTTGAGCGTATTCTTGTGAGTATACTTTGAGTGTTGATATACGGTGCAAGTTCAAGTCATAGCCTATATCCAGGTGTTTTGACTAAATCTTGTCTTTCGAGGTAAGGGATGTTATTTTCTTCTCAAATGATATTATTTCTTCAATATCATTATCTTTGAAATATTGGTTGGAACTTTTTATCAAATTTGGAACTTTTCATGTGAGAGTTACTATTCATGAGTTACTATTCACTTAGTACTATTCACGAAGCGTGATGATTTTTTGTGAAATTTCTATCTTTTGGTGTGAGAGTTACTATTCACGTATCGGCACTATTCACGAATACGGTACTATTCAATGAGAAAATGAAATTTCTTCTTTTTGTCAAAATATCTATTCTAGATACTAGCTTTGATTGTATCCATGTTTTGATCATTCTTGAATTTTACTTGAAGATGATTATTTATGAAGTATTTTTGAACTCGGGTTGTTTAAAATACGAATCCATAATACTTGTTCTTTTTTTCCTTTGGATTCGTTTTCTTTAAAATATTTTTCATCATCCTCGGTCCTAAATGATGATGATTTTTGAATATCTTTTTGGCTGTAGTGCAAAGAAGGTTGATTTTCTTATGAATATCTTTGGCCGTAGTCAAAAGATGAACAAGTGTTGAGATGAACATAATAATCGATGAATATCTTTGGCCTTTAGTGCGAGAGATGAGCAGTGTTGAGATGAACATGACCGATCGATGAATATCTTTGGCTTTTGTAGTGCAAAGATGAATTTTGATTTGAGATGAATATTGATTGATGTTCTGAGGATAAAATATTGATGATGGTTTATTAAATTCATAGATTATAGTAGATTTCATTCTCTACGTAACTCTTCTATGAATTATTATTTTATTCTTGAATATTGATCTGAAACTTGTTGTCTATTGTATTCTATCGATTTTTCCTGTTGAAGACTAATGATAATTTGTTCTATATTATCTTAGTCATAACATTCTTCTTTCTTGGCTTAGTTGAGCTCACCCTTTCCTTTTGTTCCATTTTTTCTTCTCGAGGAAGCGAGATTATAGCGAGAACTAGGTGGGGTGTGGAGTGATGGTTCTACATAGCATTTTTTTAGTAGTCCTCACTATTACGTAAAATATTGTATCAATAATGAGGATTTATTTGAGTGTGGATATTGTCTGCAGAAGACAATATTTGTATTTAAACTCACAGTATATATGTTGTCGTCGATTTTGCACGACAAATGTATTAATAAAGTTGTAGTTATTTACGTACCATGTGTTTGGCGCATTCGAGAATGGGTTGGATGGAATGGACCTATTTTGGGGCGTCACAGTTAGTATCGAGCCATAAGTAAATAGCCCCGAGCCTCTCATTTGGTGACTTCACATTTATGGGGGATGCCGAAGCCAGACTCTCCGTAGGGGGCCTTGGATTTCTTGGTGTGGCAAACCGATAGGTACCATTGTGAGGTCTTTGTGGTTGAAGCACCATGAGGGTCACAGTTGGTATCAGAGCTTAGGGATATGATCTCTGGCGGAGATCGGGGAATAGAACTAGGAGGGGAGAGACAAATAAATCCTTCGCTAGTGTGTCCTACCTACCTAAGCTTATTTGTTAGTTGGTCAGTATATAAGGATATTATGTGATATATTGATTCCTTAAATAACCCTTGTTTTATGATAGTTTTTAAGAATGGCTGCTGAGAACGTTAACAATAGAGTGAATGAGATCGTGGAGACACCTCTAATCGCCAACCAGGATAATGTGATGTCGGTGAAGAAGGAATTAGAGATATCCATATGGTGAGTGAAGAATTGATAGTTGACTTTTAGAGATAATCGCAGAGGTAACGGTGAGAGTGAGGAAAAAGAGGAAGAAGAGGTACCGAAGAGAGTTTATTAGAGGTATTTTATGATCAAAATATAGAATTGCAAAATCGTATTCATGAGTTAGAAGAGTAAATTTGAAGAATTGCGAGGCGAAAATCGTGGAGCAAAAGGATGCAACGATTCAAGCTTGTGTTACACGATATGTGATGCTTGAGCGAAGCACTCTTTAGCAGAGTATAAGATGATAAAATTTGGAATCGAAATTTGAAGAAGAAATAAGCTGAGCAGTGAGAATGAGTGATGCATGGGTAAAAAGCCGCATGACGACGCGTTGATATTATGGAAAGAGATGTCCAATCTAAAAAAGAAGATTTAACGATGGACGGAAGGCGTCGGCGGCTGAAGATCGCGACCAAAGAACAAATTCTAGGGAAGAGAGCGATCGCCGGTTAGATGCTACTGAGATGCGGAGAGGAGGGACATATAAGGTCAAACTGTTCAAAGCCTTCCAAGGTATGTTTTAGTTGTGGAAAAGATGGTCACATAGCTCAATTTTGTCCTATAAGCGAAATCAAGTCCAGTTGGGGACGTTGGCACGAGCGGATCTGAGAAAAGTCAAAGTCAACGATTCTGGAAGAAGCGTTTGTCGTGTGGTCAAAATGCAAGGAAACCGAAAGTTAGCATGGGTTAGTTAATTATAATTCTTGCGAAGTTTATACCTTATTGAGATCTAGGTTCTACCCATTCTTTTATCTCTCTTGCTTGCGCTCAACGTTTGAACTTGACTACGGAGAAATTAGACTTTGACCTATTTATGGAGACTCAAGTTAGGAGAAACTTTCATTACATCCGTTGTTTAGAAATCTTGCTTGATTCGAGGTTGGCACTATCACATTACACAGTAACCTTATTTCTATAGAGATATTTGCTTTTGATGTGATTTTAAGGTTAACTACTCATCATGCCAAATTGATTGCTTTTGTAAGGTTGTTAGTTTTCATATTCCTAAGCAAACTGTTATTATTCAATTCAAGCAATCAAACCATTGTAGTCAAACATTTTCATATCAAGCTATGAAGTCATTCGTTTATTACGGATGTCAAGTTTTCTTAGTCCATGTTATGGATTTGAATAAAGATCGCCATGATTTGAATAATATTCTGTTGTTATTAATTTTTCTGACGTATTTCTGAAGAATTTCTTGGCTTACTCCCAAAGCGATATTAAATTTTGTATCGAATTTGAACACGGTACAAAACTCATTTCTAAAATCTCATATCGAATGGCTCTATTGAACTTGAGGAGTTAAAAATTCAACTATAAATTTGGTACTGAGCCTTTATCTGGTGACTTCCTTTGTGGAATGCACCGAAGCGAGACTCTCTCGTAGGGGACACCATATTCGATGCGATAGTAAAGCGATAGGTGTCATTGTAACGTGTTATCAAGGTTGGGATATGAGTCACAGTTGAGAACAACCTAAGTCGGTAATTGAAATCGTAGCTTTTGAAGGCTTAGTTGGCTATTATCGGAGATTCGTTGAAGGATATTCTCGAATTGCTATTCCATTAACGCTTGCGGTGACTCGTAGAGATACAAAATTTGAATGGAGCAAGGAATGTGGGAAGAGCTTGAATAACTCAAGAGGAGACTTATTTCAAAGACATGTTACGATCATGCCATCCCGAAAAGCGAACGTGGTAGGTGGCGTGTTGAGTAGAAGATCGTATACAAATACGAAGTACGATATTGTCAAAGACTAATTTCAGTATAATTTACAAATAATAGAGATGGAGATGAAAACTCTAGGTACTTGCGTGATGATATCTGAGTATAATCGACTTTAATCGATAAAGTTAAAAATTTGTTTCAAGCTACACACCGGAGGTGATGAATTTGAAAAAGGAGGTGCAAGAAGTTGTTATTTCAAAAGCGAGAATCGGTGAGGTGAGGAAAGCTCAAACCATCGATTTATTAATTCATTTGAAATTCTCGATCGAATAGGAATTGTGGCCTATAGACTCGTTTTCACCGCCAAGTATGATGGCGTGTTCATAACGCGTTTTTAACGTATCGATGTTACGTAAATATGTGGACGACCCAAACCACGTCATTGAGTTAGAACCAGACGAGATAGCCGAAGATTTAACGTACGAGGAGGTAACTGTCAAGATCTTGGATAGAAAGGAGCATGTCCTACGCACAAAGGCTATACCACAAGTTAAAATTTTGTGGCGGAACCATGCTATTGAAGAAATGACTTGGGAGTTGAAAACGAAAATGAAAGCGAGGTATCTTTACCTTTTCGAAACACCAGGTACGTACGTCAATTTCGAGGACGAAATTTCATAAGGAGGGGAGGTTGTAAGACCCCGAATTTTTTTTAAATAAAAGGAATTTCCTTTATTTATTATTTTGAAATAGTAAGGGTGGATTTGATTAATGTGGTTAGTTATGGGTAAAATGCGCAAATATTTTAAATAAGCAAGTGGTGATAAAATATTCATTGTTGTCGGGGAATATTCGTTTGGTCGTGGAATATTCATACTGTCGTGGAATATTCGTACGACGGCGCAACCTTGTGTGGGCCCCATAGCGAAAAGTGATTGGATGAAGAAAACGACAAGAATATGTTGGTTATAAATAACTTGGCGTAGTTATTACCAGATTAATCTTGTTGGAATACCGGGTGGTTAAAACACGATGTCTGGCGTTGTTGCGTGATAGCTGCGGTATTGCACCAATTATTGATTCTTACGTAAGAAGGTACTACTCAATAATTGTTATAGTAATTACTGTTCAGTATTTTATTTTATTGATTTAATAATTGATGTGTTGATATTTTATATTCTTTGTTGTTTTAATAATTATCCTTTGCCACGGTATTTTCTATTATCAGACAATAATTCATATTATCTGAATAATATTATTAGATAACATTATTGGCAATGTCTAGAAAGTTACATCTAAGGAGAGGTTTGGTCGTCTAATCTAATTGGCGCCCGATGATGAGAGAGATCCTTATTGGAAAGCCCCCTCTTTCCACAAGGAGCGCTGGTTGTTAGTAATGTGATTACGTAATATTATTTATGAATAATTAATTATTGATTTATATGATGAGGAAAATATTGATTTTATGAGGATATAGATGGAGAAAATTTTTAATGTGACAATTGTTGAAAATTAATATTTTATCTTTTACGATAAAATAATTCTTTTAAATATATTATTTTAATAATATATTAACGGTGATATTTTTATAATGAATGTGGGATATATGAGTATATGAGG